>CM014272.1:71744839-71784085 GCA_004135705.1 Alloteropsis semialata | reverse complement strand
GTCTCAAATTCTACCAGGTCTGCACCCCTAAAGCTTCAAGTGGTGCACCCCCAAGCAGCTCAACAGCAAAACAGCAGCAGCAGCACACTTTGGCCCAAAGCAAGCCAGGAACTTGCTAGAAGCCTGCAACACCTTCAGCACTCCAGGATCTGAGCTCATCCTCCATCACATATGCTCTGTTCAATTGCTCTTAATCTCGATCGACAAATGCTTCTCACATGGCAGGCGTTATCCCTTCTACTAGGAAGCCTACACTTTTCATTCCTAGCTTCCTCAGCCCAATGCACGCAAGCAAACTTCTCAAGCACTGAGCGTTACTAGGAAGCCTACACTTTTCATCCCTTCTACTAGGAATGCTTGGTGTCTGCCTCTAACCTCTTGTGGCTATGAAGTGTGAACGCGACAATCATTGACAATGCTTCTTTATCCTTTCGATTAACACACAATTATTCGAATTTGCATAGAAAAAATAGTTTAAGTATGTATAAGGAGCTGAATATGCATTTTTAATCTCTCGGCTTGATCAAACCAATTTCAAGAATGTAAATGTGTATAATCGCCTGGCTGCATATCCTGATTTATAGAAAATCCCATATTACGGATTTACCATATACATGTTTTGGCGTATTTATATAGGATATCAAGATACGCAGTGCCAAAGTGGTGCACCCCCAATATTTTTGCTCTAGAATCGCCCCTGGTCATACTCCATCGTGACCTTAGATGATTAACTCCCAAACCCTCATTGAAAGACAGATTGGATTCAGTGTTTCCTTGAAAGAAAAATCAAATGAGAAATTTCGTGTTCTAATTTCTCAAATTGGCAGTGGAGTCCTGTAGCTAGTAGGTGCACTAACGCGTCTGTAATTCTACAATACTAATTCAACCTTGGGCATCACTCAACACACTTTAGTTAAAATCCCAATTTTGCACATCAAAATTACTTGGCAAAGATACCAATTAATAATTCAACAATGTCAATAAGTTGTTCTTTGAAAGTGCAAGTACACAGTTTTTGCAGCATTAAACACCAACGTTTGCCGTATGCAGGCATGAATATGGTACTACGATAGCCCATACATTGTTTTCCCCATTTTACCCCTTAGTGTTGTTATCATAGGTGCTTGCAGAACTGAGGATTATGTATTTCAAAGGGCTCGGGCAAACAAGCCAAGAAGATAACATCAGAATGGTCTGGGCGAGAAGGATTTGATGTCTTGATGAAACCTTTGAGTTTGGACGGAGGGTAGAACTCAAGAGCCTGAAGCAGTCTCAGCTCCAACTCCACCTGCGATTGCTCCTAACATATATCAACAAAACAACAGGAGCATATGAGTCACGACGATAGCACGCGTTCATTCCTTAAGAAAGAGAAGAAGAGGTGAAGGGAGATACGGACCTTAGGGAGAGACGATGCGGAGGACGGCGGCGCCTGCGCCGGCGAGTCCGGGGCGGACTCCACGTTGTCCATTAGGCAGGAGTTTTCGACAAAAACCCGCGCGGCCACCTTGTGCGCCGAGAAGAAATCAATCCACGACCGCACAGATCTCCAATCCGACTCCTGCTGCACCTCCGCCAGATCGAGGCGGGAGCGGCCGGGGGAGGATCCGGCCGGGAAAGGGACGGAGGAGGCGGCGGCGTGCTCGGCCTGCGGCTGTGTCACCGTTGGATTCTTCACGGAGGCCGGGCCCGGTGCGGGGGGCGAGACTCACACTCGGCGCGCTGGTCGTCGTCTGAGTTACCACGAATTTGGATGGCCCAGAACGGCCCAGGTTGGGTAGACTTCGGCCTATTTCTTTAGTAGATCATGGCCCAAGGTTTTTCTTTTTATTTCATTTTCTTTTCTTGCACCTTCTGATCTTGTGATTAATAGAGTAATTTTAATAGATTTTGCCTTCCAATGTTTTGCTGTTTAAACACTTTAAAAGCTCATTTTATCGTTTGAGCAAATTAGTTCAATATATTCTTAAAAAAATGAGAAGGTAAATTCTACATTGTGGAAGACTAACACTTTTTTGGATATTGAATCTGAAAAAACAATTTAAAATTCCATAGAAGCATACATTTAAAATCAATCTCATGTTCCTATGTAGGGTCTATCTCCACACACACACACAAAATACCAACTATGCACCGATAAAACGTCATGTCCGACAAGGAACCTCATTTTCCGAGCGTGTGGTATGCATAGGTTCTACCACAAGCAAAACAAACAGAGTCTTTATAGGTTGTGTGGATCCAATGGCTAGGTTATTGGGTCGAATGTTATACTTACAACAAATTTGCAGTTTTGCACATAGTTTATTTTTAATGGAAATTCACAAAAACGAGCTAAGGGCATCTCCAATGTATAGAACCATCCCTATGAGTCCCACAATGATTTGATGTCACATGTTGACGAGGGTCTAGATCAGGGGTACCCGATCTAGCCCTTAATCCACGTCATAACGATAATCCACCCTTCAAAAACAAAAGTCGAAGACCCAAATCAAGCGGATCCTCCATGCCCAGATAGCTCGGAGGTCGCCCGGGTAGTCCCCGGTTCGCCCGAGGGGTCTCCGCCTCCGAGTGGATCATGATTCGCCCGAGGAGTCTCCGTCGCCGAGGAGTCTCTCGGCTCGCCCGAGGAGTCTCTGTCGCCGGGGAGTCTTTCGGCTCGCCCGAGGAGTCCTCTCGGCTCCGCCCAGCTTTTGCCCATCCCTGGCCGTACCCACTCGGTACTCGCCGCGTCAGGGCATGATGGGCCTCCGTCCTTCGCCACGGTAGCCACAGGAGCGCCCGTCTCGTCCGAACAGGAACACTACAGTTCCAGAGAGACGCGCATGAAGGACACCTGGGACCCGAGGACGACACCTGGAGCCCGGCGAGGACACCCGGAGCCTAAGACGGCACGGTACAAGTCAACCACGACCCGAAAACTACCCGGAGGCTTACTCGCGAAGTCATCTACATCAACCACCCGGGATGTACGATCCCGGGTCAGGCGGGGCGCCCACTCCGTCAACACCTGCTCCACGTACGGCTCGGCATGCGGCGCGAGTTAAAGGCCTCGGGGTAGTAACACCCATTGTAATTTTCTCCTTTTTACCTCCCTGCTCCCTTCTCCCCTTGAGACTATAAAAGGGGACAAGGAGGCCCCAGTGAGGGGCATGGAACAACGAACAACTGACCAATCCACAACACACTCACGCGCACACAGGGGCTTGGGACCCTCTCCCTCTCCCGACTAGTTTGTACCCCCTACTACAGACTTGGACTTGAGAACATTGGCACTCACTGGACATAGGGTATTACTCTCCGGAGGCCCGAACCAGTATAATCCCCTGTCTCTTGAGTCACCATCCGGCCCCTGACACGCGATCGTAGAAATTTTACTTGCCGGCGGTAGAGAACCCCGACAGTTGGCGCGCCAGGTAGGGGGCTTTTCGCGTGTCACGACATTTCACCAGGGCCCGGATGGCCCACAGCGGCGCCTCGCTGGTGCGGGGCGCTCACCTGCGTTTCGGCTCCCTCGACTTCGTCTTCGGCACGTCAGTGGAGCCCATCATCGGGGCTACTTTCGTGCGCCCCAAGCTCGCCTGTGATGAAGCGGCAAGACAATCCACGACAGGGGGACCAAGCCCTCCCACGTCACCACGGGCGCCACCGCCTACGTCCTCGACCTACTGGGGGGACCTGGCGGCCGCCCTGGGACGGAGCCCGTCTCAGGAGCGCTTTCGCAACGTCTCCTACATGCTCACCAACCTCGCCCTCCAGGCCGGAGGGGAAGAGCAGCTCCCCTGGGGCGAGTTCCTCGACTGCTACGACGCCATGTACCCGGAGGGACAGCCGGGCCTGCCACATGATCCGGTGAACGCCCCCACGCCGGCGGAACTCAGCGACCCGCGGGCGAGGCGGGCTCCGCCGACGGCCCGCGACCCATCCCGGGAGTGCTTCATGTGCCACACCCCCGACGGGGATGTGCAGTCTGCTAGCAGCTCGACGAGAGACGGCTCCCGCCAAGCACCGCCCCCGAACGGCCCCGCGGGCGATGCCCGGCGGGTCAGGCTGCAAGAGCTCGACGAAACGCAGCGTCAACTTGAGGCCGAACGTCAGCAGCTCCACCACGAGCTCGGGAGAAACGCGGACGGAGGAGCCGCTCGCGCGCGTGCACGGGACGTGCAGCAGCGGATCATCAACGACGGCAACAACGCCAACGACGCGCCGATCTTCGGACGAGCGTCCCAGAACCTAGCGGCCGCCGCCGTTCTACTACGCGGCCATCCTGAACCGGCAACCCCCGAAGATCGGAGGCTCCATCAGCAGCTCCGCGCGCTCCTGGAGACCGCGGCGGTTCAACAAGCGGAAAGCTCCGCCTCTCGCCAGCGGGCTCCTAGGGAACCCGACCGAGAGCACTCCGTACATCATCACGGGGCCGTAGCGGACGGGGGCGCCAGGCGAAGGGACGAGCACCAAGAGCACCGCCCACGCCGAGCTTATAACAGGCGGCGTGGGGGCCGTTACGACAGCGGCGAGGACCGGAGCAGGAGTGCGTCGCCCGACCCCAGGGGGCCGCGCGCCTTTGGACCTCGTGTCCTCGGCGCTCAGGTCCCTCCGCGCTTCCGGGCTCCCACGACGGTGCCCAAGTACGATGGGGACACAAACCCCAGCGTCTGGCTGGAGGACTACCGGCTCGCGTGCCACGCGGGCGGAGCACAAGACGACCACTTCATCATCAAAAGTCTCTCCCTTTACCTCGCCGACTCAGCGCGAACGTGGCTGGAGCACCTCCCTGCAGGCAGGATCGACAGCTGGGCGCAGTTGCGCGATGCCTTCATCGGCAATTTCCAGGGGACCTACACCCGTCCCGGGAACCCCTGGGATCTGCGCAACTGCCTCCAAGGGGGGATGAAAGCCTGCGTGACTACATCAAGCGCTTCTCCAAACGCTGCACCGAGCTGCCGAACACCGCCGACACCGACGTCGTCTCAGCGTTCCGGTTCGGGACCACCTGCGCGACCCTCATCCACGAATTGGGGCGCAAGAAGCCGCGAACCATCCGGGAGCTCCTCGACATTGCCACCGACTATGCCGATGGGGAAGATGCTGTCGCCGCGACCCTTGATCGGCCTCAGGGCAAGGGCAAGCAGTCGGGGGCGGCCGGCGAGGGCCCCTCTGCACAGCCCGACAAGAAAAAGAAGAAGGACAAGAGGCGACGTGACGGCAGCATGGTGGCGGCGGCTGAGCGAAAGCTTACCAAGCCCAAGGGCAACGCGCCGAGGGATCACTTCGAGAAACTCCTCGAGGCGCCTTGCACCAACCACGAGGGCCCTGTCAAGCACGCCCTGAAGGACTGCAAGCTCATGAAGAGCTTCCTCGCCGGCATGCTGAAGAAGAGACCCCATGAGAACCAAGATGGGGCCGGAGGCCCGAATAACGACGACGGCTACCCCAAGGAGGACGGCGCAGTCCTGATGATCGTTGGGGGATCGACGGCCTGCCCCTCGAAACGCGATGAGAAGCTGATCCGGCGAGAGGTTTGTCACACGGAGCCCGTGGTGCCCTCCTACCTAAGGTGGTCCGAGGCCCCGATCACTTTTGATCGCTCCGATCATCCCGACCATGTCCCACAACTAGGAAGGTACCCGCTCGTTGTTGCTCCTCTCTTCAGGACGAAACGCGTCCACAAGGTGCTGATGGACGGCGGGAGCGGCCTCAACATCCTCTACGCTGAAACTCTCGACGAGATGGGGATCCCGCGGTCCCGGCTTCGGCCATCCGCGGCGCCATTCCACGGGGTCGTCCCCGGGGCAGACGCAATGCCTCTCGGGCAGATCGACCTGCCCGTCACGTTTGGGACTCCACGGAACTTTCGCAGAGAGACCCTCACTTTCGAAGTGGTGGGTTTCCCTGGGACGCATCACGCCATCCTCGGGAGGCCGGCATACGCAAAGTTCATGGCTGTCCCAAACTATACGTACCTTAAACTGAAGATCCCCGGACCCAAAGGTGTCATCACGGTGGGGACTTCGTTTGAGCATGCGTACGCTGTGAAACCGAGTGCTTCCAATTCGCGGAGGCACTCGTCCGGTCCGAGAAGCTCGCCGCTGAGCCTTCGCCCAGGGACCTGGATATCCCCGAGACCTCCAAGCGTGCTGCGTGCTCCTTCGAGCCAGCCAAGGACGTCAAGGAGGTTGCCGTGGCCAACGATGGCCGCACCCTCCGTGTCGGGACGGCGCTCGATCCTAAATAGGAAAGCGCGCTCGTCGACTTTCTCCGCGCAAACCTCGATGTGTTTGCATGGAAGCCCTCGGACATGCCGGGGATTCCAAGGGAAGTCGCCGAGCACAAACTTGATATTAAGCCTGGCACTCGACCGGTCAAACAGAGGCTTCGACGATACGACGAGGACAAGTGCAAAGCCATCGGCGAAGAGCTCAAGAAGCTCCTTAGCGCCGGCTTCATTATGGAAGTATACCACCCCGAGTGGTTAGCAAACCCTGTCCTTGTAAAAAAGAAGAATGGGAAATGGAGGATGTGCGTGGACTATACCGGCCTTAACAAGGCATGTCCAAAAGACTCCTTCCCCCTTCCTCGCATAGATCAGGAGGTCGACTCCACCGCAGGGTGCGAAACCCTCTGCTTTCTCGATGCGTACTCCGGGTACCATCAGATCGCAATGAGCCTGGCCGACCAGCTCGCAACTTCGTTCATCACGCCTTACGGCACTTTCTGCTATTCGTCAATGCCCTTCGGGCTGAAAAACGCAGGCGCCACGTTCCAAAGATGCATGCGTCGCGTCTTTGGCGACCTTATCGGCCGACTGGTCGAGGCGTATGTTGATGACATAGTGGTGAAATCCAAGCGCACCGGCGACTTGGTCCCCGACCTCGCGGCGGTCTTTGAAAAGCTCCGGCTGAACAAAGTAAAGCTCAACCCCGAGAAATGCGTTTTCGGGGTCCTGAGAGGCATGCTCCTCGGCTTTATTGTATCGGAACGAGGCATCGAGGCCAACTCCGAGAAGATCTCCGCCATCACCGACATGGGGCCGATCCAGAACCTGAAGGGGGTCCAACGAGTCACGGGTTGCTTGGCCGCGCTCAACCGTTTCATCGCCCGACTCGGGGAACGAAGCCTGCCCTTGTACCGCCTGCTCAAGAAGTCGGACCACTTCGCTTGGAACGCCGAGGCGCAGCAGGCCCTCGACTCGCTTAAGGCGTCGCTCAAAAATCCACCGATCCTGACCGCCCCGGCGGAAGGAGAGCCCATGCTGCTCTACATCGCGGCAACCACACATGTGGTAAGCACCGCCCTCGTCATCGAGCGCAACGAGCCCGAGAAGGTTCAAAAGGTGCAACGCCCCGTCTACTTCATCAGTGAGGTCTTGTCCGACACCAAGGTGCGGTACCCCCAGATCCAGAAACTGGTCTACGCGATCCTCATCACCAAACGAAAACTCCGGCATTACTTTGACGCCCACCCCATCACGGTGGTATCAAAGTATCTGCTCGGCGAGGTGATCCAGAACCCCGAGGCCGAGGGGAGGATAGCCAAGTGGGCACTCGAACTGATGGGAAAGAACATCACCTACGCCCCTCGGGACGCCATCAAGTCACAAGCGCTGGTCGACTTCGTCGCCGAGTGGACCGAGGCCCAGACTCCCCCGACCTCCATCGAGCACGAAACGTGGGTCATGTACTTCGACGGATCGCTCATGAAAGAGGGAGCCGGCGTCGGCCTTGTCTTTGTCTCGCCTCTAGGCGTGCGCATGGAGTACATGGTTCGACTGCACTTCCCGGCCTCCAACAACGCCGCCGAGTATGAGGCCCTCATCAACGGACTCCGTATCGCCCTCGAGCTTGGCATACGGCGTCTCGAGATCCGAGGTGACTCAGAGTTAGTCGTCGATCAAGTGATGAAGGAGTCGAGCTGCGTCAGCCCCAAGATGGCCGCCTACTGCCGGGTGGTCCGCGAGCTGGAAGACAAGTTCCTCGGCCTCGAGCTCAAGCACGTCCAACGACGGTACAACGAAGCAGCCGACACCCTTGCCAAGGCGGCCTCCAACCGGAAGCCCGTCCCCCATTGTGTATTCGCCAAAGACCAGCATGTGCCGTCAATCCGGCTAGATGACGAGCCACCGGAGCCTCCGACGCAAGAGGAAGCGGAAGTGATGGAGATCGACGCAGTACCAGAGCCCAACCTCGAAGATCCCGACTGGAGGATTCCGCTCCTCGAGTGGATCGTACAGGGCAAGCTTCCTCCCGACAAGACCGAGGCTCGGCGGATCGCTCGCTGGGCCAAGACTTTCACGCTCATCGAGGGAGAGCTTTACCGACGAGGAAGCTTCGGCGTCCTAATGCGCTGCATCCCGATCGTCCAAGGCAAGGAGTTGCTACGGGACATCCACGCAGGAGCCTGCGGGCACCACGCTGCGTCGAAGACTCTTGTCGGGAAAGCTTTCTGACAAGGATTCTACTGGCCAACCGCGGTCGTAACTTAGATTAGATTTAGTTCTTTACTCATACACACTATTATTCGATAAAGAGCTTTCAATCAACGAGATTAATGCTTAATTGAGCGTAGCAATCCACTTGTTCCACGGATTGATAAAACCTTGGGGGATACTTTAAGGGAAAAGCTACAACCGATCCATGTGCTTGCGGTTCGTAATTGGTGCGCTTAAGTGCCGCCAACAGGAACACAGGCGCCACCTACCAAAGGGCCATTAACCTCACCTTTGGTGACCAGAACGGGAGAAATGCCGAGGTTTATGTTGACAACATAGTCATCAAGACTCGCAACGCTGATGAATTCATCGCCGACTTGTCCAAAACCTTTGATAATCTCCACAGATTCCGATGGAAGCTCAACCCGGCCAAGTGTGCCTTTGGATTTACCAAAGGCAAACTACTCGGATTCATTATGAGCAACCGATAAATCGAGGCAAATCCCGAGAAGATAAGTGCCATCACCAATATGAAAACACTAACTGGGAAGAAAGACATACAGAAGCTGACAGGGTGCATGGCTGTCCTAAGCCGATTTGTTTCCCAATTAGGAGACAAAGGGCTCCCCTTTTTCAAATTGCTAAAGAAAGATGACAACTTCCAATGGACTCCTGAAGCCCAACAAGCATTTCGCGAAGTGAAAGCCTATCTGTCTACTTCTCCCATACTCACCACCCTGAGGGATGGCAAAACCCTCCTCCTGTACATTGCCGCCACAACCAACGTCGTTAGCACTGCCCTGGTGGTAGAACGACAAGAGGAGGGACGAGCATAGAAGGTGCAATGACCTGTTTACTACGTCAGTGAAGTATTGAGTGACTCCAAGGCAAGATACCCACAGGTCCAAAAGCTCCTCTATGCCCTACTCGTCACCTCTTGTAAGCTCCAATACTACTTCCATGTCCACCAGATAAGGGCCGTGACTAAATTTCCCCTTGGCGACATCCTCCACAACCACGACGTCACCAGAAGAATCATAAAGTGGGCAGTCGAACTCGCATCTTTCAAGATCGATTTCACAGGTTCTCGCTGAATTCATCGTCGACTGGACAGAAGTCCAAGATGAGAACAATCCAAACCGCAATGAACATTGGAAGATGTACTTTGATGGATCTCTGATGATCGACTGCGGAGGCGTGAGAGTCCTCTTCATATCACCGATAGGAGAAGAACTCCACTATGTCCTACAAATACTATTCTCAGTCACCAATAGCGCTGCCGAGTATGAAGCAATCCTCCACGGCATCTGCATCGACGTGTCTCTTGGCATCAAGCGCCTAATGATCTAAGGCGACTTGGTCGTTGCCATCAACCAGATCAATAAGGAGTGGGATCGGCACGGCAAGAGAATGTGCGCCTACTGTGAAGTAGTACACGAGCTCGAGGATAAATTCTACGAAATTGAGTACCATTATGTCAGTCATGACAATAACCTGGCCGCGGATGCACTCGCCAAGTTTGGATCTACTCAAGCAAAGGTACCAGGAGGCGTATTCGTACAGGAACTAGTAAAGCCGTCTGTCAAGCAGCTGAACGAAGAACCCGACCCACCTCCAGAGTTGTGTGACATAATGTCCGTCGACTCGCCTGAAGACTGGACCGCCGAATTCATCGACTACATCGTCAATATGAAGGTTCCAGAAGGGAAAGAAGCTAGAGAAAAGCTAGTCCGTCGCAGCAAGAATTATGTCGTACTTGGCGACACCCTCTACAGACAAGCCGTGACCACTGGAGTTTTCCTCCAATGTGTCCCACGATGACTTGGCCTCGACACCTTAGAGGACATTCACGCTGGGACCTGTGGAAACAACGCCACAGCCTAGACTCTAGTCAGCAAAGCCTACAAATCAGGGCTCATCTGGCTGACAGCAGTCACCAACGCCAAGGAACTCGTCCACCGATGCTCCGAGTGCCAATACTTTGTCAAGCAGCAGCACATGCTTGCCCAAACTCTCGGCACTATTCCACCGTCATGGTTGTTGACAGTCCTTAAATGACAAATTTGACCGTCAACTATCCCAATAATCAATGCAATAATAAACACCAAACTAGAGATAGGCTTTCAACTCTAACTAGTTCCACAAATTGTGGTGAATCACTGTTTACAGGGATTGCATCGGCATAAGGGGATAAACATGCTCGAACATAAACAAAGTACAGTTGCATGCCACTCTGTACAAGCACTAGGGTGAAAGGGCCCATAAACAATCAAACCAACAAAACCTATGAGAAATCTGCCAAGAATATATCCTAGGCCCACTCCCCAATCGACCAGAGAAAGTCGGTCACAAGTCGTCCTTACCTGGGGTCAGCCGAACCCCGCGAACACTTCCCGTGATCTTGCCTTGGCGCCAAGGCAGGGGAGCGCCAAGAATTGTTGCCCAATTTGCCTTCAATGAATCAAGACTCTTTTATGGGAGAAAGGAGGAATAAGAAAAAAAAGGAAATAGGATATTCTAGGCCTCCTCCTCCACTATAAATAGGACCTCCTCTCCCTCTCATTCATTCATTCCATTCAACCACAACACAACAAGAGGCAAGAGAGGAAGGAGTACTACTAGGCCAAGAGCCACTCCAGTGGCATAGATGTAGCGAGCGGGTGAGGATGTAGTCCGGAGTAGCTCTAGCCTGTTGGTGCTCTACTCCGGCTTGTACCTCGTCGGATATGATCCAGTTGTTGTAAGTATCCGAGTTCGTCTATGGTGGTGAGTTCTCTGGGTCCGTTATACTTTCATTATTAATTGCTTGTGGGTTCAATGTCCGTTCTCGTAAGGGATGCTCTGGCTCTGCAAAAACTAGAGTAGTGATCAATAATGTAGACACGGTGTCTAGGCTATTGATCACCTTTGTTTGCCTCATGCCCCACAGTATTGAGAGGTAGGCGGCAGGTGGTGGTAGCCCTATCCGTCCTTTGTAATCCTCCCTATTGTGGTATGGCATATAGCTGTTGGCTGGAGATGCCTGGCAAACTAGGGGTAAACCAGTGCCCGAAGCAAGCACTTAGTAACCATGCATAGCCTATCCTAGTTCTCTATTCACAGACAACCCCACTACCCAGGCCAGATAACCTTTTGCCTTCTTGGGGTGACTAGCTGGTTGATTGTTGCACATCTGTTCCCTGAGAAAATATGATATCCAAATACTCACGGGTGAAATGCTACAACCGTAATTCCATGCGCTTGTAGATCTTATTCGTGAACATAAGAAATACCAACAAGCATTTCCAACGCCGTTGCCAGAGAATGGTTGATGTAGTTGTCTTCGAACGTAGTTCACCTATGTATCCCATATATTTTACCCTTTCTTTATTCTTTTGGTTACCAAGGAGCACACATCGTTTTATAAAACCCTTCTGCTTTATTCTTTTGGTTACCAAGGAGCACACATCGTTTTATAAAACCCTTCTGCTCCAGAGGACGAGTTCTTAGAGCCACCACCCTCCTCAAGCCTTTCACAGCATCTAGCTTTGAACTCCATCCTGGCTTCAATGCCACTGTTCGGGAAGAGCCCTTCTCTAGATTTCTTCATGAAAACCCTTCTGCGAAATTTGAAGCAACTGTGTTTGTGTGTGACATCTCAAGCACAACACAAGAATCATTTTGGTGGAAATTGTTTGGCCTCCTCTTTTACGAGGGAGCAAGACAATGGTACGCCCATACCGTGAGGAAAGTAAAAGGAGTTTGGGATAAGTTTAGAGATAGACTTTGTCCTACTTTTTCCTTATATCTCTATTACTTATTTGCGAATCATAGGTGCTGCCTATGCCAGTTTTTTAGTTCTAACCTATACCGGCCCAGACTTGTCTAGAACTCGACCGTGTGTTGCTTTCAGCACATCCGATTAGGCTTTAGCAAGGGCTTGCTCTACGCTCTGACATGAGGTAGCTTCTACGGACGAATTGAAGCCTTTTCTTTGTTTCATACTAGATTCGATCCTAGAACCCAAACTCAAACCAGGAACACAGGAGGAAGAAGAAATCCAACCTCCGTAGTTCCCATTCGAGGAAATTCACCCAAAAATACCACAAACACCTCGAAAATACCTTTTTCCAAAAGAAACCACCAGTTCCTGTCACCCTACCATTCTTAATGTCTCTTCAAGGAAACCACTTAATGTCACATTCGAGGAACTATGTTGGATGCAATCCCGCTATTGGTGCTAGAAACCTATCCAAACCCTTTGAATTCACCTTCTTAGGTGATGAGCTCTTAGCACCGAGCACAGCCTTCGAGTTGCCTCTCAGGTTATTTCTTAGAAGGAATCGGGATGCTGCAGACCCGTGTTCATTTGGCACGAAACGATTTCTGCCACCAATATTAATGTCTTACCCAGAAAACCCTATGGCAAAGCTTCATCCCAAACAGAATCCATTTAAGGAGGTGATGTTATTTATCCACGTTCATTTCATTCATGGTTGTTTCCATCCTTCTGAAACTGAACGGCCATCACCTCCCTCACTCTAAGCATTGTCCCTCTAGCCCTCAAACTCCTTTTTGATGTTCTTCAAAAGACCTCATGGGCCATTCACAAGCTTGAGCAATCGACTATGGAATTCCATAGGACAAGATCCCATTCATGAGCATGAGAGTATCATTCTTAGAAAATTCCAAGATCACTCTCATGAATCTCCAGAGTCGACAACCTGTTGTGCCAGTAAAGTGCTGCAAGTTTTACATCTCCATTTATGCTTTATTGCATAAATGCTTCATATGGATGGATGCAAATGCTTACGGTTATATTGCAAAACTTGTCGCACTTTGGAACTAACTTGCAGCTAGAACTTTAATGATGAATCAATATTTGGTGATGAAGCTGGGAACTACATCGCCAATGCAAGTTGCAAGGACCCCATGGTCGAGTTTGTGACCATAAACAAAGCACTGCCAGGAGATACCCCAGATTATCAAGTCTTTCTTATAAATAAAAGCAAGAACATGTTTTCAAGATAGAGTGCACCTTCGGTTATTCTTGGTCGCTAACTATTTCAGGAGGGGACTAAGAAGAATGAAGGACATTCAAAGCCCAAGAACGTGTGGACTACATCAACTGTACACTTCTGTACTCTTTGGTGATGTGACACACTCTAAAGGAGACTTTGACATCACACACTTGACTTCTCGTGTATGGGACACAAAAGTCCAAGTGTGGGCGAAGTTGGAGAGCATCACGCGATGAGGTCCATCTACACCAAAGACCATCGTAAAAATGGTGTTGGTCCTGTCTTTACAAAAAGAAAGAAAGAGAAGGATAATAAATATATATATGAAAAAATATAAAAAATAGTTTAAAAAAGAGAGAATGAAAAAAAGAAGAGAAAGAGAGAAAAGAGATAACATATAAAAAGAAATATATATATATAGTTGCAAAAAAATGGGAGAAGAAAAAAGAGAGAATGAGGAAAGAGCCGGCGAGTCCCACACAAATTAAAAGTCGCCATGTGTGTGCCCTTGGCATTATACCTTTGCAGTCACCACTTTGCCGCTTGTTCTCCCAGCCTCACTCTCATGTACGCATGCAAGCTCTGGCTTAGTCGTCATCCACTCCTAGCTTGCATGGCTTCTCCATTGCAGCTCCTATGCATATGCACACAAGGAAATTTCCTCTTCCTTTCCAGGCTCAGCCGCATCACTCCGTCCAGCCTCACTCTCAAGCACACGTGCAAGCACTGGCTTAACTAACATCCGCTGCCGGCTTTGCACAACACGCTACCACAGCTCGTACATGCACAATGCAAGAGGAAATTTCCTTATCCTCTCCATGCTTTGCTGCTCTACTCAGTTTGGAACTTGCACACAATCTCGAGAGGAGATGTACTCTGCACCACCAACTCTTTAGCGAGATGCCAAATAATGTCACCAAGGCCTGTGGTCATACACATCAGCCATGTGTACGATGCAGCCTTGCCGCTCACCTGAGTTGGCGTGGTCAAAATGTCTTCCTCTGCTTCAGATGACATCAAAGCTGAAGGAGTCATCGGCAACCACATGTGACCACGCCACCACTGCAACAACTTCAAAACATCCTATATGCTAGCGGTAAATGCACTCAGGTATGTGAAAGGTAATCAAATGTTCACCATCTCTTTACTCATTTTATCTCCATATGATCGTAGTTTGATCCTGATTGTTGTGCCTCCTTTTATCTGTTCTTGTATGCTCTGGTTTGGATGCCTTGGGCCCAATGCATCCATAGGCTTTCTAAATTAAGCATGGTGCTTAGGTTAAAATTGCCTTCTTTAATCAAACAAGACAAGGCGTCGAGTTTGGTTAATGAACCTTTGGAGTCAATATTGTGATAGGTACTGGATGCATATCCTTTTGCGGACTAACCCCTGCAGGAAAATTTCAAAAAAAAGGGTAAGTCCTAGCGCAAATCATATCGGAAGTGAACCAAGGCCCATGGTACATTTCAACAAAGTTGCACAACATGCAAGGGAGGCAAATTTCACCTTTCGAGGTGCACTGTGAGAAATTTTGTTAATGCCCCCTTTGTTTATGTTCATGCAATTTTTACCCAGCCTTGTTTGAGTCATGCTGAAAAGATAAAATTTGGAGAACCATAAAATTCATAAAAATGCTTTTATAAAATAAAAGAGTCTCCCATAAAAACATTAAGGATGTAATAAAAGATGGCTTGTTTTGGGATCAATGCTTCCTGAGTTTTAAATTTGACCTTCTTTAAGCATGGATGTGAACAACTAATCTTGAGGAGGCAACAATAAAATCATTTCAGAAAATTCTATACAATTCCTCGAGCATTTGTTGTCCACTAACGTTTTGTAGGGAGTACATTGACTACAAGGAGCAACTCCAACACTCATTCAACGCTCCTTGGTCTCATGGGAACAAGACACACGAGGAACCAAGCAGAACAAATGCAAAGCTTTGTCACAAAAAAAATGATTCTAAGCTTTTGCTTTCGTTCTACTTAGGAAGATTCATTGGATAAGTATCCTCATACAACCTCTCCCCATGATTCTTCCCTGTTTCATTACCCATCCGCCATGACAAAAAAAATGATGAACAAAAATATATATATACAACAATAACAAAAAAAAATTGTGGTGCTTTGAACTCTCTGCGCGCCTTGAATAAACTTCAATAAAATTTAGACTCCTCGGCAATCATACCGGCAGAGTCCTTCTTGTCTCCACCCTTTGTTTTCTTGTTGAATAAAATGTAGGTACAAGAATAAGTGTTGGGGAGGCCTCCTTGACCTTTCTGACATACATCAAAATGAGACCTCCCCTGAACACACTGCACAAACCAGCAAAGAGCAGCATGCCGAGGACCAGAGGCTGTAGACCCATGAAGGGGTCGGCCGACCCCATGGTTTGGCCGAACAACTTCAAGGCCTACATGGCTCCATGAAGGGGTCGGCCGACCCTAGGTTCGGCCGAACAACTTCAAGGCCTGCATGGCTCCATCTTCTTCTAAGCTTTGGTTTGTGCAGCTCCATCCTCACTCCCTATTCATTAAAGTTTGAATCATTATGCTCAAAAATCAATTCCTCATAAGTTCAAACTCAAAGCCCTTGAGGCACTCCTTGTGTTCCTATGAAAATCTTGCATACTCTTTATTCCTTGCTTATATCCTTGATCTCTGAACAACTTCTTCATAGGGAAAACATGTTGACTAAGTAATTGATGAATGTGATATGGTTGGATGAAAGGAACCTTGCTCTTCCTTGCAAAGTACTTGGGTCTTCTTTTACAATGTCTAAATTCCAATAGCTCGGCTCCTCAATGATCTAAGTTCCTACAAAAGCCATATGTTGATTTCATTGAAAACCTTATACATATGTTACTTGTCTTTGCATTGAGCTTTGTCAAACTGTTGTGACATTTGTGAGAAATTTTTCATGCTTTCATGATCAAGAGCACGTACCCACCACATACAAATGCTAAACTTCTGCACTGGAAGTTAGCAAACATTTCCATCCATCCATCCTCCAAATAAGGACTCCATAAAAGTCTGATCTCTATCTCCAATTTAATTATAAAGAGAGGCATGGCAAAAAGAAAAAAAGTTGGACACTTGAAGGTCCAAGTAAAAGAAAAAAAAATTGGACACATGAAGGTCCAAGCAAAAGAAAAAGAAAAAAATGGGCACATGAAGGCCCATGTAAAAGAGATTGCCATGCCCTCAAAGTTTTGTACGGAGAAGAGATTTAAAAAACAAAAATAGGATAGGCGTCCTTTCCACTATCCATCATATTTACCACACACTTGCACCTCTTGATCCGATTGCATGACTCGTTTCTCTTAAGGCCCGATTTTTGACTCAGCAACATATGCAAAGAAAGTATGCCTTACTTTTCTACCTACCCTGAGCTCTAATTAAGCTTGCCAAGAGGTAGGATAAGAAAAGAGACAACAACTTTGCCTTGGTGAGTAATCAGAAACACCATGAGAGATCCGAGAGAATCATTCCAGGAGCAAAGCTACCCTTTTGTTTTAAAACTCTTTCAAAAACCCAAGTTTCTGAGCAGGAGGAGCGGGGAACTCAAAATCTATATCGTTCCATTTCTCAATTACCCAAGAGAACATGGTAGACACTTCAAAGTTCACAAGATAAGATGAGGCTTGGAATAGCCTGTATGCAGCTATCATATCAAGGAGTTGCAACCACCTTAGTCCTCATACCTTTACTCGAGGACGAGCAAAGGGCTAAGTGTGGAGGAGTTGTTGATGGTCCCTAAATGCCAGATTTGACTGTCAACTATCCCAATAATCAATGCAATAATAAACACCAAACTAGAGATAGGCTTTCAACTCTAACTAGTTCCAAGAGTTTTGGTGAATCACTATTTACAGGGATTGCATCTGCATAAGGGGATAAACATGCCCGAACACAGACAAAGTACAGTCGCAGACCACTCTATATGAGCACAAGGGTGAAAGGTCCCACAAAACAGTCAAACCAATCAAACCCGCAGGCAATCTGCCAAGAATATACCCAAGGCCCACTTCCCAGTCGACTAGAGAAAGTCGGCCGCGAGTCGACCATACCCTGGGTCGGCCGAACCCTAGGAGCATTCACATGCAGCCGACTATGGCGCAAACACTTTCCATGCTCTTCCTTTGGTGCCAAGGCAGGGGAGCGCCACAAATTGTTGCCCAATTCCTCCAATGAATCAAGACTCTTTTGTGGGAGAAAGGAGGAATAAGAATAAAAGGAAATAGGATATTATAGGCCTCCTCCTTCACTATAAATAGGACCCCCTCTCCCTCTCATTAACTCATTCCATTCCACCACAACACAACAAGAGGCAAGAGAGGGAGGAGTACTACTAGTCCAAGAGCCACTCCGGTGGCATAGATGAAGGGAGTAGGTGAGGATGTAGTCCGGAGTAGCGCTGGCCTGTCGCTGCTCTACTCCGTCTTGTACCTCGTCAGATATGATCCAATTGTTGTAATAATCTGAGTTCATCTATTGTGGTGAGTTCTCTGGATCGGTTATACTTTCATTATTAATTGCTTGTGGGTTCAATGTCCGTTCTCGTAGCGGATGCTCTGGCTCTACAAAAGCTAGAGTAGTGATCAATAATGTAGACGCAGTGTCTAGGCTATTGATCACCTATGTTTGCCTCGTGCCCCATGGTATTGAGAGGTAGCCAACAGGTGGTGACAGCCCTATCCGTCCTTTGTACTCTTCCCTGTCCCAGTACGGCGTAGAGCTATTGGCTGGAGATGCCTAGCAGACTAGGGGTAAACCAGTGCCCGAAGAAAGTACTTAGTAACCAAGCATAGCCTGTCCTAGTACTCTATCCACAGACAACCCCACTACCCAGTTCAGATAACCTTTTGCCTTCTTGGGGTGACTAGCTTGTTGATCGTTGCACATCCGTTCCCTGAGAAAATACGATACCCGAATACTCACGGGTGAAATGCTACAACGATAATTTCGTGCGCTTTTGGATCTTATTTGTGAACATAAGAAATACCAACAATGGCCCTTCGCCTGTTGGGGGCTATTGGTATTTCTTCACGTTTACATTACTCTGCAGTGCACAAAAGTACGTTGTAGCGTTTCATCCAGGATTATTCCAGATTATTGTTATTTGTTTATCTACAGGGAAAGCATTTAGTTAAATAGAGTTGTCATCCAATGCATTTACTTACAACAATATTAGTCTACCAAAGTCTAAGCAAGGATAAATGATATGACAATGTATGGGTAAGGTGACACACAGAAGTTCATTGCTCATCTATAAATAAGTCTTGGTTAGTGAATAGAACATTAGTAAATATCACAAAGGGTTTCATGAACATCATACATATGGTACTTGGATATACAACCTTATCCTATACAAGTTCAGTCAAGGGATATATGTTAGAGGACATATCGAGATATCCGGAGGGTTCCCTCATCAAGGGACGACAACCAGACATCTTATAATAAAGGCCTAATATCATCTCCTGAATGTGGAGGATTACAAAGGACGGACAGTGCTGTCACCACATGACGCCTACCTCTACTAATCCGTGGGGTAACGATACCCACAATGATATTCCTTATATCAAACACCATGCTTGCATACAGGAATACAACACTATCTATCACGTTAATAGACAGAGCAACTAGAAGGCACAATGAGCCAATGTCGTGACATACATCAGCTGGAATAAGGTGCAAGATATAAGATGTATATACTAAGTAAGTAGAGTAAACTTGGGGCGTACAACATAAGTATAAAGATAATTCCATTAAGATCAAAGTCTTACAAGTAAGTAAAGAGATACAAAAGCTAAACTCTAGAGCTTACCAAGACTCCTCCGGAAGCCCTTCAGAAGATCAACTACTAGAACTATCACTACTAAGACTAAGCTTGTAGCAAGAGAGAGCTCTGCTTCTGGTGTGTGTTGAACGCAGAGGCTCTTGCACGTATTTATATCATCCATAGGAGGTGTAGAGCCGGCCATCGGCGGTTGATGCCGTTTGGCCGTGGGCCCAGGTCAGCCGAGGGGGGCATCGGCCGACCCTTGGATGCACCGCCTCGAGCTATGCATGGTCCAGATGTTGTCCCTATGGTGGTTTACAGGTACTGGTCAAGGGTGGAGTGAAATGGCCGCAAGACCAAGTCGGCCGACCTGGCTAGGTCCGTCGACCTAGCTCCGCCGTCTTTCGGCCCCACACTTATCTGGTAGACTGCCAAGTGGGTCCTATTGGCGGTTCCAGGTGGGTACGCCTTATTTGAGTAAGCTAGAGTTGACGTGTGGGCCCTTTAATCCATGGGAGTGACACGTGGCTCATCTCTCATCCTTAACATCAACCGACCTTGATTTAGTGGCCAGGATCATCCCTTGGTGTGCTTCTTGACCTGCATGGAAGATGGGCTCGAGTGGGTGCTAGGCCAGGTCGCCCGACCTGGGCCTGGGCCCAATAGCCTTCATCTTTTGCTCCAATGTCCCTGTACTCAAATACATTCTAGATATGCATGCTACAATATTATTTGAGTATAAATGCCAAAGTTATGCTTAGCCTTTATTCATTCTCTGAGGCTATTGATGGTCGAATTTTCCGTTATAAGGACCATCAACAACTCCCCTAAGCTTAGCCCTTTGCTCCTCCCGAGCAAAGACTAAAACTTTAGGCTCAGTGGATCAGGATTTGCTTTCTCATTACTTCCCAAAAGTATCAGTGGTTTAACAAGATATTCTACCAAAAATTGAATAAGCTGGTGGAAAAATAAACTTCCCTCATTACCTTGTCCTTTATGGGGCTTGTAGCTTTTCCTTGTCTTGGGCTGTTCATAGCCAGAATGACTTAGATCAAGCACTTTGCTTTCTACCTTGGTTAACCATCAAACTAGAGGTTTTGGGGATTTTTCAAGAAGGATAGAGTTCCTTGGGTGATATTCTCAAATCACTCAACGTGTATTCCTTACCATGATTCCTCTCTCAACTCTCATTTCACTCATTAAAGTGGAGTTAGTGCTAGGAGAGTTTGTAGCTCACTTGCATTGCACATATTGTAAAGTCAAAACTAGGATTCAAAGAGAATTAAGTCATACTCTCAAATCAAGATGTGCATATGTGTGTGGCATGTAAATGGTAGCTCCTTTTCTTTAGGTTCCTCTGCCCTTATAAAATTGCTTTGGAGACATGGCCATTCTTCATTTTTTATTTTTGTTTTTTCATCCCTGAGCCCTCATGTGCTCATCATTTTTTTAATGATTGGCCCATGTCTCTTTTCGCAACATTGTTTAAGGGAAGAGCATCCTACTCTCTTTTGTGTAGCTTTTACTTGGTGGATGAATGAGTGTCATTCTCACTTCCAGAGTAGAAGTATGGCATGTATGAGTGGCGTGTACGTGATCTTGATTTTGAAAGCATGAAGTGAATCTCCTAAGAATCACATTGATCTTGACAAAACTCAATACAACAACAAGTAGCTTTTGTAGGGTTTCAAATAGTATGGTCTTTGGTAGGAATTTTGAATCACCATAAGGAACTCTTTATTTTATTCTTTTAAAGAAAAACTCCGGATATCAAGCCTTACTTGGCATGAGCTTAAGGTAACTCAGATCTTATCATATCATAGCCAACAACAACCTAGACTAGAGCTTTCATGTGCTACCCACAACTTGACAAGATAACAGGGCAAGAACATGCTTAAACCAACAAACTCAAGGCTTAGGAGACTAGCAGGTTGAAACATAGGTACAAGACTGAAATAAGAGCAACTATTCATCATATCCAAAATAAAGACTTAGCAAGAACTTATGACATTCAGGGACTAGCCTAGACGTCTCCCATTTACTAACTTTATTAAGAAATAAAAACATTATTCTTAAAAACTTACCTGAACTTACCTAATGTGGGGTCCTCCCCCAAGCTGATTTATTGACATAGATTTATGTGTTGGCGCAGGACTCATGTTTTACGTCGCCGAGCGATGACGTCTCCTTGGTTGGATTCAACTTGATGAAGCAACATCTGCTCCTGGAGATAAGGAAACAGATGATTTAACCCGCCGTACATGTTTTACTTTCTTCTGGCAGTTGACAACTTGGTCTGATGTCTTCGTTGCCTGTGCTTTCGCACCTCACGTAGGCTTCTTACTTTTTGTGTGACACCTTTTTGGGACATTGTTCTCCCAAAACTTGTCCATGAACTTGGCCAGACTGTCCTTTTCTGGTGGTGTGACTTTCACCTCCTTGATGTTTTGGTTGCTCCTCCCATATTTGATTTTGATCATGGAGCATTGCTCCACCTTTAGCCTAAAATCTAACTTCTCTTTCTTCCCATTAATGTGAAGCTGGATTTCTCCAGCACCCACATTAATGTGAGCGTCTACAATGTTCAAAAAGGGTCGCCCTAGGATAAGCGACGAATCGTTGCTGACGTCCATGTCCAAGACCACGAAGTCGATAGGGACAAAGCAATCTTGGATACGAACCGGGATGTCCTCGGCTATTCCCTTTGGGTAGCGAACCGTAGAGTCGGCCAACTGTAGTCTCATGGCAGTTGAGGACAAGGTAGTATAATTAAGGCAGTCAAAGACTACCTTTGGCACGACGCTGACACTCACCCCAAGGTCACAGAGTGCGTGCTCGAATTGCTGGGTCCTGATGGTACACGTGTGTTGACACCGGATTTTCGCACCTGACATGCTGAGTCAGATGATGACGTGGTGAGGATGAGGCTGCGCAGTGAACCCGTTGACTGGTCAAGACCAAAGGTGACGAAGAAGGAAGCCGATACTGAAAAGGGGTCCGATGAGGCAGGTGTCCGACCCGATGACGAGTGCAAGAAGAAAGGCGCGTCGGCTAAAGAGGAGGCGTATCAGATTCAGGGACTATTTCCTTTCCAGAAGGCTTATGAGAGTCCCGTTTTGTCTTTAATTTAGTTTACCTTATTTAGTTAGTCTGGTCCGATCAGGACTCTCCATGACCAGGGTATAAATATGAACCCTCGTCCATTGTAAAGAACAACTCTCACAATCAATACAACCCGGCTTCACGCCAAAACCCTAGTAGTAGTTACCGACGAAGCTCATTGGTGGACGGGCTGCATCAGTTCTGATCTCCGGCTTACTAGTAAGTTAGTCAATTTATCGAACTAATATAGGCTTTGAATTGAGGCGCATCGCCCTTTCTCGTTTATATTGTTCAACCGATTTATCTCTGGATAATCAAGATTGATATAGATTCCCTACGTCGGAGCTAGATCAATATTGATTATTCAACAGATTATCGTTTATCGGACTATACTTTAAGCCTAGATTCCCTACGTCGGAGCTAGGTATCAAGGTTAGCCTAGATTCCCTACGTCGGAGCTAGAATAATCTTGATTACTAAAGGTAGTCTTTGCGGTTTGTTGGAGTTGCTAGATTGGTTTAGATCTACGCCATGTGAATCAACTCTACTTCTTCAACGGCTTTGAGCATGGGTCTTGGTCCGATTTAAGCAATATTTATCTTACAGCATCGTTCTATGTCCGATCTTGCTTTGTGGTTTAATCTGGTTGTTCTTTGAGTATTACACTGGTGTAGATTCCCTACGTCGGAGCTGGATCTTTGTAATACGCCTAGATTAATCTTTGACTGTCATGTTTGGTCTAGATTCCCTACGTCGGAGCTAGGTTCATCTTGATTAGTCAAGGGAAGCTTAGATTATGCCTTATTGCTATTTGAATGTTAAGTGTGGTGTAGATTCCCTACGTCGGAGCTGGATCTTGCTTAATTGTTCAGTAGCATATCTTAGAATCAGAACGTATCTGTTAATGTTTTATTTGCTTATGTTGCTTAATTTGATCAACACCTGTGCGAGCACCTTGTTTAATTAACAGCTTGATAAGTTAAGTCTGATTATCTAGCTATCTGATCTGATCATAGTTAGAGAAATCTAGATTCCCTACGTCGGAGCTAGATTTCTCTGAAAAGGCTATAGTCCGATTGGTTGGTTAGATGGTCCGGTAAGATGAGTCAAACTGGTAACTAGACAAGGTGGACAATGTATCGGCTTACACTTTGATTATTTAATATCTTGTTTCAAGACATAGCTGATCCATTATTTTACATATTGGCCTTGTTTTATGCTTTATTTCATTATTCAAAGGCTGGTCTGTTATATCAATCAAGGTCCGATCCTGATTGGTCCGATCCTGAGGTCCGATTTGGTGTCTGATTGAGGTCCGATCACTCGGTCCGATTGACGTCATCATTGAGGNGAGGTCCGATTTGGTGTCTGATTGAGGTCCGATTAATCGGTCCGATTGACGTCATCATCAAGGTCCGATTCTGAAGTCCGATCGGTATCGGCCGATGCGTGTCTGATTGGGTCTTGGCTAAAATTCGACGTTACTCCATCGTCTGAAATAGAGCCGGCACAATCATAGAGCAATTTAACTGTTTTATCCCCTTGTCAATTTCAGGTCAAATTGACTGGCACGCCGCGAACCTGAACTGGAGTGTAGACTGGCACTGGAGCGAAGCAGACTCTCCCCGGTCATCGTGTGCTGCACGCGGGAGATACAACCGCCGATTTTCCGCGTCAACAAGATGATATGGCACAAAGAAGGCAAGCGATACCGTCCTGAAAATATGGTACATCCAGCCGATGCTGAAGCATGGAGACATTTTGACGTGTGTCATCCGGTGAAAGCAGTGGAGGCTCGTAATGTACGTGTTGCGCTGCAACTGATGGGTTCAATCCTTATGGAATGTCGGCTGCACCATACACTTGTTGGCCCATGTTCGTTATCCCCCTCAATCTCCCTCCCGGCGTCATCTTTCAACGGCAGACCATATTCTTGTCGTTGATAATTCCGGGATACCCGGGGGATAATATGAGTGTGTACATGGAGCCTCTAATTGATGATTTGCTCCGTGCTTGGGATGAAGGGGTATGGACATACGACCGAGCTACAAAGACAAATTTCAAAATGCATGTGTGGTACATGTACTCCCTGCATGACTTGCCGGCGTATGGGATATTCTGCGGCTGGTGTGTCCACGGGAAGTTCCCATGCCTAGTATGCAAGGCAGCTCTCAAATTCATCTGGTTGACAAAGGGTGGCAAGTATTCTTCGTTCGACAAGCACCGACAATTCCTCCCTATGGACCATCCATTCAGACGGGACATTAAGAACTTTACCAAAGGTGTAATGGTTGAAGAACCCCCACCGCAGATGCTGATAGGTGTCGCGGTTCATGCGCAGTTAGACGCGCTCAAGGTCAACAAAGAAGGTGGTGGGTTTGAGGGTTATGGTGAGGAACATGCCTGGACTCAAAAGTCGGGCTTATGGAGGCTCCCCTACATGTGTGACCTTCTTCTTCCACATAACATTGATATGATGCACACTGAAAAGAATGTTGCCGAGGCAACATTCGGTACAGTCATGGACATTTCTGATAAGACAAAGGACAATGTTAAGGCTAGAGTGGATCAAGCTAGGATGTGCAATAGACCTAAGTACGACATTCCGCCTCCCAAAGATGGCAAGAAATGGAAAAAGCCTCCAGCCGAATTCGTTCTGAAGAAGGACCAAAGGAGGGAAGTACTAGAATGGTTCAAAACTTTAATGTTTCCCGATGGGTATGCAGCGAATCTGAGGAGGGGGTGAACTTAGCTACAATGCGAATCAATGGGCTCAAGAGTCATGACTACCACATATGGATTGAGCGGCTTCTTCCGGTGA
Organism: Alloteropsis semialata; assembly: GCA_004135705.1. NCBI lineage: Eukaryota > Viridiplantae > Streptophyta > Magnoliopsida > Poales > Poaceae > Alloteropsis > Alloteropsis semialata. Next base: position 71,758,954 of record CM014272.1, on the reverse strand, counting down.
TGGTTCGAGGCTATCTCCTTGATCATGTGTGGCAAGTGCTGGCAGAGTTAAGTCATTTCTTCCGCGTACTTTGTGCTAAGGAATTATCTCAGACTGTGGTTGCAGAAATGGAAAAATTTGCTCCAGTGTTGCTTTGTAAGTTGGAGAAGATCTTTCCGCCCGGTTTTTTCAATCCAATGCAACATATGATTTTGCACCTCCCGTATGAGGCACGAATGGGGGGTCCTGTGCAGGGCCGTTGGTGCTATTCAATTGAGAGGCAACAAAAAGTTCTTCGAACCAAATGTAAAAACAAATGCAAAATTGAAGCTTCCATTGCAGAGGCATACTGTACTGAGGAGGTGTCAAATTTCACAACAAAATACTATGGTGACACCCTTCCGAACGTCCATAATCCACCACCTCGTTACAATGCCAATGAAAATGATTCAAACCTCAGCCTTTTTAGAGGGCAACTCGGAAGTTCGAGTGGTGGCACTCGTAAGACCTTGCAACATGAGGAGTTGCGAAAAATCATGATGTATGTGTTGACCAACCTTTCCGAAGTGGAAACTTACATTCAGTAAGTTCTCAACAAACTAGTTCTCGATTATTTTGCATCCAATGCCTCTTAATGTTGTTCTCGTTCATACAGAGAATTTACTCATCAATTATGGCGAAGAAATAGGGCACCGACACCATATCAAGTTGATACCCTGCTTAAAAATGGAGCGGGAGGTTCTGCGCCCAATTTTATTTCTTGGTTCAAACATAAGGTACAGTCCTTCGAAGGCTCGTACTTTGTACGACGCGCGAATAATAACACGAACTATCATGATTTCACTTGCAGGGCCAAAATGATGAGTCTATGACTCCCGAGTTGAGACAGATTGCCAATGGTTGTGCCTATAGGGTCATGTCATACTCCGGCTATGATGTGAATGGATATCGCTTTCACACTAAAAGCCACGAGCAGAGTCGCCCCAATCGAAGAACCACAAATAGCGGAGTTTGTACGACAGCCAATGATGGGGTCGATTATTATGGCATAATTGAAGAAATATACGAACTATCGTTTCATGGTTGCAAACCTCTTAAGCCGGTCATATTCAAATGCCATTGGTTTGATCCTAACGAAGTGCGACGGACCCCTAATCTTGGACTAGTCAAAATTCGACAGTCATCCGTGTATCCAGGAGATGATGTCTATATTGTGGCTCAACAAGCCACACAAGTTTATTATCTCTCATACCCGTGCAAAACCGACAAACGTCTTCAAGGTTGGGACGTTGTGTATAAGGTGTCGCCACATGGCAAACTACCTATCCCAAACAATGAAGATTATAACATAGATCCAAACACGTATGACGGAGAGTTCTTTCAAGAAGATGGGCTACCAGGGCGTTTTGAGATAGACTTAACCGGAGCGATCGGAATGGAAGTAGATGATGATGAAATGGTTCATGACGAGGACACTGGAGATGAGGTTTATAATGCGAAGGATTTAGAATTACTTGAGCGATTACAATTAGGGCTTGATGACGATGACAGTCCTCCTTTGGAGCACGGGCCTGAATATGAACTCGATATGCAAGATAGTGATGATGAGACTTATGATCCAGCTAATCCCGATCAAGATGATTATTTCTAATACATGTTAGTTTCTAATTATGTGTTGTTTATTTTGTAATTATGTTACTCTTTCTAAATATTACTGATTGGTTTACTGTTTTTAATTGCAGGTGATTGAACAAAGATGGTGGGCGGCAGTGCAGAGCTCTTCCAAGCCCTTCTGCGTCGGGGCCCTCGACTTGGGGTCGAGGGAAGGGTCGAGGGAAAGGTGGCCCCAAGGGTGGCCGAAAGGGTCGACCTGTAGAGCCGCCTTCGCCTGAGGAGGAGGAGGAGCAGCCGCAGCGGCAGGAGGACGAATACGTTCCTTCCGAGGAGGAGGAGGAGGCGGAGGAGGAGGAGGAGGCCACGACAGGGGCTATCCCGGCTGTCTGGTTGCGAGGTCCCTCGAGACTTCCGGACAGGCCGATACCTCTTGCCTCCCGCCAATGATACAACCCTCTGGGGCAGCGTAAGTAACTTTACATGTTATCAATACCTTTTCATTTCAATACCTTTTCATTTCACAATAGAAACTAATATATCATCTTAATCAATACCTTTTCATTTCAATACCTTTTCATTTCACAATAGGAACTAATATATCATCTTAATCATTTTTGACAGGGGTTGGCGAGTACTCATCGAATGTGGTCACAACCGCAAGGTCAACGGCATCCTCGGCCTTTTGTGCAGAGAGCACTTCCCGGGCCTGGTCACCATTGGCGGAAGGCAGGAGCCGGCCTGGACGTGGGAGCACTACGTCACCGTTCCAGATCACGTCGATCGGGAAGGCAGGATCTTCAACAACAAGGTGGAGCGGGTCAAGGGCGAGCTGTGGGTAAGTATTCCTCGCACTAAACTACTTAATACATGGCATTCATTTGTAATAATGACTGGATACATCGTGTTTATATGCAGGATTTCTACAGGTGTGCGGATGGGTACGAGGCCCGTGCGGCGGTTGTGGCTCACAACCGATGCATGAAGCTGGTGAAGGACATGCACTACGAGGCGCAAGTGCAGTGTGTCATCAACTTCAGCGCTCTGTTCATGGGCCAGAAGATAAACAAAGAAGCCGCCAGAAACTTGAAGCTGACCCGGGAGCAGTACTTGCGGGTAATTTTTTATATATTTTCGGATTTAAAAACATCGTTTATTTTGATATTCTTACGTTTCATTGACTTGATCACGTGTAGGTGCCTGCGTGGTGGTGCCGCAATGATATGGTGTGCTGGGAACGCATAGTGGACAAGTGGTTCACACCAGAGTGGGAGGACAAGCACAACGCTGGCCGAGAGCGGCGTTTGCTGATGCCAGGTCCCGCACACCATCAAGGCAGTCGTACCAACGACGAATACAGGGCTAAATGGGTATGCTGGTTCATTTTCTTTATTTGTCATGAAACTACTCAATGTTGCTTCATTTGTCATCAAATTGGTGTTTTTGTTTTGCAGTCCGCAGCACATCAAGGCGCTGAGTGCTCCCAGTTCATGGGATGGGCTATGGCGCACAAGGGCAAGGCGTCCGAGGTCACCTACAACCCGGACGACCCGCCCTCGGCGTACTCCAATCCCTCCATCCACACCCGCATCACCGAGTACACAGAGGCGGGACGACAGGTCCATGGGCCAGAGTGGGATCCGAGCGCCCATGACCTGGATGGAGAGCTCGTCATGAGGGTGGGAGGAGGCAAGAAACATGGCCGGTACTACATGGGCGACGGTATTCTAGACACGGCCAGTACTCCCACTCTCCCCCAGGTTCGAGCCAGGAGCACCAGCAGTAGCCCGGCCATACGCCCACGCCTGACACAGTCACAGCTCCAAGTGCAGGAACTTCAGGTTATTTATGTCTTATTCATTGTTCATTCATTTCCTATATATGTTTGATTTGAATTGTGACATTGTGATGAAACATTGTAGGCCCAGCTAGAGGCGCAAGCGCAAGCACACCAGGCGGCAATAGCGGCGGCGATAGCCGAAGAGAGGAGGATACGGGAGGAGGAACAGGCCAGGCAGCAGGCCGAGAACCAGCAGCAGCTGAGCGCGATGTACAACTACATTCGGGCTCTTTCTGTTCAGATTGGTCAACCCCTACCCCTACCGCCGATGGTCTTCCCGGCGGCTCCGGCTCCAGCAACTCCTACGGTGAGTGACTTGAATTCCTTGTATATTCATTTCAATTATTAGAGACTTAGAGAATATAGAAACTTAGAGTCACTTAGAGACTTAGATAAAATTTTGAATGTTAAAGATTATAACTAGGGGAAATTGAATCTCTCTCACATTCAATCTATTCTCATTATTGCAGAACCAATCCGCGGCATCGAATACGCCGGACTTGTCGCCAGGCATCTCACCGACGTTACAGCCGCAGCAGTTGTTCCCGCCGGATAACCCCCTGCCGTACCCGCCACCGTACCCCCCACCACCGTGAATTTGAACTTTGGAATAATGAACTTGTGACATACTTTGGATTTCCGAACTTGTGACATTGCGAACTTGTCAAACGTATAATGCATTTGTGAATTTGTCTATATTATGTGCCTGTGATGCTATATCAATTGCCTGTGATGCTTATTAAATTGAATTATATGTCTGTGATGTTTGTTTGAGAGGGGACCTTTTTACGTGAAAAAACAGCAAAAAAAGGGTGCATTTGGTCACTTCGCCGTGTGTGGCACACGGCAAAGAAGGCCTTTGCCGTGTGTTTTTGCCATGGCACACGGCGAAGGGGGCAAACTTGGCTGTTCTGGACGAAAACTTTGCCGTGTGCGCATTTTCGCCGTGTGCCTTTTCCAAATTTTTCCGTGTGCCGGGAGAAAGGCACACAGCAAAGTGTCAACGTTCGCCGTGTGTTCCTAGGAAGGCACACGGCGAAGTTTGAAACTTTGCCGTGTGCCTAGTCCCTGGCACACGGCAAACTGTGCCGTCCCCCGCCGTCCCCGGCCGTTTCCTGCCGTCTGGTCGTTCAGTTTGCCGTGTGCCTGGCCTGACACACGGCAAAGGCTTTGCCGTGTGCCCGATAAAAGGCCCACGGCGAAGCGACGTTTGCCGTCGTGGCTGGCCGCCGTCGGGGCTTCGCCGTGGGCCACACACGGCAAAGTCTTTGCCGTGTGTTTTGGGGCCTTCGCCGTGTGCCCCAGGCACACGGCGAACTTGCGATTTCCGGTAGTGACTTGAGTGTGCTCTACCCACCATAGTGTACTAAAGAGAATATTAAGGCAATTAGCACAAGGCTTAGTGCTTCTTTAGTGCTAAGTTTAGATAGCTTATTAGCACATTGCTTTAGATGTTAGCCTGGAATTTATAGATTTGTATACCTCTTGTGTATTGGTGCTTGCATGCACCAAGAGTTGTAATTAAATGCTTGCAAGTCTTGCGAGAACCTCTAACTGCGTTTTTAGAAAGGTCGTTGAGGCTTCTGATAGCGGGGAGGCCCTAGGTGATTTTCCAAATGCACTATCTAGTGAAGACGGCAAGGATCATCTAGGAGAGGCGAGGCAGAGACCCACATATCTAAGGGGAAGGCCCGTCGGATATCCACGAGTTATTTGATCAGGATTTGGCCCTTTCGTGGACATTCCCTCATGAGGGGCTCCAACGAGAACTAGTGGAAAACATTGCTTTCTGATAGCTACGTAAGTGATTGTGATGGGAATTTGCATTTTCTACCTCTCTTTAACTTCTGTGTTACTTTTTTGAACTTGCCTTGTGTTGCTTACCTTTTCTAGAATTGCCTTGTGTAGTTAATAGGATTGGAACATAGGGTGACAAACTTTGTTTGGTAGAGATGGCACCACATAAAAAATCTAGTGCACACCTAGATGATATTTTGTAGATTTTTATATGTGCAGTTTGAGTCTTAGATTTTAGGACGCTGAATTCAAAAGATCCCTGCCCCCCTTAGGGTGTTATGGTCCCTTAGCTAACTTTTGAAAGAAATTTTGGAATGGAGATGTCCTTGAATGAGACCAATATATGGCGATTTTGGAGAATGTGAATTTCACAATAGTGGATGATGAAGTTTTGGGGGGGCTCTAAAGAAGTCTGTCGGTTTTCCTACAGCATCCTTATATTGTAGAGACATGACTTTTCCAGGTGAGATTAATACTACTTTAATAGAGATTTGGAAGGCACGTTTTCCTTTAAATATCAAAATAGTTCTGCAGCAAGTCTACAATGACAAAATTCAGTAGACTGAACTTGTTATAGAACTGGCCGGGGAATATAGAGTGCAAACTGTGTGGGGTTATTGAAACGACAGATCATATCATGTTTGGATGTTTAGAGGGAAGCAGCAAAGGAGCTCTTCATGGAACAAAACTATCAACACTGCAGAAATTTTGATGATGATTGTCTTTTGTAGAGGGAGTTAAGACTTAAGAGAGAGTCTGATAGTTTCACATGTTGTGAATGTCCTCCAGAATACTATATAGCCTGGCTCTGTAAGCTGCTGATCCCAGCAAAACATTTAAATGATTTCTTTATAAAGCAGGGCCAAAAGGTCTTTGGTCTAAAAACCAAAGGGGAAAGTCTAAAGTATCAGTGTCGATTCTAGTTACCAAATGGATACTGGAGTATCAGTATTTGTCTTTGTTACAAACCCGCACTGTTGTGCAAACAGTGCAAAAAAAGGTGTTGCCAGCCTCAAAACATTTTGCTCCAATGTAGTTTATTACTAAAGTTGCCCTCGGATTTGTACAGGTATCATCAGTTATTACTCCTTTGGGAGAGCAAATTACTTAGATATACATGCTTTTGAAATTACTTCCAAATTTGCAATTTAGAATATTGACCTTAAGTTCGTTTTGGAAACCACTATATATAGTTTACTATGAAAATGATTACGGCGTGCTTGATCAAGTTATATGCTCTTCAAGTATAACTAACCTATGCCCCTCCTCCTAAACAATGAAACTGCTTTTTCATGCATGTTTGAATAAAAATTAATGGTAAACATTCGCAACATCACATAGATGCCCTTTAAGGAAAACAATAAAAAACAGGGCACATTTTTTTTTGCATTTTTCCTTCTAGTCAAAGCCCCACCAGAATAAAAGGGCTACGTAACATCAGAATACTCTAGAGTGCAGTTATATAAGCAATAGGGAAACAAGAAACTTAAATCTTTTTACCTTTGTTTTTCCATCAAATTGCCACCGCCAACGACTTCCCCAGCAGTTCCCATTGGCCTCATTTTGGTCGTCAGGGAAATTAAATGATGAGCAAGCGCAGCGCATGGTGTTCTGAGCTCGTATTTAAACATGCTTGTTACGACGATGGAGTGAGAATGTTAACCTTCGCGCTTTTTGTGTGAACTGATGCTTCCTTCGGTGAAGAGCAAAGTTGCATTGTCATCCAAAGGGAATACAATATTCTCTTCTCTCATAGGTGCCTTCTCCACTAATATGTCCCTAGCTTTGTTATCAAGTCTACTCCAATTTCTTGGATCATAAATATCGGTATCAAAAGCTGGTCGTTCATCGACACTCGTAGGTTCTGTATTCTGTTGTAGAAGGATTAAATGTATTGTCATGATCACTTACATTGTTACCATCCTCGTTTGTGTCAATATCATCTTCTGTGGGGGTAGTGTCCTGAAACTCTTGATCTTAGATGTTAACATTATTTTCTTGTCCGGCAACAACAATCGCCATCTGATTCAGGTCTCTTGAAGTGTGCGTTAATCACGTTCAATCATGCTCCTGGCCTCCCAACAGTTCCGTAGCGTGACTACGTGGCCCATTAGGCAAAGCACACAAAGGCCCATAGGCCACGAACTTGATTACTTGAAGCTAATGTTGTAGGAAAAAATCTTATACATATATATCTACACTATATATGGGTGGGGCCCTCTCAGTTTTGGGGGCCCTGAGTGACGGCCCTGTGTAGAGTGTAGACGGTATAGATTGCTAAATGGGTCGTCCAGTAGGGACCCGATATTACCGGACTATGCATGATACAGTGGTGGAGTCGGGCCGTGTTGTGCCCACCCATGGGCTAGACCCTGGCCACGCACACAAGTGAACATGCCACCAACATAGAACAGGAAGAAAGATTTAGACCTTGTTTAGTTGGGGACCTGGCTACGAGGAGAGGGCCCTTCCGTATGCTTAAAACGAGAGCCCTCCACCCGCGGGCTTATCCATTCGCTTCCGCTTCATCTTCTATCCCCCGCGCCTCCGCTTCGTCTTCCTCCACTAATTACATGTATTCTGTTGTAGAAGGATTAAATGTATTGTCGTGATCACTAATTACATTGTTACCATCCTCGTTTGCGTCAATATCATCTTCTGTGGGGGTAATGTCACCCCTGAAACTCTTGATCATTGATGTTAACATTATTTTCTTGTTCGGTAACAACAATCGCCATCTGATACGGGTTTCTTGAAGTGTCCACGTTACCCTGTAAATATTTCTCCATTGCCCCCCTCTGTGATTGTATGAACTCATCTGCGTGCTTTTTTTTTTTGTTTTATCGTTGCCACATGGATACCTCCTTGACGACATGATATTTGGCACTAGCACAAATTGATACTTGAAAAAAAAAGAAAACACATTATTAATCAAGCCATAGTCTATAATTGGTGAGAATTTCGGCTACTAAAATTTGAGCGGACATACACATAACGCATACCCTTACGTTGCGTGGTTGCCTATCATTGATTGCATCCTTGCGCACAAGGAAACAGGAGAGACGAAGGCGATCCACCGGCCTGGCGATCGCCCGGCAGTAGGGCTGTCAAAAAAGCTTGAGGCTCGCGAGCTACTCGAACTCGACTCGCTATAGGCTTGATTCGAGACCGACTCGATTAAAAAACGAGCCGAGCTCGAGCCTGCTCAGAAGCTCGTGAGCTTTGGCGAGCCGAGCTCGAGCCTTCGACGAGCTTCGTAATTTTGCAGCCAAGTGCTCGTTTCCTCCATCCAAATCCAACTTTCCACGCATCCCATGTCCCAACGATCCTGCACACGCGTCACACTCCCAACCCCATATGCTGTGAAAAATACTAAGCACAGAGCCTAATGCTAGCCACACATTTCAATCACGTTTGCTCACAGCTCCTTCTCGAATCTCGATCAGCAAGCCCATCCAGGAATTGTGAGCAGAAGACATGCAAGTATTTTGGAGTTAGCCCTGTTAGATAGGACGGAGCGCTGATGTCGAGGGCCACGTCGTACTGACCATGCGCTGTCAACCTCCGCTACAGCCTAGAGACAACACGACGCTATTTGCATGAGCTTTACGCGAGTCAAGCTCGAGCCCTCGCGAGCTTCGACCGAGCCGATCTCGAGCCTTCCCGTAAGCTCGGATGGCTGTCAGGCTCGGCTCAAGATTGTGTCAAGCCCGAGCTTGAGACTGCAGGCGGAAGGCGAAGAGGAATCAACGAATCCTAGAGAGTCAATCATGCACGTTAAGAGCAACTCCAGCAAGACCCCTACCTAAAATTTAGAGACCAAGACCAAAAACCAACTCCAGCAGACTCTTTACTAAGAGCATCTCTAGCCGGGCCCTCATATGAGCCCCCATCTCTTTTTTTTAGTCTCCCAATGGAAAAAACCATCTCCAGCGGGGCCTCTAAACAAGCCCCCATTTTGGAGAGGCCACCAAATTTTGGTCCAGGGCCCCTACAACTAGAGGCCCTCTATTTCCACCCGACACGTGAGCCCCACCTCTTTTTTCCTCTTCTCTCTCGTCGGTTCGCTCGCATCCCCCGACGCCGACCCCGACCCCGACTCGCTCGTCGCCAAATCCTGCCTCGCCGTCGTCGGAGAACCTCGGCCTCCGCCGGTGGAATCCACCCCATGGCCGGATCCGCACCTCTGGGGGACGGACGGCCGGCTTGGGGCACCGACGGCGACGGGCCGAGCCGCACCAGGCCACCGCCGCGCCTGGACGGGGCGCCGCCTCCTCGCGGCATCTCCGGCGACGGGCGCCCTCCCCGGACGGCCGCGCCTACCTCGGCATCCAAGAAACGTCGTTCGACGTTCGTGGCACCCACACGACCGGCTGGTCCTCGTCCCGGCGGCGTCCTACCTCGCCTGGACCTCGACGCCGGCGTCGATTCCGGCGGCGTCCGGCCACGCCAGCTCCCCGACGCCGCGCTCGCACCTCGGCAGCTCTTCGAAGCACCTCCACCCGGCCCCCGCCTGCCTTCTCCCCTGCGCCAAGCACCACATCCCCGCTCTGTCTTCACCGGCGCCGGCAGGAAGGCCCAAACGCCGAGCTTCTCTGAGCCGGCACAGCTTCCGTCGCACCAAGTCCACAAGACATCAATTGAAGCCGCCGCCACCGCCTCGGACACTCGAAGAACCGCCTCAAGGACGTCACTCCAGGCCGACGATGGCTACTTCAGCTCCTCCTCGACTGTCTACAGCACCTTGCAGGTAGGAGCAACTCCACCTGGTTGTCGATTTTGTGAATGTTGATTGGTGAATGTTGATTGGTGAATTGCTCCTATTCTGTGAATGTTGATTTCAGAGCTATTCTGTGAATGTTGATCGGTGATTCTGTGATTGACAATATAGTAGCTATTCTGCAATATAGTAGCAATTCCATTCTGTCAATATAGGAGCAACTCCACCTTGCTAGTAGGACGCCGCCGTCGAGGTCCAGATGAGTGCTGAATATATATATATATATCTGAATATATATATATTTAAAACTGAATATATATAGTTTCAGTTGAATATATATAGTTTCAGTTGCACTCATCTGAATTATTCAGTTTCCAAGCTGATAGGTGCAATTATATAGTGCAGGGATGCTCATTTGTTGCTGGTTCACATGACTGTCTGTTAGCCATAATTATACTGAATTAAATTGATATCATGGTTGATTGTTTTTCTTTCTGATTTCTGAAATATTTTGATCCTTTGCAGCACATCCATATATCCATTTCTGAAAAACTGATGGAACATTTGTTAATTTATTTTTTATAGGACACAATGGGCAATTCTCAGTCATTTGTGGCCATGCTGACTGAAGACTCTGAAGCCGATTTGGAGGTTCTCACACAAGCACCAATCCTAGATAATGGTGGCAGCAGAGGGCGGGGAGGAAACTACAATCACAATGAGGACATCCAGTTGTGTTGGTCTTGGATGGCCATAACATTCGATCCAAGAATAGGAAGTGACCAATCCAAAGGGACATATTGGAATCGGATAGCACAACATTATCATGAGAACAGGACTTTTGTCTCTGATAGAAATGCTACATCCCTTGAAAAAAGGTGGAACGGGATCCAGAGGGAATGTGTTCGGTTTCAAGAATGCATTGAGAAGATAGAACGTCTCCGTCCAAGTGGCGTTCCGCATACAGAATATGTAAGTTCCTAAACCCCATTAACTCATTTACCTTGAGTATTGCCTGTCTGTAGCAGCTGAAATAACTAACTGTTGATTTCATCTTTGTGGCAGATCAATTTAGCTCAAAAATCCTATGATGAGACCAAAGGTTTTCCTTACATTCACTGCTGGATGGAGGTCCGCCATACGGAGAAGTTTCAAACCGTATATGAGGCAATGAAGCAAGCTCAAGGAAAGAGGCAATGCAAGTCCACGACCCCATCGCAAGAAACACGAGAAGATGACCCTGCACCTTCCAAGCGACCTCCAGGTCGCAAACAATCAAAGCAGAAACAAAAGAGGAATGATGGAGAAGATGAATATGCTGTGCAGCTTGCAACCTTCATACAAATGAAGGCAGAAGAACATCAGAAACGCGAAGAAAGATGGAAAGCTGAGAAGGAGCTCGAGGAGCGGAAGTTGCTGTGGGATCAAGAACAAAGGATCATGTTCTGCAACATGTCCGACATGGATGAAAGCCAAAGAGCATATGTCAAGGCAATGAGGCAACAAATAGCAAGATCCAAGGAAGCATTAGTCAAGGCATCGGGGGGAGGTTCCACAAGTGAGCAGGGCAGCGGAGGGGACGCTGATGATTGTAGCTCTGTTTGATGTCAAGGCAATGAGTGGATTGTAGTTTCTGTCATATGTGCTCTATGCTTGGTCTCTGAACCTATATGCTTCTGTCATATAATCTGTGACTTATTTGAACAGGTCTCTGAACCTATATGGTTCTGTCATATAATCTGTGACTTATTTGAACAGGTCTCTGAACCTATATGCTTCTGTCATATAATCTGTATGCTTGTTCAAATGTGCAGTGGTCTCTGAACCTATATGCTTCTTTCATATAATCTGTATGCTTGTTCAAAGGTCTCTGAACCTGAACCTGTATGCTTTTTTTTTCACCAGTGTTGCTGCCCTTTTTCTGCTACTTATCTGCTAGTTCAGTTCAGTGTCTGTGGATGTTCAGTTCAGTGTTCATTGGAATACTGCATTAGGTGATGATGCAAAAAGGAGATTCCAGCAGAAAAGAATTGTCACTGAATACTGAATACCAGAAACTGCAAGTGCTGCTTGTGTTGTCACTGATTATCAGCAAGTGCTGTAAGTTATCTGGTGCATACAACTTATCAGCAAGTGCTGCTTGTTATCACTGATTATCAGCAAGTTATATGGTGCATTCAGCATATTCTCCATTCAGCATTAAGAAGATGCAGAAAGGATATATTCCTAGTCAGATTTCAGTTGCATTTTCAGTTGCAGTGTTCATATAAAACTCTGGAAAAAAACCAGGCAACCAAACAGCTGGCCAGAAAATGGTCACAAACTGAACAATGTTTATTGCTTAACAAGGGAACTAGTATAATATATTTTTTTCAGCCAGTGCTTCTTCCAGGTACACCAAGCTTATTCAGGGATGGCCATGGATGTATCAGCCAACAGCAACAGCAATGCATATTCAGGCAACTAGTATAATATATTTTTTCATCAGATTACATGGTACTCAGATTACATGGAAGTTTCTCTACCACTAATACACAAGTTCAAAATATGAGTCCAGGATCATGGATGGGCGTTCCAGTTGCTATCTGTGGCCTGCTTGTCTCTGGCTGCCAAGATGGAGGAAACCTCAGTACCTCCCCTTCTGGAGCTTCAGGTAAACTTGAACCAGCCTCTGAAAAAATAGAAGTTCAGAAACAGAAATAACTTGGCCTCAATATTGGAATAATTGCCAAGTCCTGTCCTACCTAGGAAGGAAAAATTACACAACTATTTGGAGCTATGAATTGCCCAAAGATGCTCCACAAGATCGTTTCGTAGTTGCTCGTGCGCCAATTTATCCTCGATTGCTTTATGGTTCTTGAGAAACTCTTGTACCAGAACTGGATCACGTGTTTGGTAGTCCTCGGGTGCCAACTCCGGGATGCCGCTCGGCTCCTGGTAGTAGTTAAAGTCCTCATCCTCTTCTCGCTCATCCTCTATTATCATGTTGTGTAAGATAACACAACACATCATTATGTACCAGAGATCATCTTTGCTCCACCATCTTGCAGGGCCTCGAATCATGGCGAATCGGGATTGTAGTACCCCGAAGGCTCGTTCTACGTCCTTCCTGTAAGACTCTTGCATTGTTGTGAAATGCGCCTTCTTGTTACCTTGCGGGTTGCGAAAAGCTTTCACAAGTGGTGCCCATGCGGGGTATATCCCGTCAGCAAGGTAATACCCCATGGTGTACTTGTTTCCGTTTACCATATATTCCACTTGTGGAGCTGTCCCAGAAACCACTCTGTCGAATAGTGGCGACCGACGTAGCACGTTGATGTCATTGAATGAACCAGGAAGTCCAAAGAAGGCGTGCCAAATCCACAGGTCTTGTGATGCAACAGCTTCCAAGATCAAAGTTGGCCCATTCTTATGCCCCGTGTAAACACCTTGCCAAGCAACCGGGCACTTTTCCCACCTCCAATGCATGCAGTCTATGGATCCTAGCATCCCTGGGAATCCTCTCTCCTTGCTAATGGCTAGCAATCTGGCTGTGTCTTGGGCATTGGGGGCCCTCAGGTATTCTTCACCAAAGATGTCAACAACAGCTTTTACAAAATGCTTGAAAGACTCAATTATGGTGCTTTCATCCTGTCGGTGTGCGAAATAACCAACAAGTAAATTAGTGTATTGCGCGTTTGGGCTCTGGATGGTTCGCGAGAGGACACAAGGGATTATACTGGTTCGGGCACGAACGCCCTACGTCCAGTTCGGGGCTGCTCGTGTTACTCGCGTTGCTCGTAGTAGGGGTTACAAGCGGTCGAGAGAGGGAGGGGCTCCCAAGTCTCTGAGTGCGTCTAAGCGTGGGTGTTCGGGTGCGTGTGTGTCGTGTGTTCTTCTTCGTCGTCCTAGTCCGTAGTGGGGGTGTACAAACTAGTCGGGAGAGGGAGAAGATCCCAAGTCCCTGAGCGGTGTGGGTGAGCGTGTTCTACTAGTGTCCGAAGGAGAGCCTCCCCGCCCGATGTCCCCTTATCCCCTTTTATAGCCTCAAGGGGAGAAGGGAGCGGGGGGTAAAAAGAAGAAAATTACAAGGGGAGTTACAGCTCCCGAGAGTTTCATCCAGCGCCGTCTGCCGAGCCGTACCGGGAGCAGGTGTTGACGAAGTGGGCGTCCCGCCGGACCCGGAGTC
>CM014272.1:71682926-71743839 GCA_004135705.1 Alloteropsis semialata | reverse complement strand
AGAGAGCTGCAGCGCCGACCGACGTAATCACGTTGGCTACCGGCTCCGCTCCGAACGATTCGGCCGTGCCTCCAAAGGAGTGCGCGCGCTCCGACCTCGACTCCGACCGATTCGGCCGCGCCTCCAAAGGAGTGCGCGCCCCGACCTCGACTCCGACCGACTCCGACCGATTCGGCCGCGCCTCCAAAGGAGTGCGCGCCCCGACCGCGACTCCGACTCGGCCGCGCCTCCAAAGGAGTGCGCGCCCCGACCTCGACTCCGACCGACTCGGCCGCGCCTCCAAAGGAGTGCGCGCCCCGACCTCGACTCCGACCGACTCGGCCGCGCCTCCAAAGGAGTGCGCCGCCCGACCTCGACTCCGACCGATTCGGCCGTGCCTCCAAAGGAGTGCGCCGCCCGACCTCGACTCCGACCGACTCGGCCGCGCCTCCAAAGGAGTGCGCGCCCCGACCTCGACTCCGACCGACTCGGCCGCGACTCCAAAGGAGTGCGCCGCCCGACCTCGACTCCGACCGACTCCGACCGATTCGGCCGCGCCTCCAAAGGAGTGCGCGCCCCGACCGCGACTCCGACTCGGCCGCGCCTCCAAAGGAGTGCGCGCCCCGACCTCGACTCCGACCGACTCGGCCGCGCCTCCAAAGGAGTGCGCGCCCCGACCTCGACTCCGACCGACTCGGCCGCGCCTCCAAAGGAGTGCGCGCCCCGACCTCGACTCCGACCGACTCGGCCGCGCCTCCAAAGGAGTGCGCGCGCCCCGACCTCGACTCCGACCGACTCGGCCGCGCCTCCAAAGGAGTGCGCGCGCCCCGACCTCGACTCCAAAGGAGTGCGCGCCCCGACCTCGACTCCGACCGACTCGGCCGCGCCTCCAAAGGAGTGCGCGCCCCGACCTCGACTCCGACCGACTCGGCCGCGCCTCCAAAGGAGTGCGCGCCCCGACCTCGACTCCGACCGACTCGGCCGCGCCTCCAAAGGAGTGCGCGCCCCGACCTCGACTCCGACCGACTCGGCCGCGCCTCCAAAGGAGTGCGCGCCCCGACCTCGACTCCAAAGGAGTGCGCGCGCCCCGACCTCGACTCCGACCGATTCGGCCGCGCCTCCAAAGGAGTGCGCGCCCCGACCTCGACTCCGACCGACTCGGCCGCGCCTCCAAAGGAGTGCGCGCCCCGACCTCGACTCCGACCGACTCGGCCGCGCCTCCAAAGGAGTGCGCGCCCCGACCTCGACTCCGAACGACTCGGCCGCGCCTCCAAAGGAGTGCGCGCCCCGACCTCGACTCCGAACGACCCCGAACGACCCGGCCGTGCCTCTGAAGGAGTGTGCGCGCCCCGACCTCGACTCTGAATGACCCGGCCGTGCCACCCGTAGAGTGGGCTGCCCCGACTCGGGTTGCTCGCTCGACCCTGCTTCAACGACGGAACGCTCGAACAGCTAAGCTTTACTACGATCCTTCGTATTTCCATGCATTTCCTTTTACAGTCCCGCATGCCTATTTTGGGTGCCGCTAAAGTACTCGGGTAGCGACGGCCTCATCCGTGAAACCTCGTCATGCGCGCCGCCTACACCTAAGCCTCCCCGTTGAGCAGTGTAGTCCGCGGTAAGCCGCCCTCTCTGCGAGCAGAGGTCAGTGGGGTTAGGAGCTTAAACGTGATAAGCCAACTACCCGAGGAAATACGTAGCCCAATAAAGGCAGGGCGTACGCGACTTTTCGTTGATAACGAGTAAAACCCGACTGCTCGCTTTACGCAACGTTTTTGCATTACGCTGTCTTTTGCAGCTCGGCATGGCAAGTTCAGGTAAGCTTGCAGCAACTCCTACATACAGGGAACGACACCTTTTGTCTCGCCCGACCTCGGCGCACGGGGTCAAGCATACGCACACGATCGATTTCCGAAACGCGCCCTTCGAACTCTCTAAACTAAGCGGCTCCCGCCGGCCCTAACGGCCCCTCGCAGCCCTGCGCTCGGGGGCTGGGCATCGGGACGGACGACTCCGACAGTCGACCGGACAGGTGATTCCGACGGGGGTTCAAAGGCTGGCCCGTCGAAGGGTTCGACAGCCGCCCCCGGTCACCTTGTCGAGCGAGGGGCAGCAAGGGATGGGTCCACTAGCGGCCAGTACCCGGGCGCACGAGCGTCGCGGGCATCCCGAACTGCGTTCGAGTCTTGATGGCTAGAAAGATCATGGTTTTTCCCCCGAACGGAAAGGCAACGGGCCGCCAAGTCCCAACGAACGGACTCGGTAACTAGATGATCTCGCCACCAAGAATCTGAAGCTGGCCACCAGCTGGTCCGATCGGAACCCCTCGACCGGGATGCCGTGGCTTCACTCGAACTGGCCCGTTATTAGCTCACACGGACACCGCATTTTCGGCCAACGAGGCAAAAATACGGCTCGGTCCGGCCCCTCCACCTCTTACGAAAAAAGGAGATGCATGAGGGGTTACGACGTAAGGAAAAACGCAAAAAGACGAAACGAATCCCCGTCCGGACCCCGGTCTCGGGGCACACACGGGGTCGAAATCGCTAACAGAGACCAGCAGCGCGGTCGCATAATTTGCAACGAATCACTGCGCAAATACCGTAAACCTGCGAGCAAGTGTACCACTCGCCCACAGGCTCGGGGGCTACACCCGGCGGGTGCGCTCGCGCGCCCCCACCCGAAACTCCACCGCTTTCTCGACATCGCAATAAAATCAAACCCGCGACCGAGTCTACGACTCGCTCCCAGGTTCGGGGGCTACTGTCGAATACCTATATTAGGGGTATCCAATGACGACGATTAAAACTAACCTGCAGCTTGATGTACCCCTCCTATGTGCGATTACCAAAGAGCTAATAACCTCCTGGTAGCTTTCTTTGGGTGCATGTAACAGGTTCGCGGCATTTCTGTCTTTATTTTTGTGAAGGAAAACGGCCGAAATGCAAACACCATACTACCCAGCATGCAAGCCCGAGTGCTTTTGCATGCAAGCACGTCCGTGTGCTTTGGCATGCAAGCACGTCCGAGTGCTTTTGCATGCACCACTCGACTGGTTTCAGATATTACCCGACTACTTTCTTGCAGCACCCGACAGGTTGCTCCACCAGCTGCTCCGTCCCGCCCGAGGAGCTGCTCCCTCGCCCGACTACTCTCCGACTCGCCCGACAAGCTGCGTCCTCGCCCGACCAGTCTCAGATATCGCCCGACCACTTTCTTGCTTCACCCGACAGGACTCCGATTCGCCCGACCAGATCTCCGTCTCCGACTGGTTCGCTCCTTCGCAACCAAGCAACCACCGGGAAGACCGAAGCACTCGGAGTCAAGCTGCTACACTGTGCCAACCACTCCCTGACGCAACTGACACCAGCAGGACATGGCTACAGTACTTGGAAGGACGTCGGGCCCCACAGCATGGGCAGGCGCGTCTCCTTTTTCCCGTCTTACCCTTTGACTGTACTCTTTCTCTTATTCTTTACTGGCTCCCCTTGAGCTATAAAAGGGACGGCCAGGCCTCCTGTGTGAGGCAAGATCAACTCTTTTCCTCTTCTCTCTCGGGCCTCCTCTGGGAGGCAGGGAGCCTCTCCTCTCTCCCGAGGAGTACTCTCCCTCGACTTTCTTCTTCCCCCAGCCGGTCACCGGACCGAACTCGACTCACGCACCAGAGACTTGGGAGCTAGTCCCTCTCTCGCCCTCTTTGTACCCCCTACTACAAACCAGTGCAAATAACACGAGCAGCACGAACTGGACGTAGGGTCTTACACCCCAGGGGTGGCCCGAACCAGTATAAACCCCCGTGTCCTTTTGCACTACCACCCGAGGCCCGACGCGCAATCCCCGATATTATTTGCCGGCGGTAAAGAACCCCGACACATACACATAGCACTTAATTGGCCAAGGGGGAGTGTTGTAAATATGAGTCAAAAAGAAGTGTAAACATGGACTTAAAATGGTGGCCAATTAAATGAAGAGGAGGAAGAATTCATGATGGCTACTGTAGCAATGACGGTTACTGTAGCATTTGTGGCACTGTAGCAATTGTGGCTACTGTAGCAACGGCGACTACTGTAGCAAACAAGGTCGGGTACTGTAGCAAGGGCGGTTACTGTAGCAATGGCGGCTACTGTAGCAGCATCTGTAGCAAACCGATGTTACTTCCTGTATAAAGACACCCCTAGCTCTTCTGTAAGAGAATTAAGAAAGTGAAATAAAGAGATAGGGCTCCCTGTTCCTCCTACATACTGTTGCACTCTTATGTTCTTGCTATTCTTGTGTGCCACGATAAAGAAGCTGATTTCCGACATCAAGATGTCATTTCTAGATGATATACATAGCATGCTGTTTTTTCCTTTTAAAGTACAATTTTGTCTTTTGCCTTTTTCTCCCTTTGAGGGAGACTTTTATTTCGTTGTGAGGACAGAGGACATTAGTGTCATTTTTATACTATGGGAACAACTACTAGGTAGGTAAAATGTCCGTAGATCATCTCATCATGCTTGAAGGTTTGAAATCTAGCGTGAAAAACCAAGGTGAGTTCTAGGCCAAACACGTAGTTATTTTTGTTTTCAAGTTTATTTATATACACGTGTTGTACGAAACCCGAAATAAACAAGACAATCTATTTTGAATTGCAACAACAATCCATGCATGCATAATGTAAAGTTTCAACCAATTGCATGTGAACTTACCTTTCAAGAGCAGCATGCGTAACTTGTGCAGATATTGAGAAAATAAAACAATGAAAATTGGTGTGTTCTCCATCTCACCTTCACGCTTCAGTAGTTTGGATGGAACCTATTCTGAGGATCTTATTATTTCATAAAAAAATGAATTTTATACAAGTCCATGAGATTCTTACACAGTGTTGTGTGGTCTTTGCACGACACACTTTTTCATGGTTTTTCTTTTAATGTTTTCTTAGATTTCATGTTTGCACATAGCATTTTTTGAAGTTACGGCGGCTATCGGTATAGTACACTCCAAGGGCAGAAAGTCTACCTTTGTCCGGGTGTTAAATTTACACAATGCACCCTATGATTTGCAGGCCTTGCTTCAGTTTGCTTAGGTGTGTATTATAGTTCCTGCACATATTACTTTGACCTCATCAAACCATAGTGTTCTACATTAACAAGGTTGGCTACAACCCTCTTTTAGTTTGCTGATAAACTTCACAAGACTTTTTTGTTGTAATTTATCCTTCTTCTAGTAAGATGTTGTACAAACCAGTCCCTTTCTTGTTGCCTCTACCTTCTCTTGGATCTGTGATAGGTGTCTGCTCAATATGCAATGGACCAACCAACATTGCTAATGATTTTGCCATCTAGGAAATACAGTATATATTTAGGTGTAGAGTTCAGCCATTAATACACAAAGTTGATTTATATTATTAATTGTGTTGGTGGTGTTACTTAAATCTATGAATGGAGTGCGAGCCTCGGACTTAAAACAAAGAAGTTATTTGTAAGAGAGAAAGCTAGTGAATTGATTCTTGTTAATAGTAATAAGGGTACATTAAATCGACTATTATAGCAACAATATCCAAAAATTAAAATCAATATGATTAGAATATTTGGGGAAAAATAAGTCAAACCTGGTTGTAGTATAATCTATTGGGACTAATTCAACTTATCAAAATTTTAATATAAAACAATGCAATCTCGAATTGTTTTAGAGAGAAAACTTCAATTTTGTAAAAACTAAATGGATTTTATTGCATTCAGTTGCGCAAAAGGCACAATTGACTTTAGTAATTTCAAACATCATCTCCTAGCATTTAGAGGGAGAATCAAATCTACATCATGTTACAAATATTTTGGGCAATGAAGAACATGTATTGGCATCAAGTTAAAAAGTTTCAAATAGATTTACAAAAAATCCAGAGCAAAATGACTATAACCAGCGGCCCCATCACAACAACATAAACCAGCGAGGCAAGCGACTACAGTACGTGGGAAGCCCAAAACCAAGAAGCCCAACAGCAAGTGGTTCGGCCTAGAAGTCGGCATCATTATTATTGTAGCTCTTAATTAGAACTTAAAATTTATGTGTACCCATTCTTATCCTTTTTCAGATTGTGGAATTAGTGCAAACATAGACAGCCACGCCAATCAGATTCTAAGGTTGTAGTTCTTAAGCAAACAATACTGTATAAGTAGTTATCAGTGAGATTTAGTAGCATGCATGGGGTGTTTTTATTTATTTTTCGTATCTCTCATATCAAAGAGCTGCAGCTCAAATTGTAGGAATGGAAGTTTCTTTGTGGTGTAAGGTAATGATGCTAATGGAAGGGATCATATATGGTTGTCCTTTGATCTGGTTGTATGGCAGGATATCTAATAGTTGCTCTTATCTTTCTTTTTCAAATGCGTTAAACAGATCAACAAGGCGAAGAGAGGCGAGATCTCATTCAAGAGGAATTGAATTAAAGAGAGGTAATTGTTTCTTCGTTTGAAAAGGTTGCTTCCGATTGTGGTGTACTACTGTTCCAGGCGATATAAGTACAACAGTAATTTCAAGATATGCTCGAATCTCATACCATTCAGTTGGCAAGGAGTCCCACTTAAGGAATGAAGGCACAAAAGAGGAGGAAAATGATTCAGAGCCACACTTGAGGAAAAGAAGGCATAAAAGAGAACAGTCATTCAGGCCCGGTATGCTGCCAACTTGTGAGCAACGACTTCATTTTTGAACAAATGAAATTTGTTGTCCCTAAACAAAATTAAAATTTGAAGTGCCTAGATTAGTTTCCCATTGTATTATGCTTTTATAACCAAGCAAAATATAGTTAACTTTGTTGATGCAGTTTAATGTAAATATGCATATATTTATAGAGAAAATGGATATCTGTTCTTGGCCTCATTTGGCTCCTATATGCTGGTGATATCTTGTGAAAATAGAATTTTAATTTTCTATGTATCCACATATGCCTTAGCTTCTTGTTTGGTGGGATCTCGTTAGTACTCATTATCTTAGAGATTTTCATGTAATTTGTAGAGAAACATTTTGGCTTCTTAGGCCTACCTGTGTTGTTGTGATGGTGGTAGTGCCTTGACAAAGCTACATTCTTCTCCTTAAGTGTTTTTTTGGATCTCCAAAAATAATAAACAATTTTAGTAAAACAGTCCTTCGGAGGATTCTTCTCCTTAAGACTAATGTTTCTTGGAGCACAATTGACTTTAGTAATTTCAAACATTATCTCCTAGCATTTAGAGGGAGAATCAAATCTACATCACGTTACAAATATTTTGGGCAATGAAGAACATGTATTGGCATCAAGCTAAAAAGTTTCAAATAGATTACAAAAAATCCAGAGCAAAATGACTATAACCATCGGCCCCATCACAACAACATAACCAGCGAGCGTCTACAGTACGTGGGAAGCCCAAAACCAAGAAGTCCAACAGTGAGTGGTTCGGCCCAGAATGGAACAACTGAAGTCGGCATCGTTATCTTCACGACATATGTATCTATTTGTTCTTCTTGCTTGGGAGGTCAGAACTCTATAGTAGGCTAGATCCTTGGCCGACTTGCCAGAGAATCGACGGCAAAACCTTCGTCGTGTTATCTGAACTTGTGAACCTCATATGAGTTATCGTCCGTCCTATCCAACACCCCCTAGTACCCTTACACCTGGTGTAATGGCCCTAATATTACTTAAGTTAATCATGCATCATTAAGATCATCATTTAGTAATAAACTATAGGTAGGGCTAAGCCCATGCACATTTTTGCATGGCGGACAGTCCGCCCAACACATGCGGACGGTCCGCCCCTCCACGTCAGCACAGTCAACACAACTATGGTCAGCCCCTCGCCACGTCACCCGCGGACGGTCCGCGCCTCACGGCGGACGGTCCGCGAACACCTCGCGCGTGCGTGTCACGGGCGCAGAACTCGCGCGGCACATCACCCCCACGGGGCCCGCTCGTCAGCCGCGCCCCTCTCCTCACCCAGAGCTGTTCAGCTCTCTCTCTCTCTCCTTCCATTCCTCCAAGAAGCTCTCTCTCTCCACCTTCAAGCCATAGGAGAGCCCAACCACCTCCACCACCATTGAAGCACCCCAACCTCGCCGGAGCCTCACCGGAGCTTCGCCGGAGACGCGCTCCACCACCACGACCTCGTCTTCATCCCCGGAGTTGGAGCTAGGAGTTTCCCCAAGCTTCTCCATCACCTTCTCCATCATCTTCACCAAGGTCAAGCCAAGCCCGAGCTCAAGCTTCACCAAGGCCACTCTACTCCAACCCGTGGCACCTCACTAGAGTCACTCTCGCCGCCGGTGAGCTACCTCATTCCCCGATCCATAGACATTGCCCTAGGATTGAGTTCTTGATCCCCATTGGAGAGAATCACCATTGATGACCTAGAGCTTTGGAAACTTAGTGCATGTCAAATAAACTTGCCAAACCTTACTCCCCATGTTCTCAGGAGTCTATAGCAACAAACCCCACCCCGTTTGGTCGCCGGAGTCGCCGGCGAGCCTCGGCCACAGCCGCGGACAGTTTGCCCACTGGGCGCGGATGGTCCGCAATTCACGAGCGATCCCACACAGAGCCTCTGTGCTTTTCTGTGTTGCACAACACCTTTGAACTGCGGACGGTCCGCCCTTTGCAAGCGGACAGTCCGCAGGTCATTCTGAGCCCCGGAACAGGAGATACAGCCGTTTCTGCGAGTGCTGAAATTTGCACTGCGGACGGTCCGCCCCCTGGGCGCGGACGGTCCTCCCTTATGCCCAAAAACTTGTCCCAAATTGGTTCTTTTTCACCATAACGGTCCGCACTTGCACAGCGGACGGTCCGCGGCATGGTCCGCCGTTATGGTCGGACAGTCCGCCATCTGGGCGCGGACGGTCCACCGCGGCTCGTCCAGCTCCTATACTTTTAGGTTTGCTTCACCTACACTTATGTTATGTATCTAGCTTATTTAGAGATATTTTATATATGTTTATGCATTGTTTATCATACCATTTCATGCATCATTGCAAACATTCATGGCATGTTTATTTATCAAGCATCATTGCATTCGTGTAGAGGACGAAGCACCGGAGGTTGAGGAGGCGGATCCCGAGCCGGAGGCCTTCTCCGATGACATCCCCGCCGAGCCTCAAGGCAGGCACCTTACTAAACATATTTCTCCCTATTTTGGATCAAATTGTATCTATGAGTCTTGCTTGTGCATTTGTTATGGTATATACTATGCTTGAGTAGAACCCATTTGATGCATGATCCTCCTTGATTAAGTTCAATCCTTTTTAGAAGAGTATGCTTGCTAGGTGTCATGATTACTTTGCTTAGCCATGCTTAGCTACGGTAGAAGTCAAGAGGTGGCAAGCTCACCACCACTTGCGAGCTATAGGGTGTTTGATAAATTAACTACCTAGTAGCTATGAATGGTTAAAAGATGAGCAACTATGAATGATGACTCAGGACTTGAGCAAGTGTGGAGACTTGCTAAGTCAGATAGGGATATGGATTGTCGCCGGTCTCTTGAGCACTTATTCGTACAAACCACATATTTGAATTGGCAATGAAAGCTAAGTAGTATAAGTCGCCCGGGTCACCCGTCTGGTATGTCCAGATTGGGATGAGGTGTCGCTAGCGGATTCTAGGGCATCTATCCATTACCGGGCGCCGGTATGGGCGTTTGGGGCGGGTATATGAAAGGTTGGGACATGAGTCGACGCTTACCCTCGGCCTAGGGTATGGTGGAAAGCCTTGTTCCGTGTGGTCCCAGTTGTACACCCCTGCAGGGTATTAATCTATTGCAATAGCCACGCTCTTGGTCATTGAGCACGCTCTATGAGGTTCGCTTCAACATAGGTTATCGGTTGGGAGTTCATGGTAGATTGAGCTCATGTCACGTGATCACACTTTATTATTTATGCAATTGTATTGATGAATGATCTAGAGTAGCTTAGAATGCCATGTCTTTTGCTTATTATAACTTCATCAAAAAGTAGAGGCTTTTATGCAAAATTAATTATCCAACCCTTCCTTGCTACTTATCCATATGCATATTCCTTGGAGTCGGGTACATATACCCTATGTGGGTAAGTCCTGTGGAGTACCTTTTGTACTCACGGTGCTTCCGTTAAGTTGATGTAGGTGATGAGCAGCCGGAGGCCGTGTTTGGCTTCTTCTACCCCGCGGATGGAGGCACGGGTAGGGAGTGACGGCCGGTGGCATAAGTGGAGAGGCACTATCAGCATATAGTATGAACTCTCTATAATGTTTTTGTTATCGTATGAGTGCGATGTTAGAACTTTCCGCTATCAAAACTCTAAATTTGGTTACGTAATAACTTGAACCTTTTTATGTATGTGAACTATGTGTGGATGCTATGTGTGTAATGATGTTTCACTATGTTGTGCTTTGTGAGGTGTGTATAAATCCTGGGCATGCTCATGACACATCTCAAGGACTACCCGGATTAGGCTCCTTTAATTGAGTTGGCCAATGGACGGCACTTGATTAAATGAGTTTAATTTGGTCGGTTCCTCATAGCGTGGCATTAGAGCCGTGTTGCCTTTTGCTACATGGTTTGCACTTAAAATTTGTGTGAGGCATGATAGAAATAAAATGGTGATCACCTAAATTCACTTTCTTTTAAAATTTTGACTCCCTAGGGTTATATTTCTTTGTATTGTGCTATGTAACCCTTATCTATCATCGAGCTAATCTTTTCTATGGTTGCACTTTAATTCTTATAATTTGTTCACTAACTTGCCTTTTCTTGCCATATCTAGATGAACGGGAACTTCGGGCGCTTGGTTTTTGCCACCCGGGGTAGGAACGCGGAGGGTTTCCCACCACTTTTGGATGAGATGCTTTGGAGGGGAAACTTCTCCTATAGGCCGGAGTACTCGGTCTATGCAAGAGGACTTGGACCGGGTATGGTGGACTATGTTGCCACAGCTGTCATCCCAAGGCGTCTGGCGGAAGGTGTGCACCATGAGCACCGGATTTCAGCTCATGGGACTTCGGTGGAGATGGCAATTCAAGAAGTTGCCTACAAGGCCATAGCAATCCTTCGCCAAGAGATAATTGAGCTTGAGCGCCAACCATTCACCAACTTCCCAAGGAATGGACTAATGCAAGGGGTAAATGAATTTGAGGTGGGAATGGTGGATGCTACCTTGTATGAAAGGCGCATGTCCGAGTTGGTGGCGGCACAAGACCGAAGCCTCCGTTGCATCTATGCGGAGTTAGTGGAGACAAGGCGCCGTTTCAACCGGCTCCAACCTGCAATTGAGCCCTATGTGCGCATGGGTCGTATCCCTCAAGAGGTGATTTATGGACACGATGACGTCACCCCACATGAGGCGGCACCTTTGGAGTTTCGCTACCCTCATGTGCTGGCTTACCACATTCCTCAACCGGCAATGATGCAACCTCGCATGTCCAATGGTCTACGTGTACGCCGCATCGCACCTACGGAGTGGACGGTGGATATGCTACTTGGCACGGAGCATGAGGCTCTCACTCATCCGGAGAACCCGGAGGACACCGATTCACCCAACCACCACCTTCTTGATGAGTTTCCACCATGCTTCGCGAGAGGTCCCTATGGCCCCTTCTAGGCCTTTTATGTAACCTTGTGGCGGTTTGAGACTCCTCAAGCTATGTTGCTTGTTATAATGTACCACCTATTTTATGTAAGCGAATAGTTAATTGGTGAGACGATGTGAGACACTAATTAGCTACTATGCCATGTATTGTACTCTATCTATTTATGTGGTCCTCCGTTATTATTTGTGCGTTGCGATATTTATTTGCGTACGGCTGCGACATGTCATCATTTATCATTCATGCATGCATTTCATAACTATGTGGTAAATATTGGACTTATATGAATATGTCTTGTGGGTGGTGAATTTTATTCCTAGCTGTCCAATAATCTTTAGTTCCATCATTTTAAGGTTGATCTTG
This sequence comes from Alloteropsis semialata, assembly GCA_004135705.1. Taxonomy (NCBI): domain Eukaryota; kingdom Viridiplantae; phylum Streptophyta; class Magnoliopsida; order Poales; family Poaceae; genus Alloteropsis; species Alloteropsis semialata. The sequence continues at coordinate 71,731,937 of CM014272.1, read as the reverse complement.
TCTATGTTGTGAGAATCTTATCATCCATGTGTTGCTGATATTGTATTGATTGTGCAAATTTTTCTTCTTGTGCAATTGTACTCTATCAATTTTATTTCCCGGTCGCTAACCTCATTTGTGGTTGGCGGCAGGATGGTTAATCCCAATGATGGTGCCGGTGGTGCGGGAGAGGAACTTCCTCCTCCTCCTCCTCTCCATCCCGACCTTGTGGAGCTTTTTCGGAGGTCGGATGCTAGCCAACAAACACAAATCGCATCTTGGAAGCACTTGTGCAAGGCATGGGGAACCGCGGTGGCGATGGAAGACAAGGATATCAAGCTTTCTTTGGAACCGATCCACCTCTCTTCCGTGGGTCAATGGAGCCTTTGGATGCCGACCATTGGCTTCGGGCTATTGAGCAAAAATTTGATCTCATACAAGTGACGGACGCCGAGAAGGTGGCTTTCGCGGCTCATCAACTTAGGGATGCCGCGGGAGCATGGTGACAAAGCTACTCGGCTCAACAAGCACAAGGCCATGTCATGACTTGGGCAAAATTTCGTGAGGCCTTTCATGCTCACCATATTCCCAAGAGTGCTCTACTCATCAAGAGGGATGAATTTCGCAACCTCAAGCAAGGCAAGAAATCGGTCATGGAATATGTGAATGCTTTCAACTATCTTGCCCAATATGCCCAAGATGACACATCTACGGATGAGAGGAGGCAAGATCGTTTTATGGGCAGTTTATCTTTGAAGCTCCAAGAGAAGCTTGTCAACAACAAATTTGATGATTTTAATGACATGGTGAGCCAAGATATTCAGCAAGAGTACAAGTTGATGGAACTTGAGGAAGAAACTTGTGTGCTTGAGGCGGAGAGTCGCAAGCGGGCTGCCACTTCCTATGCGGGTGGTGGTTCGCAACGCTCGCGTACGGGGCCTCCTCAACCGCCCTGTGTGCCGGGCTATGGCGCGCCTCAACCTATGTGGATGGCACACAGTCCTCCCGCTCCCCAAGGACAATCTTCTCGCTTTGTGGGGCAGCCGGGCGGCGGTGGTGGAAATACCTCCCGTGGTCCATGCTATAATTGTGGAGGTCATGGTCACTTCTCTAGGGAATGCCTCTCACCTAAGAAAAATGGAGCCAGTAATGCTCCTAGGCAGCCCAATTCTTCACCTCCTTCTTGCCAAGGGGGCAAAAATAATCAAGCTCCAAGAAAGGCCAAGATCAACTATATCAATGCGGAACAAGCTACGGAGGATGATCAAGTTCTTGTTGGTATGCTTCCGGTTAACTCTCACCCGGCAATCGTTCTCTTTGATTCTGGAGCATCTCATACATTTGTTAAAAAAAGATTTGCTATGCAACATCACCTTCCCATACAAAATACTACCATTCCATATCATATAGTGAAGCGCCCCTGCCTAAGCAGAGACTAAAGGTGATACAAATTATCAGTCCCAGGAGGCTGATACACATTTATTCAATAGATAGTTCAGAACCTTACACTCCCCGAGGGAGAGGGCACTTGATACAAACTAGGATAACCAAAAGGTAAACTACGGCAATGAGCCAAATGATGAACCAGACCGGCTCGACAAAGGGATCAGAGCTGTGCGACAGCGAAAGCATCTCGGGTAGGGCCAAACTCCACAGGCAAGCTGGGTGCGGACACGACCACCTATTCGGCGTCTTCGGCCACAAAGTCCGGGTCTTCGTCTGAGGCAACAAAAGCAAGGATGAGTACGAAAGTACTCAGCAAGTCCAACCCCAACCACGGAGGGGTTTAACACAGGAATATGCACATGATAATTCAAGAATAAGGCTAAGGTTTATTTTGCGATAAAGCTAGTTTTACACATGCAAGGGTTTGAATCCTAAAGGCGAAAACAAAGCGGTTTTAGTAACCGAGCCATTAAGTGGGGGGTTGATCCACAAAGGATCCAAAATTTTAATGCTACCGGATTTCCCATCCGCCGTAGCTACCGGCACAAAGCCAAACTCTTTCCAAAACCAACTCACACAACCCATCCCAAAACCTTTGGTATTGTGACCAAGCCATAACCCGTCCATGACCGTGGACACGGCTATTCGAATAGTTTATAAACTCTGCAGAGGTGTGCACTTTCACCACAAGTAGGGTACCGCGACACGATCACCTTAGTGCCAGCGCGGATCCTATCGAAGCCATTACCCACCATAGCCAAACTGCCTAGCAATCCACGAGAACAACCAAAGGGTTCATGACCATCCAGTGAGGCCTGCAACCATGACACTAAGTCCACACTTGGTTTTCCGTTGCACACCTGCCTCCAGACAACTAACACCTAGCTAGTGGGATTTAGACAAATTGAGAGTCGAGTGGTTGTACGAGACAAATTGGATTAGGCAAGATGAACACATCACCTCGGTTTAAAACCGGACAAAATGGATATCTCCCAACTTGCTTAACCACAAAGGTACAAGCCTCCCAATAGTATTTCACAAAGAAATACCCATCCATTTTATCCAACACTTTCCTTTATTTTCAAACCCAAAACCCAATCCCTTCACTCAACACACTCACACTTTTATTCTTTGATAAACCAAGTATTTGTCATGATTGATTAAGTAGTGACCAAGTCCTAAGCATTTCTAGCAGTGCTTATCAACTAAACAGAGCATATCATATTTAGCGATAAACTAGGTGATCAAGGAATAATCTTAACAATCAAGGAATGGCTATCCAACCGGGTTTCAGTAAAACAATGCAATTTTAACTAATAGGCCAATAGGTTGTGTTTATAAAACTTGGGGTAAATATGCATCAAAGATTGGAATTGGACTTGCCGTCTTCAAAGCCTTCCGGGAGCTCCTGCTCGCGGTACAAGTCTTCGGGCTCGGGCTCGCGGTACTCTCCTGCTTACTCCGGCTCGCGGTACGGCTCCTCCTCGGCTACTCCGTCGTCTACGGTCCACACAACAAAACATACAACAAGAAAACATTCAAACCTTTACCGATGAGCTCAGAACAGAAAATGACTAAATAAAATAGGAAGAAGGATTATTTTGGAATGATTTGTGTATAGCTCAGCCGGAATAGATAAAAGAAAGGTATGTTCGAGTTTGGTGGAATTCCGGCGGAGTTTGGCGCATAAAATGACGGGTTAAGGGCGGATTAGGGCTTAATTGGGGGGTTTAGGACCTCTTTATAATAATTATAAAGGGCCAGGGACCTTTCTAAAAATATTTTGGATAGTGGAAGGGCCTGGTTGTAAATATAGGAAGTAGGTGGAGGGTTTGGTAAATGGCCAGGGGCCTCTTTGGAATATTTAAAGAGATCAGGGGCTTATTTGGAAGGGTTTCCAACGGGGGGGACTTTTATGGAAAAACGAGAAAAGGGAGGGGGTTATCGGCAATTTCGCCGGCCTTCTTCCTTTCCTCGCGGGCGAACAGGGAGGGAGAGGGGAGCTCGGGCCGGCGGCTCGGCTCCGGCCGGATCCGGCGCTCCGGGGCTCGGCGGCGGCCGGCGAGCAGCCCAGGAGGGAGAGGGAGCCGAGGGGAGCTTATCCCCCTCCATACCTTGGTCCGGGACGGCGCAGGGAGGCGGGGCGGCGGGAGCAGGGAGCTGAAAGTGCATCTAGGCCCCTAGGTGGGTTTTGGTGAATTGAATGACAAAACGATTAAAGGACTAATGTGTTTGTTACAGATTATGAGCAGGGATTAAAATGTATATTTTATGATACACTATTATTCATGGCTTGAATGCAATGTGTATGACTCATAGTGACACAAATGATCAAGTGTGTGGTCCCATTATGCATGAATGTGATGAATGGCAAGCTATGGTGAAACAAAGAAAGAGACATATTGACATGTGTGATATATTGGTCTCTAACTTGATGAAGGCTTGTTGAACATATATATGGGGTATCTAAGATCATGGTGGATAAAAATATTGAATATTGCAAGCTTGGTTTAATGGACAAGAGACATTGTGATACAGCTGATTCTTTGTCTATATTTGAATAATGGCTTGCATAGAAGATATGATGACTTTGAAGGAAGTGAACGGTCAAAGTAAAATGGATATAGTGTATATCAAGAATTGGTTTTCATTGTTGGATCTAAATGTGATACAAACCTACATGGAGCTATATGTAATGCAAGGATGAAGAGATGGAATTCGGGATAGTGTTTCAAGGTACTAAGCAATGTGTGATCAAGTGGTGGACTTGAGTCATGTATCTTTGCTAGGGTGACGAAACTTTCTTTGGATTTCAACTTGAAGAATCTTGGTTACATATGGTGTTCATGTTGATAAGTATCAATCTTTCAAGAATAACATTATGAAAGGGTGAATTGAACTAGAAGTGGATTTCATTCCAAAACAAAGGTTCAAGTCACTAGCTCAAGTTGGTTTTGCTCAGCAAGAACCATGTGGACATTCCTCAAGTGAAAGAAGCAATCATGTATGGCATGTTTGAAGACATACAAGCTCAAGTGGATGAATTAATTTTATATTTATTCTTGAGTATAGGTATGCCGTACTATCAAGAGGGATGTTATATTGGCTAAATGACAAAACACCAGTAAAGTGCTCAAATAGTTGACCTATGTGAGAAAGCCTTGAGAGTTAGCCCTTGAGATGAGTGAAAAGTGCTAACAGGGCAATAGCGGTTTAACTGGGTCTAAGGACCGGTTTAACCTCTATTGACCCTCTGACAAGGGTAACGGCTAGTAGGTTTGAAATACCGGTCTAACCGGTATAGATAGAGGTCTAACCGCCTTTGGCTGGGTTCTAACGGCTAGTTTGTGATGGCCGGGGTATTTATACCCCTTAGCCCTCTCCTTTGAGGGCTGCTGGTTTTCAGTGAATTATAAGCCTCCTAGACACATTTCTAACAGCAGAGAAGCTCTCCCCAACACCTCTTTGTGAGTTTGCTTGATTTGAGTGAAAATCCTTGAGTTGGGTTGAGAGAAGCTTTTGTGTGTGAGCATTGAGAAACATTGTGAAATCAGAGAGCATCTGAGAGCATTTACTAGCTTGAGCACTTGTGGTTGGCGTCAAGAAAGTCTGTGTGCATTTGTTACACTTGGAGGTTCGCCTCCTAGACGGCTAGGCGTCGCCGGCGAGCTCCCATTTGTGTGGTGAGCGGCTGGAAGTTTGTAAGGGCTGGTCTTGCCTCCTTCGTGGGAAAAGATCAACTTAGTGGAGCCGAGGAGATAGCTTGACCTAGGTGGTGGTCACATAAGCTTCCTCAACGGAGATTAGGAACCACTGAGCTTGTCATGGTGGACATGCAGTGGGTCTGAACTTCGGGAAACAAATCCTTGTGTCTTCTCTTTGGTTTGCCTCATTTGTTTACTTCTAGCTTTATATTTGCTTCCGCTTCGATCTACTTGGGTGTGCTCTATCTGTGTGCAGGGACTTTGTGAATCTGCTGGAAAACAGCTATACAAGCAGTGCACTAAGGTTATTTGGTGCTAGAAGAACAAGAGGGGGACGAGCACCACTTTTGAAGCCTTACTGCCTAGGACCGGTTTAACCGGGTTGGCATACCGGTTAGACCGGGTTGCCCCTGGCAGCAGGCTGAAATTGCTATTGGTGATTTTAATCGGTCATCTCGCCTATTCACCCCCCCTCTAGGCGACATCTAGGTCCTTTCAATTGGTATCAGAGCGTGGCTTCACATCAAAGCTTAACCGCCGTGAAGAAAAGATGTCGATATCATTTGAGGTACAATTTGAGCCTCTTGTAAGTGATGGCTCAAACTATGCTTCTTGGTCTGCTCATGTGCATAATGTTCTTAGGAATATAGATCCTGCTATAGAGAAAATTTTTTTTGTGAGCATTTTGCCTCCTAAGTTCGATATGAACAATATTGATTGGTCGAATATCACTCAAGAGGAATCAAGTCGCATCCAATTCAATGCTTGTGTTTCAAACTTCTTGCAAAGGTCTGTTTGTGCAGAATTACAGGAAATCATCTATGAATGGTCGGAAAGAACGGATGATCGATGGTGGTTTTTGGTAGATTGGAATTTAGGAATTCTGGAAAGATTGAAAGATTAGATTTAGAACTCATCGATAAAGATTTGAAAACTCGTTAAACTGTGATTTAGGATTTTCGAATTTTTGGGTCGTTACAAACCTACCCCACTTAAACTGAATCTCGTCCTCGAGATTCGACTGATTCCTGAAGAGATGGGGGAACTCCTTCTTCAAAGCATCTTCTCGTTCCCAAGTAGCTTCAGCTTCACTGTGTCTACTCCATTGCACTCGACAAATCCGAACAGTGGAGCTTCTAGTCTTCTTAGTGACAATGTCCAAAATTCTGATTGGTACTTCTTGATATCTGAGATCATCCTGGAGATCGATCTCATCTGTGTGTACTTGTTCTTCTGGGGTTCTTAAACATTTCTTCAGTTGGGAAACATAAAACACTGGATGTATATCTGACATTTCTTCGGGTAACTGAATACGGTAGGCTACAGCTCCAATTCTTTTCAACACTTGGAAAGGGCCTACGTAGCGGGGTGCTAACTGTGGCAGACCGCCCCAATTAATCCGGTTTAAAAGCATGGGCCCACTATCACAGCAGTGCTCCACGCCCTTAAACCGAGCTAATCGTGCAATCCGTCGGATACCTTCCCGATTAAACCACCTTGTGCTCTCGACCGAAACGAAATAGCAGCAGTCCCACTCGAAGATGGGCTCAGGCAGTACAACTCATCACAAATTTTACAACACGGGGTTCACATAGATAATTATACAAATACAGTGCATATGTTCTAGTTATTACAAACCAGAGTTATAATACAGCGGAAGTCTAAGCGTCGATACACATAACATCATATGGAACCCACATATGATATTCAGTTCCCGCGGCCTGAGTCGGACTCAGACGGCCCCCACTCGACTGTCCAACCATCAGGGAGCACACCAGGCCAAGTCAAAGCAGCAACAGGATCATAGCCGTCCACATAATCTGAAAAAGATAGCCACAAGCAAGGCTGAGTACTAATTACTCAGCAAGACTTACCCGACAAGGTTAAATACTAGACATGCAAGGCTTTTTGGCTCTGGGGTTTATTTTGCCAAAAGCGTCTACAAGTTGATCCCTAATTTCAATATTTTAGCCAAGTTTTAAAGTGAGACTAACCATTTCTAGATTTGCCAAACTATCCAATAACATTCAGTGTCGAAAAACAATTGACTAGTAAATCATCAACATTTCTCATCTAACAACACTTTCCCCATTTGGCCCAAGGACATTGATGCGCAACGAGAGATCAAGCAGCTTCATGTAACCGCGAAGGACGGACAACTCGAGTTGATTTTAACCATGCATGGGACAACCTAATCGCACGACCCGTGAGAGACACCCAGGACCTCACGGGGCAACCTTTCCCATCTCTCCCTGCCATCTGCCATCAGAGCCCACTCCACCCGAGTGCACGCCCCAACGGACCCCAGGTGCCCCTGGCAAACCCGTGCCGCGGCCACTGCTACACTCGCCATCATCCCCCTTGCCCAATGGAGTGGAAGTGTCCGTCAGACGTCAGTTTGAATCAAGTACTAGGTTTACCAGTTTACTACATTTCCCAGCATACGATTAGTACCTTCAAAAGCTTGACCAACAAGGCCACACACTCAATGCCTTAGCCAATAATTTCTCTGTGCAAGTGGGGTGTTCAATCAAACAGGAATATCGCACAAGCCCCGCTTGCCGAATCTCTTCAACTGATATAAAGTAAAAACCTATATCTCGCGAGTGACAAGGCAATCACTCGACTTCTACCGATCCTAATTAAGCATGGCAGTCTAAACGACCTACACATACTAGTATTAAGACATAGGTACCTAGAGATCATGCAACTAGGGTTTCATTCAACTCCTCAAAACTTAAATGCACAAATTAAGGCACAAATTATAGAGGGTTAGAATTGACAGCGGGTTATGCTCCGGGGCTTGCCTTCTTGATCACCACTGGCCTTGGGCCCTTCCGAACTTTGGTTCGGGTCTTGTGCAGCAGCAATGTTCAACTCGGCGGCAGCTGGATCGTCCTCGTGCTCGACCTCAATCTCGTACACGCCGTCAGCAAGGGTTTGCTCTACATGAAATGCGGATGTATGAGATGCAGTAATGCACGAGAAATAATCATAGAATAACTGCAACAACTCACTAATACATCACTGGGCAATCATTTACGGAATATAAACAACTAACAAGTTCGCAAAGCAGGGGAACCGGTCTGACCGGTTATGGGACCGGTCAGGACCGGTTACTGACTTACTCTACTTCACCATTTTAATTAAAGCATCTAGAACAATCTACTAGTAGTACAATGGAGTCCTTGTGGTTGAAACTGATCATTTGGTAAGCCTTGTTGCTACACAAAATGCTAAGATTACATTCCCATCCAGAATTCTATTTATGAAATACGCATTCTCTAGCTAGTGTTTACTAAATAAAGCCTAGAAACTATATTTTCAGAAACAAAAATTTATGCGCACATGTTTCTGTGTTCTTGACAGCTAAACCTATTTTTCAGGAATTTTCCAGCATTTTACCTATTTATTTTCTATTTTTCTTAACAGCCAACATTTATCACCAATTAGAAAAACATAATAAATTCTACAAAAATGTTATGCAGCTGAAATCTTTGCTGCAACTACTATTCTATCAGAGGCATTTTATGTGAATTTTTCAGATTTTTCTGAGTTGTATATAATATTTGGTGATTTATCCATTCTCAACAAGTTATAACCAACTTAATTCCAAATCTACCAAAATCATGCATAAACTGTGGTCAACAGATACTCAAATCAACTCTATTAACCACAACGGATCCATCAAAGGTGGTTTTGCATTTTTAGCACCTTTCTATGATTTATAAAGCAATAAACACTCTCTCAAGCACATCTTCATACATACAAAAATATATTGAGAATCACACAGATTACACATGCATATGATACACCACTGGAAAGATAATTTCTCAAGGATTCCAAAAAGTCCAAGTTTGTGATTTTACGATTTTTCTGTGATTTTTGGTGATTTATTGAATCTCAGCCGAATTTCAAAGAAAGAAAATCGTGAATAGTGAAATCGAGATTTACATCCGGGTCCTCGGGAAACTAAAAGTAATTGCAGATCGGTCCTTTTCTCGCGAGTAGGTCCTCGGATTCTTGTTGAAAACCCCCTGCAATAATCCCACTTTTAATCATAAATCCAAAACTCTTGCACATAACCCCCTCACTTTCTATCTTTCTTACCACAAGACCCACCTTCTTCTTCCTCTGGTCACTCACGTACAGAGCAACAGAACACCGGCTTCTTGGCCTTGGGCGCGGCCCTTATGGCCGGCGAGGCTTGGCAGGCGTGCGGGCGCGGCCTGCGCAGAAGGCGTAGCCTGGCCACAGCCCTAGCGCGGTCACCCCCTGGCCAGGCGCGGCCGGCCGCGTGCAGGCTCGCCTGCGGCCCTGTACAGAAGCGAGGGGGCTCGCTGGAGGTGGAAAGGATGGGGGAAAAAGGTCGGAGAGTATCAAGGCACTACGGGGAACGTGTCTTGAGCCTTGGATTGGAGGGAAAGTGGATGTAGAGCTACTATTTTGGAAGAATGGGAGCTCGGCCGAACTCGGCAATGGTGACTGGAAAACGCGAATTCCTCCGCGATTGGGCTATGGCGGAGTGAGCGGCGGGTTCGAGGGCGGAGAGGGCGATGTGGTGAAGCGCTAGGGGCGAGGAATCGAGGAATGACGGGCGGAGGGAGGGTGAATTTGGTCGAGGAAGGACGGACGTCTTTACTGAACCTCGGAGCTCGGTCATCCTTATCTCGCCAGCTCGACATGGACACCTGGCTTGGCACAAGCGGCGCAATGGCGCGAGTACATGTGTGTGGACAGCTGGATGCAAGTTCGCGGCGTCGACGGCGTCGAGGCTGCCGTGGTCGTCGAGTCGGTCTCTGTCCATTGCCGAACTGAATGGCTGCCGGTTCAGTTTCTCATGCCGAGCGACGCAGCTTCTACTTTGCGAATTTTCTCACGATTCCGTGTAGAAACTCAAGGAGCAACGAATACCAACTTTGTAGAAGATTCATAGGGCTACAATTCCTACAAAGGCACTTATACCATTTGCTCAACGGTTTGGAAGTTGCAAGGCTCGGAATCTCAGCCAAAATTCGAAATTCCGAAAAAAATTCAGAGTTTTGGCAGCTCACGGGTCCAACTTCGTTGGCCTTAAACTCCACTTTTTATACATAAAAAGTTGATTCGACCAATACGAAAGTTGAAGATGGTATATCAGGCTACAACTTCTACAAAGGGAGTTATAGTGTTTGATCAATGGTTTGAGAGATAAATCGTGGGGAAATCCGGCCAAAAAAAGCTGTTAACGGTCGACTGAAAATCCTGTCTGATTCGAACGATTTTTACTCGACTTCGCTGACCTTTTTCTCTAAGATTTACATACAAACTTCAAGATCGTCCAATACAAAAGTTGTAGCTGGTACATTAGGCTACAACTATTACAAAGAGTGTCACTACTTTTGGGCCACGGTTTGAAAGTTACGGGGCGACGAATCTGGGCAAAAATTCACGTTTTCAGACTAAGTGTAATTCGGCTAAGTGCTGAAATTGTTGGTTTTGACCCGATTTTGACCAAGATTATGAGTGATCAAACAAAGTTTTCCTTGATCCACATCACCACCATTGTAAAGAGGGTACTTTGTACTCCAACTTTTATATTGGTGGAATTTTAAGTGTTTAGGCAAAATACAAAGATATTAGCCTTTCGAGAAGGGTAAAACGCAAAACTCGCAACACATGAAATGACGGTCAAACGATTTCGAAATTGAATTTCGAATTTTTTTTTGAACTTCTCATACTCATTTGAGTTCATAAACATGTATTTGACATTATTTGTGACATTTTGGTATAAGTTTTGTATTTTGACTATTTTGATTATTCCGGTTGACCGAGTCAACATAAACACACAATTATGCACAAACACCACAATCATGCAATGATGCATTTCATAATGAGTTTAATTAATTTAATTAAGGGTTTTAATTACATTAGTGACACCGGGGTGTCACACTAACTTTCCCCGAACTTGAAACCTTCGTGTACCACGAATTGGGGATACTTTGAGATACACATAATCTCCAACTTCAAAACTCAATTCACGCCTTCTCTTGTCTGAGTAACTCTTTTGGCGGGATTGAGCTGCCTTCAATTTCTCTCTGATTTCTGCAACTCGGTCTTCTGCTTCTTTTATGAGAGAGGGTTTGATCAAGGTACGTTCTCCTACTTCTGACCACATCAAAGGGGTTCTACATTTTCTTCCATAAAGTGCTTCAAAGGGTGACATCCCTAAGCTGGCTTGGTAACTGTTATTATAGGAGAATTCTGCATAAGCTAGACTTTTCTCCCAATCCTTACCATAGGTAAGAACACATGCTCTCAACATATCTTCCATGATTTGGTTTACTCTTTCTGTTTGACCATCAGTCTGGGGGTGATATGCTGAACTGAAATCTAGTTTAGTCCCCAAAGCTTTATGTAAGCTTCTCCAAAATCTTGAGGTGAACTGTGTTCCTCGGTCAGAGACTATCCTGCTGGGTACTCCATGTAACTTGACTATGTTGTCAATGTAAAGTTGAGCTAGCATGTCTCCTCCGTAACAAGTACGTACAGGTATAAAGTGGGCGACCTTAGTGAGTCGGTCCACGATTACCCATATGGAGTTATTTCCCTTTACGGTCTTGGGTAATCCATTCACAAAATCCATGCCTATCTCATCCCACTTCCAAACAGGGATAGGTAGTGGCTGCAGTAAACCGGCTGGTTTCTGATGTTCTGCCTTGACCCTTTGACAAACGTCACAATGGGCTACAAACTGTGCTACATCTGCTTTCATCCCATTCCACCAATACTTTTCTTTTAAGTCCATATACATCTTAGTTGCTCCTGAGTGGATGGAATAGGCCGAGTTATGGGCTTCATCCATGATAACTCGTCTAAACTCTCCTTCCTTAGGTACACAAATCCTGTTCTTGTACCATAAGGTTCCTTTATCATCTACTCTGAAATCTGGGGCTTTGTTTTCCCCGGTATGGGTACGGATCTTCATCAAGTCCTTGTCCTTACTCTGAGCTTGCCTGATCTGAGCTTCTAGTGTGGGTTGCACACTAAGGTTGTAGTTGTGGGCATGACTGACTATGTGAAGGTTGAGTTGTGCCAGCTCGTCTTGCTGAAAGTGCATCTAGGCCCCCATGTGGATTTTGGTGAATTGAATGACAAAGCGATTAAAGGACTAATGTGTTTGTTAAAGTTATGAGCAGGGATTAAAATGAATATTTTATGATACACTATTGTTCATGGGTTGAATGCAATGTGTATGGCTCATAATGTTGCATGTCAACGAGTGTGTGGTCCCATTATGCAAGGATATGATAAATGGCAAGCTATGGTGAAATGAGAAAGGAGACATGTTGACATATGTGATATATTGGTCTCTAAAATAATGAAGGCTTGTTGAACATATACATATGGGATATCTTGGATCATGGTTGATAAAGATTGCTATGTATTGCAAGACTAGTTGTCACTATTGAAATCTAAATGCAATACAAACCGATATGGAGCTACATGAGAAGCAATGATGAAGCAATAATTCGGGATATATCATGTTGGTCTCCAATATTATGAGATGATCCAATTGTCAAAGAAGAATGATATTGCAAAGCTTCATGTGTGTATGATAAAAATGACATGAGCATATGTGTTACAAATTGGTCTACAATTGGAAGCTTGCAAAGGTTTGGATATTCTTTGTCAATCAAGAACAAGCATTTGAAGATTCTTTCAAGTGGAATTCATTCAAAGGCAAAGCAAAGTCAACTTGATGAGACAAGGGTAAGTGATGAAGAAGCAAATCGAGATGACTAGAGCGAGGGACTAAGCAAGCTAAGGTGCAAATTGCTAGGGTGAAGCATCTAGTATCCGGGGTGTGTTCGAAGTATCATATTCAAGTATCATCAAGAAAAGCAATGCAATGCATATATATGTTATGATTGATAAAGAGGGTGACCTAAGGATTAAAGTGAACTCAATGGATGATGGAAAATCCTAAGTCACTAGCTCAAGTATGGAATTGCTCAAGAAAGATGGCAATGTTGAAAGCCCTCAAGTTGTCAACTATCAAAGTATGGCATTGATGAAGACTTGGAGACTCAAGAAGAATTCATTGTGTTTATATTTATCCTTGAGTATAGGTACGCCGTACTATCAAGAGGGATGCAACATTTGCTTATTGACAAATATCTTAAGTGCTCAATAGTTGACCTATGTGAGAATAGTTTTGAGAGAGTCTCAGAGTGTGCTAACAAATCCCAGCTCAACTAACATTGTGTGGTTTTATCCTTGGATGAAACCTTGAGCTAACTTGAGAGTGTTGGGACAGACCCGACCGGTCTGACCGGTCAAGGGGACCGGTCTGACTGGTGAAAGGTCTAACGGCTAGTTTTTCAAATCACCCTGCCCGACCGGTCTGACCGGTCACGGCAGAGCTACAACGGCTAGTTTTTGTGTGCTGGGGTATTTATACCCCTCAGCCCCCCTCTTGGTGGGCTGCTGCTTCTACACGACTTTGACATATTCCAGAAGCCAGGAAAGCCCTCCCCAACCTCTCTTTGTGAGATTTGTGTGATATTTGTGATATCTTTGAGTTGGGTTGAGTGAGCAAGATTGAGTGAGCATTAGTGAGCAAAACAAGAGCAACCATAGCTTGAGCACTTCGATTCGCTGTCAAGAAAGCAATTTGAAGCATTTGTTACTCTTGGAGGTTCTTCCTCCTAGACGGCTAGGCGTCGCCCGGTGAGCTACCAAATTGTGTGGTGAGCCTCGGGATTGTTTGTGCAGGTTGTGCTTCACCTCCGGAAGGGAAGAAGCAAGCTAGTGCAAGGAGGAGATAGCTTGACCTAAGTGGTGGTCGCATAAGCTTCCTCAACGGAGAGTAGGATTCACCGTACCTTTGTGGTTGCTTGGTGCGAGCGGTGAATCCGAACTTCGGGAAAACAACTCTTTGTGTCTCCATTGTGGTTTGCCTCACTTGTTGATTTCTAGCATATTTTGTGCTTCCGCTTCGATCTACTTGGTTGTGCTTATATTGTGTGCAGGGATAGCTTTGCCTTGCTGAATATCACCTATAGAAGCCACTCACCAAGTTTGGTTCGTGCTAGAAGTCAAGAAGAAGCTCGAGCTGCTGTTGGGGGAGTGCACTGCACGTCACCGGTCTGACCGGTGTGGAGAACCGGTCTGACCGGTCACCCCCTGGCAGCTAGAGTAAAAAGGGGAAAAGTTTGATTTTGCGGTATATCGCCTATTCACCCCCCCCCTCTAGGCGACATCAAGGTCCTTTCAATTGGTATCAGAGCTAGGACTCACATCCAAGCTTAACCGCCGTGAGAAAAGATGTCGACTACTTGTGAGGTACAATTTGAGCCACTTGGGCTTGATGGCTCAAACTATGCTTCTTGGTTTGGTAATGTTCATAATGCTTTTAGAAAATTAGATCCTTTAGTTGAACATATTTTAGTTGCTAGCATTCTACCTCCTAGATTTGATTATGACAACTTTGATTTGTCAAATCTCACTCAAGAGGAGCTAGCTTGCACGCAACTTAATGCTTGTGTTATTAACTTCTTGCGGAGTTCTGTTTGTGAAGAGTTATGGGATATCATCTCTAGCAAGAAAGAAATCCGAAGAGATGCTCATCACATTTGGACTCTCATCACGGAAACATTTGAAGATTTAGAAAGTGATGATGAAGAGCAAGAAGTTATAGAATCACCTGAGAAGTGCTCAACTGCATCAGCAATATTCATTGAGCCTCAGGTGGTTTTTGCCAAGGAGCTAGAAGAGCAAAATGAAGAAATTGCAGCCTGCCTGGAGGCACCGGTCCGACCGGTGCAGGGGACCGGTCTGACCGGTTCTCCGCAGGAAGCTGCTTCCGAGTGTGCTCAAGACACCCAAGCCGCAAGCGTCACCTCATCAACTTCTGGTTCTTCATTATCTAATGATGAGGGACCTAAGTGTCTGATGGCTTGCAAAAAGAAGAAGAAAACCAAGAGAGATGAATTCCATAGAGTTGGAACCATCAAGGCTCTAACTCAAGAACTTGAAAAGCTCAAGTTGTCACATGCCTCCTTGGTCAGTGAGTATGAATTCTTGTCTAAGGATTATGCTTGTGCTACTAATTTATCTNAGTCCTTTCAATTGGTATCAGAGCAAGGACTCACATCCAAGCTTAACCGCCGTGAGAAAAGATGTCGACTACTTGTGAGGTACAATTTGAGCCACTTGAGCTCGATGGCTCAAACTATGCTTCTTGGTTTGGTAATGTTCATAATGCTTTTAGAAAATTAGATCCTTTAGTTGAACATATTTTAGTTGCTAGCATTCTACCTCCTAAATTTGATTATGACAACTTTGATTTGTCAAATCTCACTCAAGAGGAGCTAGCTTGCACGCAACTTAATGCTTGTGTTATTAACTTCTTGCGGAGTTCTGTTTGTGAAGAGTTATGGGATATCATCTCTAGCAAGAAAGAAATCCGAAGAGATGCTCATCACATTTGGACTCTCATCACGGAAACATTTGAAGATTTAGAAAGTGATGATGAAGAGCAAGAAGTTATAGAATCACCTGAGAAGTGCTCAACTGCATCAGCAATATTCATTGAGCCTCAGGTGGTTTTTGCCAAGGAGCTAGAAGAGCAAAATGAAGAAATTGCAGCCTGCCTGGAGGCACCGGTCCGACCGGTGCAGGGGACCGGTCTGACCGGTTCTCCGCAGGGAGCTGCTCCCGAGTGTACTCAAGACACCCAAGCCGCAAGCGTCACCTCATCAACTTCTGGTTCTTCATTATTCAATGATGAGGGACTTAAGTGTCTGATGGCTTGCAGAAAGAAGAAGAAGACCAAGAGAGATGAATTCCATAGAGTTGGAACCATCAAGGCTCTAACTCAAGAACTTGAAAAGCTCAAGTTGTCATATGCCTCCTTGGTCAGTAAGTATGAGTTCTTGTCTAAGGATTATGCTTGTGCTACTAATTTATCTACTTGTGTAGCATCCTTAGAACAAGATAAACTAATGCTCATTGCTCAACTTGAGAAGCTCACTAGTGAGCATATGGCTTTGCAAGCAACTCACAAAGAACTTGAGTGTTCTCATGAGAAGCTTGTGGAATCATATGCTATGCTAGACATTGCTCATGAGGTTGTATTATCATCGGTAAAATATCTTGAACCTCATACACACACTTGCACATGCTCTCACATCAATTCTACTTTATTATGTGAAAAACCGTGTTGCTCCCAAGCAACCAAATCTTGTGATGAGCATGTTTTTGTAGAGTCTTGTGATGATCTCCTTGCTGAAGAATTGGAGGACATGAAACAAGCAAGAGAAGAGATCAAGAATGACTTGGTCAAGCTTAAGGGAAAGGGCCAAGTGCAACCTTCTCAAGATAACCGTGAAAACATGGTGAATAAGCTTGAGAAGGGATCAATGGTCACTAGCTCAATCCCTCAGCATGACAAGCAAGTCAACAAAGACAAGACTCAAGAAAAGAAGAAAAAGGAGCTTGATCACATACAATGCTTCAATTGTTCAACAATGGGGCATTATGCATCTATGTGCCCGATCAAGCATAAAGGCAAGATAATGAAGCATAGAGTATCCAAGAAAAGGAGTCTTGCAAAGAATAGGATTTGCTATGGATGCAAGAAGAAGGGACACACAATAGCCATGTGTCCTGGCTCTGACCCTGACCGGTCAGACCGGTCCCCTGGGCCGGTCAGACCGGTGGCGGCCAGGGCAGCCACTCTTCACCAAAGTGACAAGATTAAAGTCACCTCTTCATCCATGGAACCCAAAAGCAAGCAAAGGCAAGAAAAGCAAATAAATATAAAGTCAAGCAAGAACAAGAGCCGTGTTTGCTATACTTGCCGGCAAAAGGGTCACATGGGCAAGGATTGTCCAAATGGTAACATTCTTGAATCTAACCTTGTCCATTATGATTTTAGTAAGCTTAGGAAAGACAAAACTGACACTTGTGCTATAAGAGTGATTAGTTCACCTCAAATTAGCATAAGAGCCATTTGGGTTCCTAAGCATCTTGTGACTAACCTCAAAGGACCCAACAAGATTTGGGTACCAAAGAGTGCTTGCTGAGCTTGCAGGATCATCGAGAGGCATTGGACACTTGGCTTATAGAAAAGATGCAAGAAATGAAGAAATTAGCCAAGTGACTAGCAAAGTGTTGAAATGACAAAACCAATGTCATCTCGGTAACTAGTGCTAAATGTCATGCCTTGGTCACTCTCAGTTCTAAGTGAACGCTCATGGGTCACAAGTGTAGTTTGTGAGGCATGATAAAGTGACTTTGACATTTTTATTTGATTTATTCCCCTTATGCCATGTGATGCTTTTAATGACTCTCTAGTAGAGTATACTATTTTGAAGTGCAGGAAATTACACAAAAAGTAAAGAAGAAATTTCTTGGAGCAAGTAAAAGAAAAGAATTCAATTGAGTGTGCGCTGACTGGAGTTGACCGGTCTGACCGGTCACCTTGACCGGTCTGACCGGTCATGGCCCAGTTAGCGTACATCAAAGTTCCGGCAGCCTCTGTCTCGTGCCAGAAGTTCCGACCCAAAACTCCGGCAGCCTCTGTTTCGTATCAGAAGTTCCGGCAAATCAATACCAGAAGTTCCGGCAGGGATTTATTTTTCGGGCTTCACCCAAGCTGGAATATTACAAGAAATTCTTCAAGCACTTCCATGGCACACAAATCCATGTACTACATTTGTGGTAGTAAGTTCTCTTGGCACCATCTCAATAAATGTAATTTATTTATGTGCCGGACCCAAATTGTGAAATAAACTCCTCAAATTCATTAAATTGAACAAGTGCATGTGACAAGTGATTCAAACACGTGATGCACCTATTGAGGGGGAGTTTATTCTACAATTTGTGTCCTTGAGACTAACATTTTCTTTTAGTGATCTTGTAGTCTCATTTGTGAGAGCTTGTCTCTCTTGTGAGAGTTAGTCTCTCTTTGAAGCAAGCTATGCATTTTGTTCAAAATTGGTAAAAGTGTATCTATCTCTTTTTGGACAATGATTTATCTTGATAAATAGCTGCTTCCCATAATATAGATTAAATTCTCTTGCTTGTTCTTGTGACAAGATTGATGCATGTGAGCTTGTCTTTCACTCATATACACATGTGCATCAAGAAAAGGAATTTAACCTATATTGTGAGGTTTCATCTTTTAGTGATCCACTGTGCCTTTCCAATCCAAAGATCACTAATTGATGAAACTAGATCTTGTGCTTCTTAATGCATTTCTTCTCTATGATGTATATAAGGGAAAATTATAAATGAGAAGAAGCATTTGGATTATATTGATAACGCACAAGACTTGAGAAGTGAATCTTCACCAATGTGAAGAAAAGGATTGGCTAGAGACCAAGGTATGTTTTTCAATTTCATATATTCATTTCAATGCATCTAGGCCTTCCCTAATGCTAGTGTGTTTAGCATGAAAAGTTTTTTTGTGACTATGATTGAGATCCCTGGCATAATTTCAATTTGTTTATTACCTTCTATATGCCTTGACAAGATTGTGAATAAACTCCTCATTATTCATAATTGAATAAAGTGCAACTCAAAAGAAATTCAAAATTCTTATGCACTATCTAAGGGGGAGCTTATTCCAATACTTGTGTCACTTGTGGGACTAACAATTTCTTCTAGTGAATTTGTAGTCACATGTGCTAGTATATCTTGTGCTAACTCAATACTTGAATAAGAAAAATAATTATGAGAGATAGCACCATGCTAAATTGAAATATGCACAAATCGAATGGGCTTAAGGCAAAGGTATGTTTTCATGAACCTTCTATTCCTATCTTTTGCATCTAGGCCCTTGTACCTTGCTAGTATGTGTTTTTGCATGTAATTGTTTCAAGTCATTTTGAGCTTCAAACCTAGATATTTAGTTGATGTCTTCATTGAGAACTGACTTGGTGTCATCTCTTGCAAGATATGAGCTAAATATACTATGATGACTATTGACTTGAGATGGATGCATGTCTTTTGTGGCATAGGGTAGTTTTTGCGAAAATTCAACTAGCATGTGTAGGAAGTGTGCTTTCTTTGAAAATTTTGGTTCTTGGTCTTTGTGGCCCGATTGACTCACTTGTGACTATTGTTCACTTTGTTTGATTGATGCCTAGTCACAAGTGGGAAGATCTTCTCAAGTCCATAAAATCTTTATCTATCTATCTATCTACCTATCTTTCTTGGAAGAATCAAGAAATGAGAAATAATTTGGATTATTCTATATTCTTCTGAGATATGCCAACTTTGGATAATATTCACTGCAAATCTAATGTCCAACCTTGGAAGGGCTAAAAGGATCAAAAGTTCATAAATCTGTCCTCTCAACTTTGCTGTTGAGAGGGGCACCGGTCTGACCGGTGCCCGGCACCGGTCTGACCGGTGTACCCCGGGAGTTACCCTTTTACCCCCTCCCGTGACTCAACAGTACATCCTTATCCTCATTCACCCTCTACTCCCATCCACGACCTTTCCTCTCTCCTGCCCGAGCGCCCAAGCTCCCCTCTCATCCTCCATTGGCGATTTGAGGATTCAACCAAGGAAAAGCTCGCCTCTCTCAAGGATTCAAGCCTCCTCGGTCGGTCTAACTGGTGCCCTAACCGGCCCCTTGGATTCATCTCAAGTTCCTCTCTCCAAAGGTATTCAAATCTTGTTTTTGCCCGATCTATCAACTCCATGAGTAGATTTGAAATTCCTTGGGTAGAACATCTCCTGGCAACCCTTAGAGACTACTCCTAGAAGATCTTTCAATTTCGTTGGATGCATTGTGAGGATTGGATTTTGGGGATGAACTGCGAGGCACCGGTCTGACCGGTGACCCCGACCGGTCTGACCGGTCAAGGCAGTTCACCTCCAAAATCTGATTTTGTTCAATTTATTCAACTTTTATCTGCTTGAGGATGTCTCATAAAATTCCATGATCATATCTAGTCAATATATCTGCTCAGATTGCTGGATGGAGCTATTGGCTCAGTTCTGGGGGTGATCGGTCTGACCGGTCACCTTGACCGGTCTGACCGGTCAAGCCCAGAGCTGCTCCAATTTCTCCAATCCATGTGCTTTCTCTTGACAAATCAATCAAATCTTGTTCCCTGGTGTCTTATGGATATTTCTTCATAATCTTTGTGACCCAGGATCAGCAGCTATGACTAATGGTCATGATGCCGAGAGAAGAAAAAAGAGAAGACAAGAAGATTCTAGTTCTCAAGGTGCCAGCTCTGTGCGAGATGATTATGCAGGCCGACTGAGACCTAGAGGGCAGAAAAGGTCTTCAGTTGAGATACATGTTGATGAGGAAGAAGAGGAGCAAATTGAGACTAGTAGTGATGATGAGGAGCAAAGTCCTTATAGAGTGGAGCCTCGCCATGGCAAAGGCCCGGCTATTGATAATGATAGCAGTGGCAGCGGTGAGAGTGATGGTGGTGGTGATGGTGATGGTGGTGATGATGATGATGGCAACGGTGATGATGATGGTGATGATGATGAAGGTGATGGTGAAGATGATGATGAAGCTCCTGTCATTGTCAGGCCCAACTATCTCTATGGTACAAGAATGACAAATTATCATGGGGAAGGGATGACAAAGGCTGTTGTGAAAATGAGAGATGCAGATCCTTACAGTGGGCCTAGGACAGCTAGTGATAATAGATTTTGGACTATGTTTCAGCAGGATTTCTACACCTCAGTCATTCTAAAGAAGTCCAAGATCACACATGAGGCTCAGTATGTGGATTGGAAACACATGACAGATCAACATAATCAAATTTTTGATGAGATCATTGAGGCCTGTGCAAGACAAAGGATAATGCACATTATGGGTTTCAAGCAAAGCTGGAACAAAGAGATTATTGCTCAGTTCTATGCTACAGTGTACTTTGGCTTTAGGAATGATGTTAAAGCCATGTTTTGGATGACTAATGGTGTTAGGTATCACATCACCTTTCCGGCCTTCAGCAACATGTTCAAGCTTGGTAATGAAGAAGGCCTTCAAATGTTGCATGATGAGGATGAACTTGAACTTTCTATGATGAAAATCATGTATCCTCGCAATATGGAAAATGAATGGGGGAAAGTGAAACATTTGTACACTTTCTATGGAGTTCTCAATAGGCTCTTTAGAAAGACAATAACCCCTAGAGATGGCAATACATCTGAAATCACTTCCTATCAAAAGAATTTGATGTATGCTATGAGGCCTGGGGCACCTGAATTCAGTGTTGGGGATTTTATTTGGCAAGAGATCAAGCATGTATCTGAAAATCCAAAGAAGATCTGCAGCTATAGTCCCTATATCATGTATATGATTAGAAAGGTGACCAAGATTGATTTTCCTAGTGATGTGAAGCACAAACCATTGAAGCCTAATGCCAAGAAAAATCCTAGGATTCCATCTCCTGAGCCAGAAATTCAGCATGAGCCAGTTGGAGGAGTGTTTGAGCAGCAGGAGCCGCCTCAGCCAGCTCAGCCTGGTGCTCAGGCCGGCACCGGTCTGACCGGTGACCGATACCGGTCTGACCGGTTCAGGCCTGAGCCCATTGTGTTCTCTCGCAGGCCAAGGGAAAAGCCCACTTCTCCCATCAAGAAGCTCTTCAATCTTTTTGTTGGCATGTGTAAGAGCCAAAGAGATATAGAGGTGGAGCAGCAGCGTCAGCGGAGGGATAATAAGAAGATAAATGATTCAATTAAGATGATGCACAATGCCATGAACCTTCAGCCGCCGCGTTCCCCTCCTCTCCACCACCTCCAGAGGTTGAGATTCCATCTCTTGATGATAGGCTCCAAGGATATTCATCAGCAGGATACTTTGATCAGTACGGGAGCATATTCTTTCCAGAGGCTAGTTCTTCATCAGGTGCTCCACCAGTTCAGCCACAGCAGCCGCCAGCACCTCCACAGTATGCACATGTTCCTCCACTATACCAGACCCTCTCTGCCAGTATGCCTAGTACGTTCTCGTCGGGTTTTGTGCCAGGTATGATGGGAGGCACATATCCAGCAGGATCATCCTCTGTGGGTCCATCCTTTCATAGTGAGGGCATGATGGCGGGTTCTTCAGTTCCACCATTCAGTAGTGGCATTCTTGATCCTTCTAGTGATGCACCGGAGACCTCTGACATAGCAGCGAGGCTCTCAACTTCTATCTTTGGTTATACACCTCCTGTGCCTCCTGACACTTCGACTTCCTATGGTACTACTGATCCCACTCTTGCTTCTCCTTCTAAGATCACCGTATCAGATTCTATTTATCTTATGCCTCCTCTCTCACATTTACATGAAGGACTTCATCTTTGGCAAGAATCACCTAGTGAGGGAGGAAACGGTGGCAATGGACACGAGTGACTGCAGCTACAACTTCTCCAAGCCCTTTTATGGATGTTTGATGACAAAGGGGGAGAAGAGTTGGATTAAAGGCTTCATTCTTCAGTTTGCAGCAGTAGCAGCAGCCTTGACCGGTCTGACCGGTCAGGGTGACCGGTCTGACCGGTCAAGTGTCTTGGCAGTTGAAAACTTGTAATAAATCTTGAATTCTATTCCTTTGTGGACTTGAGAACTTGTAATGTGTGCTACTGTGTGTGTAAGAACCTTATTTATGCACTTTGAGTAACTTTGTGTTAGTTTGTGATGCTTGAATTGATTGGTGGATGATTTTATTTATTATATGTGTGCTGACTGGGGCTGACCGGTCTGACCGGTCACCTTGACCGGTCTGACCGGTCAGGTACCTGACAGCACACATACATTTCTATGTGTGCCTTTCATGTCATATGCATCACGGATATTTTTTTGTACACACACTTGTTGCACCCCACGGTTTCTGAGATATAGAGGGAGCTCCCATGTTTTTATTGTGAAATGTGTGCTCTTGGCATGTGAGGCCAATTTTGAAATTCCATTCAAAGCACACATTAAGGGGGAGCTCACAATATATCTAAGAAACTACAAGAGCTTAATTGTCATATTTGTAAGCTTTAATCGGGTTGTCATCAATCACCAAAAAGGGGGAGATTGAAAGTGCATCTAGGCCCCCATGTGGATTTTGGTGAATTGAATGACAAAGCGATTAAAGGACTAATGTGTTTGTTAAAGTTATGAGCAGGGATTAAAATGAATATTTTATGATACACTATTGTTCATGGGTTGAATGCAATGTGTATGGCTCATAATGTTGCATACCAACGAGCGTGTGGTCCCATTATGCAAGGATATGATAAATGGCAAGCTATGGTGAAATAAGAAAGGAGACATGGTGACATATGTGATATATTGGTCTCTAAAATAATGAAGGCTTGTTGAACATATACATATGGGATATCTTGGATCATGGTTGATAAAGATTGCTAGATATTGCAAGACTAGTTGTCACTATTGAAATCTAAATGCAATACAAACCGATATGGAGCTACATGAGAAGCAATGATGAAGCAATAATTCGGGATATGTTATGTTGGTCTCCAATATAATGAGATGATCCAATTGTCAAAGAAGAATGATATTGCAAGGCTTCATGTGTGTATGATAAAAATGACATGAGCATATGTGTTACAAATTGGTCTACAATTGGAAGCTTGCAATGGTTTGGATATTCTTTGTCAATCAAGAACAAGCATTTGAAGATTCTTTCAAGTGGAATTCATTCAAAGGCAAAGCAAAGTCAACTTGATGATACAAGGGTAAGTGATGAAGAAGCAAATCGAGATGACTAGAGCGATGGACTAAGCAAGCTAAGGTGCAAATTGCTAGGGTGAAGCATCTAGTATCCGGGGTGTGTTCGAAGTATCATATTCAAGTATCATCAAGAAAAGCAATGCAATGCATATATATGTTATGATTGATAAAGAGGGTGACCTCAGGATTAAAGTGAACTCAATGGATGATGGAAAATCCTAAGTCACTAGCTCAAGTATGGAATTGCTCAAGAAAGATGGCAATGTTGAAAGCCCTCAAGTTGTCAACTATCAAAGTATGGCATTGATGAAGACTTGGAGACTCAAGAAGAATTCATTGTGTTTATATTTATCCTTGAGTATAGGTACGCCGTACTATCAAGAGGGATGCAACATTTGCTTATTGACAAAGATCTTAAGTGCTCAATAGTTGACCCATGTGAGAATAGTTCTGAGAGAGTCTCAGAGTGTGCTAACAAATCCCAGCTCAACTAACATTGTGTGGTTTTATCCTTGGATGAAACCTTGAGCTAACTTGAGAGTGTTGGGACAGACCCGACCGGTCTGACCGGTCAAGGGGACCGGTCTGACCGGTGAAAGGTCTAACGGCTAGTTTTTCAAATCACCCTGCCCGACCGGTCTGACCGGTCAGGGTGACCGGTCTGACCGGTCACGGCAGAGCTACAACGGCTAGTTTTTGTGTGCTGGGGTATTTATACCCCTCAGCCCCCCTCTTGGTGGGCTGCTGCTTCTACACGACTTTGACATATTCCAGAAGCCAGGAAAGCCCTCCCCAACCTCTCTTTGTGAGATTTGTGTGATATTTGTGATATCTTTGAGTTGGGTTGAGTGAGCAAGATTGAGTGAGCATTAGAGAGCAAAACAAGAGCAACCATAGCTTGAGCACTTCGATTCGCTGTCAAGAAAGCAATTTGAAGCATTTGTTACTCTTGGAGGTTCTTCCTCCTAGACGGCTAGGAGTCGCCCGGTGAGCTACCAAATTGTGTGGTGAGCCTCGGGATTGTTTGTGCAGGTTGTGCTTCACCTCCGGAAGGGAAGAAGCAAACTAGTGGAAGGAGGAGATAGCTTGACCTAAGTGGTTGTCGCATAAGCTTCCTCAACGGAGAATAGGATTCACCGTACCTTGGTGGTTGCTTGGTGCGAGCGGTGAATCCGAACTTCGGGAAAACAACTCTTTGTGTCTCCGTTGTGGTTTGCCTCACTTGTTGATTTCTAGCATATTTTGTGCTTCCGCTTCGATCTACTTGGTTGTGCTTATATTGTGTGCAGGGATAGCTTTGCCTTGCTGAATATCACCTATAGAAGCAACTCACCAAGTTTGGTTCGTGCTAGAAGTCAAGAAGAAGCTCGAGCTGCTGTTGGGGGAGTGCACTGCACGTCACCGGTCTGACCGGTGTGGAGAACCGGTCTGACCGGTCACCCCCTGGCAGCTAGAGTAAAAAGGGGAAAAGTTTGATTTTGCGGTATATCGCCTATTCACCCCCCCCTCTAGGCGACATCAAGGTCCTTTCAGATGGTCAAGGTACTATAAGAATCGCACGTACCCATGGAATACAGCAGTGATAATTGAGATAACCGGGCTTCCTCCAAACGGTTGCAACCCAGAGACAGTGGATCCACTACTGACACCATACTGTGACATAATAGAACACAAATTCAACAAGGACGAAGGAATTTGCGTTGTAAGAGCATACACAGCAACACAGAAGGCAATACCAAAGAATGGAACAGTCGGTGTTAAAAGAGAAGAGCATAAGCTAGAATACAAAGTGGAAACAGTCGATGTGAAAATATGCACTGTGAATATCATTACGAGTGAAGACGTCAAACAATTCATGCAGGAGCACAAATTATGGGGCTACCATCCAGGAATGGTCCATACAGGTAACATACAGTAGCATCATTCATTTGATCCTAATACCAACAACCAATTTGTTCATGCAGAAATAACTAACAAGGTCGTGCATTTGAACACACACAGCACTGCAGTTCGAGGTGGACCCAGAAATTCTCCAGGAGCACTACGCATACCACGAACATGGTAGGTTCTTAACACATGACATATTGTTGGAAAATTTAACAACTGTGAAGATAGGTTATGTTACTAACTTCGTCCAAATATTGGTAGCAGCAGTAAATAAATGGATCATAGGCGACAACGAAGAATTCAACAAACACAGCACAGGGACAAGCAACGAAGACTACGACTGTAACGATTAATACATCTCCTTCAATTACCAACCCAATAAATAAGTAAGCACAAAAATACATGCACCTACTCATCTGTGTATCCAACTCGCAGGTTTCTACGCAACAAGGCAATATGAAACAGACACAGAAAGCGAAGGGCTATCAGATCGTGAACCATCATGCTGGCGAGGAAGAGCAATGTAGACTGATTTCAGTAATATAAGAGTTATGAGTGTTTTCAATAAGATAAGCAGAAGCAGCAGCAGCAATATTTGATTTAGTTATGAGTTATGTAAAAGTCAGTGCAAACTCGACCAAATTTGGAGGTAGTGAATAATCATAGAAGGGAAACCCATGTATAATATTACGCTTCTAAAGTCCCATAAATGGTACCTACGAATATTAAAGTACTATGATTATTTACTAAGACGTTTTCCTGTATACACAGTTACTAAGATATGGACACAATTAGCATGTATGCATAATAACATCAGTTAAACCACAATTGCAGTTACATGGTGTAGGCCTACAAGTTTGCATACACAAAAAAGAAAAAATAACTTCTTATATAACATAACAACTTTCAGAATGCATAGAAGAAAGCCACAAATGATACCTTTTGGATAACAAACAGCTAAACTAGAAAACAGCAGGCACAGAACAATATCCTCAGCTCACAAGATCAACAACATCGAAACATCCTACACAACACAACCAATTATTGTATGAATAACATGCATAATAAGGACATGCCTGAATTAAAACATGCACATTCAATCTACAGCATACATTACCTATAATAATCGGATGCTCCAATTAGAATACATGGTAAGGCTCAAGTCTCCCGATCAGTATAGGAAGTCACTGAATCAACCAAAGTAATAAAGAAACAGCCCACAGTCAGTGGCATACTAAAAATCATGAAACACGGCATCATAAAAATGTAAAAAATTATATGAAGTGAACGGATTTTGACAGCACGGTTATGTCATACGAACACACGCAAATACATAGCCATATGTATGTAGTGTAGATAATAACTTAGCATTACGTAACACAGTATAATAAATACAATCTGTTAACATTAAAGCACATTGAGACCCAGAATATTAACCTAAGTAATCCATTAAAAAGGTTCGTAACCTCAGCAAGGCTTCTATCCAACTAGTACAACAACATGACCTGATTCTAGATACCATATACAGAATATGAATCCCAGGCTAATTCTCAATATATTACCTAACCAAATAGTGTCTATAACATAAGCAAAAGAGAACAGAGGCCAACCATTATGTGCTTCATGAGAACCACCTCCCACAGACTACCAGAAACTCCACTCCAACTCTCAATCTCTGTAAACATTGCCAAAGGTTGAAGGAATTGATTACAGGCATATTCGAAGAAACCCAACCAGGCGGCGGCATCAAGCAACAAATCTAAGCAACGCAAGCATGCCGCAGTAGCACACGAACGCAAATCGATCCTGCAGAACCAAACAACATTTTACAATCGTTTCGCAATCATAACAGATCATGGAGAGCATAGGATTCTCACCCGAGCAAACGGATCTGGCTCCTTTACTCCACCCCCAAATCCCTCCATCCGCAGCTACCACAGACCAATCGAAATCTCGAAAGAATCGACCAGCACACTGCGCAAACATCAGATCAGGATCTAAATCTAACAAAATACTGCATCAATCGGATCCAAATTGAACAAATGCATATCAAACTGGAAGGGCACTAAACCTGACGCAAAACAAGAACACATGGAATCGGAGATCCTCGCCAGCAGTTGCATGACGCACAACAAGCGCAAATCGACGGAGAAGAAGTGGGAATCGACGAGAATTTCTAACCCTAATCCATGCGCCGCCGGCCGAAGAAGACAACAGCAGCAAAAAGAACAAACACAGTACCCACCCGAACACACGCGACGGAGAAGAAGTGGGAATCGACGAGAATTTCTAACCCTAATCCATGCGCCACCGGCCGAAGGAGACAACAGCAGCAAAAAGAACAAACACAGTACCCAGCCGAACACACGCGTCTACCTGCTACAGTATCGCATAGGTATGAACAAGTCTGAACGCACACCATGGTTTGCTCCTAAAATCATAACACAACCGCATGATTATTACCATACCGTTCACACTGACACCCCCTATGCACGAATCTTGAAAAAAATCGGACAACGCCTAAACGGGGGGGTACGTACCGACGTGCGCGGAAGAACATTTGTAGNTCTGCGCCCGCGCTGTCTGAGGGGCTGGCGGCGGCCACCTGTCGTCTCGCGCCGCGGACCTCGGGGGAGAGCGTGACGCCCCCGACGATGAGCCACCCCTGTGGGCGCGCTCCGACGGGTCCTGGCTCCTCTCTCAACGCGAAGAGGTCGCGTCCCGACGAGGATCCGCCCTCTTCGGACGCACGGCGGGTGACCGGAGGCGTGCGCTCGCGCCTCTCGCGCTGGCTGTCCCTGGAGGACCGTTGATGCCGGCCCGACCGGGAACTCTCGCCCCTCCCCGCATCCGAGGCGACCTCCCTCTCCCGCTGGACCTCGGCCGCTGTGCCGAGGACGAAGCCGCCACCACGGCAACTGCCCTGAGCTTCGCGGGGGGAGCGTCCTCGTCTTCATCCTCCGAGTCGTCCTCGCTCCTCGAGTCCCCCTCCGCGGGCTCCGACTCGGGGTCCTCGTCCTCGGAGACTCGGTCCCCCTTCCCCCTCCGCTTGGCCCGCTCGGCGTTTCTCTCACGCTTGGCCAGCTCTCGCTTCTTCCACTTCTCCCGGCGGTCCTTCTTCGCCTTGGCCCGCTCGGCCTCGGCCCGATTCTTCGCCCTGTCCTCGGGAAGTGGCGGCCGGGAGCAGCCGACATCCTCGCTCTTCACCTAAAAGAACTCGGTGTTAAAGGACGAAAAAGCACTCGGGATCGAATCCAAGACAGGCGGAAGAGCACTTACGATGGCCTTAGTGTCAGCGTGCGGGAGCATTGGCAGGAGATCCGGCGACGGGTACTCGAGGCCTTCCCTCCCCACCGCTGCCGTCACTCGGCGCCGCACCTCGGCCTCCGTGGGCAGGGGATCCATCGTTACTGTCCCCACAAAGGGGGCCTTGTCCGGGGTCATGCGCCACATCGGGAGTGCGCGACGCCTTAGCGGCACGATACCTCTCGAGAGGTACCGACTGATGACCTCCGTCAGGGACACGTTCTCCTCCCGCAGACGGCCGAGGGCTTTCCAGGCGTTCTTGAGGAGCTTCTCCTGGAGCCTCTTCTCGGGCCCATACGCCCACGCGTCGGGCGCCTTCTCGAATATCCTTCCGGTGTACTCCGGGAGGGGATTCTTGAGGTCGTTCTTGAGGTAGAACCACCCGGGGTGCCAGCCGTTGTTTGAGCTAATCAGGGACCCCGGGATGTAGTTGCCCAACCTCCCCTGCTTCATCTTCAGCACGGCGCACCCGATCGTCGCGGGGGCGCCGCCCTCGGTGGCGTGCAGCGCAAACTTAAAGAAGTACCTGAAGAGGTCCCAGTGGGCCTCAATCCCCAGGTACCCCTCGCACAGCGCCACGAACGCCGCCATCTGTTGAACCCCGTTGGGGTTGATGTGCTGGAGCTCCAGCCCGTACTCGTTGAGCACAGCCCGGATGAACCTCCCCGCGGGGACGGAGAACCCGCGCTCGTGGAAGGTGGTGAAGGAAACCACGTACCCGCGCGGCGGCCGGGGGAAGTCCTCCACGCCCGGTCTCTTCCACTCCTTAGCCTCCGACAATGGCGGCAGCAGCCCTTCCGCCACGAGCCCCTCCAGCTGCCGGAGTGTCACCCTCGAGCGCTCCCAGGTCGACATCGCGAAGTCGCCGGAGGAGGGAGGTGCAGGCGGAACAAAGAGCTTGGTCTCCCGCTCCACGGGAAAGCGGGCGGCGGCGGAGGATGCGAGAGGACGAGCGCAGCAGCGAGAAAGACGAAGCGCGCAACGAAAGGCGAAAGGCTCGGGATGAGGTAAAACCCTAGGCGACCGCGGCGCCGGGCTATAAATAGGGGCAAAGCAGAGCGGCGGCATTAAATGCGCGGGCCCACCACCGGCGCGACTGCGACGTGCGCCCGTCGCTTCGTCTGACCTCCTCAAAAGACGCGCCCTCCCCCCACGCGGCGGAAGAACGGGCCAGTACGTCTGCGCCCGGCCCATCAACAGTCGGGTAGCGGCCCGGCCCACCAACGAAGCGTCCCCGACAAGCTTCCAGACCCCGACAACCTCCAAGGCAAACTCCTCGGGCTCAAAACCTTAACAAGAGCACCTGCTCTTCTCAAGGCTCAGGGGCTACACCCGCCGGAAGAGTCATGACTCACCGTCCTTATGCCGCCTCTAAGCCTGGGCGCGAGTCTCCATCTCCCCCCAGGCTCGGGGGCTACTGACGAGGGTCTAGATCAGGGGTACCCGATCTAGCCCTTAATCCACGTCATAACGATAATCCACCCTTCAAAAACAAAAGTCGAAGACCCAAATCAAGCGGATCCTCCATGCCCAGATAGCTCGGAGGTCGCCCGAGTAGTCCCCGGTTCGCCCGAGGGGTCTCCGCCTCCGAGTGGATCCTGATTCGCCCGAGGAGTCTCCGTCGCCGAGGAGTCTCTCGGCTCGCCCGAGGAGTCCTCCCGGCTCCGCCCAGCTTTTGCCCATCCCTGGCCGTACCCACTCGGTACTCGCTGCGTCAGGGCATGATGGGCCTCCGTCCTTCGCCACGGCAGCCACAGGAGCGCCCGTCTCGTCCGAACAGGAACCCTACAGTTCCAGAGAGACGCGCATGAAGGACACCTGGGACCCGAGGACGACACCTGGAGCCCGGCGAGGACACCCGGAGCCTAAGACGGCACGGTACAAGTCAACCACGACCCGAAAACTACCCGGAGGCTTACTCGCGAAGTCATCTACATCAACCACCCGGGATGTACGATCCCGGGTCAGGCGGGGCGCCCACTCCGTCAACACCTGCTCCACGTACGGCTCGGCATGCGGCGCGAGTTAAAGGCCTCGGGGTAGTAACACCCATTGTAATTTTTCCCTTTTTACCTCCCCGCTCCCTTCTCCCCTTGAGACTATAAAAGGGGACAAGGAGGCCCCAGTGAGGGGCATAGAACAACGAACAACTGACCAATCCACAACACACTCACGCGCACACAGGGACTTGGGACCCTCTCCCTCTCCCGACTAGTTTGTACCCCCTACTACAGACTTGGACTTGAGAACATTGGCACTCACTGGACGTAGGGTATTACTCTCCGGAGGCCCGAACCAGTATAATCCCCTGTCTCTTGAGTCACCATCCGGCCCCTGACACGCGATCGTAGAAATTTTACTTGCCGGCGGTATAGAACCCCGACACATGTTGTTTTAGCTCCAATGTATGGAACTAGATAGTGAATCTATAAATGAAACCCACAACACTCCATTCTCTTTCTCTCTCACTTTTCCTTCCATGTAACCAGGTTCTATGTATGGAACCGGGTTTTATATAGAATCAGGCTCATAGTATAAAGAACCTGGTTCCATAGGAGAGAGAAACCTATGAAACCGGTCTAAGACCTCCCATTAAAGAGGCCCTAATAGCTCAAACTAATAGGAACGGCTAACATAGTTATGTGGATGTATATACTTAGATCACCTAAGTTCAAGTTCTCACTAAAACGAGTTTATTTGTCTATTTTCTTTTCAATACATAATAAATTGACCATACTCACATCACACGTTCACAAATAAATCTACAACTACACTGGGATCAGTAGACCGCGTCCTTGAGATCGTTTGATCCATCCATGACTCCGTACTGACGGGCATGTCGCATTTCCTCTGTGACACCACACGTGATAGACGACGTTATTTGCAGAAGAGTTCGATTCCTGCGATCAAACTCGTGACTCGTGAGGGCAGCACGCCTCCTAGTACTGTGCTAGCCACCCGCCGCTCGGCTCTGTTGATTTTTTTTATTTTTCTTTTATAAGCCTTTGTTCAAACTCAAATTTTACACAATGCGGGATGATAAGGCACATCCGTTTACAACTTTTTGAATCTATTTTCTGGATGCATTTCAACTTGCTACAGTGGGTTGGGAACATAGTTGCACCTGAAAAAAAATTTTATCCTCGAAAGCCTTTTAGGATGAAAAGCAAGAAATAATTTCAACAATTGACGCTATCATGCTCTAATATGTTTGAGATTTAAAGAAAAAGAAGATTTTGTCTAAAACGTCATATATGCAAAACTATATTATCCACGGTACACAGCCTCCATCTCTCCTACTAAATGCACTCTACATCAGCAAAACATTCTATATGACACCTAATTAACGATTTGTCTTAATATACTCTCTTTGTTTTTTTATTAGATGTCACATTAGGTGTGTCATAAGTCAAACTCGTCAAACTTTAACAAATTTTATAAAAAAATAACAACATCTACAATATATTTGGTAGTCCATATAGTTGGCAGTACAAGTTAAAATTGTACACATTGAACTTAGGACACAGCAGATAGGGGAGTATCACTGACCCTCACTGGTCATGGCATCCTGAGTTGAAAAACAACTTTACTGTAGACTACGACCGGCCGAATACGCTACACCCATTTGCCGACCTGGATCTTTGCCGCGACAATCATTCTATGCTACCGGAAACAAAAATAAAGAGAACAAAAAGTTTACCACTCCTCCTCAAACCTACTTTACTGCAAAAGAGGCAGATTATGCCCACTAAAAGAGTTTTAAGAAATTCCCGGATTCGCAAAGCAGACAATCTGTGTATCCGAACGTTGCGGCTCCTCAGGCTGCGGCAGTGCCGGTTCTGCCCCTCCCCGTCGCCACCACCTCGATGCGAGCCATAAAGCCGAGCCAGCCCCAAAACACAGGGCCGCATCGGCTCGCATGCCATGCCATGACAAAGCAGGACAGCGCAGGCCAGGCCGCCGCTCAGCGTGCACGCACCCCCCGCTTTGGCTGACACACGCACAGCGAAAGAGAACAGACGCCGATGACTCACCCCGGTTCCCCTCCCCCTCTGGCTTTTGCCCGCACCGAGCGAAATCGAGCCGTTGGCGTCCGGACACGGGCGGGCTCCGGCCCCAACGGGGCGGGGCACGCACCGGGGCCCCCACTCCGTCAGTCGCTCTGCACGGCCGCACACGGCCACACTGTGCGCGGTCGCAGGGGGGAAAAAAATGGGGAAACAAAAAAATTAGGGCGCCGCTTCGGCGTGTGGTCGGTGCCTCGTCGATAAAAAGGGGAGGACGTCTCGGGGAGCTTGACGACACTGCACACCACTCTCCACCCCGAGCTGTACCCCGTTTCGCACTGGCTGCTCACTCTCGGAGCTTCACGGCCCCCCGGTTCTCCAGAGAGCTCGAGCTCTTGCATTCATGGCGGTTCCCCTGCTTCTCCTGCTGCTACTGGCCATGTTCGCAGGCTCAGGTGAGTGAGCTAGCTCCGGATCTGCGTGCGGCTCTGCTCGGAACCTTGTGTGCGCTGCGTTTTCGGCCCCTCTCTGTTTCTGTCCCTTTGCAACTCTCCGCTGCTTCTTCAAATCCATCGCTCTGCCTGCTTCAAATCTTTTGCTCTTGAGCTATGGGCTATGGCTACCATTCGTCAAGTCGTCATGGCTCGTGTATTCATTGAACCTTGTTGCTACCGAGGATTCTTAGTGGAGAATTTTTTTTAAAAAAAATTCCCCATTCTTATTCTTATGTAACCTGCGCAAGAACAAAGATTACTTCAACAGTTAGCAATAGACCGAGAAGAGCCATTGCTTTTCTGCACTTTGCGTGCCCAGATTTGAACTTGACGGGTCGTCTCCCCCGTGCAGATGCGGCGTTCTGCGTGTGCAAGCCGGGCATCCCGGACGCGATGATGCAGAAGGCGATCGACTACGCCTGCAGCAAGGGCGCCGACTGCGCCCAGACCATGCAGGGCGGGCCCTGCTACGGCAACGGCAACAAGGTGGCCGTCTGCTCCTACATCTGCAACAGCTACTTCCAGAGCAGGAGCTCCATGGGCGCCACCTGCGACTTCGGCGGCGTCGCCACCCTCACCAGCACCGACCCCAGCTCCGGCACCTGCAAGTTCGCCTCCGGCCCCAGGTGACCACCCCTCGCATCCCATCTCCTGACACTGATTAGCTCCAGTAGACATATTTTTCTTCTCCAGATTTGGGACTGTTGTTAGCCTGCCACTGCTGATTAGAGTAGTGTTAGTTGGAATCTGGGAGATCGAGTATCTTAAGCAGGACGACTGGTGTCAGGTCATTTGGCATAAATTAATCTGATTAATGCGCCTCAATCTTTAGATTCTGTACATGGGAACGCACGGCCGTGCAGAGTCATGACAGTAGTTTAATCCAACGAGGCTTTGAATGAAGTTGAAACTCTTGCTCCAGCACCCGAGCAGCAGCAGCCCTGCCCAGTGCTCAAGTAATCGAGCTCGTGTTTCATGCTGCAAATTGCAAACTGCATTCCCAAATCTGAAAAAAAGAAATTCTAGTGAGAGCGTCCACCTTTAGCTTAGTATTATTAGCAGAATCAGCATATCTTCGCTGTTGCTGACTTGCTAGCATCCAGTTCTTTGTCCATGTGAAAATAAAGAGAATCTGAAACGGGTCGTCCAGGTCCGAGCTAAAGCAGTATCTTTACCGAGCCAAAGCGGCAGGCCAGGGTCTCCGTTAACCGAAGTCCAAAGTACAATGAACCTGCTGGACCCAAATGCATCGGTGTCGATGCATCTGCGGTTCATCGGTTCGCAAAGAGCTTTTTCCCCCCAGAGCACATGGATATCCCCAGATTTTTCGGTGCACGATAGCTAAAGCTCGTACTCCTATCTTTCAGGAAAATGCCTAAACTTGTCTTTCTTGATTCATTTCTGCAGCAGCGTAGGCACCGGCGGTGGCGGCATGGGCACCGGCGGGACAGGCGCCGGCACCGGCGGAGGCATGGGCACCGGCGCGGGCACAGGAGCAGGCACCGGCGCTGGCACTGGAGCTGGCACCGGCATGGGCGCTGGAACAGGCACCAGCACCGGAGCAGGCACCGGCGCCGGGATCACGACCCCCGGGAACACCCTGAGCCCACCGTTCGGCGGCACGGGCGCCTACGGCCCGTCAGGTGCCGGCACGGGCCCCGACTACAACGATGCCGCCGCGCCGGTCACGGCCGGGCGCCACGCCCTTGCCGCGCTTCTCCTGGCCGGCGCCGCCGCGCTCTTCCACTGAGCG
Source organism: Alloteropsis semialata (assembly GCA_004135705.1). Classification (NCBI taxonomy): domain Eukaryota; kingdom Viridiplantae; phylum Streptophyta; class Magnoliopsida; order Poales; family Poaceae; genus Alloteropsis; species Alloteropsis semialata. Next base: position 71,696,674 of record CM014272.1, on the reverse strand, counting down.
CCGCGCGCTGCCTGGCTCCGAAGGGCAGCGGGATTCGGCGGGCACGCCTGCCGGCGCCGCTATGGCCGCTCTCTCGCGCGCCTTTCTGGCCTGTGCCCTGCTGGGTTTTGATCGATCGGCTATCCATCGGTGTTGTAGCTGCTAGTACCACTATGCACGGGGGCTATTAGCATAAATTACCATGAAACTGACGTCTCCTTCATCGTGCTGGTGGCCGCCATGTGGTGCTCTGTACTGGTTTTAGAGATCTAGGGATTCTTTGTAGTTCCGGACATACGTGTCGTCGTGTTATTCCGTCCTTTTTCTTGCTTTGTTGCTGTGCCCTGTTTGTGTCATGTTAGGCTGTGTTATATGCTAGTGTTCGTGGCGGCGGCCACTTTCCACTTTACCAGCGTTCTGCTGTGTTTGAGGTCAATCCGCGGTTGGGTGCAGAGTCAGATCACGTGCTAATGTTCAGCATTATGCGGCGGCATTGTTCATTGCCACGCACGTTGCGGAATCTAGAGTGCGCGAGAGCGTGGTGTAGAAGTGTAGAACCGCTCCCGATCGATCCTACTGGAGGGCACCGTGATATTCCTCCATTCCATCAGGTTGATCCCCGTGCACTGCCGAAGCTTGTGTGGGGTGGGGGTGGGGGGGCCTCTTATGGGAGGGTCCTGGCCTGGGCTTCTGTCTTGTTCCATCGGGCGACGTGTCCGGCGAGACATGCCGACACCGACACATGAGGCTCACGAGGTCATCTCCTCGGAATCCGCCGCGGGGGACCAGCGGCGATCAGCGCCCCCGCGCGATTGGATCCGCGGAGGCGGTGACCGTTGTCGCGTCCCAGCGCCACTGTGCCCCAGTAGACAGTACCAGGCCCAGGCGTGCCGCGTGCATGCGCGGCGCCCGGGCGTGGGCTGTGGTACTGTGACGCGAAGTCGCGAACCGACGCGCGGTCGCCGGCGCCACGCCGCTGTGCGTGGTCGCGGTTAATCGCAGGGGCCAAGGTGGTCTCAGGGTTTGGTATCTAGGGGTAGTGTGTACTCCCTTCGTCTCAAAAATAATGCAACTATATATTGCGTGTCACTTAATGTGGTTCACTTGTAGTCAAGTTTCTAGCGAGTTATATTCATATTTATTGTTTTAAATAAATTTATTATAAAAATATATTTTATAACTAATTTAAAGATATATATTTTATCTTATAAATATTTATATTTTTAATCCATAATTGGTAGGATCGACGCTGTGTGCCGGGGACTTTCTTCATCGCCGTGGGCTCTCGAGAGTTCGGCCCGGAGATCGGCGGCGGTCGGCGACGGCGGGGCTGAACGGCCGGAATTCCTATGTATCTTCCGGAAGATTTGATTGTCATGTATCTTCCACTGTTTGAGATTTGTGCGACTGTAGTTTAGTGGCTGAGATTTATTCAAACCGCAAATAAGGTGGAACGGGCACGCATGCACCCAGCGGCACAGCGGGGGATCACAGCATGTGAGTGACAACGCGAAAGGAGGCGGCGGATGCAAGTTCCAAACTTCAATCGTTTATTTCTCTTAAACTATATGTCCAAATTAAAATCGGTTTGAACCACAGTGTTCATTAGAATTAATGCAACGAAATGAGATCCAATATGTTATTTTTATTTTTTGTTTTATGGTTTCAACATTTTGATATACTAGTTCAATATTTTTAATATATTGTTTCAACATTTGTAATATACAATTTCAACATTTTTTGAAAAATATATAATTAATTTTCCCAAAGTGTTGAATTAGTTTTGTAAAAATATGTGAATTGGTTTGGTAAAAATGTTGAATCTGCTTTTACAAGGATTAGAGTAGAAAATGTAAGAAAATATAAAGAGAAAATGAAAAAGTTATTTCTGTGCTGACAATAGGGCTGCGACGAGAATTGATGTTTTGTTTTGCAGATTTCAAACTTATTCTCTCTAACGCTACAACCAAATTCAATTTCATTTAGACCACAACGCATCTTAGAATTTGTTTAACAAAATGAGATCTAATATGTATATATTTTTATTTTTAATAAATGTCAACATTTAAATGTACTGCTTTAATATTCTAGATATACTATTTTAAAATTAGTGTATAAAATTTTAAACTTGTTTATTCGAATTGTTTATTTGAAATGTTGAACATGTTTTTTTGAAATGTTGAACCTTTATTTCCAAAAGAGTCAATCCATTTTTGGCCATCGAACTATCATCTCGATTTGGTTTTGGACCCCGCCATAGAAGACCCTACCGGTTAGAGGCCGACCAAGTACCCCCTGCCATAGAAGGCCCTACTGGTTAGGGTTGGGGATTGTTGGGGGCGACTCCGTCCTAACGGGTGCAGAAGGTTGGTGGGTTTGGGGGCAACACGTACCCCCTGCCATAGAAGACCGTACCAGTTAGGGGTCGACCAAGTGCCCCCTGCCATAGAAAACCCTACTGGTTAGGGTTGGGGATTGTTGGGGGGCGACTCCGTCCTAACGGGTACAGAAGGTTGGTGGGTTTGGGACGACACGTACCCCCTGCCATAAAAGACCCTACCGGTTAGGGGCCGACCAAGTACCCCCTGCCATAGAAGGCCCTACTGGTTAGGGTTGGGGATTGTTGGGGGGCGACTCCGTCCTAACGGGTACAGAAGGTTGGTGGGTTTGGAGGCGACACGTACCCCCTGCCATAGAAGACCATACCGGTTAGGGCCGACCAAGTACCCCCTGCCATAGAAGACCTTACCGGTTAGGGTTGGGGATTGTTGGGGGGGGAGGGGCGACTCCGTCCTAGCGGGTATAGAAGGTTGGTGGGTTTGGGGACGACACGTACCCCCTGCCATAGAAGACCCTACCGGTTAGGGGCCGACCAAGTACCCCCTACCATAGAAGGCCCTACTGGTTAGGATTGGGGATTATTAGGGGGCAACTCCGTCCTAACAGGTACAGACATTCATGCATTCATGCTATCTTTGGCTAGAGGGACATATCAACCATTCATGCTTGCCTATCCGTATTGCAACCGTTTCAACATTCGAGAGTTTGAGATTTGCTTTGTACCGGTTCCCAAGCAGATATTCGGGTTTCTTTTCAGTTATCTATGAAGTTACATTTTCATATCACTATAATTTTGTGCTCATTTTGACATTACATTTCACAGATATGATTCAGGTATTTTTGCACTTAACTTTATGCAGACATACAATGGAAAGACCGTCCAGAAAATTTCAAATGTATGTCTGATAACTTGACTCATGCAGATTTATCATTAGATGAATATTAGTTGAACAAATATAACCTTATTCTTCTTTGCTGGATAGGCTGATTTATTACCTTTGCGTTAGAAGTTTCTATTTCAATTATTGTCATACAAGTACAACAAGTTCGCTACCATTTTTATTGAGATGCTGATCTAGTTGTTGTCATGCAATTCGATGGCTAAATACAGGTTTGTAACTTTTTTTTGTGTTATCAACATTTGTTTTGATAGTATTTCAACATCTTCAACATTATTCCTGCTCATGCAATTTCATGCCTAGTTTCAATTTGTAACATTTTTTGTTGTTGTACACAACATTTGTTATAACAGTATTTCAACATTTCAAACACTTTACTAAAACTAGGTTCAACTTTATTTGTGTAATGTTCAACATATCTATATATACATTTCAACTTTACTATGTTTAATGTTCAACATTGTTGTATTCATTAAGAATGGAAATATTGAACATTTCTTGTTTTGTAATGCTCAAAGTCACAATAAAATTGACATAATGATTTACATTTGGAGCATTATTTCATTGTTAACAGGTTCTTGCTACACTACTTGCTGATAAGTTGCTGTGGAAGATCAGTTGTCAAAGAAAATGTTACATTAGAACTAGATTATATTACCTGTAATTTGTACTCTGAAATCTGAAGCTACAGAATGTTAAGTTTATTTACAAATTTGCAACTTGCAACTTTATTTTGTGAGTTGGTACCCACCCGTTATGTTTCCCACTTAGAACCACGTACCCAGCAAAAAAAATTAAAGGCAGTCAGAAATTTTTACACGCGTAGTTTTGAAACCCAGCGTTGAAACGCTCGCGTCAAAAAAGTCAGGTGCACCCGAAACAGAACGGAAACGAACGCTCACGTCAAAAAAGTCTAGAGCGCCCGGAACATAACGGAAAAATGAACGGACATAGGTGTTTTCTAGTATTTAGTATTTGGGCCTTTATAACTACTAACGGGCTTTATAGATGATTCGCTTATATACCTTCCGGTAGACATATAGGAGCCCCGCTGGACGGCGGGGCAGGAACGCACACGAGGCCTTTTACTATTGGGCCACTCCTGGTTAGGTGGCAGCGGTGGATGTACTGCTTTTCCTCTCTCCTCCTACCGTGTGGGCGGCCCACGAAATTCACTGTACTGTACAGAGCGCGCGGGGGCCGCGGTGATGGCCCGCGGGCATAAGGCACCTGTTTGAGGCCCATGGACCGGCCGCTACGAAGGCGGTGACCGGTGAGGAAGGCGTCGCGCGCGAGCTCAGAACTGGGATTCGATCCAAAGGGAGGTGGTGGTGTGTCGAAAGGCGAGTTGGCCTCGGCCGAGCGAAATTGGCCCAACTTTTAGACACAAGAACAAAAAAAGCACGAATCTTGAATATATCGGAACCATAAAAAATCGACTGAAATTGAGGGGCAAAAATAGCCTGCTATCAGGTTGAAATTCTGTTTGACAGTTATTGTGTCATGATCTGCAGCCGTTTGTACAATATAAGATCCCACATTACCGGTACCTCCCTCAAGTTTTATTTTTTAGATAACAAAAAAACAATTCCGACTCCGTCCTCTCTAAGAAGCAACCGATATGTTCTTCAAGTTTTATATGCATTGTCACCTACACACCTAATCCATGCATTCGATTTCTGAATATTTTACGACGTGCACACGTGGCTCATTGAAAAGGAAACTTGTGATTTTCGATTGGCACAAAGAAATGTGTTTTTCTTTTAGTCATTTGATTTGTTATCTTTTTAAAAATATTATTGAAAAGGTAATTTAAACTTTAGAGTAAATCTAAAATTTATGCAAAATAATCTAAGTAATCCTATTCAAATTACTCATCTATGCAATCATAAGACATAATATAAAAGTAACAGTACTTGACATAATTAAAAGTAACCTAAACTAATCTCCAAGTTCGTATCAAAAAAATATATATTCGTCATTGTTTAATAAATTATCCAAAGTACATATATATACGATTTTAAAATATATTTTTTCTATTAGTGATAGCATAGAAAATATTAACTTAAAATATAAATGTATTCTAGAAGTATTGCAATTGATTTTCAAGTACAACACATAGCTCAAACAATGATTCATGTGTCAAACACATATAGAGTTGCGATGCAAATTGAAAATATCTTATAAATTTGCATAAATAAGTGTATAGAGTAAGTGGTAAATAATATATACTATTATTATTTAATGGATGGAAGAGAGTAGAGTAAGTGGTAAATAGTACTAATCACAATCAAAGGTAAGTATGTATATATGGGTTTTGCTAAGGTACTCCAAAATCAATATGGACCGTCCATTTAGGTAGATTAGATGACCTATTACCTCAGAGGAGGTAATAGATTAAATAATAATATATTATATCTAACTTCCATGCATGGTGGATGTAAGGTGTAGGATGTTTCTTTTTTTTTCACGTGAACATGACAACGGTGCGTGAGAGATTTTTTTGCCTAACTTGAACATGATGGGTCCGTTTTAGGTACATGGTTGTTTCTTTTTTTCTCACATTAACTATGATATTTGCATTATATCAACATATTATGAATTTTTTTGGTAACTTATCCATTGAACCAGCCTCGTGAATCGCACTGTAACATCCGATCCATAATTTTTGTATATGTTGTTTCTATAATTTTTTTTTGGCGTGAGATCGAGATGCAATGGATTTTAAGTAAACCTGGAAAGTTTGGTACAACCTAACAAACATTGGTACAATTTTTGGGACGAGTGTTTCATGGAACCTGCATGCATGATTCATGTAAAGCCTGGGTTGCTTGATCAAAAGTAAGCGCATCTTTGTTGGACTTCATGCGAGATTTACAGATCTGCATGCATGCATGCATGTGCCGGTTAAAAGGAACCTAAAAATAACTATTTAATTGTTTTTCTCTAAAAAACGAAGGGTCTAGATCTATTTGAACTCTTACCTCCTAAGAAGTCATTTAGTGTACCATAGCACGGCCCTGTATATATACTATTATTATATTTAAATATTTAATGGATGAAAGAGAGCAAGATAAATAATTTTATTTATTAGCTTGGGCCCTATTTTCATACTTTATAATACTCATCTCTCTCAAAGATATTTTCCATTCATCTTCCGCTAGAATTTTTCGCTTTCAAGTATTTGAGGTTCATGCTATAGTAGATGAACGGCTAAGATGAGACTGAGGATCACCAAACATATATACATATTTGACACCCACACATGTATATATGATTCACCTAAAACGTTGAATTAGTCTATGGTGAAAATTCGTTGATTGTTGAATGTTGTAATAAAATGCATGAATCAAGCGGGTGAGGGAGCAAGTCTCATCCATACGTACCGGCCCCCCATGAAATATGAATTTGACAACCCAAAATGTTGACATTTTTTGCAGATTCTTGAAGTGTAAAAAATTGTCGAAAGACGTCAACGGTGGAATGTTGGTAGGCTGCGATGGTTAGATTAATGAACCTAGTGAGCTCAAAAGATAGGACTCTATGACACATGAGAAACCTGCTCTCAAAATTACTAGGCGATGCGGGTCACGGGAGGACGGGTTAATGGACTTGGACTGGTTATTTCAGACAAAAAAAAGGGAGTTAGTTTGGTTTATTACAAGGGAAACCAGGTAAAAAGATGGACTGTCGCAGCAGAGCAATTTGTGCGTCCATAACCTCAGCCGTGGCTTGATTCCCTGCCGCACCTGCGCCATGCTACTAAACCTTGTGTCGTGTCCCTTAATCCCTGTCCAAGTCTCGATGTGACTACTCCTTAACCCCCAACGATTTGACCTGACCTTGAAAGGTGTCGGATCGCTTTGTGACAGCGCCGCTTGCAGTTGCAGAGAGATTTTGCTCCATCGTGTGCCATGCGCGATCGGTACGGTGCAGGCCCGTAGGTTGGTACTACGCACGGTCTGCTCCCCTCTCGGCGCCAGGTATGGGCTCCGCGCTACTGTATGGTCTTGTCACCCGCTGGACGATGGTGCTTGGCATGTGAAGGGGCCTACTGGCCGCCGGGGCCGGGCCGGGGGGCCTCTTTGTGTGATCGCAACGGCTTTGCCGTCGTCCTCGTTCGACGCCCTTGTCCCGTGTCCTTTCTGTGCCGCGACGCGACGCGCACTGCGGAGTGGCCGTCCCTGTCGCCCCCCGCTGCCGGCGTCGTACGCGGCCGCGATGGCCGCTGCTTGTCAGCTTGTGTTTGTATATGTGCTGCCGGTAGCGGATGGTCTCTCGGAGTGGCTATGCTGCGCGCAAAGCGATACGTGGGTCGTCGACCGGAAAGGTCGGAGGAATCTAATCTTGGCGCCTCGAGATCTTTTTATCGCGGATCAGGGGCTGGGCTCCATGCGCGCACGATCGATATCCCTCGGCAATTCGGCGTGGCGTCACGGCCATCTACCGTTGCCGCTGCCGCTGCTGATCCGGCCCGGCCGGGCGGTCGGCCGCCGTGCACGCGCGACGGATTCGATGCGCGCGGTAGCTTTTGGAATAACGTGGCCGTGCAAAAGGGGGGCGTCGCGACAAGCAGGACGGAACAACGCCGTGGGCGCAGGGGCTCTGGCTTTTGCTGTTGTGCGTGCCAATGCGGAAGGGCACCGAGAGCAGGGGTAGCATGCAGCCGCCGCCGGCGGCCAGCGTGTGCGGTTCCGGCTGTTCGTCGTCCGTGCACCGCGCGCGCGGACATGTCGAATTGTCGATCGATTGATTGAGTAGGGGGACACGGGCAACGGTAAAAAGTTCTAGGGAAGGGTCACGCACACCAACAATTTTCACTTTGCGGTTTGCGTATAGACATTTCTCTATGTTATTTATGTATGGTAGGTTCACGTGATTACTCTTTTTGCTATGTACGTAGTAAAGCCGCCTTTGGTAGAACTATATAAAGTGCTGTAGCACCGGTTCGCAACTATTTTTGTCAAACACTCTATTTGAAAATAGCTCCACCCAAGGAACACCTATGATGCTGCAAAACATCTTTCACTAGAATGAAGAAGCTGAAAAAAAGTAGCTTCACTAGCTCCACCTCTTTTCTTGGTTACAAATTGTCTCTAGAATTACCATTTTGCCATTAAAAAACTGTTTTGACAAATATTTTTTCAAACGGCTTCGATTCAAAAAAAAAAACTGCTCCATCGTAGAAGCCAGAGCTTGAACTATTATTGAAGGAGCTGGAGCCCTGTCGTGCTTTTCGAGCAATCTTTGTAACGTGCCCTACAGTGAACAATTCCACTACCGGTCCTGCACTTAATCAAAATTCTGGTGGAGACCTATCGCCCTCGATGTTCCTTAAGAAAACATCTCTTCTTCTTTCTTATTTCTTGTATCACTCCATCGAACCAACGACTCGACCTAATGATTCTTCATCGTTCTGTCATTCTCGCTTCACCTTGCCCCACGTCTATGTTAACCAATTGTGTTGAGCCACCATATTCCTAGCCCTACCCATTACCGTCTAGTCACCAATATCCCTTATGGCACTGTCGTTGGCTCCAGCTTCTAAGCAATAATAATTGGGGGACCTGTCTCATAAATCTTGATCCTTAGCCTTTGTCAGAAGTCGTTAGAGATGGAACAGGTGGGGGTGTTGGTTTTCTCCACAAATCCAACGAACGGGCTCGAGACCTCAAACACGAGTCTAGGACGAACAACGCTGGTCGCAGACGGCGACGAGAAATTCCGAGCATGGAGAGGAAGAGAAAATACTCTGCTAAAATATGTATAACATTTCCGCGACTATGGGTCATGTTTGAGATCAAAATCAAACAGTTTTATCTCTTAGAGCAAAAATAATAAGATGATATACGTGGGCTGAAAGACTTGCCACGTCATAGTGTTTAGGTAGAGGAAAGAATTTCTAGGTATTTTGTGATTGAATAAAGTGGGGTAGGTATTAACGGTATAGCCTATATCAATAGCTAACGACATTAATCGCCTGCTGCTAGATATACGGTAAGTAACAAAGGCGGCGCGATGAAATCATGAAAGCAACTAGCGCGTGGTGCTGCGTAGGAATCATCAGTTTGGACATGAACGGCATGTCGGCATTTCGGGAAGAAGGGACGCCGCCTCGGGAGATGCCGCGTTGGACGGCCCGGTGATGGATGGATCATGGACGGCAAGCCTCGCTAGGCTTAGGCACCCACCGGACCGGAGGCACTCATTCACGCCTACGCTACGCCTGGGATTCACTCCGGGAATGGGAAAAGCCTGCCCGAGAGCAGCGACCAAAGAAAGGCTGCTCAATCTGAAGGCCTGAATCGCAGCCAGCCAGCCACCGACTAGTCTCAGACAAATCAGGGCAGGAAAGCAGAAAATGGAAAATAAAACAGCAGGTGAAATCTACTGCACGGTCGCATGCGCTTTGTGTGGAAATAAATAAAACCTCACGAGCCCGTACGATGGTGAAGGCGTGAAGCTACCCTGAGGAGTGAGAGGACCCCTGGTGAATTCCTGGGTCGGGCTTCCCCCCGTACGTAGGTGCCTGTGTAGTGGAGACACTGCAGCGGCGTATGCGTTACCACCAGGTCCAGCACCATTCACTCGCCGTAGCAGCGGCAGCGGTACGCTCATGAGAGACGAATCCCCGCGGCCGTTCTACTGTGACTTCCGCCGCTGTACTGGCGACGGGAGGATACGTTGCCACCGCTTTGGGCGGCATCTGCTGCTGCTGGCCTGCTGCTGGACCTGCCGCTGCTGTGGATGATGGCCGGCCCGGCCGGATCAGCAGCGGCAGCGGCGTTAATTCGCGCCAGGGGCAGCGCAGCCTCCGCGGGGGGGGGGGGGGGGGGGGGGGGGTGTTCAGGCCGGACGCGTTCGCGTGGCGACCGCCGTGAAAACCCGGGCGTAGAGACGGAGCGGGGAAATCGGGAGATTTTCCTTTTCCATCTACCGATGGGCGATGGGAGTCGGAGGGGAGGCGGCTGGGCGAGGCGAGGGTTATGTCGCTCGGTCGCGGCCTAGGCCCTAGCTCGGCCGGCCGGCCGGCTCCGGCGGATCGTCGACGCCGGTGCAGCTGCACGGCTGCGGCTGCGGCTGGCGCGTATTAAGGGCAAGCCCAACACAGGAAGTACTCAGTGGTAGCCCTAGAATAAAAGACAGGTTTCATGTAGATACGAGGGATTTGAAGACACCAGACTCCCAACGCAGCCAGTAGTGTTCTTTTAGTCAGACTCCCTCCGCTATCGTTTTCATCCCTTGCTTTTACTTTCTAGTCACTCTCTCTCTCTCTCCTTGGGCACCCGAGGCCTGCAGAAGAACCACTGACACGATGCAAGCTACTACTTTCTCTTCAGATGGCATCCGAGCCTACGTGTTCTGGCGAGGCTCCCAGCTGACTCCTCGCGTTGGGCACGGCCTAAAGAGGCCGGGCATCTTTTGCTTGGCTCCACTCACTGCCGTAGCTACCGCTACCGGCCTACCGCGCGCCCCGGCGATCCCAGCGCGCGCGCGCGCGGCGCGGGCACGGCTCGCTTGGCTCGGGGGCTTGGGGCCTCTCAGCTTCATCCGCTGCTCCTGCCCCCGCCACCCCAGTAAGGGCAGTACAGTGCAGCGCAGCGCAGGGACCACCGCCCCCTTTTGCAGCTCTGGGCTGCTATATGCATGGCTACCTCTCCCTGTCCCTCTCTGTCCCTGAATGAAGGAGAGAGACGGCCGGCCAGCCTGCCTGCCTGCATGTCTTTTAGTGCAGTCACTGCCCATGATTCAGCCCTGTCAGTGCAGGTACCACCAAGCACAGGCAGAGGAGTACTACGCTACACGCTTGCTGAGGTGAGCTCGCGCTCTCGCATCCTACTCGGCCACTCACTCACTCGGACAGACACTCACTCTCATCAAGCAAGCCATCAGTATCTGCATGCTCGTAAGGGTATTGGTCCAAGAATCCCCTTCAATTCACATCACCCGCCAGCCAGGGGATCGCCGGACAGACAGACACACGACCCGACCGATCAACTCGCAGCTAGCTACCACTCCCATTCCATCCCGTGGCCCGGCCCGGCCGCGTTCATTCATGCGTCGTCGGCATCGGGGGACTACTGTCTACAGGAGTTGATGTCGCCACATGCTGACATGACACGCGACCGTGTAGGGCGCCCCCGGCCTCGATCGATCTCCAGCAGATCCGGATCCAAAATCATCCAGCGGATCGAGCATCTCCATCGGCAAGAGTGAATGTGAATCCTCCGATCCAAACCAGTTTTCACCAGGATCCACGTGTCATTGATCCAGCGGCCAGCGTAGCATACTCTGAGAATGAGGTCGAGTACAGGCAAGGGCAACGGGCGGAGTAATGCATGAGAGGGACATGCGTGCGTGTGTCCGAGCAAGGTTTTTTTTTTTTCCGACGAAGCTAGCCGATCGATCCTGTTGCGAGAGTAGCAGAGCAATGCAGGTCCCGGGCGGCCGGGTATGTACAAGCCGTAAACTGTCACCAATCCTGATGAGATGGTGAAGCCGACGTGTGCCTCCGCCGTGGCGTCTGTCCGCGCGCGCGGATCGGAGTGTAGCTATAGCTAGTACTGTAGCCGCAAGGTTTTCAAGGCTAACCACCGAAAACAGTGGCCGGCCGGACGGCCTCTCGGTATCTTGCCGGACCGGCGGATAAAAGGAAACGTTGCAGACACGGACGGCTCATGGCTGGATGGAACAGCCACGACGCATGGATGGATGGCATGGATACCGAGGTAGGAGATGGATGGGTTGGAATTGGATGCGCGAGATACGGCGAAGATATCCCCTGGTGGTGGCCGGCGGCCGGCCGGCCTAGTGGGAGATGGGGGATGGGGCGGGCTTGTCGCTATGCTGTCAGCTGATCAGAGGGGTGCTGGATCGGATGGCTCATGCATGGCAGCGGCAGGCTGACGCTGAGCTAGCTTTAGCTTATGGCCGGGTCGATCTGTGGGTGTTATGTTGCAGTGAGTCGGGTGGAATCAGTGATGTGCTGCGTCGTCCCTGCTTGCAGTTGCAGCCGTCCCGATGGAGCATGGAAGAAAGGGGGTGTTTAGATGCATAGAATGCAAAATGAGAATGCAAAATGAGAATGCAAAATAGACTTGTTGGACCGCGTGCACAGAGAGAAAAAAATGCATTGGAAAACGCGTAGAATACAAAATGAACTTAGAATGCAAAATAGAGGGGTATCTAAACACCCCCAAAGTGAGGGAGGACCGGGAGGAGCCGAGGGGGGATGGGCGCCAAGAATATTCCGGCTTGACTTTTCTTCGCGGGTAACAGCCCTGCTAAAAGGGGAAATCACCCAGGAAGTCCATACACAAGTAGATTATTGTATTTCTCAATCTGTACTTCATGATCCCTTTTCTCAGTAGTTGAGATTAGTTTGGCTTTGACGTGTATAATGCAGTTGGACTTACACACACGTTGATCTAAACTAGTACTAGTACTATCTTTTGTATGCTCAACATGGTACCTCAGGGTTTGGACACTTGAGGTGCTCCACCGTGCCATGCGTGTATTAAGACATTTCAGGGATAATTTTTATTTTTACTTATTTCTAAAGCGAGAATTGCTTCTTCATTTTTTAACCTGATATGTGGGTTCCACCTAGTATGTCGAACTCCAACCACAGCTCCAACCTTCTCGACATTGATTTTCTCATCGAGTTAGAGTCCTAGCTGAACCAGTCAAGGGATTTAAAAAAACCTGGCTTTCAAGCTCTCGCCCAAGAACCTCGACAAGACAAGAACACATGTCAATATCTATAGGAAGCCAGCGACAAACAGATTCAATTAAGATAAAAATTTTATAAACCAAATCGTCGCGTTGGGAGATAGGAGGGAGGTTATAGCTAAGATATGTCGGGATGCCAGCGAGCCGCCAGTGTGGCCACTTGCTCGCTCACGGGCTCACAGCAGTAAAGCCGACCATCGCCGCCCATAGCAACGCACCGACATGTTTGGCTAGTGTTGACGCGGAAAATCGGCGGTCGTATCCTCCGCGTGCAGCACACGAAGACCAGGGAGATCTGCTTCGCTCCAGTGCCAGCCCACACTCCAGTTTAGGTTCGCAGCGTGCCAGTCAATTTGACCTGAAATTGACAAGGAGAATAAATAGTTAAATTACTCTTTGATTGTGCCGGCTCTATTTCAGACGATGGAGTAACGTCGAATTTTAGCCAAGACCCAATCAGACACGTGTCGGCCGATACCAATCGGACCTCAAAATCGGACTTCATTGATGACGTCAATCGGACCGAGTAATCGGACCTCAATCAGACACCGAATCGGACCTCAGAATCGGACCAATCAGGATCGGACCTTGATTGATATAACAGATCAGCCTTTGAATAATAAAGTAAAGCATAAAACAAGGCCAATATGTAAAGTAATGGATCAGCTGTGTCTTTAGACAAGATATCAAATAATCAAAGTGTAAGCCGATACATTGTCCATCTTGCCTAGTTACCAGTTTGACTCATTGTCGGGGGTAGACCCCCAGGGGTACCCAGAAGGCGGATTGGCCCAACCA
>CM014272.1:71630025-71681926 GCA_004135705.1 Alloteropsis semialata | reverse complement strand
ATCAATTTTGTTGATCCAACCCCGACTAACAATGTTGCCGAGTATGAGGGACTTTTGACAGGACTCTGCATAGCTGCATCTCTAGGTGTTAGGAGGCTGCTCGTGAAAGGAGATTTCGAGTTAGCTGCAAAGCAAGTCATGAAAGAGTACAGCGCACGGAGCGAGGTAATGGCCAAATACTCGGAAGCATACAGGAGGATGGAAAGCAAATTTAATGGGCTTGAAGTACAGCATGTTAAAAGGGAATTCAATGGCGACGCAGATAAGCTAGCCAAGGCAGCTGCCGAGAGCACACGGCTCCCATGTAATGTGTTACTTGAAGTTCTTACTAAACCATCTGTGTCGGTTTCATTACCGAACCTAAAAACTGCGCCTGCCAAAGGCACAGTTTCTACAACCAACGAATCCATCAAGGAGTCTATGTTGGTCGGTACGGCCCGAGCTGCCGCTCTAGTTGGAAACGAGGAGAACTGGATGGATCCAATCCGGGCGTACCTCACAAACCAAGCTATTCCGGACGATGATGCTACATTGGAGAAAATCCATCGTAAAGCCAAGAACTATCAATTGGTTGACGGGCGGTTATACAAGCTAACCCGCAATGGAATGCTCCTCAAATGCATCACACGGACCGAGGGCATTAGTTTGCTCCACGATATTCACGGAGGAATCTGTGGATCACATGCTTCTCCTCGATATCTAGCAGGGAAAGCATTTCGACAGAGCTTCTACTGGCCTACAGCTCTTCAAGATGCAGTCAAGTTAGTTAAGAAGTGTGAGGCGTGCTAATTCTTCGCACGAAAACAAACTAAACCTGCGCAAGCTCTAAACACTATTCCTTTGTCGTGGCCCTTTGCCACATGGGGAATAGACATCCTCGGGCCCTTTCCAAGGGCTGTAGGGGGTTACAAATTTCTGTTCGTCGGCATCGACACATTCACAAAATGGGTTGAGGCCGAGCCAGTTCAGAAAATCACAAAAGATGCAGCTGTCAAATTCCTACGGAGTATTGTCGTACGATTTGGTGTCCCGAACAGGATAATCTCTGATAATGGAACACAGTTTAAGAGCAAAAAGTTTTCTGATTTCTGCTACGACCACGGGATCAGGCATGATCGGTCATCGGTAAATCACCCGAAGATGAACGGGCAAGTAGAGCGTGCCAATGGCATCGTGCTCCAAGGCATCAAGAAGAGAATCTTTAACAGATTACAAGCTTACGATAAGCGTTGGATTCATGAAGTCCCAACAGTACTTTGGTCAATGAGGACCACCATGAACCGAGCAACAGGCGAGACACCTTTCTTCTTGGTGTATGGAGCAGAGGCTATTCTACCATCCGACATCCGACTACAAGCCCCGCGTGTGGCATTGTTTTCAGAAACTGAAGAGCCTGACAGACGTGCAGATGAGCTAATCCTCTTGGAGGAGGCTCGTGATGTAGCCGCTTTTAGGATGGCCCAGTATCAGCAAAAGCTGCGACAATACTACGATGCTAATGTCCACAAGAGAAGCCTATGCATTGGAGATATGGTGCTCAAATTAGATCAACGCACCAAGGGTAAAAACAAATTGTCCTCTCCGTGGCAAGGGCCCTACATCGTAGTAGACATCGCCCGACCAGGAGTCTACAGGATCGCGGAGATAGATGGAGATATACTGCCAAACACATGAAACATGGATCAACTACGCAAATTCTATGCCTAAACAAAGGAAATCAAGTAAGTTCAAACCCATCCATCCAGTTTGGCAGATAAAAGCCGTCATCCGCGTCGCCTACAGCGCCAACAAAAAAAAGATAAGTTCTACACACTTTGCTCACCCTCGCTTTATGCTCGGGGGCTGGGTTCTATTTTTCATCACTCGCCGTAGCAGCGGCAGCGGTACGCTCATGAGAGACGAATCCCCGCGGCCGTTCTACTGTGACTTCCGCCGCTGTACTGGCGACGGGAGGATACGTTGCCACCGCTTTGGGCGGCATCTGCTGCTGCTGGCCTGCTGCTGGACCTGCCGCTGCTGTGGATGATGGCCGGCCCGGCCGGATCAGCAGCGGCAGCGGCGTTAATTCGCGCCAGGGGCAGCGCAGCCTCCGCGGGGGGGGGGGGGGGGGGGTGTTCAGGCCGGACGCGTTCGCGTGGCGACCGCCGTGAAAACCCGGGCGTAGAGACGGAGCGGGGAAATCGGGAGATTTTCCTTTTCCATCTACCGATGGGCGATGGGAGTCGGAGGGGAGGCGGCTGGGCGAGGCGAGGGTTATGTCGCTCGGTCGCGGCCTAGGCCTAGCTCGGCCGGCCGGCCGGCTCCGGCGGATCGTCGACGCCGGTGCAGCTGCACGGCTGCGGCTGCGGCTGGCGCGTATTAAGGGCAAGCCCAACACAGGAAGTACTCAGTGGTAGCCCTAGAATAAAAGACAGGTTTCATGTAGATACGAGGGATTTGAAGACACCAGACTCCCAACGCAGCCAGTAGTGTTCTTTTAGTCAGACTCCCTCCGCTATCGTTTTCATCCCTTGTTTACTTTCTAGTCACTCTCTCTCTCTCTCCTTGGGCACCCGAGGCCTGCAGAAGAACCACTGACACGATGCAAGCTACTACTTTCTCTTCAGATGGCATCCGAGCCTACGTGTTCTGGCGAGGCTCCCAGCTGACTCCTCGCGTTGGGCACGGCCTAAAGAGGCCGGGCATCTTTTGCTTGGCTCCACTCACTGCCGTAGCTACCGCTACCGGCCTACCGCGCGCCCCGGCGATCCCAGCGCGCGCGCGCGCGGCGCGGGCACGGCTCGCTTGGCTCGGGGGCTTGGGGCCTCTCAGCTTCATCCGCTGCTCCTGCCCCCGCCACCCCAGTAAGGGCAGTACAGTGCAGCGCAGCGCAGGGACCACCGCCCCCTTTTGCAGCTCTGGGCTGCTATATGCATGGCTACCTCTCCCTGTCCCTCTCTGTCCCTGAATGAAGGAGAGAGACGGCCGGCCAGCCTGCCTGCCTGCATGTCTTTTAGTGCAGTCACTGCCCATGATTCAGCCCTGTCAGTGCAGGTACCACCAAGCACAGGTAGAGGAGTACTACGCTACACGCTTGCTGAGGTGAGCTCGCTCTCTCGCATCCTACTCGGCCACTCACTCACTCGGACAGACACTCACTCTCATCAAGCAAGCCATCAGTATCTGCATGCTCGTAAGGGTATTGGTCCAAGAATCCCCTTCAATTCACATCACCCGCCAGCCAGGGGATCGCCGGACAGACAGACACACGACCCGACCGATCAACTCGCAGCTAGCTACCACTCCCATTCCATCCCGTGGCCCGGCCCGGCCGCGTTCATTCATGCGTCGTCGGCATCGGGGGACTACTGTCTACAGGAGTTGATGTCGCCACATGCTGACATGACACGCGACCGTGTAGGGCGCCCCCGGCCTCGATCGATCTCCAGCAGATCCGGATCCAAAATCATCCAGCGGATCGAGCATCTCCATCGGCAAGAGTGAATGTGAATCCTCCGATCCAAACCAGTTTTCACCAGGATCCACGTGTCATTGATCCAGCGGCCAGCGTAGCATACTCTGAGAATGAGGTCGAGTACAGGCAAGGGCAACGGGCGGAGTAATGCATGAGAGGGACATGCGTGCGTGTGTCCGAGCAAGGTTTTTTTTTTTCCGACGAAGCTAGCCGATCGATCCTGTTGCGAGAGTAGCAGAGCAATGCAGGTCCCGGGCGGCCGGGTATGTACAAGCCGTAAACTGTCACCAATCCTGATGAGATGGTGAAGCCGACGTGTGCCTCCGCCGTGGCGTCTGTCCGCGCGCGCGGATCGGAGTGTAGCTATAGCTAGTACTGTAGCCGCAAGGTTTTCAAGGCTAACCACCGAAAACAGTGGCCGGCCGGACGGCCTCTCGGTATCTTGCCGGACCGGCGGATAAAAGGAAACGTTGCAGACACGGACGGCTCATGGCTGGATGGAACAGCCACGACGCATGGATGGATGGCATGGATACCGAGGTAGGAGATGGATGGGTTGGAATTGGATGCGCGAGATACGGCGAAGATATCCCCTGGTGGTGGCCGGCGGCCGGCCGGCCTAGTGGGAGATGGGGGATGGGGCGGGCTTGTCGCTATGCTGTCAGCTGATCAGAGGGGTGCTGGATCGGATGGCTCATGCATGGCAGCGGCAGGCTGACGCTGAGCTAGCTTTAGCTTATGGCCGGGTCGATCTGTGGGTGTTATGTTGCAGTGAGTCGGGTGGAATCAGTGATGTGCTGCGTCGTCCCTGCTTGCAGTTGCAGCCGTCCCGATGGAGCATGGAAGAAAGGGGGTGTTTAGATGCATAGAATGCAAAATGAGAATGCAAAATGGACGCGTTGGACCGCGTGCACAGAGAGGAAAAAGTGCATTGGAAAGCGTGTAGAATGCAAAATGAACACAGAATGCAAAATAGAGGGGTATCTAAACACCCCCAAAGTGAGGGAGGACCGGAGGAGCCGAGGGGGGATGGGCGCCAAGAATATTCCGGCTTGACTTTTCTTCGCGGGTAACAGCCCTGCTAAAAGGGTAAATCACCTAGGAAGTCCATACACAAGTAGATTATTGTATTTCTCAATCTGTACTTCATGATCCCTTTTCTCAGTAGTTGAGATTAGTTTGGCTTTGACGTGTATAATGCAGTTGGACTTACACACACGTTGATCTAAACTAGTACTAGTACTATCTTTTGTATGCTCAACATGGTACCTCAGGGTTTGGACACTTGAGGTGCTCCACCGTGCCATGCATGTATTAAGACATTTCAGGGATAATTTTTATTTTTACTTATTTCTAAAGCGAGAATTGCTTCTTCATTTTTTAACCTGATATGTGGGTTCCACCTAGTATGTCGAACTCCAACCACAGCTCCAACCTTCTCGACATTGATTTTCTCATCGAGTTAGAGTCCTAGCTGAACCAGTCAAGGGATTAAAAAAAACCTGGCTTTCAAGCTCTCGCCCAAGAACCTCGACAAGACAAGAACACATGTCAATATCTATAGGAAGCCAGCGACAAACAGATTTAATTAAGATAAAAATTTTATAAACCAAATCGTCGCGTTGGGAGATAGGAGGGAGGTTATAGCTAAGATATGTCGGGATGCCAGCGAGCCGCCAGTGTGGCCACTTGCTCGCTCACGGGCTCACAGCAGTAAAGCCGACCATCGCCGCCCATAGCAACGCACCGACATGTTTGGCTAGTAAATACTATGTAATGTGTTAACACATACTGTCCCGTTTCATAATATAAGTCATTTGAGTTTTTGTCCTACACCAAACTTACCTGACTCTACAAAGTTTATAGAGAAAAGAACTAAAGTCAACAACACCAATTTAGTTTTCTATTAAATCCATAGTAAAATGTACGTTGATAATGTATTTATTTGATAAATATTATAAAATAATATATTTTCTATAATTTTAGTCAAAGTTTGAGAGTTCTGGCTTAAGTGACCAGTAATTCAAAACAGATATAGTACAATATTTTCAGGTAAGGAGCAAGTGCAGGACGCAAAAATGGTCATGAACTGGCTATTTTCCACGCTGAGAAATTTGCCAAAGAGATCTGGCTAGTAGATTATGGTCATGATGACGGTGCGGTCTTTCTCCTTTGGATTCACCCGGATTATGTGTAAATAAATCTTACAAAAGGATAAAAAGCCATGCATCATGCATGCATGGCGCGCGTGGTCCTGCCGGCTGGTTATTGGATGCCCGAAAGAAAGCATGGTCCCTGCCCTATATGGAGTAGCCTCCTAGGTTCTGGTGCGCAAGGACATGCAAAGCTTCGACCGCATATATGCGGGTACAAAAATCATTGGCAAAGACATTGTATGTGCCCGTAAATTATACTCCCCAGCTTCTGACGTCACCAAACATCATTTTATCTATGAAAATGATGCGATGCCAACAAATATCCATAAACCGCCACTAATCTGAGATGTTCCCCACCCCCCACCCCCCCTGCTTGTTCTTCACTTAATTAGGGCTAATAGGGACCTGAACAGAGACTTTCATGCAGCCACAAACATGTGCTCCACGAAGCTGAAATCAACCTCACAATGTTGGTAATAATGGGGTGTTCAATGAGTCACTAATCAAGCATGGTGAGAGATCAAGCTCGTGCCGCGATAGATTCAAGTAATCGCCTTGCAGGGTCAGACTGGTGCCTTTCAGACAGCCACGTATATCTGAAGGTAGGCGGGGTAGCTAAAGCTAGCTCACGACCGTCGCGTCGGCCAGGACCAGGCCACTACTACAGGCACAGCTCGCCGCCGGGAGAATCACTGCGGTCACCGTCTGTGGGCGACGGTAACACGCTCGATCGTCACACACGAGGAGCACGATTGGGTTGGGAGGGTGAAAGGACAGGGACCCGAAAGCGACGCCAGCTGATCATTTAGTTGGTGCAAGCAAGCACCACACAAGTTCAATTCATTCACTCACAAGTGCTTGCTCCCATCAGTAGACACACACACACACACCAAGCTAGACAGCCAAAACAGCTCTCCCTTTCCTTTCCTTTCCTCCCTTCTTCCCTTCCTTCCTTCTCCAGCGAGAGCTTTCTAGCTAGCTAGGGTTTACACTACAGTGGTGCTACCGCGAGCCATCGATCGATCGCCATTCTCCTGCCCTCGAGCTACTTCCTTGGCCACGCCGGCCGAATTCCGGCGTGCCGCGGCGTCAGGCAAGTTCGAAGGGGACAGGCTTCAATTCCGTCAGATTCAGCCGATCGAAGGGGGCATATGGTGGAAGCTATTTGAGCTGATCTGAGGGATGAAGTGTGAACACTTGGCCATGCTTGTAAGTGGCTGTTCTTGTTGGATCTGCCTGAATCTTGATTTGTTCTTCTGATCTCTCTTCTTCCCACATCGTCTCTAATTTACAGTTTACGCGTTCCCTGATTTTTTTTTTACTGTTAACACTAGTACTACGCTGCTCACTACAGTTTTTGTATTTATATGGAGTATCTTTTGTTCTTTTGGGATCATAATTATTTTTCTTGGTAGGATATGTGGAAGCTGCTGCTTCCCATAAAAAAAATAAAGCACTTAACCACAAATATATATTCAGCCTGATTTTCATCCCTTTTTGTATTGGTTATCCTCATTGGTTGCTAATTTTCTTGGGCACTTGTGTTAATCTTGGATATATAGGAACATATATACTGTACGATAATTTGATACAGACGCACTATTGTGTATCCAAGGAGGCGACAATTAATTGAGATATCTTTTATCAGGATAGTTCTACAAATTGAATTATTTTTTGTCACATAAAGCTTCATATTATTTAATTCATACCCTTCTAAAATACTCCCTCGAATTAGCTAATTTTCTAGATAAAGATTCAATTCAATCAAATTGATTAGCTCATGCATGTAGAGTAAGCAAAAGCATAAAGAGAGCTACAGTTCGCTATCCGCAAGTTCATGTTTCAGTGTCATATCTTTCTGTGTTCCTGTCATGTGTACCGAATAAGGCTGCTCTCGTTTACTAGTGGAGAACAGTGGCCAGATCGATCGATCCACATGCTGCACGCCAGTGGTCGCACTGCGACCGATGCATCATCGCTCTCATTTCATGCACGAGCGCCCAATTAATTGCCCTGCCGCAGCCTGCTCCTGAATCCTGATGATCATCGATCGGCTACTGTTTTCAGGTGTGATCATGAGCGGTGGCTAGCTTAAGAGATGATAAGCGGCAACCTCACGAATGAAGAGCTGGCGGCCCGGTGCACCAAGGCCGAGGGCCCGGCCGCCGGCGCCGGCGCCATCGTTGTCGCCAAGAGCCCCGTGTCGAGCTCGCGGCACTGGCCGCCGTCGACGGAGTCGAGGATCGTGCGCGTGTCGCGGGTGTTTGGCGGCAAGGACCGGCACAGCAAGGTGAGGACCGTCAAGGGGCTGCGCGACCGGCGGGTGCGGCTGTCCGCGCCGACGGCGATCCAGCTCTACGACCTCCAGGACCGGCTGGGCCTCAGCCAGCCGAGCAAGGTGGTGGACTGGCTGCTCGACGCCGCGCAGCACGAGATCGACAAGCTGCCGCCGCTGCAGTTCCCGCCGCAAGCGCAGGACCTCGTCGCCCACCTGCCCTCCTCCATGCTGACGCCGTTCGGGAACTGCGCGGCCGACCGCTCCGCCGCCACCTCCGCGAACACGGCCAGGGGCGCGTCCGCGGCGGTGGGCGACGGCGACAAGCGCCACTGCCACGGAGGCGGCATTAAAGGACTCATGGGCCTCAACGATTCCGTCGGCCTCGTCAACGGCACCATGCCGCTGGCGCACGGCTTGTACTACACGGCTGGTGAACCTTGGACCAATAATGGCAATGTCGTCCACGATCAGCAGGTGAGCGTGAGCCATGGGAGTTCCCCTCAGACGGTGGCTCACCACTCGCCGTTCTCATCGCTGCTGTCTCTGGCTCCGGGGCCTCAGCTTGTCTTCTACTCGCCGGAAGGTGGCGGCTTCGCCATGAAAGAAGCCGCCGATCATCAGTTCCCTGTAGATAACCTCGACCACTCGCAAGGCCAGCTCTCACTGAGCTCGGCGAGAAGCTTCCTTCATCCCGGCAGCCAGGGATGATTAGGTCACTGATCTCTACTGCTCCAAGGGAAGGTACGTAGAACAATGATGTTTGGTGTAGTAGTAATCAGGCACTTGTTTGGAGGTTCGTTAAGCTTGTGATTGCAGTTTTGAGATGGCATTTAAATAGAGGGGCTTCAGAATTGAACTACGTAGAGCTGCTAGCATGCATAGTAATTAAGGCTTTTTTTGCAGGGCATGCAATGCAATTCTTTGCTTCTTTTTTTATGCAAGGAAGTAACTGGTCAATGGTCATTGTGTGTTGGTTTTTGTAATAACAATTTGATAATTTCTGAATCTGTGCTTAGCTAGCATGCATGTGTTCCGGTTAGGACTTTTGCTTCTTAGTTGAGCAATGCTTGTTCGATACCAATACATGGAATTTTTTATTATCGTTTTTCGACATCGTTCGTCTTTCGAGGAAAGCATTTTATTCCTTCTATTGGTATTTTTCTGTTCTAAAACTGTTATATTGCGCACTGCATTGCCAATATACTAAATGATATTCCCTATAGTATACACCCATAGTAATAGTCATCATTGTTCACAAAAAAAAAGTAATAGTCATCATAACCATAGGATTCGTAATGTGGAGGAAAGACACACGGTGGTGAGAGAAAAGAGGTTGGTTGTTTGGCGAAGTAACCACCTCATAGACTAAAATTTAGAAGAACGAAACCACCAATTTTCACCACTGTAAGTTGTGGGTGCTATAGTTGTTGTTAGACAACACAAAATCTTTCGGTCCCATACAAAAGTATAATGCAATTTCTATGAGAAATTAAAAGACAACACAATATAGGGATTGTTTGTCGCATCATCTCCAAATTATGTGGAACGCGCACACGACTGCCTATTAAACAAGATTTTTTTATAAAAAACTTTCCATTTTATAGTTTGTCAATTTTCTTAATTCCAAGACATTTTTGACATCATAGCAACATATTGCATATGGTTCCTACTTCCTACACAAAGACACTACTAAGGATGATTTATCTGAGGGAATTTTTTAGAGGATATTCTCTATATTTTGAGATACTACTTCAGTTCAACCTTGTCAATAGTCACAAACTTGGGCTCAAGCATAGTAGAGATTGATCGTGCCATATTACCCTTTGGCTCTTGAGAGTTCTGGAAAAATAAAATAATATAAATGTTAATGTATAGCAAACCGAGGGCATGATCTGCTCCCATACATTTGTTGCACTGCTACTACTACAGTAACGAACCGCGTTTTTAAAATATGTGGGATTTAGTTTTTTGAATATATAAAATCTATGTGGTTTACCTTGTGACACATTATATTTTTAATCTGGATGCTTCAATAATATATCCTTAAAGAACATTAAGGTGTGATTCAATGGTTTATATAATGCAACCACTATCACTTCACAGGTATATATGGCAAATGTTACTTCACACAACTCCTTTTAGTAGCGCGAAAACATTGTTTGTCTTTCTGTACTAAAATCCTAGCACAGTATATGTATGTGGTTCGTAGTTTCGAGTGGGGTCAGATTATAATTTTGTGACTCATAGATGCTGGAATCTAAATTCCTCATATATGCTCTTGATCGTGCGCAATTTAATTTATGTGAAATTCATGCATGGCAGTAGGGCTGTCAGTACACACCCTGCAACAAGTTATACATATGCACTTCATTCCTCCAATACATTCTGCCTTTATGCATGGCATGTGGCATGTGTAACACATTTCAATTTTTTTTGGACATTTGACTAGCCGTAGGACCACACAACTATGTCTTCGTAGCAAGCCTCGGCCCTCGAGGAATATTGCAATATGCTCTATTTGGATTAGTAGAATTAATGGTTGCTCAGAGAGTCAGAATTAGCTGGGCGGAGGCAGCTTTCTAGATGAGAATTGTTAGTTGAGCCTCTTTAGACCGTTAGCGTGAGCTAAGATTAGTACTAGTTGGATAGATGGTCGAAAGAGGCCCTAGTTAGTACCATGCACCCTACTCGATGTAGCTAGATAGCCAGATAGGTACCCGGGCCAGGACTGCATGCCAAAATGTTTATTTACACGCATATGGCATGTTTGGCCAATTCACGAGCAACTACGGCCATGTTTAAATCAGCAAGATAAGTTTAGAAAATTTATTGTAGTAATTCTAATTCAAAGATTAGGAGGACTAAACATGATCTAATTATAAAACTAATTATACGGATAGACGGAAAATCACGAGACGAATCTATTAAACCTAATTAATCCGTCATTAATTCATGTTTAATATCTTTAATTAGTGTCCTAACATTTGATGAATAGGGAAAACTTATGGAACTAAACAGGCCTACATTTCGGTCTGTCTTCATCCTTGCAAAACATCTACTGAGCAGGCAGCAGCCTAGCTATACCAGCAGGAATGCAGGATCGATCGATGCCTTTTGCTGTACGGCCAGAACTACCTCCCAGTGGAGTGCAGTGCAAACCACTCGTCACTCGTGCTCTGCGTGCAAAATGTACAGCAGCAGATCGAGACATATGTTGTGCCACGATTTAGGAACGCATTATGTTGCCAGCTGGGACCGGTAGATGTAGATCAACAGCTAGCTATTAGTAATAGGCCAGGAGGCAGGAGCTAGCGTTGGTCGTGACACACACCTTTTGCAGTTCATCATCAGAGATGGTAGCATGCATGCATCAGAGATTGTAACTGCTACGCATGCGCCTTGCGAAAAAGCTAGATCAGCAGCATGCATGAGCTAAGCTGCTAAAGATCGATGACACACACCTCTGAATTCCGAAGTGGGAAGCTGCTTCTGCTTTGCATGTAGTGTAGGACTGTAGAGTGTAGTGGCTGTGTATGTTAGAGCAGACGCCCTAGCAAAACTGCAAAAGACTCTGAAACTCCAAGGCAAAGTAGTGACAAGGAGCAGTAGTGTCTAATAAGTGACCTTTCTCTTTCACCCCCCTTAACTTGTCACTATTTTATCGTTACCATCACAACTCTTGCGGTCTTCAGGGGGTGTTTAGATGCAGCGTTATGCATAGTATTTACAGAGAGAAAAAGTGCATTGAGAAACTTGCGTTATACAAAACGTTATGCAAAATAGGTGAAGTAAACATACCCTTAATTTGCTGGTAGTACTAGGGTCAAGGTCAAATCAGCAGGCAGCAGCTGCTCCTGCGGTGTCTCACGCCGCAGCTTTTATTTGGAGCCGAAGAAACACAGCACCGAGGCAGGACAAAACTAGCCATCCGATCGAACGGTTGCGCCTGTCTGCTGCTGTGTCTAGCAGCGGGAAGACAGGGCGTGTGTCGTGTCGCGTCGTGTCCTGCGCGGGAACAGAAGGACCGGCCCTGACGACCTGATGCATCAGCAGCGCCACCGCGTTCCCATTGATTGACCGCTCCACCGGCCGGGCGGCAAAGGGACGACCATGAGTCATGAGATCCAAGGAGGAAGCCCCGGCCACCGAGCAAAAAGAAGGAAAAAAAAACAAAACGATCGGTGGAGCACGTCAGCACGGTGATGGGGCGTTGCCGCTGCCGCTGCCGGCCGGGGTACGGTGGCCGCATGCGCGTGGGGGCGGCCCGGCCGAGAGGAGGGCGCGGGAGCGAGTGTGCGAGACCGGCGCCGCGGCGGCCGGTGCTGGCAAATGCATGCATCGGCACCGTACCGGTGGCTGTGTCGTCCGGCAGCTGGCGGCCGGCGCGCGCGGAGGCCCCCGCGGCCCCGCGTATGGCTCTCGCTCTCTGTGGCTGTGCGCGCCAGCCATCTGCGGCCTGCATGTATAGCCCTGTAGCAGCTAGGGTTTGGCATGCATGCTGTGGAGCAGAGCAGCAGATCATGGGGCAGGCGCAGGAGCAGTGCTAGTGCAGTGCAGTGCAGTGCCGTGCCGTCGACTTTTGCCCTTGGCATGGACCAATGCACGCACAGTCACATGAATGTGCATGCGCTGGTCCCTAGCAGCTAGCTAGCAGCGGTAACAACCACGGCAATCAGGCGGTGCATACTAGCCTGAGGCCTTGTGTTCTTGTAAGTTTTTAAACTTAGTATTGGAAAGTGTGTGTCAAAGTTAAAGGGATGTTTAGTTGAAAGTTGCATTGGGAAGCGTAAAAGTAGAGAGGGGACACGTTTTCCAATGCGTTACTTTTGTAACTTTTCAAACCAGTTGAAGGAGGTGTTTAGTTCAAAAGTTGCAACTTTTCAAACTAGTTGAAAAAGTTGAAGGAACTAAACAAGGCCTGACTAGTTTACTTCAAGCAACAAGCAGCCATGCCGAATGTTATGCTAGCTCTGGGAGGTATCTAGGGATAGGACAAATTAATCAGTTCTTAGGCCATCTCCAACCCTCCAACTAGGATGGTTTTCATGGCATTAATTAGACCGCCACATAGGATGTTTAGCTTATGTGACACTATATTAAATAGAAGAGAGAGTGGAGAGAGGAAGAAACTGGGTCTCATGCAAGACCCAGTGTCAACACGAGAACCAATGCACTAGACACCACCAAATTATGCATTAGAAGAGAGTAGTGTCATCATGATAATTAAACAATACTATGATTGGTAGAGAGGAGAGAGAATAATTGAGTGAGTATTAATTATAGATCCACATGAAGAAACTATGCATTGAGAGATGTGATTTCTAAAGTCTTGCTTACTTGGCTACATAGATATTATCTATAGACACTGTGAGCTGTGGATGGCCTTAAGCACGGTGACGACATGTATGGGCCTTTGCTGATCCGTAACGATCCATCAACCAGCAAGCAGCATCCCAGCGGCTGATCGATGATTGGTATCTCTGACGACAGTCTTGACCACGGTCCACGTACGGGTACTCCACTGCGAGACTTGCGACCAGTCTTTGCTTGACTTCGCTCCACCGGATCCATGCCTCTGTTTGGGCGTTAGGCGGCACAAAAACTGTGCGTTGCTACCGTCGTTGCCGTAAATGTGCGTTAGCTTCGTTGCTGTTGGTCTGTTGCCTAGTTGTAGATTTCTGAATCTTGCAACCAGTTTCTTTTCACACATTTCCTTTCACTAGCAAGTTTGCGCACACATGTGTTTAAAAAAACCTAGTACAAAATAAGCTTCGATGACTTAAGCTTGTACCTTTTCTACAAATGTTCCATCTCTCATATGCCTCCAGAAAGCCCATCTTATTTTACACCACCACATAAGGTTTGTCAACCAAGAACGATGAAAGTAGATAATTGGCCCAAATAGACTCAATAGTTCCAGATCCAATAGAACTGTCTCAAAGTCTCGAACTCACATTCTGGTTAGAGGCTATCACGCTCTTGGCCTCCTTTTGACCGCCAATTGTGATTTTACTCTCGTTTTCCTTACTATTGTGATTTTACCCCTACTTTTCAATATGAAGACACAACTTCCCCTACTTCTAACCCTGTTACTTCCAACCGAATTAACCAAATTAAAAAAAATAGAAAATAACTACATAATTAATATGATAAAAAGACAAACTACCTCTTTTCCCTGCTTACCCCTTCACTCGTTCTGGTCTTCGGGATATGGATTTTTGGCATATATATTAGGAAGGAAAAAGATAAAGGAAGATGAATCACAGTTGTTGAACTATCATGAATCGTATATATGGCAATAGCAAAGTTTGTCACAAACACAAAAAATATTCATGATCAGTGATGTCTAGACATCCGTGCATCGGTAAGGGCTGGAAATGGAATGGGTACTGCTTGAACCTCGAGGCTCACGGCCATGAGCAAGGGAAGAGCCAGGTAACACAAATCAAGCCTATCAAAGGCAACTCCACACATGTTTACGCCGAAGGGAGCCACACATCTATAGGGATCTAATCTGAAAAAACAGAAAAAGAAAATCTAGTTAATAATGTTGAAGTATATATTAAACTGTATTTATATACAATGCATCTAATATCATTTACAGGGTTTACCTTGTATTGCAGTTTGTTAGTATATTGGTTGCATCATCTACAGTAGTAATGCCTTCCATCTCGATAAATCGGCATAATTATAAGTTCATTATTTTGAGTAATAAGTTATTTTGAGTGAGAGGTTCTAGGATGTAAATTTTCAACCACAGCTAATGATTTGCATGTCTTATCCAAGTTTGCACTAAGCCAATTGGCCCTCTAATTCAATTTTGTGGAAGGATGTTTGACTAGAATAATTTTATCAAACAAATATAGCTGGTCTGTTCAGTTCTTTAGTGGTAGTTCTTACTCAATTGGTATAACTATTTTTTTTCTTTCAAATTAGATTGTTCTGATAACATATTGAAATCTTAAGAGGGGAAGCATCAATATAGTTTCTACAATATACTATTCTCAAGTTAAACAAACTTTGAACTAAGAAATATCACTATATTTCTGGTCCATTATGTAAACTGCATTGTATATTAAGTTGCCTACCTTGTTTCCAGAAGAGCCTTTACGAAGCCATCTTGAGGTGATGATGCATGTGGAAGGTGTATATTTTCAAATTAGAATGATCAGTTATTGGAAAACAGTGTGCTAGCACTGCAAGGACCAATATTTGCTTAGATTTATTGTCACCAAAATCTAGGTAAACATTTGATTGGAGAGCCATTCAGAAAAGCACCAAACTGCCGTGAAAAGCTAAATGGAACAATCAACACAAGACTAGAGTAACAATCTTTTCAAAATGCAGTGGGCAAAACACAACAGGCTGCTCAAATTAGAGGTATACACAAGAATATAGATCTGATACTACAAGAAAGTAACTTTCTTCATCTAAAAAAACTTTGTTTACTCTACAGGACTAAATCTATGGCCCTGTTTAGATTCGTCGAATTCAACCAATTCAATCAAAAGTATCTTCTTGAAAAACGTGCCTCTCTCTCTGCTTTTACGCTTCCCAATGCACTTTTGCTACAGTCAATTCAATCGAATTCGTGAATCTAAACAGGGCCTATATTGGGACAGATTCTATTCCACTCATTGCAACAATAAATATATATAAATTGTGCTGAGTCATTTGATACCTCGTTCAAGGAGGGGTTGTAGCTGTAGAGGATTCAAATAGTGGAAATTTTACCATTAGTGATGCCAATCACACACAAGGGAGAGCTGCAATCCTTCAAAAAATGCAGACAAACTTTACACGAGAATCTCAGGCCTTGTCTGATAATCCTGAGCATAGTTTTAATGTAGGAGTGAAAAAGAACACTAAATGACTTTGTGCAAAGTTCAAAATTTACAGATAAGCACTAATACAACTATACTGACATAGACCTTTCCTGAAATTTACAGATAAGCACCAGTATAGACATAGACCTTCACTGAAATTTACTGAAGCACCATCAGTATATCACCTTCCCTGATGACAATGGGTAGCCGCCCCCTCCTGTCTGTTGAAGCTTAGCCGCGAAGGCCCACATTCTAATTACCTTCTTGTATGACACATAGGAAATAGGACATACTGGATTCAGTACATACCATATTTGTTTTGATCAGGATGGGCCTGTGAGCTTGACATTCTGCACACTACTCTGAGCTCCACTTTGCACATGGCTGACTTTCTCAGCTGATGATAGTCTGAGGAACAACAAGTCCATTTATACAAAAGGGGACCAATATCAGCTAAAACCAATTAGGGAATAGATTTAAATATTCAATAGTTTGATGATACAACATAATAGAGTAAGAAACCTGCCTTGGACGTTTGCTCTCAGATTTGTAGGAATCAGGCTCACCTGTACAGATCTGTGGAGACAAGGTCGGGAGACTTAACTAGTGGGAATTCTTTGAAATACAAAGAGAGACATATGATACAAAAATACTTACAGAAGTACCATTTGACTCATTCGAAGAGCTCCCCTGTGTGATCTGGCATGCTGAGACTTTAATGCCTATAAACATCGATAAATTAATAAGCATAGTCATAAACAGGGATTCAATAGCGCTAAGTTATTTTTATTTCTACGGATTCAGATAGAGAGCAAAAGAGCATGCAATTTATAAACACCCTCTCACCCATGCAAAGAAACATATATATGAGTTCTTTGATAAACACAAGTGCAACAATAACTTTTATCTGTGTAAGTTGATAAAATTTAGTCTACACAGTGTGAGTCTGAATCAGCAGAGAAAAGACCATACACACCTTGTATCCATCAGAACGACAGTTAATATAGGTTAAGATATGACCATAAAGGCAAGGTAGAAAAAGCTGAAATCCAAATAGTACCATATGTAGCTCTAAACACTCAACAATGATATGTATTTTGTGCCGACATTAAAAGGGTCTAAACAGAGAACAAGACAATTTCCAACAGCATGGCACGTATTGAAAGGGTCTAAACAGCAAACAAGATAATTCAGCAACAGTGTCACACAACATAGGTCCTCAGAGTCAGATCACAGGCATGTTTAGATAACAAGAGAACGTAAGCAATTACCTTGAGTCCTCTTCAGATAGTTGGACAATGTACTGGGACGGAACATTTGCTGGGAAGGAGCATATCTTCCAAAAGGATGTGCCAAGACTGCTTCCACTTTCAGGGTCTTCTCTGCAAGGTTAACAGAAACCACCCACCCATTTGGATCACTCAAATTCAAGAATGACTTGAGGTAGAGAAGGTTATTAGCATCTGTGCTCAGGATGGGCCAAGCTGAGTACAGGTTCTTGAATGACAAGCTCCGAGAAGATTCATTCCTTTGGTCGGGTAGCAATGCTGAACACGCTGAGTCGTCAACTAAAATGTCATCAATATCAACAGTGTGTCCCTTGGTCCAAAAGTTGGACCATACCTTCCTAGTCCATGTCATTGCACTCCAACCATTCATTTTTTTTGAAACGAACCAGGCAGGAGAGCTGCCGATTATATTAAAAAGAAGAATAAGCCCAGACTGAGCAAACAACAAATAAAACAACACCGGCCGGTTGGATTGGGACAACAACACGCGCCGAACCACGCCAACTCAACTCAACAAACAAAACTCGCCCGGTTGGATTGGGACATCAACACGGGTTACCGCTCGACTATACACACGGGCCGGTTGGAGTGAGACATCAACACGGCCAAAACACTAATCACAAACGGCGTCAGAGAAGACAAATGCAAAACCGCAGCTTACACCCAGCAACCGCACTCTTGCATGTAACGAAACCGCCGAAGTGGTCCACCACTGATAGGGGAGCAGAGGGGCAGACACCAACGCACCGAGAGGGTCATCGCCGTGCAAGACCCACCGCCGCAGTGCTGCTGCACCTCAGCCGGCCGCCCGACGGCATGAAGAACACCGAGTCCGAAGGCACCCAACGCGCGGGGGCCACGCCGCTTCCGCCGTTGGACAGCACTCACGCGTGCGCGGGGACCCAAACCCGCCACTCAGCACGCCTCTCTCTCGTGCGCGGGGACCTCCAAACCCGCCGCACGGCTCCACGCTCCGGACTCGTTCCAGGGATTGCCGTCAAGGAAGAAGAAGAAGTGCCCCGCCCCCCGGGACCCGTATCAAGCCGTCAGCCCACCGCCGTGGTTCGAAATCATCACGTTGCTTTCCCCCTCGCACCAGATGCCGTCATCGAGCAAGAAGACCGAAGATGTCGCCTGCGCCGTCTTCCGACGTTGTACCGCACCGGGGGTGTTCAGCCGTGCTGAAAACCCCGCCGCGATCCGCTGCAGGCCAAGTCCCCACTGGTTGCCGTCGCCGCAAGCGCCGTCCTTCAACGATGTCCCGCACCGCACTGGAGATTGCCGAGCAACTCCAGGCGCCGCGGAACGCTGCGAGCAGCCGGATAACAGCCGAGTGAAGACCCCCAGCCACCAACAGGAGGGCAGACGTCCTGGCGTGAGGTAGGCAACCCCCTTCTGCTTGCCCTACGACAGATATGCCACCACCGGCCAAAGCAACCACAAGCAGCAGGCCGACCATGCCGCGGAGCGAACGGTGTCTCTAGAGATGACGCCTCCAAGGAGGTCACGACGCCCACAGGCGCCGCCGTCGCTCGTGCAGCAGGATAGCGGTTCCAGAATGGCGCCCTCAACAGGGAGAGCGACGCCCGAAGGCGCCGCCGCCATTCCACCAGAAGGAATCTGGCGAGGGCTTTCGCCCGGAACAGGGACCACCTGCTGCACGCGTTCGCCGCGGCAAAGCAGCACCACCACCACGGCCACCCCGACCGAGGGACGTCACTGTCGCAGTACCACACCTCCCGCCGCAGATGCATCGTCACCCTGCCGCCGTCCCCCCACGCCAGCCACCGCGACGCCAGGCGCCGGCCGCCGCACCGCTGAGCGCGCCTCTGGCCCACCGCTGGCTCCCCAAACTGCAGCACCACGCCGCCGTTGGGTGCCCGCCGCGGGACGCCGCTGCCGCAGCTCCTNGGATCCGGCCATAGGGGGCCCGGGTCTGGCCCTCGCCGGCGGCGCCGGCGCTCGGCCGCGGCGAGGTCGGTCTTCCTCCAAAGGCGTCCGCGCCCGCCGTGATAGGAGAAAGAGGGGGAAGGGAGCCACGCCGCCGCCGTCCTTGCGGGCCGCACGGTTTGCCGGCGGCCGGCTCCGGCGGCGGCGCAGCAAGGGGGAGGGAGGGAGGGGTGGCGGCGGTGGTCGGGGTAGGGAGCCGCCCGAGTCGCCCTGCGCGGGGGCGACGCGGGGGCCGGAAAGCATATTGATACACAATAGGTACTCCAACCATTCATTGAACGCAGCGTCTTGGGCTTGTTCTCCAACTCTTTATGCTTGCTCAGCATGATCAAGTCTGAATCATAGAGTGTATCCTTGTCGCGAGGGTCAAACGGCATTTCAGGAGGATCACCTTTAATCTCGATTGTGATCACACGGTGTTCCATCTCAATAAACGTGATCATACCATCAACACAGGCAAGATCCCGAAAACGCCTAGTGCCTGGGAGAAACTGCTTTACTTTTCGTCTGTTTTCAGGCAAGGGCTCGGGCAATGGGATGTATTGCGCACGAAAAGGTTCTTGAAGTACATCGCACACCAGCACGCCTCGCACAAAATCAACCCAACAGAGCACACCATCTTGGAGCATCATTACCTTCGCAGGTATAATCGTGTGGACTCCACGACATGGATTGAGCAGTTCCTTAGAGCAACTCCAGTGGAGGACTCTAAATGGACCCCTACTCTAAATTTTAGGGTCTTCCTCCAAGAAATCAACTCCAGCAGGGCCCCTAAATGAAAATGCATTTTCCATGCCCACCCAAATTTCAGCTCAAGGCCCCATTCCTAGGGGCCTCCAATCCCCTCCTCAAAACATGAGTTCCACTATTTTTAAAAGAAAATAAGGGTTTGGGCTGATTTCCCACTGGAGTTGAGAGGTAATTTTGGGCTCCTATTTTTTGCAATCCGGCTTGCAAATGGATTTTGAGGGCTTCAATTTACATGCCTCCACTGGAGTTGCTCTTAGTCCTCCATGCCCTATCCTCGGACGAGAAGATGTGAAGCAGGTAATCCACGAAGTCCACCGTGTCACGGAGGGCAACCAGGAGATAATGGCCCCTGTTACCGCGGGGCACGATTCCAAACTCTCTGACTGCGTGCAGCCTATCATCATCAGGGAACGGGACGCTTTCGAGGGACGGCGACTTCGGGTCGGCCTTGTACATGAAGTATTCATCCTCGTCGTCACCAGAAGCGAAGCGGGTGCGGAGAAGAACGAACCGGCCCTGCGCGCCGACCACGAGTGGGCAATCTTCAAAGTCGGCGTCCTCGCAATCGGAGACGGGGGGCTTGGAGCAAACCTGTTCGCTTGGCTTATCAGTCATCAGCCAGCAGTACTTCAGTCTCACAACAAATCAGCACCAGCCACCAGCCAGTCAGCAGTACTTTTCTCTCACAACAAATCAACACCAGCCACCAGCCAACCGAACAGGCTTGTAGAAGGAGACGGCCGGAGGGTCGGCGATCCAGAAGGTCACATTCACGGTATGGCCGGCCCTCGATTTGGCTGTAGCCGTGGTGTCGTTCCTGCTGACGCCGACATACGCCTCTTCGGCGAGGAGGATCGAGGATGGCCACGGGGAGGCGTTGTCGGCGCCGCCGGAGGGATTCAAGGAGACGCGGTCGGCCATCGATCTGGATGCCATCGGCGTTTCAGATTTCGGCGGAGTTGGGGATTGAAAGAGGCACTCGATGGATATATTTCACGCAGATTCAAGGAAGCAAAGCTATTCGGCCACTTCTCCTACGCTAGTACGGATTGGGCCACCTGTGACCGACTGGTAAACGGTGAGGCGGACGGGGCCAACACTTCCGTCTGCTTATATCTACAGTTACACACCATCCTACAGGCCGTAACCAAATGGGTTAGCAAAAAGGCCTCTACTCCATCTCCCGCCGGCCACCACTGCACGGCAAGGCCCACTACTCCATCTAGTCCGCAGCCCAGAGTCCAGAGCCCACAGCAAGCAACCGACGCGCCGCGCCGCCGCAACGCCGCAGAGATCTCTCGAGTGGTCCCCGGTAGGGCTGTAAACGAGCCGAGCTCGAGCGAGCTCAACGCCTCAAGCTTGAGCTTGTTAAGTACCGAGCCGAGCTCGATCTGAGCCTCAAAATCATTCGAGCCTATAGCTGGGCTCAAGCTTGGCTCGTTTATGAGTCGAGCCGATCTCGAGTCGAGTTTATAGCGAGCTAAACACGAGTAATTCACGAGCTTTAAATTTTTATCAGTCATAGATCTACTTAATCAAAATCTATACAACAATTAGACTTAGACTCATTGTCTTATTTGTAGAATTTGAAGGTTCAAAGAATACATCTAAATAAAAAAAATTAGAATATATGTATATACACATCGCAAAGTCATAGCTGATCGTAATAGACGAGCTTACTCGAGCTTTTCGATCTTGAGCTCGAAAATCTCGCGATCTTTAGATCAAGCTGAGCTTGGCTCGTTTAGCATTCGAGCCGATCTCGAAACAAGCCTCAGATGAGCCGAATCCGAGTAGCTCACGAGCCTTGAGCTTTGTTGACAGCCCTAGTCCCCGGCTCCCACTTGTCCGGCGGTCCACCCCGGCGCCCGCTTTCTGGTCGAATCGACCCCCTCCCCTCCTCGGCTCCTCCTGGCTCTGGCCTCGTTTGGTTTCCTAGTGTAGCATCTAGCACGGAGGGAATCTATCTTGCATGAGTACTAAATGAAGTCTATTTGCAAAACCTCTTCACAGATAAGCGTAACTTTTCGAGACGAATCTAATGAGCCTAATTAATCGATGATTGGCTACAGTGATGCTACAGTAACCATCCTCTAATCATCCGGTCAAAGACCTCATTAGATTCTTCAGGGTTCCTAGTGCAGGGGTTCTAGAGTTATAGTTTTATAAAATACTTTTATTTAATACTTTTAATTAGTGGTCAAAGTTAGTTATGAACAGACCAAACGGCGCCTCTGTCTCGCGAGCCACGATCCCCTCCGCGCCCTCGCCCAAACCCTGCGCTAAAAACCAAAACCTAAACTAAAACCCCCGCACCTTTTTTTTTTTCTCGTCTTCTTCTCCCGCAAGCCACGGGCCCCGCGGCCGCGCCGATCGCCATGTCGCGCGTCCTCCTCCGCCACCGCCGCCTCCTTCTCACGGGGGCGAGGAGCGGCGCCGCCCACCCCTTCGCCGCCGCCTTCTCGTCCCGGGCCGCCTCCTCCGACTCCTCCTACACCGCCCGGTTCGCCTCTTCCTCCTCCCACGCCTCCGCCACCGCGGCGGCCGCGGGCGCCCAAGCGAAGCCGGCGGCGGCTGCGGCGGCGTCCGAGTCCTCCGTCGGAGCGGGCGAGCAGCCCTCGCCGCCGCCTGCCCCCGCTGCGCGCGGGCGGTGGGGCCTGCTCAAGTTCGGCGCCCTCGCGGCCGTCGCTGGAGCCATCGGCGGAGTCGGATACGCCACCTACGGTGCGAGTCCCCGGTCCCTCGCCGCGATCTCGCCTCCTATGCCGATTTGATTTTGTGCAGATTCGGTTTGGGGTTTTGGCTTGGCCTTTTGCGCATCTGACTTGTGCCGTTTGTTCCTGTTTGTTTGTGTATAGCGTATTCGCTGCAGGAGGTCGAGGAGAAGACGCGCGAGTTTAGGAAGACCCCAGCGCCCACCGTCCCTGAGGATGCTTCTGCGTTCGAGGTAAGTTATCGTGCGATCCTCTGCTACTTATTGTTGCTTGTTAGTATTTGTGTGAATTGTGAAGTCAATTAGTCATCGCATTGCTTTTAGTGACCTCTCATGATTCTTCACTAGAGTTCTAGAAATTGGTTACATTGGTATTCACTGAAATTTCAGCCCACGCAATTTGTTACTTGCTGTGGAGTGCCATTCACCCATTCTATTGGTTGGATTTGGGGGTGGATCTTTGGACTTTCAGACAGTGACTGTCTATTTATTTTTGATGCCACCGTTTGAGCATATCACAAATGAATGGGGATTTATTCTGATTTAGAACTATGAAATAACTCATGTGCCCCCATGATTAGTTTGCACAATGGGGAGATTTGTGTCAATTGAAATAAAGAGTGCATTTCTCTCATTGTCTGAAATTATGTTTTGACTGCAAATTATTGTTGTATTCCTTGCATGTAGAAGTACAAGGCTATGGTGTACTCAGAAGCTATGAAAGGTACAATCTACAGTATGCTTCTCTTTTTGCTGTTCTTCTCTTTGTTTTGTCGGAATTCAAGAGTTATTGCAAACGTCTTCCTTCCCTGGAGATCAATTATTTTGCACTCTCTGAACACATGTCTGAATGGCAATGTGGTGGTGTATAACGAAGTTAGAGGCTCATAGTACTACTTATTGTTTCGTGACAGTTGAAGCTTTTACCTTGGATTGCTATTAAATGCTTCAATGTGCATACTCAAGAATTCATGCAAACTTGCAAATGACCTTAGGAATGATTAAACAAATCTCTGAATGTTTCAGTGGAAGCACAGAACTTTGATTTTACTAAATTTTCCAGTAGTTAAATGCACATATATTAGAAACTAATATGCATGAACCCATGTAAAGAAATCATGACTTACATTGTTAACATGGATGATAAATTGCTACTTGTTTCCAGCTTAGCTTTGTTGATCATGTTTTTTTGTGTGCCTTCTTATTCTTACTTGGCGGTGTACAATCTTGTGGTCCAGTTCCCGTTGCAGCCATAGAGCTTTACTTGGATGTTAGGGCCACAATTGAAGACCATGTCAGGGTTGGTAACAAACTATAACCCCTTTTGTACAGGCTTAATCTAGCAAGTGTTGTAATTCCTCTTATTATTTCTACTCTAGGGCTTTACTGAACCCACATCAGACAAACTGCTACCAGATCTACTTCCTCAAGAGGCGCATGTCTTCACCCTAGTTCTTGATCTGAATGAAACACTTGTCTACTCTGATTGGCAGGTATATTATAGCTTCATACCGATAAGTTATTTCATTGTATATACCACCTCGGAATCCAATAGCATGCACTAATAATCTATGAAAGTATTTCATTGTATGTATCACCTTGGAATCCAATAACATGCACTAATAATCTATGAAAGACAAACATCTTGTCCTGAATCTACAAACGTTTTTTTTGTTGAAATAGTTCAGTCTTTTGGAATTCTAGGCCCATTTTTATCCCTGCTACAAAGGAATGAGTTAATGACTGATGGCAATTTATGGGAGAGTGCAATTTGTTTTCCTTACTATATATGTACTAATAGGCTATAATAGATGATTTTAATATGAAATAGTATTGCCTGGGCAGTTTTAACATAACCTGATAAGGTACTAGGTTACAGTGTGCTTGATCAATACCTTGCACAGTTTTCCTCCAGCGTATTATTTTAAGAGTAACATCTAGTTTATGGTGTTCCAGTGTGAGGCACATAAATATAGTGTTCCAACTGTTTATATATCAATGGCATGTAGACTAGGGCTTATGCAAGCACACGGTATGCTTGCGAGATTTTCTGGTTCCTTGTGTTAACATAGTGAGATGAACACTAAATTTGATTAAAGCCTGCTTATTTTCCCAGTGCTCAACCTTTCCATATTTCTTCACATTTATCTTCAGTCATTCCATGCTCTCTTACTTTGTGGATACAAGAATGCTAATAATAATTTTCCTTTCTGTATAGCGTGAGAGAGGATGGAGAACTTTTAAGAGGCCAGGAGTTGATGCATTTTTGGAACATATGGCAAAATTCTATGAAGTTGTTGTGTATTCTGATCAGCCACCTATGGTTAGTTGATCTTTACTTTCTTTGCATTTGGACTGCTTTATAATGCCCTTAACCTCTATGGATATTTTTATTGATGTGCAGTATGTTGAACCTGTGTTTGAGAGGCTGAACTCAAAGGGCACCATTGCACACAGGTTATCAAGACCTGCAACTAAGTACCTGGATGGAAAACACTATCGGGTATGCAGATTGTAGGGATTTACCTAAATTCTTAGCATTTGGTATTAGGACGAATCCATTGATGTTAGTCTATACACTCTCTCCTGAATGCCATCAGTGTGCCTTTTTTATTATCCCGTCTCTGTTCTATTATCTTTTATATGGTAAGTTCAGGAGCTCCTACTTGAGGAAGCATCTATAAACTCATAGAGTTTATAGTACTTTCTATTGTAGATGTACCACCAGGCCTTTGTGATTAATAAACTTGCGACTGTTAAACATGTTATGCTATTGAGGGTATGACATGGTCTTTAGATGACTGGTCAAGTATCTAATCTAAACCGTGGATATGATGCTGATCTGTGACTGTCCATTTCCACTGTTCTTTATGTTTCCTCTTAATCTTACTTTTTTCATGTTTTGGCAGGATTTGTCAAAGTTGAACAGAAACCCTACACAAGTAATTTATCTCAGCGCCCATGCTCTTGAAACTTGCTTACAGCCTGAGAATTGTGTTGAAATCAAACCTTTTAAACTTGAAAATAATAATGACACCCAACTGCTGGATCTCATTCCATTTCTCGAGTGTAAGTGTTCTAATTTACCTCGTGTATTGTGATATCGACATGATCAAACATTGACTAAGCCAACACAATGTACAGACGTTGCCATGGCGAGACCCTCTGACATTAGAACAGTGCTTGCATCCTATCAAGGTCATGATGTTGCTGCTGAATTTATCGAGCGTTCAAAGGAACATCAGAGGTAAACAAGCATGGTTTTTCTTATCCTAGGTTTAATTGCCATACATCGTGTGAGTGTCCAAACTATTGAATCTGTGCAATTTTTTTGAAGTTATAATAGCTTGGGTTTGATGAAGTCTATGGTATGAATAGCAAATATGATGCTGTTGCATTAACGCTTCTTAAAGGAATGGTGTCTCTAACATTGAACTGATGTTATAATTCTTTAATCAACTCATTCACCACACCAGCTTCTTGACCAAAAGTGTTTCTAAATTATATTAAAATGACGACCTAATCATCTCCCACCAGATTCCTCATGTGTATAGGCTTGATGTTAAAACTTGGTCAGAAATTTCTGACCATGCGCTAAGGGATTATTCTTGGTGTTGTGCTGGACTGGTATTTAAAGTAATATGTGGCCCTCTTTCAGAATGCCTGGCTTCAGCCCTGCCTGAAAAATACAATCTCTACGAGTCCTAATAGTATATTTTGACCATCAGTGCCATATCCAGGTTAAAATCTGAGGCAGACCATGTGACAGATGAAGAGGTCTGGACTGTTTTTGTTGAACAAGGGTAGTTTGGATTTTGCAAGCACCATATGATTCTCTTATTTACAGAAAAGCTTCAATATGCTCTAATGCCAAGATTCTCTACCTTTGTGCGCTTTGATATTAAATAGCAGATTTAAACCACAAATGCTTTCCTTGGATTTATTTGCATTGTGCATTTAAGGTGTTTTGTTGGTAAGGTATATGAATGATCAGTACTGTTAATTTGATGATGTTGCTCTTGTTATCACAGGCGAATGCAAGAGCAGAGCAAACATGGGCGGTTATGGAGACGATGAAGGATTCTGGGAGGATAATGCACTGACTGTCTGTGAATCCTAGTCGTGGTGGTGTTTCTTCTGAAAGAAAAGCATCGAACCTTTTGCCATAGACCCTAGTCAAATTGTTGGCTACTCTGTAGGGATACCTTAGTTTTGGCAGTTTAGGTTTGCGCCCTTTTGGCTGATTGAGGCATTCTTGTAAGATCATCGGTTGAATGGTCAAATGCTGAGACCATGCGATTCACATGCTACTTTGATGGAGTTGTCACTTGTCAGCACGTGCTTCAGATATATACTGAAATGGGGACGTTCTTGGGCGGTTGTACCATCTTCCGTCAACATTTTGTTTCGGCTTATCCGCTTATCTGCTGCCTGCTGGCGTTCTCAAATCTATAGAATCGAAGGGATTTGTTATTTGTCAACTTGTAATGTAAGGGTGGATCTTTATGTGGGAAACCTTTGTAACGTAAAAGTTGTTTTTACTCACTGAGTCATCCCTGTTATTTTTTAATTTGTTGCTCATTTCTAACGGAAGCCCCCCCGTCCGTTCAGCTCTTTGCTACAGTATGCCTGTGGCACTGGAGCTGGTTTTTGAGGCTGAGAGAGAGAGAGAGACGGCTAGAGTGAACTACCAAATGAGACTGAGTGTTACAGCAGCGCTCTACTAAAATTGCTCGATCTATCTTCATGCACTGGGAAATTCAGTGAGAGGCGGTGGGACTGGGAATACATGAGGTCATTTGACTTAAATATGGCGTATGCATCGAGAAGAGTTGATGGATGTGAAGTGGCGGTACGAATATATGGCGCTTCCACGGTTTTGCCATTCTCAAATGGCTAGTTTTTTCCAGTACGATCGCATCATGGTCAGAGTAGAATGAAACGACCTCTGCAATACAAAATTCAAAGGCCCTGTTTGATCCACAGGCTAAAGTATAGCCGCTAAAATTCAAACGAGTGTAGCTAACGCTCGGCTAAGGGCATGTTAGTTCGGTGAGAAAATTTGTGAAATTTACTGTAGCAAAACTAAATCGAAGATTAGAAGTACTAAACATGATCTAATTATAAAACTAAATACACGGATGGACGGAAAATCGCGAGACGAATCTATTAAACCTAATCATGGCCAAATTAGGCTCATTAGATACGTCTCGCGAAGTTACCCGGGGTTATGGAATGGGTTTTGTCATTAATCCACGTTTAATACCCTTAATTAGTGTCCTAACATTTGATGTGACAAGTTTGCAAACTTAGTTTGCAAACTAAATAGGGCCTAAAATTTACTGGAAATCAAAATGTACGCAATCCTTTAGTCGTTTCAACCTAGCTAAAACATGTTTAAAAACTGAATTGCTCTTTTTTTTTTGTCTGTATCGGGTTCAACAAAAGTAAAGATAGCATGGTAAATAAAAACCAATTAGCTAGAGAAATCCAAACACCTCTATCTAAATTTTAGCTGAGGTAGATCAAATAGGGCCTAAGAACAGACATGACACTTAATTGAATGCATCGTTTAATTGGATAAGAGATATGATGAAATAAACTCTAGCTCCTTGGGTAAATGGAAGAGTGTTTTTTTCGAGAGGGTAAATGGAAGAGTTTCACCGTTGTTGAAAAAACATGGCCTTAGTCTAAACCAATGCAAGAGTATGGTTATCGTGGACCATAAATTTCTATTAACATGTACAGATAAAGTCATTGGTTATAGAAGTTCTATTATCTATAAATAATGATGTGTCACATAAAATATAATGACATGGCATTAGAATCATGGAGAGAAAAAGAGTTTGATAGAGCTCCCAGAATTGATTTTCTGCTGAATACAAAAAGAGCTCTAACAGAGAATTGATTTTTTGCTGATTCTGAAGAAGAGCTCTAAGTGATTGTTTGTTGGTTCTGTGAAGTGATTTTCTAAAATGAACTAAAAGATTGGTGCTAAAAAAATAGTCACTCCTGATTTTTAGAGTATACGCTAGAGAATTGAAAAGAATCATTTTCAGCCACAGAAGTACTCCTAGAAAATTAGTTTCTATAAACAATTAGCTTTACCAAACAAACACTAAATTCGATATTGACATTTTTTTCTTCCCGGTATTCTGGCATGCACCACAGCAACTCTTGAGGAGCCTCGTACCATGAGATTTTGAAAATCTAAGTCAAATTCAATTAATTGGAACCATTTTCAGTTCTAAAAACTCCCAAAGCTATGAAGAGCTCGAGGGTCGACCGGGGCTTGCAGGTTCAGACTTGCAGGCAGGTTGCAGCTCGGCATCTGCCTAGCTCGCCGCCTCCAGTCCCGTCCGCTCCCGGGAGTCCGCCCCATCTCCGGTGGCTTCCCCGCTCCCCCTTCCCATGGAAGCGAAGCAGGCGGCGGCGGGCGAAGCCCTCGCGGCCCAAATCAACGCCATGTCCCGCCCCGAGATGTACGACATGATGTCCAAGATGAAGGTGCGCCCTTCCCCCCAATCCCCAAACCCTACCAGCCCAATTCCTCTCTCCTGCCTCCTCTCTACCGTGCCTCTCTCCACCCGCTGGTGTGTTCACCGATTTGCTCATCGTTTTACTGGTTTTTTATGCTACGGCGCTTGTTCGCGCAGAACTTGATCGACCATGACCAGGAGACGGTGCGCCGCATGCTCGTGGACAACCCGGACGTCACCCGCGCGCTCTTTCGGGTGAGATTTCTCGCTGCGTGTGCAGCTCTATCCTGCATTTGGTGCCTCGGCTGAACCTGCTCGCGGAGTTTTGATATTTGTTGGGCTTTAGGGTTTTGTGGATTGTTAAGTTCGTATTTGGTTAATCGGAAATGATTTGGTTCATATTTGTTTCGATGCATGTGGCTAATAGTTGCCTGACGGATTAGGGAGGGAAACAGAGGCTCTCTGCCCTTCCAATCAAGAAAGGGGATTTATGAACACTAGCGTAGTAAAAAAACGTTGAATGCTCTTTACACCACTCAGAAGGGAATTTAGTATTTGTCTTTTGAATGTATGCCATGGACCTCTTGGTAGTGTCAACATAATTCATTCGCTTCTATTTGTTTGTTTCTGCTTGAGAAAACTTTGGATATGTTTTGTACTTTTGTTGGTCAGCAAACTCGCATAGTGTTAAAGATTTTTGGGGACCGTGCCTTACCATGTTTTTCATTAAGAGGAAGAGAATTACAATGACGCAATCACGAGAGAGCCCTTGTAGCGTAGAGTTACAAACCACCAAGCTAGTGGCAAGCGAACAAAAGCAGCAAGAATAACAAAGGAACCCACTTAGCTCCTAAAACCTAACA
This sequence comes from Alloteropsis semialata, assembly GCA_004135705.1. Classification (NCBI taxonomy): domain Eukaryota; kingdom Viridiplantae; phylum Streptophyta; class Magnoliopsida; order Poales; family Poaceae; genus Alloteropsis; species Alloteropsis semialata. The sequence goes on along the minus strand of CM014272.1, from coordinate 71,652,168 downwards.
AGATGACCATAAAGAAAAACAGCATATCTCACTACCTGTTCTACTTTACAATTGTTAATGTCACTGCTGTTAAAGTCAATGCTTTAGGAGAAAAAACAAAAACAGAGCATTAAAGTCGTTACTTGTTACTTTGCGATTTCTCTCCAACTGTTTGTTTCAAACAATCTTGTTCTAATACCTGCTTATGTACTTTTGTTGTGGAAAATCTGTGTTGATGTCTCCATCACATTATCTAACAGCATATCTCACTGCTAATTCAAAGTGAATTTGTCATATGCATTTGAATAAGATAGTATCTTATATATCTTTCTTCTTGCAGGCACAAGTAGTACTTGGAATGGTCAAAACGCCTAAAACTGTATGTAAACTAACATCTTGATCCTCTCTTGAATCTTAACATTTGTCTTGCTGATAAGCAAATTGAATTTTATTGTCACATTCCGTGTCCTACAGGCACAATCTTCAGACATGGTTCAACCCGCAGCAGCGCCGATGGCAGCTTCATCAGCCAAAGCTACTGTGCCAGAGCATGTCAGCTTGCCTCCACCGCCATTGTCTGCTAACCAGCAGAGTATTGCTCAACATTCTACCCCATTTCCATCTGGTCCATCTAATGTGGGATCAACCATGGACCTTCCTACCATGTCAGCAAATCCACCACAATCAGCACAGGCAAAAGGATACCCTATTCATCAGATGCCTTCATCAGCTCCTCAGTCATCTCAGCATCCGAATATGACACTACCTCATGCTCCTCTGCAGTACTCCAATCTTCCAGTTCCATCACATATGCCTATAGTCCATAGTCAGCCACAGCAACCTTTGCAAACTCCTGGAATATATAATCAACACTTGCAACCACCTTTGCCCCAGATGCCTAGGCCACAGTCCATGCAGTCCTTTGCACATCAGATGCATCCACAAGTACCAAATTCGTTTGGTTTGACTCATGGAAATGCTCCTCAGCACATTTTACAACAACCTATGTTTCATGTAAGATTGTGTGCTAAATTTATGTGATGCTGATAGCTAGGTATCGTGCTCTGCATACTGATCATCAAGTTTGTAATTTGCAGTCAGGTGGGAACCCTCAAACTTCTTTCCTTGCTGGCCCACCACCATTGCCTAGCCAACCGCCACCACAGCTATACCAGGTACAGTTTCTTTCTTTTGAAGATGTGGACATGTGGTTATGTTGCATTGAAGTTTCTGCATTTGCCTTTCCGACGAAGCTACTATGAGAGTATGAGTTATCTTCCCAATTCTATCTGTGTTTGGCGAAGATTGTTAGGAAGAGTTAGATGTAGGAGGGGCAATGAAGAATCACATTCTTTATTGCTATCATCATAAGAGTTCTAGGTGTGGAAGAAGCGTTCACAAATTACATATTGGGTATAAAGTTGAAAAACATATTGGTCTAAGTGTTGACAACTCTTGAGATTTCAGTATCTAATGACATTTGATCAAAATAAAATCTGGCACTCATATGGACCTGTAGAGCAATTCTGAATATGAGCTACATATATTGCTTAGCTATGTTCTACTGATGTTTTCCATGTTCTAATTAGTATCTGGCTTTTTCCTCTGATTATTAGTGCATGTAAAGGTCAAATTTTGCTATTGTTGTTTAGGCCAAAGGCACCAATACAGCAAACTTATACAGTCTCAATGGTATATCATACTCCCTTCGGTCATAAATACTTGGAGTTGGAGCCATTGACTTTTTAACTGGCTTTGAGTTTTAATTCTGACAACTATTTTTTCTTATGCAGTTATGTATAATGCAGTATCTAATAAGTATGAGATTAATGAAAGAAGTTATAATATCTAATAAGTATGAGATTAATGAAAGTACTTCTCAAGACAAATTTTGCATATGATTTTTGTGTTTCCAAAGCAATATTTTGAAAACTATTAAGAGTAAAATTTTAAAAGGTTTGACAGGATTTTGGTCAAAGTGTCAAGTATTTGTGACTGATGGCAGTAGTTCCTTTTTCATGTTTTGTAGTTTCTGCTCATGATTTAGTAAGTCGGCATGCCTTAAGAGTATCCCATGTACGTGGAAAAGCAAATTAACAAAATTCACAAAACCCTAGGTACTTGTGTTGCTGTAACACAGCAAAAGTTTTAAAATCACAAAACCATAAATCCACAAATACTTAGATATTTATAACACAAAAGCCACAACTTTGCTTTTCTTCCTCGTCTAGATGTGAAAATAAAAAAGAAAGCTGTCCCTGCGTCTTGGCTTCTTCTCATTAACAAAGAATGGATTTTCAACATGTGCTGTGTCGATGTTGATGGTCGACCCTTTATTCTAAAAATAGATGGACAGGGATATCCTTTACCGCAGCAAGAAGGATGGCTGGGTGTTGGAGAGTATAGTGTTGATTGAAACTTGAAAGTGATGAGCAGGTTACTGGAATGCTGAGGTATCGTGAAAGCATCATTGTCTGAACTTGTCTGTTCAAGAATGGGGGTGAAAGTGTGAATGGCATATACCCTCAGAAGGTCAATGGCAGAATATTACCGGACCTAACGATGTGCATCAGACTGAGCTATTTGTAGGAAAAATATGTTTTCGGGCTCAAGCTGCAACTGCAAGGGGAGGGCCAAGTAACAGAAGAAGTGGAGTTTTTGTTTGTTTGTTCTTTTGTCATCTAGATGAGGAAAAGAAGCAAAAGCTATGTTTTGTGTTATTTAGACTAAAGTACCTATGGTTCTGTGAAATAAGTTCTAAAACTGTGGTATTGTGTTACACTCTCAACTAACTGTGGTTATGTGAAAACTGTTAAAAAATAATATCTACTAGTCCCCTTTCTATGTTTCTAAAGGATGTCTGGTGTATAGAGGAGAGTTCACAGTTCTAGGGATATTTCAACCATTTGTCCACATCTCCACAAATTTGTGTTTTCATTCAACAGTGGGAAAAAGAGAGAAATTCGACAGGCTTCAGTTACATAGGGTCCAAATTGCAAAGCTAATGTTACTAGTGTACTCTATTAGTTCCATCTTACATGTGATGTGGCGGCCTTGGTCCACTACATCAGTTCTGATAATCTCTCTGTTCAGCAGGCTAGTACACACTACAATACTCAAAGTACAACGCCCATGCAAGTTGATAGGTCAGCTCCTTGGGGCCGGGGCCCAGAAGCGCCTGGTGTAGGCTCCCATTTCCCTGGACAGTTACCTGGGTTGCCCGGACAAATGGCCCAAGGAATTGGTGGTATCCAGACAGGACAAGCACCTGTAAGTATCTTGTAGCATTTGGGAAACAGCTGGCCGTACTACAACTACCTTCCTATGTTTGTCCCAGAACGAACTATTTAATCCTTTCGTTTGTTCAAGCAGCTGACACCCGAGATGGAGAAGATGCTCGTCCAGCAAGTCCTGGGCATGTCGGCTGAGCAGATCAACATGCTGCCCCCAGAACAACGGCAGCAGGTGCTTCAACTACGAGATATGCTACGGCAATGATAGATCGGCAGCTGACTGGGTAGAAGAGTTTCAGTTCCCTGCCGCAGCGAGCCCTTGCTCGACTTAGCTGTGGTCGGCCGTCTGTTTTAGCCTTTGTTTCACCAGATTGGCATCCCAACTAGTTTGCAGCCTACCTTGGAGATGTGATTGTAGAATGCAAGTCTCTGTGGTCATTTATAGAGTGTTTGGACATTTGTGCTATGCTTTGGCTGACAACTGGACGGTATGTTTTGGTCCTGTTTTCTCGGACAGGATGTTTTGTTTTGCCCCTTAAGTTTCAAAGTTGTGCACTCTTTAGATGACAGAAGCATCAACTCCAGACATCTGCATCAACTAGGATGCATACAGCTGAACCTTGTTAAATTGATGGTCGCATCAGTTGTATCTTCTTTTCAATCGTAGTTCTTGTTTGCTGCTGCTGCTGCTGCTATCGTTTCTCTATCTTGGCGAAAACTCCTTAGAAGACTAGTTCCTTTGTTTGTTTGTTCATAGTTGTACACCATGCGTTTAAGGATTATGAGCTTAAAGGAAAAAAAATCGATGTCGAATGTCGAACGACGACTCATGTCTCAGTTAGAAAATTGCATGACAACACATTGCTTCTTTTAAAGCATTTAATAGGAGTATGGCGTAGAAGCTTCACTCTTCTCAGAGACTAAGACGGGGCTAGCAGCCATGGCGCCCCCTATACTAGATGAAGACGGGGGAGCGTGCAATACGCCACCGCCAGCATCCTCTGCTCCGGCGTCCTCTCCTCGACCGACAGCACCTTGCCGCGGCTGGCACCGCCCACCAGGGGCGAATCCAGCCTCCCTACAACCAATGACTCCATTGGATTAAGAGGTGGTGAAAGAGAAAAAAGAAGGAAAAAGAAGAAGAAAGAGAGGAAAAAATGAGAAAGAAGAGAGCCAGCCATAACAAATATTTTTTGGCGAACGTGCCTTAACACGTGTTTCATTAAGAGGAAAGCAGCCATAACAAACATTGTAAGAAGCCTTTGACTTCTTAGCGGTGATGGGCTTGGCAGGAGGACTCGCTAGCATACTGAGCGGTGGGGAGCTTTCTTTCAAAAAAGTGGCGGCGGATGTTATTGTGCAAAGCTGTCATGGATCTCCTCTCTTCTGTGTTGTGATATTTTCAGAGTCCAGTAGACCTTACATAAGATAAATAGACATGTTTACTGTTTACGAGAGGCTATCTTGGACAGCATATTGATTCCAGTAAGTCAGGAGCTTTAACGATGTACCAAGAGCTTTAACACTCATGTACCAAGCATTGGTCGCAGGCTCGCAGCTACTCACGGGCATGTTTTTAACCTCAAAATAGAGGTCCGAGATATCCTCTGTACCATGAGCAGACAGGTAAAACAGAGGCAAAAACTCGGTCGAGACATTCTCTCGTGTCAGCAACAACACATTGATGAGTGAGAAAGAGTAGACTTTTACAGGGTACGCGGTAGAAAACTCGGATACATTAGATGATCCACATCCCGGCCGAATTCCGCCCAGCCGAGCCGACGGTGTGGGTCTGTGGGAGCTCTTGGCATGAACCAGCTGTGACAAGTTGACAACTGGCAGGTCGCCAGCTGGCTCTCACGCCAATCAGCCAGCCACGCAGGCACACACACTCCTTCTCTCTCATCGTGTTTTGCGTAGAGCGAGCGAGAAAACGACGCCTAATCAGCGTGCCCTGTTTTGTTTTTTCGTCTCGTCGACCCGTCCGTCCGTCGTCGTCCTCCCTGCCATCCCTCGCTCTCCCTTGGGCGTCTCGCCCCTTCCGTGCGCGGCTCCTCTGCTCTGCCCAGCCCGGTCCTCTCCTTCCCGAGAACCCCCGGAACCCCCCGCCAAGCAGCCCTACAACCGCATTCCCGTCGGATTTGGTGGGTAGAGAGGCCGAAAACCGGAGCCAGAAGCAAGCAATCAGGCGCTGCGTTGGTCCGTCCGTCCCAATCCCGCCGGAATCCGGCCATCCGGGGCGCTCGGTCGCAATTGAGGGCGTCTAGAGGTGCGGCCGGCGCCGAGGAGGGATGGGGGGAGGAGGAGGGGAAGGAGCCTCCGGACCGGAGCTGTCGACGGACAACGTGAAGGGGATAGTCCTGGCGCTACTCTCCAGCGGCTTCATCGGCGCCAGCTTCATCATCAAGAAGAAGGGCCTCCGCCGAGCCGCCGTCGCCTCTGGCGTCCGCGCAGGTCGCCCCCCTCCCGTCCTCTCGTGCTATTGCTATTGCCTTTGGTGGCCGGAGCAGGCCGGTTTCTGGTCAAAAGAGATGTCTGTTTCGCTCGGTTTGGTTTCCTGATGATGGTGTCATGTGCAGGTGTCGGCGGGTACTCGTACCTCATGGAGCCCCTGTGGTGGGTTGGCATGATCACTAGTAAGGTTTCCTCGTGCGATTCCAGTAGAGAATTGGGCATGGTGCTTAGTATTTTGGGCAATTCTGAGCAAAGTTTTTTCCTCTTTTCAGTGATTGTGGGTGAGGTTGCCAATTTCGTGGCATATGCCTTCGCGCCCGCCGTGCTCGTTACTCCACTCGGAGCACTCAGCATAATTGTTAGGTCAGCAAGCTCAACTTTCTTCTTGCAATTCAGCAGTTACCAATTCATTTTTCAGTCAAGCTAGAATTTGACATTGAGGGTGTCTTTGCCCTTCAGCGCAGTGCTGGCCCATTTCATCCTGAATGAGAGGTTGCATGCCCTTGGGGTGCTTGGCTGCGTGATGTGCATAGCTGGGTCTGTGGTCATTGTGATCCATGCACCACAGGAGCAGGAGATTACATCTGTTAGGGAAATATGGAACATGGCAACACAACCTGGTGAGGTCTACTATGGGTGTGACTGAGTCATACAATTGCTAGCTCTTGATTTGTAGGAAGTGAAATACTATGGCTAATATATCTTGTTATTTTCCTTTCAGCTTTCTTGTTATATGTTGCTTCAGTTATTGTGATTGTTTTTGTCCTGGTGTTCTATTTCTCTCCTCTATACGGACAGTCAAATGTGTTGATCTACACCGCCATTTGCTCTTTGATGGGTTCTCTTTCGGTAATGGCTCTTCTGCCAAGCAGTTCATATGTTCTCTAATGCTTTACTTGATTATAATTTATTCTGGCTAGGGAATACGCTAACTTTTCACATTATTCAGGTCATGAGTGTTAAAGCTCTTGGTACATCGTTAAAACTGACTTTCGAGGGGATAAACCAGTTAATATATCCTGAGACTTGGTTCTTTATGCTTGTTGTGGCTACTTGTGTGCTGACACAGATGAATTATTTGAATAAGGTTTGTACAACTTGTTGCAAGTTGCTTTTGTTCAGTAACTGCAGTTTATGACACACTAAGTACAGCCATTTACATTCTAGCTGCATAAATGGTTCATGATAGAGATCAACTATCTTAATGCAATTTGGGAGTTAAACCTTTGCAAAAGTATTAGCAAAATTAGGCAACAGAAGTAAATAACAAAGTTTGTGGTTGGAAACAGTACAAAACCAAATGGACTATAAAGATATCTAGACATTGATCCATGAGTGAGAATTAAGAATAGAATGAAACATAAGAATTGCCATCTAAAATAAATCATATCGATTTATTTAACCATTGAGATTAACTTCAGTTTCAACAGTGTTGGATTTTTCATATGATCGAGATCACATTATGGTTAGGTTTGCATTGTTTGTTATGTTGGAAAATGTCATGTCCCATTATCATCAAATCATTGTTATGCGTACAATAATCTGCTTGTTATCTTCTCAAAAACCAAATATGTTCGAAAAGAAGAAAGTAAGATTATGATAGATTAGTGGTCATTTGCTAGCTTGACATGATTTGGACCTACTTGAATAGATTTGCGTCCAAAAGCTCATTTGCTGCCTTGTTGTTTAGTCCATAATTTGTTTCTACCCTGTGATTCATGATTAGATTTTAGATCCAATTTGGGCAACCTCCTCTTATCCCCGAATCCAGAATATTATCTAGTGGCATGCAATTTTGTAGATTTCTACGTTAGAGTTAATACCTATATTTACAGAACAATGCACTGCAGTGCATTAGTTTATACAGTTACCAAAAAAAATATGTTATTGGTCCCTGTTCACTTTAATGTAGTAAAACTGTACTTTTTCACTGTAGGCACTTGACACATTCAACACAGCAATTGTATCTCCAATATATTACGTAATGTTCACAACTCTTACAATACTTGCAAGCGTCATTATGTTCAAGGTAAATTTCGGTTTTCCCTCGGCTTATATATTTGTTTCTTATTTTCAGTCTGGCGTTTAACCTCATATATTTTTTGGACCCTTTCAGAGAATTCACATTGTTGCATTTATTTCTTATGCATGCCTCAACTCTAGTACTATAAACTACTGGGACTGAAGATTATTATAAGTGAATTGCAATAAATTGATAGAACATACCTTTCTCTTTGATGGAGAAAAATAGTAATATTGTCGTATTAGTAGGCATACGAAATTTCATTGGGTAGGACTGCTTACTGAAATAAGAAATGGTAATATCAAGTTTATTGAATTTTCATCTATTTGAAGTTTAAGAGTTTGACATATGCGCTAGCCCTAATTGTCATGTGGTGTAATTATTTGTGCAGGATTGGTCTGGTCAAAGCCTTGGAAGCATCATTTCTGAAATTTGTGGTTTGATTGTGGTTTTGTCTGGTACCATCTTGTTGCATGTTACCAAGGATTATGAAAGGATCCCACAATCAAGAAGTGAGTGGCCTTTTTTTACTCCTCTATTTCAAATCATTATATAACTCTTATTCGAATGTCGTTAATATCATCTCTTTTGCTACTATGTAGGTGTTTATGCACCATTATCTCCCTCCTTGACAACTAGATTAAATGGAGAATTGTTAAAGCACGTCGAGGATGAGAGAAATTCTGATGAAGAAAAAGCATTGAGAAGACAAGAGATGTATTAGTATCAAAATCTCAAAGGAAGCAAAAGTTATTCTGATGGATCCAGCAGGGGGCTTGTATATGGCAAAATAGCGGTAACCTTCCCTTAGCGATTGTTGATTCCTCCATTACGGTGTCTTGGTTTGTGTATATACGCGGATACCTGCAGCAATTTGTGCAAATCTGGAGGTGGAAGGCTGCATAGTTCCAGAAAAAAAAAAGTCGGGTGCATAGATTCTTGTCAAGTTTGCTTCTCCTTTTGTAACTTTCCCAGTTTTGTCCACGACATTTTTTCCCCTGCATATAGAGTTAAGAGTGTGACCGGGTGAGCCACGGAGATTGTATGCAATTTCGAATGCTGTACATTATTCTCGTCTTAGTGAAGTTCTTGCAAATTGTGAAAGCTGTACCCTCCCTGCACATTATTATTGGCAGTGATGCTTTTGCAAATCCTGATATGACACATCTGTTCACGGCATCTGCAAGAAAAATTGTTATGTTCACCATAATACTACACCCATATAGTTTAACCTCAGTGCTAAATGCCCCGAAACCCATAGTCTACCGAATCAAACATGTATAATTCTCACTCGACAAATCAAGAAAAAAATCCCCAAATCAAGAAGAATGAGACCTTGTTTAGTTGGAAGTGGAAATTTGCTGAAAATGTCACATCAAGTTTGAGGATGCTAATTATAAGGATTAAATATGATCTAATTATAAAACTAACTATACAGATGAACGGGAAATCACGAGATGAATCTATTGAGCCTAATTAATCCGTCATTAGAGATTGTTTACTGTAGCACCACATTGTCTGATCATGGCCTAATTAGACTCAATAGATTCGTCTCACGAATTTACTCGAGGGTTATAGAATAAGTTTTGTCAATAATCTATATTTAATACTCGTAACACATTCGATCTCGTGAATAGTTGAAATTTAAAATGGCCTGAGAGGTCGGATGGGCCGGGCCACCTCTAGAATGCCGGAAGCCCAAAATGAAAAAAAGAGGGTCAAAACCCTAGCGAGCCTCGTCATCGAGCCGGTGCGACCGACCGAACCGTCTGCGCAGTGCGGACCGCTCCCCCGCGCAGGCGCGCACGCACCCACATCCAGGCATCCAGCACATCGATCCCGCGCCGCAACTCCGGCCTCAGGTCCGTCGCTTGTCCTCTCTCGCCCCCTCCAACTGCAGTGGAGGAGATCCGTCCGGGTCTGGGATTTCTTCGTTCGTTGGTAAGGATTGATTTGGTGTGAGCCCCTACACTGATTATTGGATGGATTCCTCGTCTTGTGCTGTAATCCCCCAGTCTTTCATTCGCTTTGAGCCTTTAAACCCTAGTCGTTCTTCCCTAATGATTGCCCCAATTCAACCAAGTTTTAGTGGATTGATTTGATGTGGAGCGGAGTATCCGTACCAGTAGCAGTTTATTTTTTCAAGAATTTTGTTTGGGGGATGAGGCGCCTCGCGCTTGCCTGTGTTTAGATTGCAGTAGAAACTGAAACTTGGAAGATATGTTGAATGGGGAAAAAGAAAACGGTGAGTAGTGGCCTGTCGACGCAGTGATTTGCTTCCTCTATGTTTCATTTCCATAACTCTGATCGTGGTTGTTTGCTCGAAGGCCTTGTCTTTGCATGTCTTGTGCCATAAGGAGGTAGCTGTCGACAAGATTAGAGGAATGCAGTTATAATGCGGTTATTTATCCTATCTTCAGGAGTTTTTATGGTTCACTGTCTTCCTTTCCTGCATGTGTCATATCTTATGTTTCATTTGGTCACTAACTCAATATTGGGTTGAAATTTTCTTAAGGTAGTTTCCTGGTTCTCTACAGAGGGTATTCGCTGGGGTCAGGGGATGTAGCAGTTCTCCAAAGAACCTGTTAGCTTTTGTCTTTTGGATGGATTCTTTCCATTTGTTTAGTTAAGTTGTAGTTTGCATCGAGGTTAGCAGATAGGATATAACAGATACATAGATTTATATATAATCTGTATGTCAAGAAGGGTGGCAGAGCTTGCGGATATGATTGGGCAGTTCAATCTGTGGATTGAGCCTTCTCCTGATAATTTTTATTGTGTATGTTTTGAATGTTCCACTTAAGGTTTTTGAAATGCATTACTCACTTATGTATGGATTTTGCTTGCTCTACTATTTGCTTTGCGCATTCTACTGTCTGTAATGTGGCGTGAGCTTGAATTTGAGTGCTCTGAATTCTGATTGCGTGCTTTTCTTTGCCCTCCTTTCAGTCTCCTTTGCTGCAAACTCCTAATCACTGATGGGGAAAGCAAAGCGTGCCTCAATCTTCATCAGGCTGGTTTCTGCAGCTGGGACTGGCTTCTTCTATGTGAAGCGCAAGAATCCTCGGCGGATCACTGAGAAGCTTGAATTTAGGAAGTACGATCCCCGTGTGAACAAGCATGTTCTGTTTACAGAAGCAAAGATGAAGTGAGATCTTCTACCTTCACAATGCAGAACAGGAATAGGTTGTCAGCGTCTTGCCATCTGAAATCTCTTGTACTGTTAACGATGAAGCCTAACATTGTCATGTTCTGGTTTCCAGAGTTCCATTTAGATAACTGTAATGGGACGTGATTAAGGATTTTATGTGTTATTGTCAGTTTTGTGGCTTGACTGAGCTGCTGATTTGCACTTGGCAAATATTTTTTTAATCATTTTCTTTTGAGGTATGGAACAATAATAAGCTCCTGGTAAAGGAAATATGGACTTCCCAAGTTCTAGCTGCACCTTTCAGTCTCACCATATTTTGTGAACAAATCCATTTCTTGCTGAACATGTGAACTGCCAAGATGCTCAGCTAAACATGTGAACTGTCGACATGCTTAGCTAAACATGAATCGAAGCTGTTGTCTCTGAACTAAATATTGATTTAATGGTCTATGGTTCAGTTCAGAAAATCAGAGAAAGTTGATTTTAATGTAGTTGCAGAAGACTGATTGAAAACGCAATGCCCAGTCACCTACTGGAAGCATCATATACTTGGAGCTTGGATCAATCCATCGCAGGAAGAAACAAGCAGAAGATTTAATACAGGATGAAGGTTAGTAATTTAACCAGTCTAGCTCGTACTGTAATTTATGCTATCCGTATATTCATCTTGGTGGATATAATAATCAGGGCCAGAATTCTTTTTCTAGTAGAGAAATATCATCTACCTAACTGGAAAAAAAAAGTATATGTTTGTGCAAACTGCAAATATATGCGTATGACCATTCTGCATTACTGCGTAAAGATTTGGCAGACATCATGGGTACATACTACATTGTGTGAAGTCACTATCTGTCAGTGTCCTCTAACAGATGAATTGGTCCATCAGTGATCAGTCTGAAGCTACCTCTGTCACTCCAATCCTGCAAGCACAGCCTAGAGCTAGGATCATAGTCCCACAGCCCAGAAGACATCTGTCGCCGGAGCTTCTTCTTCCTCCCATTTATCCAGTTGTTGTGCAGGATGAAACAACCAAGCTCCTTGCAACTTGATTGTATATCATGATTCTCCCATAAACCCTTGTAAGCTCCATTGGGGAACAAGTCCCGGTTCAGGAAAACAACAGTCAAGTTTGTGGTGGGCTCCAGGCATTTGCTGTCACTGATGCGGTTTGTTCCATTTTTCCCGCACAAGACATCATAGAAACTCGGTTGCTCAGATAAGCCGGAATTAGTTGCATGGTTTACTATCATCTGCATCGCACTGATAGTGGTGTTGTCTGAGCGAGCAAAGTAGAATCCTGAATTCAATCTCCGTGGCAAATTTATTGGTCCTATAGTCAACAGCAATGAGAATAAACAACCAAAATTAGTACAGGGCTTACATCTAGAAAATCAACAATACTGAACTAGCATATTTCTTTATATCCACTCAATATGACATATTCATATTTCTATGTCAAAATTCATGCCATTTGCTCTCTTTTTTCGGAAGAACTTGTGCTACCTAGATGAAACCAACTCTTGTTACAATTGAAGCTGACCTAATGATAGATGTAGGTGTGCATTGTCAAGAGAACCAAAACAGGAACAGATATCAGAAAATGGTAGCCGTAAGACCCATGGTTTACCTGTGTCATTGTATTCATCAGATTGTGCTCCAAATGTAGCTGGACCAAGAGAGTACAGGAATGGCATTGGATTGTCAAACCAATAAACATCAACATCACTTAACAGCACATTGTATCCTAGTTTTAATATCTCCAGAACAATCCGTGACTTCACTTTTGTCACTTGCTGAAAACACTTTGTTCCAAAGTGGCAGTCATCAAAGCTGACATTTTTTGGTGCTAATGGATCTCTGAAAACTGGTAAACCCTAGAATTAGGATTAAAAAACTTAAGGTTGTCTGTGGTTTGCAAAGTAAAGAGGTTAAGAATAGAGAAAAGGGAGAAAGGACGTGACTGAATAACTACCTGTAAAACTGAGAATTCATATGTCTCATGATCTAAGGCGCAAACTATAAAATTGGTCACTCTAAGATGACGCAATCGGCATGCCCAACTCATGAGCATGTCCCTGTAACTTACTCCAGCCACACCAAGGACAACAGACCTATTTTTATCAGCAGTAAGGTCTAGTAGCATGTTCAAAGAATATGGAAGATCAGAGCTGTGCACGTGTCCATATAAGCAAATGTTTTCATTCCTCCATAGGCTGCTTCCTCCCTGAGATTTTTCTTTTTTGCTGATGACAAAATCTGACAAGGTAAGCTCATCAGCTTCGCTGAACATATAGCCTTCAGATTGCTTTACCACTTCATGCAGCACCGTAGAGTGTCTTCTTGGTAATGGGTAGCAATAAGAGCCATAAATTGCGGCAAGGTGACGATTGACACTATACTCCCAGGATTCAGCAGGTAATCTGTCATTCTTACTCGAAGTCATGTTATGCATCGAGCTAAAACTTTCCGGATACAATCCAAGAACCAGACTGCTTGCATCAAAGGTGAGTCTCATCTCGGATGATAGAACCTCATGAATCAGCCACCAATTATGTGCTCCTCTTCCATAAAAAAACGAAGGCAGAACTCCGGCATGTAAAGGACTGCTCGGATGGTTCCACGCCACAATCAGACCCCTGTCAGTAGAGCTTTCTGATGTCCACTTGTCAGCTGGAATCTCCTGCAACTAATGGAGACAGAGAACATTCGATCAGCCACTACGGCTATACAACGAGTACAGTATTTTTTTTATGAACGCTACATTACATACATTGTTCGTAGATGGAGGAAAAGGTACCTTCCTGAAGCTTACTTTTTTACCATCTGCTTGTACCCAATGGCTTCCGTTGTCAGCAAGCTGGTAATGGAACTCGGTGATCTTACGTGACATTGCAACAAGGAACCAATCACGGTCAACCTTGCTGAAATGTGCCAATGCGTTGACAATTTCAGGAAGAAGGATGATCTCGGCATCGACGAGAACGCAAACATCGGAGGCAGAGGCAGAGGCAGCTTGTGCTCTCGCGACCATCGAGTGGAAGAATGGAGTCCCGGTGAACCTAAATCAAGGATGAAGACGGCACTGATCAGTATCTGAACAATCGGGTTAGTGGGAGCTGATTTTGGCGTACGGAAGATTATGAGGTTAAGGGGTTTGTCAGTGCGTACGTGGTATCGATGGCGGCATCGACGGCAACCCGGCGACCGAGCCGCCCGGCGAGCGCGAGCGAGGAGGCGTGAGCGCCTAGGAGCACGACGCTGACGTTCCCCGGGAGCGCCAGCCAGGAGCGCACCGCCAGCTCCTGCCGCGCGGGCGAGCCCTCCGGCGGCGGGCGCGGCGCGGCGAAGATCGTCACCCTCGGCGCCGCTCCGCTGCCGCCTTCCTCGTGGTGGCCGCGGCAGCGCGCGCTGGAGGACGAGGAGGAGAGGCAGAGCACGGCCGCGGCCGCAGCGAGGCCGAGGAGTAGGAGGCACCCTGAGAGCCGCGTGGTGAGCTCCACGATGCCGTCGCCGCCGCGGGGCCTGCGCCCTCCGCGGCCCGGGGGAGCGCGGCGGTGGTGCGAATGGATCAGCATTTGGGCGCGCGCCGCGGCGGGCGGGCGGGCGGGCGGGCTGAGGAAGCATAGGAGGATAATAGTAGTTTGTTTCGCTGGTTGGTGGGGCCGGTCTGTCATTGAGCTGAGGTGTGATTACCAAAAGATACAAACGTTAACCGAAAGCAAAGCGCTGTAAAGAAAACAAACGAGAACGTGGAAAGCGCGCGTCCCGTCGTGGGAGACCACCCCGTATCCTTGCAGATGGGGCTCATGTGTATACGGGACCGCATGTCAGTGGGCTGTGGCGGTGCCGCCTCTGTCGACTAAAACTTGCTGAGCAACTGCAGCGAATCGGGGATCTTCAAAGTAGACCGATCAAGCTAACTTGACGCTTTCCTCAAAAAAAAAAATGCTAACTTGACGCTGGAGAAAAGATGGTAAACAGGCGGAAGAGACTGGGCTGAATTCACGCTGCCAGGCCCCGCCCAACCGGGCCTTCCGTCCGGGTTGGCGCGGCCCATAAAAAACGGGCTCCTCTTCGTCGGGCCTAGATGCAGCAAAGGAACCATCGAAATCGTCAGGGATTTTGAATCGCGAGTTTGGACTCATCCAACGGCCGCATCTTCCCACCAACAACCCCGGCCGTTAAGCATTCAATCCCGATCCCCCCACAGCTTCGTGGCGCACCTCACCAACTGCCTGTGGGTCCAGCAAGCCGCGCGCCCAGCTTGTCAGTGACCCATGGGGCGTCGGGTTCCAGTAGGTCAGTCGGTTATCTTTATTTCGCGACGGATATTACGCATTTAATTCCAGGACCCCTGCTACAGCAGGTGGAGAGAGGTCCGTGGAGGATCGGGCGTACGACTACGAGAGGACAGCACGACCGCCCCTGCGCGCCTCGGAAACCGTTGCCGAACGATGGCCGCTGGGCATTGGGCTGGCTGGCTCTCGCCTAGAGATGGCAACGGGGACCAATCCCCGATTCCCCGCGGGGAATTCCCCTATTAGGGGACGGGGATGGGGAGCTTTCTACCCCCGCGGGGATATAAACGGGGGGATTTTGTCCCCCGTCGGGTGTGACGGGGACGGGGACGGGCAGGAGGTCCCCGCCACAGTTCCCCACGGGGATCCCCCGTTTACATGTGAGCCCAAGTCACAAATGTACAGAGTCCATCTATTAGAACTAAAAGGCCAACAGCCCACACATGAGGCCCAAAAATCACCGGCCCAATCAGTCCTATACTAATCTTCCTCATTCCCACGGACGGTTCCATCCCCAGCTCGCACGCCAAGCAATGCGAGAAGCCGCCGCCGCCCCCTGTTGACTACTCGACGCCGCTCGTCTGCTACTCAATCCACACGTGTGAGCTCCCATCGACGGGCGGGCTCCACCCCGCCATCCAGCTCCATCCAAGCGCCACCCCCTAGTTCTGCTCCAACCGCTGCAGCTGCCAGCCCCCACGCGGCCATGCCCCATCGTAGGAAGGGCGAGGCGCGAGCAGCTGGCCAAAGAGTTGCACAGGACGGCAGGAGGCCACCTATGCACAGCGGCGGCGCGAGCAAGCGGCTTAGTGAGCGACGCAGGTGGCGTCACCTGCGGCCGGCCGTTTAGGCGCAGAGGTCAGCGCGCCCAGGACGGTTGTTCCATGGTTGCCAGTAGCGGGGGCGGGGTCCCCGTCGGGGATATAATCCCCGAGCGGGGGCGGGGATGGGGAGGTTTTCTCCCCCGCGAGCGCTGACGGGGACGGGGACGGGGAATTTTCTATGTCGCGGGGACGGGGATGGGGGAGCAATCCCCGACGGGGAATTCCCCGTTGCCATCCCTAGAGTGGATATGTCCGTCAGACGTCAGTTTGCATCAAGTACTAGGTTTACCAGTTTACCATATTTCCCGGCATACGATTAGTACCTTCAAAAGCTTGACCAACTGACCACACCCTCAACGCCTTAGCCAAAACCTCCTGTGCAAGCGGGACATTCAATCAAACATGAATATCGCACAAGCCCCGCTTGCCGATCATCATTAACCGAAATAAAGTAGAACCTATATCTCGCGAGTGACTAAGCAATTACTCGACTTCTACCGGACCTAATTAAGCATAGCACTCTATACGACCTACACATACTAGTATTAGGACATAGGTACCTAGGGATCATGCATCTAAGGTTTCAAGCAACTCCTTAAACTTAAGTGCACAAAATTAAGGCACAAGTAAGGAATGTTAGTTTCACAGTGGGTCATGCTCCGGGGCTTGCCTTCTTGATCACCGGTGGCCTTGGGCCCTTCCGGACTTTGGTCCGGGCCTTGAGCAGCCGTCAAGTTCAGCTCCGCCGCAGCTTGATCACCCTCGCTCTCGACCTCCAACTCGTAAACACCGTCAACGATGGGGTGATCTAAGCGAGAGGCAAAAAGTATGCATGAGATGCATGAATGCATAAACTATTAACTACAATAATATTTGCATCACTCAAAACATTGGCAATCATTTATGGAACACAACAATTAATAAGAACGATAGACACCAGAACCGGTCTGACCGGTTTGGGAAACCGGTTAGACCGGTCTGGCACTGGCCAGCCCAAAAATCTCTAGGATCAACTAGCTTTTGCACCATTTAGATATATCATCTACGAATAACTACTAGGCATAAGCATTGCTCCTAGGGTTGGATTCACACATTTATGAAGCATGGAGAAAAAGTAAAGTATGTAGATCACCTTTCTTACTCCCATAACTCAACTAATTCTAAACCACCATAATCCTGAATAACTTTGTTCAGTAGCTTCCCAACTCAACTTTATTCATTCTATTAGGATTATCCAAAAAGGGGTTTAGCACTTTTAACTCCTGGACAGGAGTCATGAAGCAATAAAACCATTCTTTAGCACACACATATTGCATGAAACCATATACCCATCAAACAACCACTTACACACAAGCACTAAAATCCTATAAACATCTCCCTACCCTTCTTAACCCCTTACCTTTGGTCCTATGCTTCTTCTACCTCGAGACAGTACCGAGCTCGACCATGGGTGCTCCTGGCCGGCCGGGGTTCTTCGAAATCCGGGCAAGGAAAGGCTCGGGCGGGGCAAGGGACGGCTAGGGGATGAAGTGGGCGAGGTGAGGCAGCTGTGGACTCGAGGAATCGATGAATGGGCGAGTGAGGGACGGTGAGCGCGGTCCCGGTGCTTTTGCCGCCCGGCCACGAAGGGTGAGGGCCGGCTGGCCACCTGGGCGGCTCGTGGCGCGCCAGCGGGGCCAGGGGAGGCTGACCAGGCGCCAAGGAAGCACGGGGAGGCGGACGCGTGGCCGGAGCAGTTGGGAAGGACGAGAGTTGGCGGCGGTTGGTACGCACCGACTGTTGCGGTGGTGGGGAAAAAAACCCGCACCGCAACAATCGGTCATGGCCCGGAACACTGTGCCGACAAGTTCCAATCCAATATTTCGCGGGCCACCGACTATTGCGGTGGGCGTGGGGACGGGCACCGCAACTTCCGGTGAGCTAGTCAAAGTCGGTCCACGTCACTTATATAGGCGACCACCAACTGTTGCGGTGGCTACCCCCACCGCAACAGTCCGTCAATCCAGAGGCTAATTTCCCTGTTTCAGCTACCCACCGACTATTGCGGTCACTGCCTGGGATGGGACCGCAACTTTTGGTGGCCCGGATACTGGTTGTGGATAAAAGATCCATGGAATGTTGCGGTGGTACACAATGGGTGACCACCGCAATAGTCAGTCAATCCAGAGAGCATTTTTCAATTTCTCTCAAGCGACCGACTGTTGCGGTCATAGCACCGCAACTTCCTGAGGTGGCTGGGTAAACGCGTGTATAGAAACCTGGTCACCGACTATTGCGGTGGTGGCAAAGACAGGCCACCGCAACTTGCTGTGACCACGTCATTTACACTTTCCAAGTTGGTTTTGAAGTGAATTTGGCTAAGCTAGGTCGTGTTCATGCCTAAGGGTCTAATAGGAACTAAATCGACCCATTCTTAGGCAATGCCAAGAGATTCTCTTTCTCTTTCCTCCACTTGTGTTTGTATACGACTAGTATTCTACTTGATAATTGATTTAGGTCCAATATATACATACACATATATGTACAACAACATGACTAGGAATGATGCGTAACCTGATTAAGTTAATTAAGTTCATTTAAGGTTCTTAATTAATGTCGTAACACCCGAGGTGTTACAACAAACTTGAGCAGTCGCGTGAAGACGCTCCCCAAAAACCTTATCGCCTGGCTATCCCGAGCAGGATCTCACGCCAGTCGAGGTTCCGGAGGCTCTGCTCTCGCTAGAACCGTGCGCGCAGTGCTAGCGATGGGGAGGCAAGCGATGCAGCAGAAACAATGAGGGAGAAGAGAGAGGTCTCCTAAACAGGAATACCTGAGAGGTTGTGTTGGTGTGTGTCTCTGGGTAGGGGAGGGCCTCCTTTTATAGGCGCTGCCTGGTGGAGGGGGGGTGCACCTGGACGCCTCTGCAGAAAAGGCAAGAATCCCGCGGAGCAAATAAGGCACGTCCTTGTAAGGGTTTAAGGTAGGTAATTGATTTTGCCATAATCCCGTTGACAAGTGGCAAAACCGATCACAGCACCGCAATACGTCCGTCCGACACGCCCCGCCCACGGCCTCGGCCCGGCCCGGCGAGGCGAGCGAGCGCGCGCGTGTGGCATCCCGGTTACCCTTTGCCAACTTCACATTGGGTGTACCACGTGTCCACCTAATAAGTTGGTTGAGATCCTCTTAACTACCAATATGGTAGTAACCACTTTTAACTCCCTTTGCATTAATCGTGGACCTTAAATATTTTAGATTTAATTAGAATTATATAAAAGAGTCAAGCCCAAATAAATCCAACAAAAATTCCATCGCCAGCACCAGCAACACCAAGAGCATCCCGCGTGGCCGTGTCACACCAGCAGCTAGTAAATCTCGTTCTAACTTTCACCACGACATGCTCCACGGTGCCGGCCTTGAGCAGACGCACCCCGTCAAGTTCGTCGTCCATGACCGACTCTACGACTCCTGCTACTATGTGCAAACAACCTAGAGCAATGGGTCACCGTCGTCCAGCTCTGCTGACTCGTGTGGTCATGCCCCACCGCCACACCTTCCTCTACGTCGTGCAGCTCCTCCTGGAGCTTATCTTGTTATCTAATCTCGAAGCTGAAACACCAGCAATCCAAGCTGGTCGGTCTGCCAGCATGCGACAATGTCTTAGTGCTAGAACCAGGCAGTATTGGTTTGGCAGCCAGTGGCCTCTAGCTTCTATTTGTGCAAGATGGAGACACGATGGAGAGATCGAGTCGGAGTTGGCCTTCAGAATTTTGAAAGAATCGGGGCAGGGTAAGAAACTATGGACATAAACCTAATCCAATGCGGAAGCGATGTCGAGAGTTAAAGACGTTGTTAGAGTTCGAGAGACCAGTTGGAACCCATATGTCAAGATGGACAAAGAAAAAAGGAAGAAACAATCCTCTCTTTAGAAATTGGTAAAGATAAAAATTTTATGAAATGTTTCTCAGTGTGTATGAGACACTGTGATGAATCAACATTGATGAACTTTGCATCTGAGCATTTGCCCATTACTGTGATGTTTATGAACCAGAGACAATTCCCTATTTGACACGAAAAAACTACTCGTTCCTTTTTTGGCCTTCAAAAAAGTTTTATTCCTTATTTGACACTGAGTTTAACTTTGGTTACACTCTTTTACGTTTTCCATCCATGAACTGTTAAATGTCTTGTGAAAAGATGATTTTGCCTCTATGGGCCCCATCACCCTTCTCCCTCCTCTCCTCCCCTTCTCTCTCTCTTCATTTTTCCTTATCCAGCCTGCCGCGTACGTCTGCCCGAACGTCCACGTCGGCGAACTCGATGGTCTGCCCCTCGTCGGTGGTGACCCGGAACGAGAGCCCCTGCCCGTTGAGGTACGCTAGCGACTGCCAGTTGACGCCCCAGTTCCGCGACATGGCCATCCACCCGGCCGAGCGCGCGCCCCGCACCTCCATGGCGCGCACGATCCCGCCGCGGTAGATGCCGATCTTCTCCCATGGCGGTTGCGCCATGTCGAAGTGCTGCCGCGGCGGGTTGCACCAGCCGCCGTCGTCGGAGGGCAGCGCGTAGTTGGGCGGGCAGAAGTTGGTCGCCGTGACGGTGATGGAGACGCCCCGGCGGCACCACTGAGGGTCGGCGCGCGCGTCGCAGGTGATCTTGTAGCACTGCCCGCACGAGTGCACGACGCGCCGTCGTTGAACTGCGCCGTGCTCAGCGCCGCCGTCCGCGTCCCGTACCCCTATGTGTACAGGTTCCCGTACCCGCACGCGCCTCCTGCAGCCGCCGTTGGTTGCCGTGAGTCCACGTCTTCAACGGGGAGAAGATAGCAGATTGAAGGCACGTACACATGGTGTCGGACGCGTCGCTGCCGCCGTAGAACGTGGCGCTACCCTTGCTCCAGCCGGACGGCGTGAACGCTCCGACCGTCGAGGCGGCGGCCAGCGCGCTGCCGACCACGAGCACGGCCGCGCTCGCTCCCCGTACCAGCGGCACGCTCCGGCCAGCCTCCACATGCGCCAACGGCCGCGCCCCACCTCACCTCATCTCCGTCTGAGCCGGCGACGAGGGCTGCTCGTCTGCTGCGTCGGCTGCCGGTAGGAGGTAGAAGCAGCGAGCTGTGGAGGAAAAAAAAGATTGATTTGTTCTTTAGACGCTAGATTGCCTTTGCCGGCTGAGATCTGACAGCTGCTTAAGTTGCAGTGGCCACTGCATCCAGGCCCGGAGCAGAGGAGGGAGAAGGGGAGGAGAGGAGGGAGAAGGGTGGTGGGTCTCACAGAGGCAAAATCGTCTTTTCACAGGGCATTTAACGGTTCACGGATGAAAAACGTAATAGAGTGTCATATATGAAACCAAAATTAAACTCAGTGTTAAATAGGGAACGAAAATTTTTTAAGGGCCAAGAAAGGAACGAGTAGTTTTTTCGGTGTTAAATATGGAATTGTCTCTATGAACTACTCTGAGCATTTGCCTATGTGCCACTGATTTCTGTTATGTGACTAATGTTCTGAGCATTTGTCCATTGCCATTGATTTCTGTTATGCTAACTATTCTGAGCATGTGTCCATTGCCACTGATTTCTGTTTACTTACTCTTATTCTGAGCATTTGCCCATTGCAATGAATCTATAATTTTTTGGCACTTGCCTTCAATATTTTGTGCAATTGATGCTTGCTTTTCATATTTGTGTAGGTGATGCCCTGGTATGTGGTTATTGTTGGACGCCAAACTGGAGTCTTCTCCAGCTGGGAAGCTTGTCATGCTCAAGTGGATAGCTTCAAGGGAGCATGCTACAAAAAATACAAGACAAGAGATGAAGCCATGGCAGCTTTCTATGGTAAGCAAGTTCAGCCAATTCAACCAAAAAAAGACCATGTTGCAGTTCAACTAAGGAGGAGGGCTAACTGGGACTTTAAAGATCAAGTTATATTATTAGGATGTGCAATAATATTAGTTCAGGGTATAATTATCTTGTGTATGCTTTGGAAATTGATGTAAAGCTGGGTTTCATGGTATTTGGCCAGCTTGTGGTAACCTCACCAATGCAAGAGGTAGTTGTATCTAGGACAATGCAGGCAACCAAACAAACTCAAGTTGCATCTCATATTTGAATTCTGAGCTCATGCATGCAACCAATCACCATCTCCAGATAACCTGGCTGCACTGGTGCAGGCAACCAATTAACCGCGTGTTGCATGAGTTG
>CM014272.1:71616098-71629025 GCA_004135705.1 Alloteropsis semialata | reverse complement strand
GGTGAATTAACTAGCAAGTCGCTTCTCATTGTGGACACGGGTATGTTATGTTTAGCAACAAACTGAGCAGTAATAAAACTATGAGAAGCTCCTGAATCAAATAAAACTGAGGCGGGGGCGGAGTTAACAAGGAACATACCAAGCACAACATCCTGAGCCTCCTGAGCGGTCTCTGCTGCAAGGTGATTCACCTTGCCCTGGGTGAACCTCTGCTGTCCTCTGCTGCCCTGTGGAGTCTGGTTCCCATTCCTCTGCTGGGACTGCTGGACCTGTCTGGGAGTGCTGCTGCCCTGACCCTGTGAAGACTGACCAGAACCCTTGGGACAGTTGTGAGCAAAATGGCCAACTTCCCCACACCTGAAACAACCACGAGCGGGTGGAGTGCTGGGGGTAGCACCTCTCACAGGCGTGCTAGCTGGAGTACCCTGGCGACCCTGGGTAGAAGGAGTGCGCTGGCCCTGCTGGCTGGAGCGCTGGAACTGTGAAGCGGGGCGCTGAGGCTGCTGGAACTGCTGAGGCTGTCCACCCTGTCCTCCTGAACGGTACGGCGTACCCTGAGCCTGTGACTGGAAGTAGCGTGGGCGAGAGCTGCTGCCTGACTGACCCTGCTGAAGAAGCTTCCTCTTGTGGTCACCCATCTCACGGCGTGTGTACTCCACACCAATGGCCTTATCAATCAGCTGCTGGAAGGTAGGAAAAGTGTGGACCATCAACTGGTAGCGAATAGGAGCACTAAGACCCTCCAGAAAGTGATCCTGCCTCTTTGCATCATTGTCCACCTCCTCTGGAGCGTAGCGAGACAGCTGAGTGAACCTGTCCCTGTACTCAGCCACTGACATGTTCCCCTGCTTCAAAGCGAGGAACTCCTTCTTCTTTTGCTTCATCACACCGGCAGGAATATGGTGATCTCTGAAGCTGGTCTTGAACTGATCCCAGGTGATAGCATTACGATCTGCAGCAGCGGCGGCGTAGGAGTCCCACCAGTCAGAAGCTGCACCCTCAAGTCGTCCTGAAGCATACAGGACCTTCTCCCTGTCAGTGCACTGTGTGATCTCCAGCTTCTTCTCAATGTTCTTGATCCAATCATCCGCATCAAGTGGATCAGCACAATGTGAGAAGGTGGGCGGATGATGACTCATGAACTCACGGTGCCTGTCCCGTGGCTGATTCCCTTGTCCTCCCTGCTGGTTCAGCTGGTTCTGCAGGTTGGTCATGGCTGCAGTCATGTTCTGCAGGAGCGCCATCTGAGCAGCAACAAACTGTTGATCCATTGCTGGCGGTGGCACTGGGGGCTGCTGGGGACCGTGGCGAGGAACAGCTGGCTGATCAACTCCTGAACCAGACCTGGTGTTCACCATCTGAGCGTTAGAAACATGAGATTTAGAAATTGATAGACGAACTGAATAAGATGGAATAAAGAATGCACAACAATATGAATACCAGATGTAATTACTTGTATAAGCAAGTTTTACAACATGAATATCATATGATTGACATAGATCATAAGGTTAAAGATTAAATCTCGTCTCCAGATTTAGACAGATTCTGTTAGTCCAACTAAAACAGATATAACTCTTAAACAGATCGTCCAAAAATAATGAATTTTTGACTAAAACAGATATAACTCTTAAACAGATCGTCCAAAAATAATGAATTTTTGACAGAACAGAGAGTATGAAATTCTGAATCCAACCCAATAGGAATCAACTCATTTGGATTTCGGGAACAAAAGATATTAAGGAAACATCCTGGCTGTGTCAGAGGCTCTAGACAGATTCTGTATACTCCAATAAAATACAGGTATCTTTTTACCAGAAAATCCAAAAATCGTAAGATTTTGCCAGAAAATAGCTTATCAAATTCTGGTTCTAACCCCACTGGTTTCAGGTCAATCGGAGTTCTGTAGCTTCAGATATAATTCAAAAGTACAGCAGTGTCAGATAATGACGAGAGCAGAAATAAGTATGACGTGATTAAAGATATATAATGATAATGATTGATAAAGAGATTAAATAAACCTTAAGAACAGAACCCAAGACATAACCCAAACTAAATAAATTTATTGATTTAATAAAAATGATGTTGTGTGGTCATCACTCCACAAAACACCGCAATCATACAAAACTCCAAATCACCAAGTTTAGCACACAGCAAAACAATCTCACACCTAAGCAAAATCTAACACACCACTAATTAATCGAACTATCGTTTATTACAAGACCTGAACAAGACTGAACTCCTATCATCCTAAGGATCCCTAATGATGGTCCTGCAAGATGAAGAACCAAAGCGAATCCTCTTGCGCGGCGGCGACTGAACATGAGCATGTAACTCGTCCTTAGGTGGTTGAGCATCTCCTCGACGCTCTGCCTCTAGCTCCTCAATCCTCTGATGAGCTGCTTCAATCCTAGCATATGCCAACTCTAGCTCTGAATGAGTGGCATCCAAGTTCTCACTGAGTGCGCTTGTAAGGCCAACCTGAGCATTCATGGTACCGCTCTCAATGGGAGGCGCTGTGAGCTCTACCATGTTACTCCCACTGGCTCGGCGCGGGTAGTGCCTGAAGAAAGAATTGGCCAGAGACGACTGATGGTTGTGAAGAAGAACATACAAGGCACTCCTTGCAGCGTCATCAATCCCAGCTGCAAAGGTGGTATGTGGAGAAATAGCCCTGTGTGCCCTCAACACCAAGAACTTCCTGGTGACCTCATCAAATGCTCTGACATGCACAGTCACGTACCACAGCTCAGGATAGCGTGAGCTTTGGTACCTCTCTCCAATGTACTCAGGCCTGATTGGGTTTCCCTCCTTCACCAGAATGAACCGGAGTACCCTGGGGAAGAACCCACTCCCATCAGTGGTGCGCTCTGTAGTCATCCACCTCGCAACGGGAGAATCATCTGAGTAGTTATCCACATCTGAGTCTTCTTCATCACTGGAGTCAGGTCCATCATCATCCCTATTGTCATCACCTCCTGGATCACCTCCAGCTTCACCTTGTTGAGCTGGAACGTCAACAGGTACCTCCTCCTCGTCATCATCCTCCACTAGGACTGGTGGCACCTGAACTGGAGCTGGCGGCTGCTGAACTGGTGCAGCATCGTCCTGACGAACACACCTCCCTCCAGTCCTCTTGCGAGCGGTCTTCTTAGTCCTAGCCATCTTCAGAAAAGACCAGGCCACGTAAGCACAACTCTAAGAGGTAAGAGCAAAAACAGGTAGATAGAAACAAGACCAAGATATAAGATGAACAGAGTAAGGATAGAGCAATATAAGACAAAAATAAATTTTTGTTTAGCCAAAAGCAGACAGAGTAAGCAATAGCGGAAGTAAGAAAGAACAATTAAGGGCCTAAAAGACGACCATGCTAACTAGGCTAACGTCCTACAGTCAACACTGCTCTGATACCACTTCTGTCACACCCGGTTTTTGAGGAATAAAACCAAGTAAATCACATGTGCGCCAGGATCCGTTCACACACACATGATGACATCATTAGCAGTATCAAACCAATGTATATCGAAAACAAAAGAGAGTTAAGTAATATTATTACAAGCCACAAATAATATCCTTAACAATAACAAACGTCTCATCTAAGAATTGATAATAGATCCATCCACAGGCAGTCGGCTGGTGGAACGCACACCTAGAACTCGTCAAACTCCTCGATGTAGTCTCCACAAGTATCACCCTCTGAGCCGCAGATAAACAAGTTTGAGTACACTTATGGTTGGTACTCAGCAAAGTGGAGTAATAAATAAATATGACATGCAAGGCTTTAATCAAAGATGGCAATAGGCTATAAGCATTAAGCAATTTTAGTTGGTCATGTTTTTAGTTAGCAAGCTTAACTAAGTATAAGTATATACCAACCCAAATAAAGTATAGAACCAAATGCTCAACAAGTAACCATGATTTAATTCAACTTCAAGTTTAATTATCATGAGAGGATCCAAGCCGCTCTTAACCGTGAGCACGGCTGTTATAACAGTTTTACACTCTGCAGAGGTTGTACACTTTACCCACACACAATGTATTCTCATATAGCCTGAGGTCATGAGTCTCTTCAACACTTCCTTAGGTGAGGGGCCAGAGAAACATTACATGATCTTTACAAAGAATTATTAACATGAAACAACCCGCTAAGGTTTCAAGCCATAGCAAAGCATAACCTTTTCTAATCGCCGAGTTACTTACCAAAGCATACTCCCAAGAGATCCGGCTATACCCCATCTATGCTTCCCCTCTTGCCCTTTCGGTAAGATTATTACAGGTTAATTCTTCTAATTAATTAATCATGACCAGAGCCCGTTAGTTATGTGGTTGCACTGTTTTCTCGGGTTGTCACTCCATGTTCCAATTAAAAGTATGTTCTTGTTTATCGTCCAATGAGCATATCACATATTCATAAGTTCAACATTAATGATCTCCATAACCCAAGTGTAGAGCAACTAAGCAAAGCTACCCAACAATAATTAAATACCCAGGTTATGCAAGGAATAAGGTAAACAAGACTAGGCACATCCCTAAAATAGGTTCCATCAATATTATAACCATGCATGACATAAAAGTAAATGTGATAAATGTATGATTATCCTTGGGATAAGCATGATCAAGGACACTTGCCTTCTGCGAAAGGCTCCTGCTGCTCAGAGTCTTCAAAGAACTGCTCCTGCTCCTCCTCAAACTGCTCTCCTTCTAAACGCGTCACACGATCACATACAAGAAGCAATACAACAAAATAAGAAACAATACACCAAACATATGCAACAGAACAAAACAACAGAATAAAACTACTGTACACGTCCTAAGGATCACGTGAGCGCAAGAATCACTTAATTTGGAGCTAAAACGTGGAAGATATGGCTAAAACAAGATAACAGGGGCTTAACTGCGATTACCAGAACTTCCTAAGGACTAGACAGTAAGATTCTAGGGGTATAAACATAATTACGTATAGAAACCGAAGGTCTACAGCGTAAAAAGGCAGGCTCGGACGGCGGCTACTATTATTTGAAAACTCGGGGTTCAAACCGTAAGAAAACAGGACCTAAATATAAATACTTTGAACTAAGGCTGGACGGCGGGTTAATTTCCAAAAACCTCAGGGGCTCTTAACTAAAAAGACCACAGCTGACCGGTAAGGCTCGGGTTGACTTGGATCTAAAGCCGTTGATGCGAGATCGGACGGCTCTGGTGCATCAGCATCGCCGGCGGCGGCGCGGAACAGGACAGGCGGCGGCGCAAGGCGGCGCCGACGGCGAAGTTCGCCGGAATAAAGCGAAACAGGAGCTACAGAGCATGAAATCGAGCGCGGAAAGGACCATTGGATCGGGCGAGGCACGGCTAACTCACCTAGGTTGATCTGCACGACGATTGCACGGCGAGGACGTCGAATCGGCGATGAGGGCGGTCCGAGTGAGTCTGTCAACGACGGCGAGGTCTTAGATGGCGAAAAGGATCCACAAAATTGACTTATGGAGCTCGGGGAAGCTTCCTTACATGCTCGTAAAGCTCGGGGACGTGCTCTGGTGGTCGAACGGGCGGCGACGACGGTACTCCGAGGCGGCGGCGGTCGTGAGCTTTGGAGCGGCGGCGCAGCGCTTGAGAGATGCGGGCGCGGGCGGTTAGGGTTGTAGGGCGCACGCGGGGCTTGGCGGCGCAGCTATATAGAGGCTAGGGGCTCCGGGGTTCGCGGGATCCGGTTGGGATACGGCGGCGCAGCTCCTGGCCCCGGGTTCCGCTCGTGCCCGAGCCGGACTCGAGGTCGGGGGTGAGTCCGACTGCTGGGACCCACGCGCCAGCGACACGGAGAGGGACGGCGAAGGCGGGTTCGGGACGGGGCGTCAACGACGTCAGCGCGCGCGGAAGCGGGGAAGGACAGCGGGCCGCACGCGGAAATGGGCTGGGCCGGCGGGGTGGTTATCCGGACCAAGGAAGAAGACAGGGGCTAAAACCGAACCTACGAAGAGTTCAGGGAGGTCTTTCGGACTTAAGCTAGAAACTATAAAACTAAACAAAACAAATGCAAAATCAATTTGAATTTAAATAAATTTAAATTCTCCTCAACTTGCAGACAGTACATAAAACTTATGCAGCAGCATGAATGCAACAAAAACTTATTGTGATTAATAATTAATTATTAAATTGAATAAAATCCTAATAAATTCCAATTAAATCCTAGAAATTTATTAAAGCCCTAAATAAATCCTAGAAAATTCAGAATTGGTTTCTAAGATTTATTGTGATGAAAATTAGGGTGTTACAGGTGCCGCGAGAGGGAGTCGGACGGGCGGCGGACGGCGGCGCCCCTGATTCGGCCGCGCGAGCGGCTAGGGTTAGGGTTCGCCGTTCCGCGGTTGGCCGCGACTCGCGTGAATCGCGCTCGTGCGAGTGGGGAATTTTGGGGACGAGACCGCGGGGGGTTTCGTGGACCGGGGGAGGCACAGAAGGCCGGCCTGCAACTCTAGTTGGGCCAATGGGCCGAGCGAATTTTTTAGCTCGTTAGGCTCGCGAGCTGCTCGAACTCGCTCGTTATACTAACGAGCTGAGATAGATGTTCGAGCTGGCTCGTTAATGTATCGAGCCGAGCTGAGTCGAGCCGAGTTCGTCACGAGCCGAGCGAGCTAACAAGTTACGAGTTTTTTGTCCAGCCCTAGCTGCAATGCTGGCCTTCGAAAAAGCTCGCTGAAAAGAGGACTCGACACGAGGAGGCCTGGAGAGAGAAGCGAAGGCTCGATGAGGCGTCACTGCCACGTGGTCCCCGGTAATGTGGCCCCACGAGTCAGTCAGAAGCGCGGCGTGGTTTACTGGTCGATTAGCTTTTGCTTTGGTTAGCGAAATCTCGTTTGCTTTGAGGCGAGCAACGAGGAGACAGGATCCCCGACCCGCTCCGCGTGCCGGGGTCGGGTCCTCGTGGGCCGGGCCGATGCGGGCCCCTCTTCCCCTCCTGCTCGTCGTCGTCGGTTTGAATATGCGCAGGCTGTACTCAAGGCAAAGCAGGCGGACCCCTTTTGACTCTCTTCGCTTTCTTTCGGGGAGGGAATAAAACGCTCCCCCAGATTTGAACGTTGAAACTTGGGCTCAACAAATTTGAATACTTTTCGCGTAAAGCCAAGCTTGCCACACGAGTACTTTTCTCACAACTAACATCAGAAATTTGAATATTTTTCCTTTTTTCCACTGCAATCTGTGATCAAAGCCTGCACTGAGGGGGCGTACTGTGTCCTCTCGATTCGTGATCACGTTACTACAATTTCGAACAGGACGAGCACGAGGGCAAATCTGTGCGTAATCACGGCGAGGAACAGTGTCAGCTCGGCTGGCCTCAGGAGAAGGCACGGCGCTCGCGGCAAGCAACCTTCTTGACCGGCCGGGCCGGCCCGCCCGCCCGACCTCCCCTGCATTGCGCGTCGCATTTACACCGCGCCTCCCAAGGCCAGCGGTCGCAGCGTGCACAGCCAGCTGCGAGCGGCGAGTTCTTTAAGGAAGCGGCAGGCCGGTGCCTTTGCCCCCGCCTGGCTTGGCTTGGAGCGGAGTGGCTCGCCTTGCCTTCTCGGAGAAGACAAGCGAAGCGAGCGTTCTCGTCCCTGTCCCGCGTGCTTGCTTCTTGTCCTGTTTCTACTAGCAGCAGCAGCCGCCTCTGCCTGTGGCCGGCCTGGGACTGGGAGGGAGAAGAGAAGAGAGCTCGCCAGCCAGGGGGGGAAGAGGGAACGGCGGGGTGGGAGAGATGAGCGTGACCAAGTTCATCAAGTGCGTGACGGTGGGCGACGGCGCGGTGGGCAAGACCTGCATGCTCATCTGCTACACCAGCAACAAGTTCCCCACGGTACGCGCGGCACGGCGCCCATCTCCTCCTCCCTCTTCTTCCTGAGATTCTGCTCGATCTGGCTCTCTTCTTTCCGGTCGTTTCTTCTCGCGTTTCCCGTACGAAACTGTCAGTTCATGGTAGGAGCAGTACACTTTTCAGTTTGTTTCTGAATCCAAGCTGGCTACTTCGTTCCGTGTTTTCCGCCATACGTATTCTGCTCCATCCGCTCCTGTCCCGTTCCTCTTTGAGAATGAGGAAACCTGTGATGGAATCATCAGTTTGCGATTCGCATTCAGCTCTCTGGCCGCTGGAACTGACGGCGCGCTCTGTTCGTGTTTCCTGACAGGATTACATCCCCACGGTGTTCGATAACTTCAGCGCCAACGTCTCCGTGGATGGCAACATCGTCAACTTGGGCCTCTGGGACACTGCTGGTACTGCTTCTGCTTCTTCCCATTTCACAGATCAACTTTTACTACAGTGGCTCAATATCTGAAATTGTGCTGTGCGTTTTCTTCCGTTCAGGGCAAGAGGACTACAGCAGGCTCAGGCCACTGAGCTACAGGGGCGCAGACGTGTTCGTCCTGGCATTCTCCCTGATCAGCAGGGCAAGCTATGAGAATGTTCTTAAGAAGGTATGCGGATAAGATCAGCAAGTGATTATTTGTTGGAGGTGTGTTTGTAGGGAGAGAACCTAAGAAAGCCTGGACTTGTAGTGAAGATAAGATAAATCCCTTTGTAGGGAGAGGATCCAGGAAAACCAATTCCAAGAATAGATTTCAGATATCTCAATCTCTGACACATGATAATGTTACCAACCAAAGCAGCTGCAGCCTGCAGAAGAGCTTTATTTATTTATTTATTTATTTATTTATTTATTTATTTATTTATTTATTTATTTATTTATTTATTTATTTATTTATTTTATTGTGCCTGATCACCTTGGCCAATATACCTAGCTGTATCCTTGCAGTTTCTGCTTTTCAGATTATGCGGTTATTATTGCTGGAGCATTATGAACTGATCATTCTATTTCTGACCAAACAGTGGATGCCAGAGCTTCGCAGATTTGCGCCAAATGTTCCAGTTGTTCTTGTTGGGACCAAGTTAGGTGAGGAGATGCTGAATGTGACCTTGATTCAATGAAGTTTAATGCCACATATTTGTTGTCATGATTGTTCTTCCAAGTTCCATTGGCTAATCATGGAATTTTGTTGCATTGTCCAGATCTCCGTGACCACAGAGCCTACCTTGCTGACCATCCTGGAGCTTCAACAATCACCACGGCGCAGGTTAGCTTTATCATCGTCTGCTTAAATTATGCTGATGTCTTACCAGCATATAGTTCTCAGAAGGAGCTTAGAATTTCTCTTATTCCGATTCCTCTTGTTGTGCAGGGCGAAGAACTGAGGAAGCAAATTGGTGCCGCAGCTTACATCGAGTGCAGTTCCAAAACACAGCAGGTACTATGTCTCGTGTGAAATAATTTTGATGGCATTGTGTCCTGTTTAAAATATGGCTAGTTTTTTTTGGTTAGTTTAAACTAGGTGTCTATGGATTGTTGGTACTAGACGTATTACTGACTTCTAATGATGTTGGCCATACTAGAATGTCAAGGCTGTCTTCGATACCGCCATCAAAGTGGTCCTTCAACCTCCTCGACGAAGGGAGGCAATGCCTGCCAGGAGGAAAAGTAGGCGTGGCTCTGGATGCTCGATAATGTAAGCTTCATCTTTCTACTGTTTACTAGTTGAATCATTTGATGATAATAGTAATCTGTTATATTGGTTTCAAACCAGTGAAATTTTAATTTTAAAATTCATTTGTGAATACTTGAAAAAAAAGGAAATACACTTCCTGCAATGTCAAGAAGGTGCCTGGTTCATTGACTGCTGTTCATACTTCAAATAAATTTTGGAGCGGGCTGCTTTACTGATTTAATTTTCTTGTAATGACTTGCCCCACAGGAACCTGATGTGTGGCAGCACGTGTGCTGCTTAGGAGTTCGAAGGAGGTTAAGGCGTATGGTGTGTGTATGTGTTGTGGCAACTGGCAAGTGAATTTGCTATAGAATGCAGCATTGACTGATGCTGTTGTTTTCCTTGGCTTTTCTGCTGTATGCTTGGTTTTTTTTAGGCTTATTACGTCAGGCTCTTCAAGGACTGACTTCCCAGACTCTAGTGTCATGTAAGAAGTTTGTTGGACAAGGATTGTTGTAACGTTCTGCAAGAGAGATGTGGTATAAGTACTAAGATACAAACTAGAACATGCGTTCTTCACCATGAATGTTTAGGGACATGATGGCGTTGCTTTCCTGGACATGATGGCGTTGCTTTGCTACAGATTCTGTAAGCTTATCGGCAAGTGAAGCTAGACGAGGTAAATGGTCAGTATACAAACCGTTCAGGCCTAAGCTAGGTTGATATCGTTCGATTTGGCCTAATCTGCAATTCCTGACTCCAGGGAACCAACAAACTACGCAGTTCTGAAAGATACCTTGAGACAAGCCTGCTCTACAATCAGGCTCTGGTAACCACTACAGCAATGGCTTTATTCCGCGCCTCTGAATCTCATCATCAGACAGAGGTGCTGCACATGCATGCCTTTCGCCGGCTTCATTTTCGCAACATGTCTCTCAGCTTCTCTGTGGCTGACCTCAGTTCGGTAGCAATACCTACCTCATTGGCCGAGTGCCCTGCATCTGGGACCACCTGCATCCAGTAGATGAATGTAAGGTACAAATTGGGGACAAAATTCTAGTCAATTTGTCAAGGGTTCCGATTTCAGAAAATTGGCTGTGCAGATGCCAGTTGTATCAAACAGTGGTAAGCAAAATATGATACCGTGTTAGCTCTTGTTAAATCATGCCTGAGAAATATTGCTTCGCAAACATGTTTGAGGCACAATTAGTCACATGGAAATTGCAAATCAAATAAAGATGTCTATAACTATTTGGTACTACGCCCAACAAAACACGCCGTGTCTTCCACCTACAGTTTGGTGGCCATATACTATCAGAAAACTTAAAGAGTTCAAAAGATTGCAATCAATTGACACTGCCTTGTGTGTAGATAAGAAGACGAGATGACACCAACTTTCACAACCTGTTCATTCAGGACCCAAACTAGTTCCACACATTAATATCACATGTGGTATTTGGAAGGATGATTGAACATCATTTACCTTGAATTCTGCTTCAGGCCAAGCTTTATGAAGATCCCAAGCAGACATCATAGGGCAACAAACATCATAACGTCCCTGCAACATAATAAGTAATCAAGAATGAGCACGCTATCGCTTTTTACCAATAACATTTCTATCATGGATTTGGGGTTCCAAATTACCCAGGCAAAACAACATGATTGAACAGGAGTTTAATAACAATTGAATGTAAACAGGGATGAAGAGCTGAAGGCAATGTGCAATGTGTGACATAATTTGTAGCATTTGCCAATGAATTACTGACACGCACACATATAACCAGGCACCCAGTTACCAGAAGATGCGCATGGATATTGTGTGAATAACAAAGTTAGTGACAAGCATACCTGCACAATAAAAGCTTTAATATGTCGAATCTTGTCAACATTGTCTAATAGGTATGAATCTGAGGGTAAAAATCCCTTATTGACAAAATAGTGATTTTCAATCCTTGCGAAGGCCTGAAAATTGAACCATGTGTCAAAATACATTAGAATATTAACTCGACCACACAAATTATACAAACATCAACTAAAACATGCCTTATAAACATTTTATGCTGTGATTTATACAGAGTCAGTGCAGATTTCTACAGCCAACGATGGCAACAGTTTATTAGCATTATGGAATAGGTTTTCCCGATTGTGACTATACAATGATCACTTATTGTTTCTATTTTAAGTCCAGAGTAATATTGAGCATATAAACAATTTAATTAAAATAGTACAGATCCCTTGAAAAGTGTTCTTCTCTCAATCTCTATACAAAGCTAAACATCAGAATGAAAGCTGAAAAAAATCAATACGCTAGGTTGGTGAAACAAAAGGAATTGTGATGA
Organism: Alloteropsis semialata; assembly: GCA_004135705.1. NCBI lineage: Eukaryota > Viridiplantae > Streptophyta > Magnoliopsida > Poales > Poaceae > Alloteropsis > Alloteropsis semialata. The sequence continues at coordinate 71,617,176 of CM014272.1, read as the reverse complement.
TGGTAATGCTACCCAAAAAAAAAAAAGCTTGTGAGAGGACTTACCAGTGAAAACTTGTCATCTTCCCCTCGTTTAATATTATCATTATTTTGGATAAGATGTGCAGTCATCATTTCCCACATTGTCCATCGCTTAGCAGCTTCAACCTAATTGGGAAAAGGCACATGTCTCCTTATCAAAAAGAAATCATGAAGATTACCCAAATAATGACACAGAAAAAAGTTAAGAAACTACGAGAAGGCCCACAAGTATGTTAAGACATATTTACTCCAAACAGGAAATGCGTGGGGCTATTATACCTGAACAGTAGGATCAGATGAAGTTAGCCTTTTGTTATATGCAGCTATGAAACAATTCCTTTTCTCCTCAGGAATAAAATCTCTGAATGGTTCCCATGCTGCAGATTTAAAACTAAAGTTGTTAATAATACTCAAACAAAAGTGGTACAGGAACATAGGTTGGTTTTTCTTTCATAAAACAGAAAGTAAAATGGTTTCAGAGAACACTAGAACACATTGCATTAACAATTTGTGTTGTCATTTAACTTCAAGAATAGTCACTGAGAAGGATATGGCATGAATCATAAAAGTTGGCAGTATTACTCTGGAAGAATGAAAATGATTTGGTAATGTTTAACGAAGCACTTTTGTCTCTAGGACACAAAACCGAGAATACAAACCATCTGGGAAAATGGATGCTGCACCGCCCTCATAGAACCAATCAAGCTCCTTTTTCCTAAGCAGGAAAATTCCTCTTAGAACAATGCCAGTGACCTGGTGAGCATCCAAGGAGTGTTAGCAAGATCCACGGTGTAACTTCCATGTACGCATGTACGCTACACAAGTTTCAGGAGGAATAAAAATGCAACAGATGATAAATTACTTGCCTTATCAGGGTGTGTCTGACTGTAAGCAAGGGCCAAGGTACTTCCCCATGAACCACCAAACACCTACATTATATCAGAACAATGAGTTCCACTGCAGAAGAGCAAGTAACCAAAGTTGATGGGAAAAAGAGTCAAATAATTGCCTGCCATTCCGGGATGTCAAGATGTTCCCTAAGCTTCTCAATGTCAGCT
>CM014272.1:71589796-71615429 GCA_004135705.1 Alloteropsis semialata | reverse complement strand
CGGTGGGGGTGCTGCCAAAGTGCCAAGTGCCAAGTGCCAGGCAGGTGAATCTGGACGGATCTGGCCTTTTGTTTCGGCGCTCGCGACACGTGAGGCGCTGTGGAAGTGGGGAGTGTAGAGCGTGGAGGATTCCTTCTGGCATGTGGCGTGGTCGCGTGTATCCGCTCCGGGCGGCCGGCCCCGGCCGTCGTGTCGGGCGTCCACAATTCGGCACCCCGTTGCGAAGGCTTTAGAAAGTCCAACAGCGTGAGAATATTTTATTCTCAATAGAGAGATTTTGGGATGAACAAAACCAAGATATTGGATTATTGGAAAAACTGCTCCATCAGCTTCCCAATAAGTCATTCCAAAAAATGTGGGGATTGAGGATGAGAGAGCTATCTCCACTATAGTGGGGATGGAGAGGTGTTTTTTGGGGAGCTATTGGGGATCTGTTGGAGTTGTTTTTTTCTCCTCCATCTCCAATACACATATTTTTTTGCTATTGGGGACTGGAATGGGGAGCTCTTGGACTTGCTCTTATAGACGCATTCGATTGCGAAGTCGAGATCATTTTCAGCGGAATTCCATTTCGCGGTCGCGGGAATTCATTACGTGGTTTCAAGAACGTCATTCATTTATTTTAGTCGTCTAAAATAGTGCTTCAAATGCTCTTCTTATTTCTAATTTTATGTTGTGGTTTTATAAACTCCACATACAGGGCGATGATATGTTCATCTAGCCTGGTGCCAATGCACCAGGGTAAGCAAATGTTTTCCATTCACCATGTAATATTACAAATTATTCTGATTTTTTGAGGAGTGCACCACCATCAATTTAGCTTTAACTTCGCCTTTGTCCACATATTATTTAATCTTATGATTAATTGATAATTGATATTTGTATATAGGTAGTTTTTATCTGAATGAAGCTAGCTCCATCTCTCTCCTTAAATTTATGCCCGATAATCTGTTGAAAGTTTCATTTTGTGATTTCTAAAAACGTTGTCATAGCTTTTATATGCAGTTTCTGTTAGTCTGATGTATCGCGCTGTTTGAACCTGATAATCATGTGGCTCTCCTCTTGCAGGTCCTCTATCTCGAATCAAGTTCAAGTTCGGGTCTACTATGTTCTGATGTGACTAGTCCTCTTACCATGTTCCAGTAACAATTTTTTTTTATAGGTGGGAGGGTGAGGTAGACTAAAAGCAACTCCAGCCACACCCTCTGACCCTCTATTTAGTTTGAGTAGGGGCCGTCTCTATTTTCTAGGGGCTTAGTTTTTTCTCCAACTCCAGCAATATCCTCTAAAACAGCTCTCTACTTTTCGTTAGCCTATATGTTAGTATTTATTTTAGATAGAGGGCCCCTAGAGACCCCTAGACCTGGGGGGTGTACTTTTCGTTAGCCTATATGTTAGTGTTTATTTTGGATAGAGGGCCCCTAGAGACCCCCTAGACCTAGGGGGTGTGTGAGGAGATTTGGAGGGCTCCCCATTTTAGGGGCCGAAGTAGAGGATGTGCTGGACTTCGGTGTTTGACCCTTGGCCTCTAAATCTAGAATAGAGGCTTGTTTAAAGGGTCTGCTGGAGTTGCTCTAATCTTATACATTGAGGGGCTGAGGTGACCTGTTTCCATTATTGAGGGGCATCATGTTGGGAGGGGGTGCAAGATGGTATGAATTCTGTTTGGACCCTCTTTCGATGGAAGCACGAGCCTGTGTTGACGGTCTCATACTTGCCAGGAACAAAGGAGTATCGAGGGTGATCTTGGAGACAGACTGTCAAGAGCTTGTGAATATGTGGCAAGAGAAGGATTTCCAACGATTAAGGGTAGCACCGATCATGGGTCGAGTTGAAGATCTGAGTCGGAGTTTCATTTCCTTCAGATTTTCTTTTGCTAGTAAATCATGTAATAGATTAGCTCGTGAATGTGCAAAGCTAGTATCATGTGAGTCGCCTGTGGCTGTGTGGCAAGCTGAACTACCACAGGTGTTACGGGATATTGAGGGCCAGATTGGAAAGAAAGTTTGCGAAAGAAAGTTTTTAATTCTAAATTGAAGATTAGGAGGACTAAACATGATCTAATTATAAAACTAAATACACGGATGGACGGGAAATCGCGAGACGAATCTATTAAGCATAATTAATCCGTCATTAGAGATTGTTTACTGTAGCACGACGTTGTCTAATCATGGCGAAATTAGGCTCATTAGATTCGTCTCGCAAAGTTACCGGGGGTTATGGAATGGGTTTTGTCATTAACACACGTTTAATACTCCATGCATGTAAGATTCTTTTTGATGAATAGTGAAGTTTCAAAGTTTCAAAAGTTTCAGAGTGATCTAAACAGGGCCTGAGAACTCTGGTTGTAATTCTGATCATGGCTAAGCATTGTTGATGCTTAAAAAAAAGCCCGCCCAACTAACCAATCTAGAAGTATGCCTAAGGCTGTCCGCACTCGTCATGCTCTGCTTCCATCCTCTAAAAGGAATATTCTATCCTGGTCATCAAGATTCTCTCCTCTATACCCATTTCTCCCGCATCCATCATCCTCTATATCTCATACTCTATACCAACTAACCTATATTTTATTCAACCATCCCAACTACTATCTCCCCTCAACAAACATATTACTTCATTTATAATAATTATTTTCTAAATCATGGGAACCAAACAATTAGTAATACAAGTTTTTAATTAAATAAAAATGGTTATTATTATTTTTCTTTTTTTTCTTTTTTTTCTTTTCCCTTTTATTTGCCTCTCCGTCCGATCCGTGCCCTGGCCATTCATTTTCTCCTTGCTTTCTCCACCAGGCGCACAGCGGCTGCACGGCGCTACACATCGCCGCCTGCGAGGGGACACACCGAGGCGGGGATCTGGGCTGGGGCGGGGTGGGTGAGCCGCCGTGGCTCCGGCGCATCCCCGTCCATCGCTCGGTGTGCGCCAGCGAGTGTAGCACCGCCGCTGCCCTTGCCCAGCTTCGGCATCCGCGACGGCGGGAGACCTCGGCGCTGCAGGCGGGGCGGTCGGGCGGCCTCCCGTGCTCCCCCGCCCCCTCCCGTCCTCCCCCGTAGGCGAACCCCTCCCCCGCCGCCCTCTCCTCCCGTGCTCCCCTCTCTGCCCCTCTTTTCTTCCTGAGCCGGCGGGGGCGGGGGCGGCGACTGCTTGGGAGGTGGAGGGGAGGCCGCGGCGAGGGCTTGGACGCGCCGGCGTTCAGCGTGGACGGGGAGGGCGAGGGGGTGGGGGAGGAGAAGAAGAAGGCGGTGATCTGGCTTTGCTTCCGCACGAGCGGCCGTTGCTGTCTCGGCGTGACGCCATTGCGGAGGTGGAGGCGGGGTAACACGTCAGCAACGAGGGGCGGCGGCGGAGCGTGGGGAGCGTCCGGAGCCAGCAGGGCCTCGTTGGATTTTTCCTCCGGAAGGCGCGAGCAGGGGCGCTGCAGGGGGGGCCGCGCCACGTCCGCGCTTTACCGGACTACTGGGAGCACGCTTGATTTGCCGGATGGGAAGGCATCCGCTTCTTTAGCGTATGACTTACAGTAGCCCGCTGCGGGAATTTTTCCGCTATGTCCGTCCTGGAGGATGGCATAGCATACACCGGTGCGGTTAGCCTAAATCAAGCTAAAGAGGAACATGGGCCTTTTACTAAGGCATGGACCCATATATCCTAGGCCCAAAATTTTTTTTGGCCCACTTCAGGATGGCATTTGGACGACGGAGTATGAACCCGCACCAGCAGCAACAAAACCGGCAGCCTAGGCCGACGCCGACGTGATGGATTTGCTGGCTTCCAGTCTGGTTTTCTCTGCGCGAAGCGAACCACGAAGGCACCAAGCCACCACCAGTATGGCAGTATCGTAAGTACGTCGGCGGCAGCTGATCTGAGCCTGGCCGCAGCCCGCTTGCGCCGCGGGGACGCCCCGGGTCCGTGCCTGCCTCCCCTGCCGAAGCGCGATGGCGCGAAACGAACCAGATGGTTCGCCAACGACCATGGCCTCCCGGCTAGTCAACTACTCACCTCAGAAAGTCAGAAGAAGACGTCCCCCTCCGCACATCCGCAGCGGTCGCCGGCCGGTGCCAGTTCGCGACTCGACCCCCGCGCGGAAAATTTCCGGCGACGCCGACGTGCACCGGCCTGGCGCCCGGCTGTGCCGCCCAGAATGCTCCACGTAGGTCGGCAACATCGCCGGCGCCAGCTCTGGCCACTGGGCGCGCAGCACGTTGCGGTCGGTGCCCGTACCAGCGCCCCTCTTCTTCAAACCTCCCTAGCGTCAGCGCGTTTGCATCAACCCCCTGGAAAGGATAGCATATCAAGCTTCCAACCCCCGTGCACACATCAGGAACACATATTGTACCCATTCTGTTTTTACAGTTTTTTTACAATATAATTATATAAGTTTAAGATACAGCAGTAACAAAACTTTGAACATTTTTATTCTACACAAAAAGAAAACTTTGATGTCACAGTTGCAGATACAACCTCTGTGGTTTCCGCATATCACGTTGCCGAGTCGCGGAACCTGACCCCAGCTCCAGCAGGGCAGGCCAGGTCGCGTCCAGCGCTGCGCAGGAGAACGAGAGAGCAGAAAAGAGAAACTATTGAGGAGCCGTTAAGCTGATCCCCCTCCAATGCCGGCCACCCATCACCTTCCCCTCCCGCCCGCACCCCCGTGCGCTCACCACCACCACCTAACCGGCTAGCCCGCCTCCCCCCTCCTCGCAGCTCCGGTTCTCCGCGCGCCCGGCCTCCTCGGCGACCCGATGGCCGCCAACCCGCCGTCGTCGCGGGACCCGTCGCCGCAGCCCCGGCGGCCGGCCTCCTCCGCGGGCCACCCCAAGCGGGCAGGCCTCCTGCTCGGCCGCTACGAGCTGGGCCGCCTCCTGGGCCACGGCACCTTCGCCAAGGTCTACCACGCCCGCCACGCCGACACCGGCGAGACCGTCGCCATCAAGGTGCTCGACAAGGAGAAGGCCCTCCGCAACGGCCTCGTCCCGCACATCAAGCGCGAGATCGCAATCCTCCGCCGCGTGCGCCACCCGAACATCGTCCGCCTCTTCGAGGTCATGGCCACCAAGTCCAAGATCTACTTCGTCATGGAGTTCGTCCGCGGCGGCGAGCTCTTCGCGCGCGTCGCCAAGGGCCGCCTCAAGGAGGACACCGCGCGCAGGTACTTCCAGCAGCTCATCTCCGCCGTCGGCTTCTGCCACGCCCGGGGCGTCTTCCACCGCGACCTCAAGCCCGAGAACCTCCTCGTCGACGAGCGCGGCGATCTCAAGGTCTCCGATTTCGGCCTCTCGGCCGTCGCCGATCAGTTCCACAACGACGGCCTTCTCCACACCTTCTGCGGCACGCCCTCCTACGTCGCGCCGGAGGTGCTCGCGCGCCGCGGCTACGACGGCGCCAAGGCAGACATATGGTCCTGCGGTGTCATCCTGTTCGTGCTCATGGCTGGCTACCTTCCTTTCCATGACCAGAACCTCATGGCAATGTACCGTAAGATTTACAGGGGGGAATTCCGGTGTCCGAGGTGGTTCTCCAAGGATCTTACGAGTCTATTGAATCGTCTGCTTGACACGAACCCGGAGACGAGGATTACCGTGGCTCAGATCATGGAGAGCAGGTGGTTTCAGAAGGGGTTCCGTCCGGTCAGGTTCTATGTCGAGGATGACCAGGTGCACAGCGTGGCAGACGATGAGAATGAGGCGCCGGAGCAGGGGCCTAGTGAGCCTCCTCCACCGCCACCGCCACCACCACCACAACAAGAGGATGATGACTCTGGGTGGGAATCAGACTCGTCTGTAGCATCCTGTCCAGCCACATTGTCTTCAGAGGAGAGGAGACGGCCACGGCTTGTTGGATCTCTCACACGGCCAGTGAGTCTAAATGCATTTGACATCATATCATTCTCAAGAGGATTCAATTTGTCAGGGTTGTTTGAGGAGCGAGGCAATGAAATGAGGTTTGTGTCTGCACAACCGATGCAAACGATTGTATCAAAATTGGAGGAGATTGCAAAGGTGAAGAGCTTTGCAATTAGGCGGAAGGACTGGCGAGTGAGCCTGGAAGGTACGAGGGAAAGCGAAAAGGGTCCACTAACAATTGGAGCCGAGGTATTTGAGCTCACACCAAGCCTTGTGGTGGTGGAAGTGAAGATGAAGGCAGGGGACAGGGAAGAGTACGAGGATTTCTGTGAGAGGGAGTTGAAACCTGGGATGCAGCACCTTGTGCACCATGCAGCCTCTGTTCCAGATATACCTTCTGATACTGAGTAGCTTGACAGGTAGTGTTCTTGCTTGGAAGGATTATATATATATATATATATATATATATAAAGAAAACTGGAGTGAAAGGATGCACCTTTCTGTTTCAACATAAGCGCCTGTGCAGAAAAATGTTATTCATGGATTTCTTTCTTTCTAGTAATATTCTTTCCGCAATCCAAAATGGTTTGCAATAGTGTTTGTGTGCTAATATCAATTGTCAAATATTTCTTTTAGTTGTTACAGTTTAAAAGGAGTGCCCGTTTCACTATAGCATTGTCAGAGGCTTAGAGCTATAACTTTAATGTTGTTAGCCATTAAATTGTGCTACAATTGTGTATGTTCATCATGTACAAATATCATCTGTAAATTTCTTCAATAAGGATTTTTGGCCTTGGTGTGCACAAAAAGACTAAACAGTGTAACATTTGTGTATTCAGTTATTTTTGTTCTGTTCATGAAAACTGTAGCAGTGGAATCAGAGTATAGAATTGAAAAGACCATTGGTTCTCTGCTGTCCAGCTTCACCAATTTATTAATTGAAAACATTCTGTTAGATCCAACTGAAATAAAATAGTAGTTTGCTAATATTAAAAATCTCAAAATTGGTGTTCTGTTACAATTCTTCTTTACTCCCTACTCGCACTTTTACTCTTTTAGCCAGGGTGTGTACACAAAAAACTTAAATAGTGTAGCTTGTATATTCGGGATCTTTTTGGGATGGTGAAACAGGAGTCCTGTAGAATCAGAATGGCCATTGATCTGTAGCTGTTGAGCTTCGCGAACTTAGTAACTGAGAAATTTCTTTGATCCAAATTAAATAGGAGACGGTTAATAGTACAAACAAACTCACACCATTAGGATGGTGTAACTAATGGCAATTGCATGGAGACTGCAGACAAGTGCAGTCTTACCCTGTTTTTTAATGAATTCAAAATTGAAAAGACTTTATTCCTATTCAGCGTTCTTACCTTTTTTTAATGAATTCAAAATTTTGTTGTCTCTTTCCCAACAAAAAATGTGATGTTTCTTGCTTTTCATGTAAGTTCATGTTGTTTTCATAAAATTTAAAAGGGTTGAGTTCCTTTACTTGCATATCTTGGTCTCCCTTTGCTATTGCGATTTTCTTTGGACAAGAAATTGTCATCCAAATGATGGTGCCACAATTCAAGTAGCAATTTGTATTCTGTTCTCTAGAGATGATGACATCACTGGAAAGAAACATCTAAGTAACTAATCTAGCATTTTTTATTTGTTGAATGAACTGTCATACTAAGTATGTAGTTGTTGGTTGGTTGTCATGCACCCATTTGCACTGTGCACCTTGATGTACGCTGTGGGAGTGCTCACTTCATACTATTTGGAAATAGAATCATGACCTACATGATTTGCTAATCTAACCGAATGGCATGGCCGGATGGGTGCCTCGGCTTTATTTTTGTGTGGAAGGAAAATTGGTAAACGTAAAGATGGATTTTGGATTGCTCGTCTTTTAAAGTTCTTCTTTGCTACTTATATTAACTCTATACATCAGTCGCATAAGTAATTGCCAAGGATGGATATTCTGGCCGCTCATGTGATGCAGTGAAAAATAGTTGGTATGCTTAATTGTATCCATTCTATGTCCACCATGTTCCATGCTGTGAAAAATAGTTTGTATGCTTGGTTGTATTCATTCTGTGTCCACCATGTTTCATGCTCATCTGTTATTAAGATGTATGTATACTATGGAATTTCATAATTTTATAGCATAAATACGATTTTTAATAAAATAATTTAATTAAGAGAAATAACCCTAGTACATTGAGTGCAACCAAAGGCCAATTTAGTAAAGGCACTTCATCAAGAAAAAAGTGAGGCATATCGAGTGGGATCAATTAATTGTGACAGTGAAATATAACTAGCAAAATCATGACTCAGAAACTATCATTTAAACCCAAAATGAACGTGTGGAGGAAATATAATGTTTTACACTGTCCATGCCATATTGTCTTAGTTTCTTCTTCAGAATACACAAGTATTGAATCCCTACTCTTTCAAGACAGCTTACATGTCACAGCTGCATATGGACATGGATAATAAGTTACCCAAAGCCGTGGACTTTTCATAACATTTTTTGTATGTTATATTCTGTTTCCCTATATCCAAGGGCTTTTGTAGGTTACCTCCATGTGCCAGAGCGAACCAGTTCAGTGGGAGGCTTCTTTCTTTTCCCTCATTGATTCATTGCATATTATGTAATGCACCACCAAAAGTCAAGCCATCTGTTACCTTAGGTACTTGCAGAAGACTCGGTGCCTGCTTTCACAGACTACAAGCGTGGCAAATGCATAGACCACAAGCATGTGCAAAGTCAAGTGCGTATGCCAATACAACATTGAAGTTGCTTTTGCAGCCTGCTTTATGTTGATTTGAAGCGGACTAATGTGTGGTGTTATTTGTATTATCCAGGATTAAAGGCTTGCATTGCCCTCTCAGCTTGAGACTAACAGCGCCTTCTGGCTCAGCGTATCATCAAATATGCTGAACTAAGGTTTCTTCCTCCAGAAACCAGCTGACACTATCATTCAGCAGCAGGTGAACTCCATGCTACCGGGAGCTTATTCTTTTGAGTAAATTTCACTGGGGGTCCGTTAACTTTACCCGAAGTTCCATCTAGGTCCATCAACTAAAAAAGCGGTCATCTAGGTCCACAAACTATTAAAGTGGGAGAGTGGAGGTCCACGGTCGTCCACGCAGGCACTTTTCGCCTACGTGGCGATGCCAGCGTGGCATGATTTTGCAAAAAGGCCCTTGAAAACTCGTGGTTGTCGCCATGGAGACCCTGGCCTCATGTCTCCTCTCCCATCCCTCTCAAACATTTCATCGAGCATGTCGTGAGCGCGGTCGCCTACGCCGCCGCTGCTCCCGCCCTTCGCCGCCGAGTTCCTCCCCGCCGACCTCCCCATGCTGCTCGCCCACAAGCTCACCCTCGGTACCTACCTCGCTGTCGTTTGCGCTGCTCGGCGTCTGGGACGGCCTCCCTCCGCCTCCGCATCGGCGGCGCGCCAGCGCTCCTTCGACGAGCTTTGGAGGCACGGCCGCAGCAGCGCGGCTGGGGAGCCACGGCCGGGTCGGCGAGGCAGCGCCGCTGCAGTGGGCTCTGGTGGCGCGAACGGGGCGAGCTCGGGTGGCGCGGCCACACGAGCTGCGGTGGCGGCGGCTGAGGCGGCATCGTGCTACAGATGGGATGAATGAACTCCTGACGGATTTGACTCAAATTGGAGGTGAAGAAAGGTTTAACAGGTTGTGGCGAAAAGAATTTGTGCGGACTCTGTTTTGGAGGTGAAGAAAGGTTTAACAGGTTTGCGAATTGGACCGTAGGGCGGACTCTGTTTTTGTGCGGCAGATGAGCAGAGGATAAGCTCTCGAGGTCCTGCATATTTGCTTGCTTGGCGTTCGCGGCAGCGAAGGCGCGATGGCCATCGAGGACCTGTCGGCGGACGTACTGGCCCTCGTGCTCCGTCGCGTCGACGGCATGTCGCTGGCCGCGCTCGGCTACGCGTCCACTGCCTTCCACGGCCTCGCCGCCAACCCAGACGTCTGGCGCGCGCTCTGGCAGCCCTTGCTTAGCGACGTCCCCTCCATGGACCCCCAGGGCCACCACCGCCTCTTCGCCGATGCGTTCCTATTCCCGTTCCCTGCTGGGTCAACGTCGTCGATCTCGGCGTCGCACCGCCGCCTCCCGCGCTCCTCGTCTCGTCCGTTGACCTCCACCACAGCGGTGCCTGCATCATGTCGCGCATCGTGGAGACGGACGCCGCGTCGGGGTGGTTCATGGTGCAGAATGCTACCCGGTCGGTGCGCGTGCTCCGGCCTGAGCGCGGTGGTGTTTGTTGTCCCACAGCTGTGGCGCCCGACGACGCAGCGACGCGGACACGGCCACCATCGTTGACCGGCCTGACCGGAGCGCCACGCACCGTGGTCAGAGGAGGGGGAGGACGGGGGGAGGCGGCTGCGGGCTACTGCGGGCGAGCTGTCCACGACGACGTCGCCGCAGCCGGCGGAGGACCGGTGGTGGGCGAGCTTCCCGGACAAGGGAGGGAAGACGGCGAGCACGGCGGCAATGGAGGACCTCAGAGAGAGGATGAGGTATAGGCCGCGCCACCCGATCTCGCCCCCGACCGCGCCGCCTGAGCCCGCCGCAGCGGCACTGCCTCGCCGGCCCGGTAGCGCGAACGACGGCGGGTAGATGCCGAGGGTGAGCTTGTGGGTGAGCAGCGCGGGGAGGAAGTTGACGGCGGAGGGCGGGAGCAACGGTGGCGCTCGTGACATGCTTGATGAAACGCCTGAGAGCGAAGGGAGGGAGGGGTGTGGAGTGGAGAAGAAATGAGAGATAGAGGGGGTCTTTTGTAAAATGTTGCCATGCTGGCACCGCCCCGTAGGTGAAATGTGCCACCGTGGACGGCTTTGGACCTCCACCGTGCCACTTTAATAGATCGTGGACCCAAATGACCGGTTTTTTAGTTAACGGACCTAGATGGGACGAGGGCAAAAGTTAATGGACCCCAGTGAAATTTACTCTATTGTTTTTTTTTTCCGATTTGTCTGCGATAATGAGTTGAGGTTAGCATCTGCTATGAATTCTTCTCCTACTTCTTGCATAGAATTCATACTTTGATAGTGATTGAGATGTGGAAACTACTATGTTTGGTACACACTACCAGATTCAGCTAGATATTATAAGCTGAAAGCCCAAAATGCCTGGACGCAGTTGGTCTGGTCCTTAATTTTTTAATGGACCAGCTTAATTGACCCGTTCATGCTGTTTGCAGGCTCTGAATGATTTCAAGGTTCATTGGAGCAGTTGAGTCCAGCCACTGAAGCTGTCGTTGCAGTTTTCTTCCTGTTTGCTGTCTGTAGAACTTTCAGAGCCTTTGAAATTTTGAATGGTACCCACAGTGCTGGTGGTAGTGGTAGCTGCAAGGAAGATATTTTAGGCCTGGGGAATTATGTATGTTCTTCCTGAGAAGGGTCTAACAATCTTGTGGTCGAGCAAGATTACAGATTTACGGTTGATCGAGAACTGAGAAAAGGGGCAGGATCATTGCTGTGTACAGGGTTCTGTAGAAGACGCTCAAACTGCTTCAGGAGTCCGCCATCACCGGATATTATGATAGTTTGGAATTTAGGTTAGTGCGAACATTGGTCCAGTTGTTGTTGCAATGAGATGCCTTATGGTGATCGTCCAGTTCATTTGGGTGCTCTTTTTTCCCCCATATGGTTGTATCGGTATATTCTTCATCGGTCCATTTATGCTTTCCAAAGATTCCAGTCTCGACAGCGATGAACTACTCACCTATTCTGCTATTCAGACATTGAGCACAAACAGCTTGTGGATTGCTGGGGCCCCTACCCGTCCAGTTTGGTTTTCCAGTGCTAGGAACTGTTCACAATTTTGACCACTAATTAAAGATATTAAATAAAGATATTTTATAAAACTAACTCCAGAACCCCTGCATTAGGAACCCTGAAGAATCTAATGAGGCCTTTGACCGCATGATTAGAGGATGATTAGAGGATGGTTACTGCAGCATCACTGTAGCCAATCATCGATTAATTAGGCTCATTAGATTCGTCTCGAAAAGTTACGCTCATCCGTGAAGAGGTTTTGCAAATAGACTTCATTTAGTACTCCATGCAAAAAAGATTTTTTCCTAGCAATAAAACTAACTCCAGAACCCCTGCATTAGGAACCCTGAAGAATCTAATGAGCCCTTTGACCGCATGATTAGAGGATGGTTACTGCAGCATCACTGTAGCCAATCATCGATTAATTAGGCTCATTAGATTCGTCTCGAAAAGTTACGCTCATCCGTTAAGAGGTTTTGCAAATAGACTTCATTTAATACTCCATGAAAAAAGATTTTTTTCTAGACTAGGAAACCAAACGTGTCCCTGATCGGAGGGACGTGGACGAAGAAGCCGACACCAAAGTCCAGCTCGTGCAAACTCACCAGCACAGCAGTTCATCTGGGCCTAGAAAAATATACTCCTATATTAATCAGCCTGTTCGCTTAGCTTATCAACCACCAGCCAGCAGTACTTCAGTCTCACAACAAATCAGCACCAGCCACCAGCCACCAGCCAGCCAGCAGTACTTCAGTCTCACAACAAATCAACACCAGCCACCAGCCAACCGAACAGGCTGATTATCTCTCTTCCTTAAAAGAGAATGAATCACATTGACAGATGTCATCAGCGACGTGGACCCAATCTCATCTCGAAGCTAGGAGTTTTTTATAAAAAATATTTTATAAAAAGATCACGTAGTGGCGATCAATCATGCACGCCGCCGCAGGCCGCACAGGCACAGCTGCTGCTAAAAGATATACCTATGTATCTGCGTCCTGTCCTGTGGCTCGTCAAGACGTTTCCAAGCGTGCGGCCGCGGCGTCCGACGCCACCACCATGGGTGGGCATGGACCACGGGAAAAAAAAGTCGGGAACAAACCAGTCAAACAGCGAGTGGCGCGCATGCCGGACCCCGCTCCCCGGAGATGGCCAAGTCACCAACAAGGCAACAAGTCACTGCACCGCCCCCGGCACGTAGGCCCCGCCGGTGGCCACGGCCGCCGCGCGCACGTCCAAACCGAGCGCAGTCCACAGCAGTACAACTGTACAAGGACGGGGGAACGTAGAAGGCAGGCCCGTGTCGTGTGCTTCATTCGTGTTGGTGGACCGCGACGTGCCGCCCGTGCGGCAGAGAGCGAGGCCGACACGACGCGGCGGGGTTGGGTCGGGGGCTCCGCTCGGGCGGGACGTCGCGGTGGGGGTGTGGGCGGTGTAGGGATGGCCCCCGCGGATTCGAGTACGGGTACGGGCCGTGTAGGGATGGCACCCGCGAATTTGAGTGCGGGTGCAGCTAAAACCCGCCCGCAGTGAAATCCGCGGGTGAATTTCTATACTCGCACCCATTAGATATCGGGCTGGTCTCGGGTGCCCGCGGGTTTAAGAACATCATATCATAAAACAGAAAAACATGAGCATCATTTTATAGAACCACAGTTATACACAGATGACACATAGCAGTATAAAAATTCATAAGTTCCAAAGTCTCCAAATTAATAAACACAAAATGGCAACAACAAATTTAAGTTTTATAATGCAGTCAACATAGAGGTTTATTACAACCATCCACCATCATCCAAATTCATGCATGAAAGGCCTCAGATTGCTGCCAGATGTATTTAGATAGAGTCATCTGCAAATCAATCAATAATGTCTGACTCACGTTCGTCCCAATAGAAAAAAGTAGAGAAATTAAGCGGGTTGTGGACGGGTGCGGGTTCTCCTACGGGTGAAATCTTAGACCCGCACCCACTCCCGCATTATACGGGTGCGGGTGCACCCACAGGTCAAATTTGAGACCCGCAACCGCATCTATCGGGTGTGAAACCCATGGATCCCGTTCCCGCGAATTGAATTGCCACTATAGCCCGCGTGGGGCGCCGTGCCGATGAGAGGGCGGGCCCCGGCGACTTTTCTAGCTTCTGGCCACACTGGGCTTCGGTTGCAGGGAGCGCGCGAGCTGTCCGGCGATGGCGCGTCCGACTCCGACGCCCGCGATAGATTGCTGTCAGGGAGGTTGGACGGGAGCAGTGACGTCCCCGCGCCGCGCCACAGGAGCGGTACGAGCGTGATGTGGACGATTTTCTGGGCGCGGTTCACCCAACATTTTAATTCGCGAGGATTTTAGAACCTACTCCCATCTGTTCTCTTAAATGTTAGGTCAGGAGTCCGATTCAAAAGCTGCGAAAAATAGGATGCACTGTGAAGTCGTCAAAGATGACCCACCTTTCAAGCCAGGCCTTGTTTAGCTCACGAAAGTTGTAAGAAATAGTTGCAAAATATTGCATTGAAATATGTGTCGCATGAGAAAGACCTATTTTTCAATAAAACTTTACAGAAACTTGCACAAAACTAAACAAGATCTCAGTTTGACAAAAAATAAAAAAAACTGGAAATTTGCAGTAAGTCGAGGTGCAAACGGCAAAACTCGGGTGTACGAGCCAGAGAGATTACTGTTTGCGGCAGCGGCGGCTGCGAGGCAGGGTTTTTTTTACCGACCGGTCCCTTGTAACCGCCGGCCGGCGGTAGCGGTTAACCGGTCGGTTAACCGCGGTTACCGCTAAATACCGAACAAATTCAAATTTAAATTCAAATCGCGCCATACAAACGGTAATTAACGGTTAACCGACGGTAAGAGCGGTTTGCCGGTCGGTAGGAGCGGTTAACCGGTCGGTCGGTCGGTCGGTCGGGCGATCGGTCGATCGGTCGGTCGGAGCGGTTAACCGGTCGGTTAGAGCGGTTAGCCGGCCGGTTGCGACATAACTGAATAATTATACAAAGAGATAGAAAATGATCACAAATACATACAAACATGGATACATAATAATAATTGTGCATAGAAATAATAGTTATGCATAGAAATAGATCAACGGTAGTATTGCCTAGCCATTTCATACTCGGCGGTGGACATCACATTCAAACCTTGCCTTAGAAGCAGCTCAGCTTTGTAGTCTTGCCAAGTTTGGCCCGTCCACGCCGATGTCGTCTGCCATTCCTGAAGTAACATATTGTACCAATGGGGGTCTTGCCATTCGTACACCCATCTCATCGGTGGCTGCGTGCTCAAATCAGGTATAGGATAGTGATAACTGGACTGGGAGGAATCGCTGTATGAGCTAGAAGAGTACTGTGGAAAGTGTGGAGTGTTGTAATCCGTCGGTTCAACCGTTCTCCTCTGGGATTCCGGTGCTCCATGGTCAATGTCCTGAGTAGCATGCGTGAATTCAGTCTCCCCTGCAACCAACCATATAGCATTATTAGTACTCACAGTGAAAAACATATGTGCATATATACGTGCATGCACTTCAAACCTGTGAAACGAAGACCAGCACCGCCACCGCCACTGCCACCGGCACCGCCACCGCCACTGCCACCGGCACCGCCACCGCCACCACCGCCGCCACCACCGCCGCCACCACCGCCATCACTATCATCATCATCATCAGCGGAGCTGCTATCCTGAGACTCCTGATACGGTGGACTACCATCACCCTCGCCATCATCAGTGTCGTCGTCGCTCAGCACTAGTGTTGTTTTGCCTTTGCCTTTTCCCGTGGCCTGTCCTCGTTGGCGCTTCGGGTCACCCTTCGTAGGCCCTACGTGGTGCTTCCTCTTCCCTAGGTGAGTGTCACCCACATTTCGACGTGCCCAATCACTGATGCAATCATCCCCTGTAGAAGTCCGGAGGTCTGATGGGTTTATATGATCCGTGACAATATGGGACGGGAGCGGGGTGTCTCCGTCATCATCGTCCTCGTCCAGAACTGGATCCCCGTTTGATCTACCATATTCCATCCACTCCCGCACCGGATTTTTCTCATCATAGAATGAAAGATGGGACAGCTGGTCAATGAAATCACCTTCATCACGCACGGGGTGGCCGACATCCGCAAGTCGCAGGCGTAGGTTGTAGTTGACATAGACAAGCTTGTTCAGTTTCTTGTGCGACAACCGATTGCGAACCTTTGTATGCAGCAAGGCAAAAGTACTCCAGTTCCGCTCGCATCCACTTGACGAACAACATTGAGAAACAAGGCGCAAAGCAAGGCTCTGCAGCTTGGGAGTGGTGTTACCGTTTACCATCCACCATGAAGATGCGGTTGTCTTTGGGTCAAGCGCCGTTGTCGGTGATAACATGAACGATATGCTCTGGCCCAATGTCCTCCACCACCTTTATAAGCTCCTGGTAAAATATACAGATTCTTTAGCGGTTTGCAGACGCATCAACAGATTCTTTAGCAACATCTGAATCATATTCGGATTGAAAGGAACTAGGTAAAGGGTTACCTGGAGCAAAAATTCGGAATCTTGAGTTTTTCTAGACGCATCAATAGACTTGTGGAACCACGTGACCCCATTGCAATATATCAAAAAATTGATGACACTCATCCTCGTCGGGCCAGTCCACGAATCGCACATCAACGTGACGCCAAAGAGAGGCCACTCTTGCTGAAACTTTGCGTACTGAGTCTTCAAGTCTTGCTCGTTTTGATCCAGGTACCTGCCATCAATATCCCGTCCAGTGGGTGACGCGATACCTTCACCTGCAACCATATGGCAATCATGAGATTAGATAGAGACATGCAGTTGCATAGGTGTCATTCGCATGAAAAGAAAAACTTACCCCACTTCTGAGTCTCTCTGACCGCGCTGACAAAGTATGGATTGTCAGCCTGTCTGCCAGGTACTCCCGCAATATGGAAAAATTTTGACCAAGCTTTCCCAATAGCTTCCTTTGCATTCTTACCCTTCTGCGTCCAGGAGCCTGTGTCAATCCTTGGCTGCGTCGATCCTCTCAGGCCCGCGGCCAAGTTATAGTCCCTCACCCCAGGAGTCTCCCTCCACCGAAGTTGCCCTTCGAAGAATCCTCTGCACCGGATTTCCTCCCCTCGAACCACTACCCCCTCCATGCTCGTATGCACCTCCTCTCTGTTGCACCCCCCGACGGAACTCCTCTTCCGCTCTCGATTGGTTCAGGGCACGCTCCAGCTCAGCCTCCTCATCATATCTTTCATCTCCACCGGGATAGTTACCCTCCGCTGCAACCTTCTCCTTTCTCAACCTCTCTCGAGCCCGGTCAGCAGTTGCCTTCTGAACCCTTTCAATGTCACGCTGAAAGTATTCACGCACCTCCTTTGGAACCTTCCTACAATGGACGACCTCGGTCCCGCGCCCTGCCAAATGTTGTTTCAATCTAGTGGAACCACCTCCTCCTTTGGACGTATGACAATATTTGCGTGTTCAACCGGGGTAAAGATTTTCACCGTGTTCCCATACAATATCTTTCTCTCTGCCTGACATTTTGTATCTGCAAACATGGAACCAACATAAACATATCAATCACAAGTTCACAACACATACCTAAATGACCATACACCTAAAACCTTGCAACACCTAAATCACAATACACCTAAATCACAACATACCTATATCAAATCATACCTAAATCACAATAGCCTAAATCACAATATACCTAAATCAAATAATACCTAAATCACAATATACCTAAATCAAATAATACCTAAATTCTTGCAACTTATATATACCTAAATACTAACAGGCTCATACGGTCGTTCTACCTAAAGTCCTAAACACTAAATAGCTCATACTAAACACTAAATAGCTCTTACCTGCAGCTTCAACGGTCGGCCGGCTTACCGCCGCAACCGCCGCGGCCAACCGCCGCTAGGGCCGGTTGACCGGCGATTCGAGCGGTTGTCCGGGCCGGGGACGGTAGATCCGCGGTCGGGCCGGCTAACCGGCGCAACCGCCCGGCCAACCGCTGCCTTGGGGCGGCGGGCCGACGGCGCGCGGCGGTTGCGGCGCGCGGCGGCTCAGGGAGAGGGAGGGAGCACGGGAGGGGGAGGGAGAGGCCGAATGGCCGTTCGTGGGGGCGTGGGGGGGACCGGGGGAGGGGTTAGGAAAGTTGGGCCTAAATGGGCCGGCCGGTTTTTTCTTTTTTTTTTAATTTGTAATGCCCGCCAAAAATACTAAATGAACAAATATTTGAAAAATTTTGACACCATTGGATTCTACGCACCTTGAAGTATTTTTTGAAATTTTTACTCTATTTTTTCATTTTTTGAATTCAAATTTCAAATTTTTAAATTTCCCCGGTTTCTTACCGGTCCGGACCGGTAACAGCGGTTACCGCGGTACCGGTAACGGTCGGTAAAAAAAACCCTGCTGCCAGGCTGCGACCGCGACCGCGACCCACCGTTTCAGCACTACCATGTGGGGCCCACGCGCTCAATGTCCCCACGTGTCTGGCAGATGGGGCCGTATAATTAGGCGGAGATCCTGGGATTAAATAGGCGCGCGAGAGGCCACGACGAGCAGCAGCCACTTTCGATTTCGGGCTGATTTTTCTTGTCATTTTTTCCCCCTTCTCTTCGTTCTCTCTCGCTCGCTTCTCCTCGCTGCTTCCCCCTTTATTCCCCCCCGCCCCGCGCTCGCGCCAATTTCCTTCGGTCCTTCACCATCTCGTCTCGAAGCTTCGGTTAAGTGGAGATCGGCCGCCCGGCATGGTCTCCTGGCGGCGCAGCGCGTCGTGGCTATCGACCGCCTCCTGCTCCTCGCTCGGCGGCGCCGTCGGCGGGGAGGCGAAGGTCACGCCGGAGGTGGATCCGGCGGGCCGGGAGGGGGTGGAGGAGGAGGCCGACGAGGAGCGGTGGTCGCGCTTGCTCCCGGAGCTGCTCACGGAGATCATGCGGCGCGTCGACGCCGGCGCCGAGCGGTGGCCGCCGCGGCGGGACGTGGTGGTCTGCGCCTGCGTGTGCCGGCGGTGGCGGGACGCCGCGTTCTCGGTCGTGAGGCCGCCGCTCGAGTGCGGGAGGATCACCTTCCCGTCCTCGCTCAAGCAGGTGAGGCACGGCCGGACCTTCCAGACTCATAGTGGTTGGTGTATTGATCTGTTTGGGTAACTCGTTTTTCTGCGGCGCTCGAATTGTTCTGTGATTTGAGGATTTGGGGCACTGTGGTTATTGTGTATGCGTTTTTCTTAGGATCCATTTCTATACTTGTATACAAAATAAAAATCGGGAGCACAAATCCTATGTGTGTCTTTGATTTCAAGCTGTAAATGCAGGAGATGTCTTCCACGCCTTTTTTTTTCTTATGCAGTTTGACTCTATCTAAGGCTATTTCTAAACCGGCTGTTGGATTTAATTTTCTTCATTTATTAATTTATGTCTGGATTAACATCCATGTCTATCAAATTTTAATTCTATGTACAAAATCTTAATTTTTATCTCTATTTCTTACTACATATGTTCTCATGTGTCATAAGGATTGAGCAGATCTGTGTTTGTAGTCTAACACACAACTATTTGAAATGTTTATTTATTTGAGATCTTATTGTTGTTCTGGCTGTTGCTGTAACGTTCTCGTGTGATGTTAGGATTTAGAAGTGAGCCACATGTTTATCTTAATCATTATCCTCATTGTTTTCTATGTTTGGCTACACAATACTATTTTTGGTGGCTAGTGCTAATAAAGTATGATTGTAGTGGAGAAGTTGGCACAAATATGTGATTTCTTTATGTGCCAATGCGATAGCTGGATTTTTTCCCCATCAATATGATAATACCCAAAAGCTTACTTCGTGTAGGCTTTCTACTTATTGATTAATGGATTTGCATATTTTCTTTTTTTTTTCTTTTGCACAGCCTGGTCCAAGGGATGCACCGATGCACTGCTTTATCAAGAGGGACAAAAAGAACTCAACCTTTGCCCTTTTCCTCAGTTTAACGCAGGGTGAGTAAACATGGATAGCTTCTTGTTCTGCGATGCCTATGATTTCATGATATTATTCATCTGGTGCACTTCATTGATTACGATAGGGGTTTCTGATATTTCTTTTTATTTAAATAGAAAGTGCAAAGTAAGCAACTAAAGAAGATACTAAACTGACTTCGTGAGGTTCCTGATCCACCTATGTTATCTGACCTTGGGTATCATACAATTCTGTCAAATCTTGTTTAGAAAATTGAAATTGTAGCAGGTAGTTCCAAATAAACAGAAGTTACAGCTGGTACCTCTGCGGAGGTTCCTTTCGCATATGACTTTTGACGTTGCACAATTGTACCTAGTCTTGTTTAGAAAACAGGAAAGTGAATATATAGTTTGTTTATTCTTGTAATCATTTACAACTTTCTTATACCATTTTGACAAGGACCCGTACACCTACTTTGCCGTCTAACCTTCAATTGTTAAAGGGTGCTGCTTAAACATAATCCTCTAGGAAGATATGACGTGCCATTGGTCATTGAAAAATTATTTTAATTGAATACATTCTTGGAAGTGACTTGACAGCTACTCTACTTGATCTTAATGGGCAGTATTTTTTTTGTGGAAATCTATCTGGCTGGCTTGACAATACATAGAACCTGTGAAAGTAGATGATTTCACAATGTTAATGGAGCATTGGGAACTCTGCATGAATGCATGATGCATTTTATAGTCAATTCAGCTTATGATCTGCCAAAGGAAGGTGTGAAACGCTTTGAATATACTGACTCTTATCCTGCAAGTGTATTCACCGTATAAACAGGGTTACAGTTTAATACGAGTATGGTATTTAGGCATTGCCACTTGGGAACTAGAAAACAAAGAGTAAGTGCAGCATTAGTTCAGTGGATCTCTTGGGAATTCTTATAACTAAATAGCAGTAAAACTACTTGCAAGGAAGAATATTATTGGCTAACTCAGGATTATGGTAGTATTGAGTTACATATTTTTTGAGGTTGTGCGTATAGAACCTCTCTTTAGAAAGACCGTGTTCACAGAATTGTATAAAACCACGGTCCATAATTGATGGATCTTTTTGGATATTAGAAAAAAAATCTTAAATGGTTATATTTGATTAGTTCCCTGCAATATTGATCCAAAGTTTCTTGTTCGAGAGATTGTGGCAATAAATCATCCTTCTTTTGTTGTAGATTGTGTGAACACTTTATCTGGAATTCTTATATAGATGACTGCAACTTCATGTGACTTTAATTTATTTTACCGTCTTGACAGCCCTAACGGATAAAGGGAAGTTTCTTTTGGCTGCTCGAAGGTTCAGACAAGGAGCACATACAGAATATATCATCTCTTATGACTATGATGATCTGCACCCAGGAAGCACTAAGTATGTTGGAAAGTTGAGGTAAGGTCTAATCATTCCAGAACCTAATTTTCCAAATTGATTGCCTGATTTGTTTGTTATGCATGCCCGCTAGGTTACATGTTCACCTTTTTACTTATCTTAGCTGAGGTCTATACTATGGGCATAGAGCCATAGAATTCATGCCATGTGCCTTGTTTACATTGCTGGTACTTCTATAATTATATTATTGTTCAGACACTTTAGTGCTTTACTGAATTACCTCATCTCTTTGTTTCTGGTAGTTATTTTGTCTATATACATTGTCCACATTCATCTGCATCATCAAGTTCTGTGATTGAATCAGCTTATGATCAATTTTGTAGTGTGAGAGCATATGGCACAGATTTCTGTGGTACCTAGGATATTCAGCTAACAATTGCTGAAATCCTGCTAATTGATAGGTTGAGTTCTTGCCCAGTTACATCAATGGGGGTTTGGCAGCTTTTCCTTGTTTCTCATAGCAGTGCCTGTTAAAGAGAGCCATTTGTATGAAAACAAGGAACTGAGTCAATCTCTTGGACAATCCACTCCAAACACTTCTGTTTCTTGCCAAGTTCAGTAGGGGGTATGGTAAACACTGCTGCGTTGCCTCTGAACTTCTTTTAATAGAAGTTACATGCACATTGGCACGCTTTGTTTTCATGCTACTCATGCTTCACTTGTTTCTGTAGAAATTGGCTACATACTACAAAAGTCCAGAACTCACTGTACCTACCATTGCTGCCCCAGCCCCCAGCACACAGCCGCAAACACAATAATATCCTGTATCATACACCTTACTTATTAAGCTGCCATGATGGATCGATTCTCCATCGAGTAGGCTGTGTTCTCCCCTATATTTGTTATGTATAACCCCAAAGTTTAGTTTGTGGAATCCTTTTGAAAGCGTGCACAAACTTGCATTATAAACACTTTTGATTGACTTACAAGTAGTGCCAGGAAAGGGATATAAATTCAATATTTCTTCTTCTTCATTCTTCCTCTTTTATGTGTTGTTTTTTGTTTTACATCATGTCATTACGCTGCCAACATTGAAAAGTGTGGCCCATCCACATGTATTAATACCTGATCCAGATCTAGATCTAGCTCTGCATTACACATGGTTTCTCAACACTCATATGCGCTTCCTCCCCATTGTATTGGATAAAAAAGTTGTGAATATTAAAGGAACTGAGCCTTGTATATCCAGGTAGCTCTGCATTACACATGGTTTCTCAACACTCATATGCGCTTCCTCCCCATTGTATTGGATAAAAAAGTTGTGAATATTAAAGGAACTGAGCCTTGTATATCCAGGAGACATGGAACTGTAGAAGCTGAATAAAAGACAAACATAATCTTACTGATAAATTCTCGCAAGTGGTATTCGACTTAAAAACTTTCAAGAACACTAGTATTTATGTAGTATGTAGAGGTAGAGAAGCATCAGGGGGTTGTTGTACAGAGACACTCAACCTATACTATTAGTTTTAATAGCACAAAATGCTCAATTGTCATACAGGTGAGCATGTAATTGGTGGGAGGGTAGGCAGATCTTGTTGCAGCGTACAGTTGATTAGGACATTCATTTGAATCCATATGCACTGTCACCAAGGATTGACATCCGGTAGTCTGGATGTTAGGGAACAGAGCTTAGATTGTCATAACCAATCGCATGTTAAATTTCAAGCCCGAACCCTACGGAAACCAACCTTACAATCCTGGAAAGATATCAGACTTTCTTGATGCTACAAACCCTAGCCGTAACCTTTATGAAGAGACATCAGACTTTCTACCAATTTCAAATGCATTTGATCCAGCATCAGCCGTGAAGTAATAAAGTTATACTCCCTCTGTCCTGGAATAAAGGGCATTTTGGGTTTGTCCTAAGTCAAACTTTTAAAAGTTTGACCAAATTTATAGAGAAAAGTATTAACACTTAGCAAAACAAATAAATAAAATATAAAAATATATTTCACAATGAGTCTATTGATACCCATTGGATGTCATAAATATTATTATTCTTTTCTAGAAAGTTGGTCAAAGTTTATTTAGTTTGACTTAGGTCAAAACTAGAATGCCTTATATTCAGGACGGAGGGAGTAATTTGGAACTTTACATTAGTTTTTTTTTAAT
Organism: Alloteropsis semialata; assembly: GCA_004135705.1. Lineage (NCBI taxonomy): Eukaryota > Viridiplantae > Streptophyta > Magnoliopsida > Poales > Poaceae > Alloteropsis > Alloteropsis semialata. The sequence goes on along the minus strand of CM014272.1, from coordinate 71,592,311 downwards.
ATTCTCGTCGTTGTAAAGGCTTGCAGAGAATGCTAATTTGATAATGTGACTTCTGCATGTAGATCTGACTTCCTGGGGACAAAATTCATCATCTATGATAACCAGGCACCATATGATGGTGCTAAACCATCGAGGAGCCGATCTAGTCGCCGCTTTGCAAGCAAGCAGATAAGCCCACAGGTTTCAGGCGGCGATTATGAAGTCGGACAAGTGACATATAAGTTCAACTTCCTGAAATCAAGAGGACCAAGACGAATGCAGTGCAATATCCAGTGCCCTGTAGGTCTGGGCACTGCATCATATCCTTCCAAGGAGAAAACACCGGCTCCGAGTTCCTTAGATCTAAAGAACAAAGCTCCACGATGGCACGAGCATCTGCAATGCTGGTGCTTAAATTTCCATGGCCGGGTGACCGTCGCCTCCGTGAAGAACTTCCAGCTTGTTGCCACAGCTGGCTCCGGTGGCCCGTGGGGTGTCGGAGACGAGGAGACGGTGATCCTACAGTTTGGTAAGATAGAGGACGATGCGTTCACGATGGACTACCGGCAGCCTCTGTCAGCCTTCCAGGCATTCGCCATCTGCCTCACCAGCTTTGGCACGAAGCTGGCTTGTGAATAAGTGACTCGGTTTGTTTACGAATTATGTGGGAGTATCAAACTGTAGCAGCAGATAGTCTGAACTAGTTGCCCTGATCTTGGGGAAAAAGAAAAGGCGACAAGAAACAGGGGGCACTTGCCCCTAGCTTGACTGTTTCTAGTGATTGCCTAATGATTGAGTTATATGGATGTGCGCCTATGTTGTCGAAGAGATGACGATGACTTGTTGTAAATGGCACTCCCTTTCTTTTGGTGAGATCACTCATAATGCCTTTTCCGATCCAGTGTGCTGTTAAACTTCCCTTTGCCTGGATTCTCCAAAGACAAACAGTTGAAGAGTTTTTGATCGGACATGGTTGCTTTACCTATGACTCTCAGCGTATCTAATTGTGGTCGCTGCGAATATGGTACTGATATATGTGGAGAATACATCACTACAACAAGCACATTCTTAGATAAGCATCAGGGGCAGCTAGTCAACAGTTGGCACAATCCACGATCATGCAAAGTCGACGCACGACATAATGCCATGGCCGGTCTCCATTATTTCTGCAGATCGTGGACGCGTCTTTGCCGTTGCCTGTCATGATCGACGCCCTTGCCCGAATCAATGGAGCACCACGGCAGCGGGGCATTTTTCTTGGACTGCACATGGAGGCCCAGGAAAGACGTCGCCGGGGGCCGTCGGGTCGACACCGAAGGCAGCGCGCGCGACAGCCACGACTCCGAAGGCGACGCGGGCAGCGGGAACGGGAGCAGCGTCTGCGGCGGCGACAGCGCCATCTCGCGCCGACCAATTTTGATGTTTACTATGGCCTCGATGACCCAATGGGCCGCATGGGTCGGCCCAATACATTTTTAGACTATACTTATACAAGTACTTTTAGATATATAAGAGATGTAAATTATATTAATAGTATCTTAAAACACAAATTTAAGGTTTTGGGTTGGCCCTACTTGACCCATTGGGTCGGTAGGTTCCGGCTCTTATGGCCCCTTTCCTATTTGAGGCCGACCATGTGACCCATTGACCTTGCTTTTTTGGGTCGGGCCAACTACCTAATAGGTCGACTCGGCCCATTCCCATCCCTATTCAGAACGAAAAACATTTCGTTTATAATTGTTCCATGCCCTGCATGCATATGCTTGGTCCATATATATGTTCCTTTGAATGAATTATTTCGTTTTTCTCAAGCGACCATAATAGAAACACAAGTCATCGTCTTGTCACGGCAAGGGGTAGCACTAGAAATAAAAAGTACAGAAAATGTTTCGCGTTTATCACACCCAGCAGCTTGTGCTAATCTCATCTTGCATCAACAAAATTAACGGCGTATGTACTCCCACATAAATTGCAGATTTTGAATCTTTTTTAATTTTTTGATAATTTGCAGATTTTGAATCTTTTTTATTTTTTTGTTATTTGGAAATATAATGGCAGGTGTCATTACTCTCATTACTTCAAGTTACAATTTGGAGATTTTGAATTTCTTCTTTCTTTGTTTGTTATTTGGAAATATATCATCAATTATCTAAAACAAATGAATGGCAAATTTGTTGCGGTATGAATACTATCCTTTCTTCTAAACGGAAACAGGCAGGAGTTCTGTCATTTCATATATTGATAGAGTAGAGGAGCAAATTAAAGTTCACAAAAAACAACGGTTTCATATATTGATAAAGTAGAGGAGCAAATTAAAGTTCAAAAAAAACGGCCTAAGCCAACAGGAATAAGAACCAAGAAACTCATTTGCAAATAGCTACAGAGTGGGGGACAACTCCTGCAGACACTTATTTGCAAATAGCTATAGAGTTGGGGACAACTCCTGCAGACAGCGAGCTCCAGCAAGGCCCCACGCACTGATCTCATCTTTGATTTTCCCCAATATGCTTTGGATGGAACACTCTTTTGTTCGGAA
>CM014272.1:71563737-71584348 GCA_004135705.1 Alloteropsis semialata | reverse complement strand
GAGGAGGCCGCGCGGGCGCGCGCGGCGGCGGCCGAGGCGCGGCTGCCGTGCCCGCGGTGCCGGAGCCGGGACACCAAGTTCTGCTACTTCAACAACTACAACGTCAACCAGCCGCGCCACTTCTGCCGGGCCTGCCACCGCTACTGGACGGCCGGCGGCGCGATCCGCAACGTGCCCGTCGGCTCCGGCCGCCGCAAGAACCGCCCGGCGCTGCCGCCGCATCACGCTGCCTCCGCCGCCACCAGCGCCGACGACCACGCCTCGGCAGGATCATCCGGGTCTCCTCCGGTGTTCGGTACCCCTGGCTTCGCCGTTCCCGGCCACGACTCGCCGGCCTTCCACCTCGCGCCGTCGCCGGCCTACGCCGCCGCCGGCCTTCCCGAGGCGGCGGGGCAGTGCTGGTGGCTCGTGGCGAGCGCAGCGCACCCGGTTGCGTCGGACGGTGCGTTCTGATCCGGGAAAAAGGGCGTGTGAATAGGGTAGGGTGTTGGCCCGGCGAGGACGCTTGCTGCTCCGTGCTCCCGGCTGTTTAGGTGTAAACGTGTGTGATCTTTGCGTAGGATTTTTCTTTTTTGAGAACATCTTTGCGTAGGAAATTGAGGTGTCCGTTCTTATCCTTTTCTTTTGATGAGTTTGCATCAGACTTTTGTGAAAGTTGTTCAGACTTTTTTGGGAGAACTTTTGTGAAGATGAGATGTAATTAACTTTTTAAAGTTGTTCAGACTTTTCTTTGGGAGAACTCTTGTTTCAACCAGTAACAGTGTAGCACCGATGAGCCCACATGATGCCAAATTTTGGGATCGGACGTCTCAAACCACTACTTCTCTGTCCTTTGAGAGGCGATGGACGTGGGCTACAATTTTGTCGCATGCTTATTGGGCCATAATAAAAGTAACGGATAGGAAAAGGCCCATGTGGAAGTAGCGGATGGGAAAAGGCCCATGTGGGAGATTCGCACTTCCCTCGTCTGCCAACCGAGCAGCGGTATTCAGATGTCTTCGTGGATTTTGGAGAACAATTCTTTGCCAATGGAGGCATGGTGCATCGATAGTGCTATTCCAGGCTCCTAGAATTATTGAATCATAGCGATCGAACTTACAGGCACTACTGAACCATATGGATCGAAGACTTTTGTATACCTGACTGTTGAATTCTATTGCGATATTCCGTTCTGAGTAATGAAAATAGGGGAGCCTCGATTCAAAAAAAAAAAAAAATCTATTGTGATCTTTTGGTTCTGTATTCCCGCAAGTTTCACCGAGATAACTCCATTGGCAAAAAAACCTTGAAGCATTCGGGGCTCCTGGCTGTAAACCGTAGGCAATCTCAACATCATCTGAAATTCTAGTCCTCGAACAGTTGGTAGTGCAGACCGAGCGCAACAGCCCAACTCCATTGCTGTTGCATTCTTTCTGTTGGAAAAGTACTAGGAAAGTGTGACACTCCTGGTGTCACTATAGTAATTAATAACCATAATGAACATAATTAAGCAAATCATGGCATGCATCATGAGTATTTTACGTTTGTGCATTAATGTGTATGTTTGACCTAGTCAACAATTATTAAGCAAAAATGGTCAAATATAAAAATTATACCCAAAATGTCACAAATAATGTCAATTACATGTTTATGAACTCTTATGAACATGGAAGGTTCAAACAAAAATTCAAAAATTCAATTTTGAACTCATTTGACCATCATTTCAGGTGTTGCAAGTTTTTCTTTTTACCCTTCTTGTGAGGCTAATACCTTTATATTTTGCCTCAACACTTGAAATTCTTCAAATATAAGGATTGCAGTACAAAGTACCAAGTTTGCAATGGTTATAAAGTTGATCCATGAAAACAACTTTTAGTTGCTCTAAATCATGGTCAAAACCTGGTCAAACTGCTGTTTCCAATACTCAGACAATTTCTGCCCGTCTGAAAAGGCTGATTTTTGGCCGATTTCGCGGCACCATAACTTTCAAACCGTTGAGCACATGGTATAACTCCCTTTGTAGAAGTTGTAGCCTATTGATTCATCTCCAACTTTTGTATTGGCCGATCTCAATTTTTATATGTGAATGTTCGAGAAAAATGCAATCAAAGTCAGGTCAAAATCAAATGATCCAGCACTTAGCAGTTTGTTGACGCGGAAAATCGGCGGTCGTATCCTCAGCGGTCAACACAAGAAGACCAGGGAGATCTGCTTCACTCCAGTGCCAGCCTGCACTTCGTTCAGGTTCGCGGCGTGCCAGTCAATTTGACCTAAAATTGACAAGGGGATAAAACAGTTAAATTACTCTTTGATTGTGCCGGCTCTATTCCAAACGGCAGAGGCACGTTGGATTTCAGCCAAGACCCAATCAGACTTGTATCGGCCGATGCCAATCGGACCTCAAAATCGGGCTTCATAGACAACCTCAATCGGACCAATATAATCGGACCTCAATCAGTCATCGAATCGGACCTCAGAATCGGACCAATCAGGATCGGACCTTGTAACAGATCAGCCTTTAAATAATGAAATAAAGCGTAAAACATGGCCGATATGTAAGTAACGGATCAGCTATGCCTTTGAGCAAGATATTAAATAATCAAAGTGTGAGCCGATACATTGTTCACCTTGCTTAGTTGCCGGTTTGATCTATCTTATCGGACTATCTAACTAGCCAATCGGACCAGAGCTGTTTCGACACGGTTTCACAGACGGATGCAGCGAACTTACTCCAGCAATAATCAGATCAGATAGCTAAACAATCAGACTCAATTTACCAATCCAACAACTAAACAAGATGCTCGCAAAGGTGTTAATCAGATTAAGCAAATAAGCAGTAAAAACAGTAACAGGTTCGTTCTGATTCTAAGGTATGCTATTGAATAATCAAGAAAGATTTAGCTCCGACGCAGGGAATCTAAATCAAACCCAACACTCAAATAACAATCAGGTTATAATCTAAGCTTCCTTTGACTAATCAATATGAATCTAGCTCCGACGTAGGGAATCTAAACCAATCATGACAATCAAAGATCAATCTTATTATATTATGAAAATCTAGCTCCGACGCAGGGAATCTAAACTAAACACAATACTTCAAAGAACAACCAGATTAAACCTCAAAGCACGAATCGGACCTAGAACGATGCTGTAAGATAAGTATTGCTCAAATCGAACTAAAACCAATGCTCAAAGCTGTTGAAGAAACAGATTAATTCACATGGCGCAGATCTAAATCAGTCTAGAAACTTCAAGCAACCGCAAAAGTTACCTTTAAATAACCAAGATTAATCTAGCTCCGACGTAGGGAATCTAGACTAATCTTGATGATCTAAAGATAAATCTAGCTCCGACGTAGGGAATCTAGATTGATCTCAAGACTTAAAGTGTAACTCGATAAACGATTAACTATTGAATAATCAATAATGATCTAGCTCCGACGTAGGGAATCTAGATTATTCTTGATTATCCAAAGATAAATCGGTTGAATAGTATAAACGAGAAAGGGCGATGTGCCTCAATTCAAAGCTTAAACTAGTTCGATAAGTTAACAATCTTACTGGTAAGCCGGAGATCAGGAACTGATGCAGCCCGTCCACCAATGAGTTCGTCGGTATCTACTCCTACTCCTAAGGTTTTGGCGTGAAGCCGGGTTGTATTGATTGTGAGAATAATTCTTTACAATGGACGAGGGTTTATATTTATACCCTGATCATGAAGAGTCCTGATCGGACCAGACTAACTTGGAGATAAAGTAAACTTATTCTAAGATAGAATAGGACTTTTAATACGCCTTTTGAAAAGGAAATAGTCCCCGCTCATGCCATGCTTCCTTTTTAGCCGATACACATTTTCTCATTCATCATCAGATCGGACTCTCTCTCTTCATCGGACCTCTATTCTGCATCGGCTCCCTTTTCCGGCATCATCTGTTTGACCATTCAACGGGCCCACCGTGCAGTATTAGCCTCACCATGTCACCATCTGACTCAGCATATCTGGTGCGAAAATCTGGTGTCAACACAGTTTTCAGCTGAAATTTAGTTTTGACAGATTTTGGCCTGATTTCACCACTAAATATCTTCCAAACCATTGATCAAAAATTATAACTTCCTTTGTAAAAATTGTATCCCGATGAACCAGTTACAACTTTTGTATTGACCGATCAGTATGTTTGCAAGAGAAATCTGGAGAAACATCGAACTGAAGCTGCTCCGTTGCTGCTGCAAATGATGACTGAATCGACTTAGTCGATTCAGTTCAGCAGAGCAGACCGACGCCGGGGCTGCGCTGTCGCGCGCCCAGGTGGCTCGGCCACGCGTCCATGCTCCTCCGCGCCAACTCGCTCATGCCATCAAGGCCTTGCCAAGGTGTCGAGCCGACCGAGCTCGTGGAGGGCCGAGCCACCAGCTCACCACCGTAGTAACGAGGCTGTAATGACCGGTTACCAGTTCACCTCCATCCACTTCACCATACTGCAATTAACCGAGCCTGCAAATCCTCCACCTCGCCAGTTCCGCGCCACCACTAACAAGCTCAAGCCGAGCACCACAGCTCCACCAATTTTAGTTTTCTAGCCACCATTGCCGCCATGGACACCTAGAGCTCTACACTCACGTGGACACACCCATGCAGCAATCCTCCCCATCAATTGATTGCAAAAATGAGTTCGCCATGAACTCTCAAAGCTCCTCGACCCCTCAGCTGAAGCCGTCGACCACCGCTTGAGTCACGCCGATCCGGCGGGCACAAGGAGCCGCGTCGGGCATTGCGCCCTGCCTAGGCCGACCTCCGGTCGAGCACCTGCACTGCCCTAGGCTGGGACACGCCGTCCGCGACCTCCCCAGGCCCTAGCCCCGACCGAAACGTTCTTTCCCCTCCGGCCACGGCCATACAGGGCAGGCACGAGCTGAGCTGAGCTCGTACTCACGTAAGGTTGAAGAAGGTTATGGTAAGGGAATAGAAGTGTAAGGGGTTATGGAGAAGTTTACAGGAACTCTTTTGGAGGAACTAGGAAATTCAAGGGCTGATCTGCGAATGTGTTTGGCTGTTTTTCTTTTTCTTTGATTAAAATCGGCTATTTGCAAATAAATACATAGCAAATCACAGAAACATCGTAAAAATGCAAATCTGGTTGCGTTGGAATCCTTGTGAAATTATCTTTCCAATGGTATATAATATGCATATGTAGACTATTGTTTGCAGATTGTATTGCTTTATGCTAGAATAAAGGCTAGAGAACTTAGTAAATGCATAATAAAATATATATATACCTGAGAAAAAGGTAAAACCACTTTTACTAAGCTTCTTATGTCCAGTAGTGTTGATTAAAATATCTGTTTAACTTTGTCTATGTATATTTTTGTTAGATCTAGCTCATGCATGTTAATAGCTAAGATAAATGTGAAAAATAATTAACATGCTCCATAAAGGCTGTAGATTTTTCTATAGGTTCCTGTAATGATTACTAATGCTCATAAAAATGCATATTATCAGAATGTGTTCCTAGATTAACTTATGGTTTAATCTTGTTATCAGCCTTTTAATGATATTTACATCAGCAAAAAATATATTCTATTCAGAAAAATATGAATAAATCACAATAGCATAAATTAAGGTATAGTATATTCTAGTAAAAATCTTGTGCACAAAATATCTATATAGATTTAGTTATAATTTTCTAACTGATTGCAACTTGTAGGTGTTAAAATAAATGGAAAACAGTAGGGTAAAATGCTGAAAAATTCTTGAAAAATATGTTAGAGTGATTAGTTACAGAAAACATGCTCACCATAATTTTGGTTACTAAAAATCTTGCTGTTTTAGTTAAATGCATGAAAATAGCTAGATTAATGCTTATAAGATAAATAATTTCTGTGCTAATAAAAATCTGAAAAATTTATTTTACCTTGTTTAGGTGTTGATTGTTCTGTTTAGTAGTTAAAATCACCAGTTAGAGTTATTTATGTTTGTAGATTAATTTGTGTGATTAGTTAAGTAGTTAATAACCTTTGGAATGGCAAGTGCTTTTCTTAATTACTTAAAATGGTTTAAAATCAGAACTGAAGCTGAAATTTAAACTTGAGCTTCACCTTGTTTGCTTTGTAATTTGTTTGTGTTATTTAATTCTCGGTGAATAACTATGTTGTGTGTATGTTTAAGTTGCTGTATTTTGTTAGCTCATGCATCTGCATCGCCATTTGTAGATCATGCGATAGATGTTGGCGTGTACGAGGTGATCCACAAGCCGTCCGTGCTAAGTCTAACTGAAGCCGCAGAAGACCCGGGCCAAGTCCGGAAGAGCCCAAGGCTATTGCTAAGCAAGAAAGGCAAGCATCGGAGCATGTCCCAGCTTTAACAAACTCCAATGGGTTGTTTTGTGTCTTACTTTGCACATTCAAGTTTAAGGAGTTGTTTGAAACCCTAGTTGCATGATCCCTAGTACCCATGTCCTAATACTAGTATGTGTAGGTCGTTTAGACTGCCATGCTTAATTAGGATCGGTAGAAGTCGAGTGATTGCCTTGTCACTCGCGAGATATAGACGTTTACTTTATGTTGATTTATGAGATTCGGCAGGTGGGGCCTTTGCGATATTCCTGTTTGATTGAATGTCCCGCTTGCACAGATGATTGATGGCTAAGGCATTGATTGTGTGGCCTTGTTGGTCAAGCTTTTGAAAGTACTAATCATATGCCGGGAAATATGGTAAACTGGTAAACCTAGTACTTGATTCAAACTGACGTCTGACGGGTCTTTCTACTCCATTGGGCGAGTGGTTGATGGCGAGTGTAGTAGTGGCCGCGGCACAGGTTTGCTTGGAGCACCTAGGGTTCATTGGGGCGTGCACTCGGGTGGAGTGGGCCCTAATGGCAGATGGCAGGGAGAGATGGGAACGGTTGCCTCGTGAGGTCCTGGGTACCTCTCACGGGTCGTACGATTAGGTTGTCTCATGCATGGTAAAATCAACTCGAGTTGTCCATCCTTCGCGGTTACATGAAGCTGCTTGATCTCTCGTCACACATCAGTGGGCTTGGCCAATGGTTAGAGATGTTGTTGGTTAAGAAAAGATGATATCTAGTTAATCAATTGTTTTTTGACATTGAATGTTGTTGGATATTTTGGCAAACTTAGTAATGGTTAGTCTCACTTTAACTTGGCTAAAATATTGAAAATAAGGATCAACTTGTAGATGCTTTGTGGCAAAATAATTCCCTCCACCATAAAGCCTTGCATGTCTAGAATTTAACCTTGTCGGGTAAGTCTTGCTGAGTATTAGTATACTCAGCCTTGCTTGTGGCTTGTTTTTCAGATAATGGTGATGGCTATGATCCTGTTGCTGCTTTGACTTGGTCTTGTATGTTGCCCGATGATTGGACTGTGGAGCGGTGCCACCTGAATCCGATTCGGGCCGCGGTGATTAGATATCATGTGCGGGCTCCTCATGATATCTCGTGTATCGACGTTTAGACTTCCGCTGTATTATACTCTGGCTTGTAATAATTAAAATATATTCACTATGTCAGTATAATTATCCATGTGAACCTTGTGATATAAAATTTGTGATAAGTTATACTGCCCGAGCCCATCTTCGAGTGGGACTTGCTGCTATTTTGTTTCGGTCATGAGAAATGGTAGTTTAATCGAGACATTACCCGACAGACTGCACGATTAATTCGGTTCAAGCATGTGGAGTACCGTAGTAAAAGTGGTCTCATGCGCTTGAGCCAGGTTAATTGGGGCGGGCCGCGCCCGTTCTGACTCTACGCTGCCGGAGAAAAAAAATGATAAGCAGTATATGACAGGCTATAGCTTGTATGACATGCTATTAGCTTGTACATGTCTGTAAGCATAAGGCAAGAGAGAGAATTGATTAAAGTAGGCATGTGACTAATTAAAGATGAGATTGATATATAAATAAATAACTCATGCTTTATCATAATAGAATGACTGATCAGTATTTACATAGCTACAACAGAGCATGATCACTGAACAAAAGAGCAAATAAAAACATTGTTGCGCGGAACACTGAATCACCTCCATGTAGCTCTATCCCTCTGTATAAACTTGCATACTGATTTGAAGGGCATTCAGATAGAAAAATTATATTTTTAGCATTATAATTGCTTCTCCACTGATAGATAAGGCAACAAATTATAACCACCGCATCCATTTCTACTGTGAGCAATCCTTAATGTTAAGGCTCTCCATGGTAGATAAGACTCATGCAATATTGAAAATACTCGAGCAAGGCGAAGATAAGAAAGTTTCAAGATAAAAATAACGGTAGGGAAAAGGGTGGACAATTATTTTTGTCTTTCAACATAAAGCAGCTAGTTACCGGGTTACAATCTACCAAGGAACATTCATGGGCCCTCGACCCCTCGTCCATCTGAAAGCTTCAATGTAGCCAAATGATCACTTGGAAATAAGGGTCAATAATGCGATTAGCAATGTTGTATACCATGTATAGGCAAATTATGGAAAAATCTGGTTTCCTAAGACACAGTTGTGTAGCTAGTCACTAAAACTTGATGAACATACCTCTTCCATATTTGTCTTCTCCTGCTCCTCATGCTTTAACTAATCTCACAATATCAACATAGGCTAAGACACACGTCACAACAGCTTTTGCCATAACTCATAACACGTCACTGTAAATAGCATTGCCATCGTTAATGACTAAAGGACTATCATTTTTGCCTGCAAAAGGGGAAGGGAAGCATATCAGAATTACAATCCAAGCTGCTAATGGAATCTCGCAAACAATCCCTCCCCTCGATGCAGCTAGGACCTCCAGCCAGGGCACCTTGTGCACGAAATGGAAGAACCAGCACAACACAAATTCAGGAAAAATTCAATTAAAAAAAGAATTGAATTCAGTTCAGAGAAGAAGGATGAAGTACCTGTTGTCAAGGTTACTACTCTGTCAAATTTTTTAGCACGCCTAGAGTGGTAAACTTTATCTCTCATATGTAAGAAACTGGATACAAAAGACAATGTTAATCACAAAAATTCGTATTGCTAGGTAGCATCCCATCAAACAGTTTGGGGGTATGGAGACAAAAAAATTTAAAAGCTACTACAACTTTGTAGGTTGTTTGCTACAAATTGCAATTAGTTTGGCTCATTATCACCGAAGATAAAGGGCATCATTTTAAACTTGCAACACAATTAAGACTTCACTTGAGATAATAGTCATCCAGTGAGAGTGTCAGTATAGTAACACAATCAGCTAGCCGTTAGATGGAAACATTAACACTCATCAGCGAAAATCTTCAAAGTACACATTGAAAAATGATTATAACCACTACTAAATCTGATGAAGTGAATCTAGTATGAATAAGATGTATTAAGTGTTCATCAAGTTGTTTCCTATCTATGTTATACAAACTCAGGCGAGAAGAAACTCTGACTCACAAAGGTGTTGAATCAGAAAATTTTAAATTTTTCTGCCAGTCAAGGATACTGCTCTATCAAATAATTCAGCACATCTAAATAGTAAAACTGAGCTCTCATTTAGAAGTCTGGATACAAAACGGAATGTTAATTAGGAAGCTAAGTTTAGCCCATCGTGACCAGTAAAGTGAAACAGACTACCATTTTAAAAATTATGAGTAAGAAGAATGCAACTTTAAGGATTAGAAAGACGAACCAAGGCAAAATTGAAGAATGCCCAGGTGTGGGAGCGGCCAGAATCATGTAGGAGACAAGCAGCAAATTCATGTGATAATACACAAACAACCACTATAACGGGATATTTAACTAATTGCCATCCTTCCGAATGGCGCACCTTCAAAAACCATCCTTCCAAATGAACCTATATTTTTGCCATCGGTCTTTGCGGGATCCTACAAATTTGCCACTTTTGCTGACGTGTCGCGCCACCTCCTCAGCCCAGCATGGATCAGCCACGCGAAAAGACCCCTTTGCCCCTTCCTTACTCACGTTGGCCAAGTCTCTTTTCCCTCTCCTGCTACTGACGCGTAGGACCCACGACACAGATTCCTCTTCAACCTCTTGCCAACAGCTTAAACGGATGAGTCCTCCTAGAAACACGGCAGCAGGAGCACGTGGAATGACGGCCTCGCCACGCCGGGCCCGGCGTTCCCCCTGCGCTACAGCTCCGACCCCGCCGGCGCCGCGGACGGCCCCTGAGCAGCGCGGCGCGGCGCGGGCGAGGAACTCCCGCTCGCAGTCGCTGTCGCGCGGCCTCGCGAGCTTCTTCACCGCCACAGTGCGCCAGTCGGGGAGCACTCCACGGTATACCACGCCGCTAGCCTCCGCGCCCGATCACCAACGAGGAGGGCGCGTGGCGGCGCTTTACCGGCAAGGCCGAGACCTTGTGCGACGGCCAGGGGACCTCGAGCACGTGCGGCCGCATGGCCACCGCGAGCTCCACGTTTCGCGTCCCCACCGGCAGCGGCTTTGGCTTGTTCTTGACCTCAGCGGCCCTCCTCACTGCGTACCGCGCCGGTGGCACCGGCGCGCCCTCCATGCCCTTCCAACAAGTTCGACGAGCGCCCAGGCTTAGCAGCAGGAGATCGTGCTTAGAGACCAAGGTGGCGGGGTCCACGAGCACATACATCACTTTCACAACATTCGCATTTGTTGGTTGTGGAGCTCGGATTGGAGATGAGCTGGTGGACGTGCTGCTCTGACGCTTGATTTGGGAAAGAAACAAGCAAAAAAAAAGGGATTTGCTTGCGGCCGCCGCGAGCTCTAATTGCCGCACCGACGAGCCCACAGCAGAGCCGACGACGGACGCGCATGTGGCCTCGGTCCTCGGCCAGTGCCCACGCGCCGACCGCTTCCACGGCCATCGCCGCCCCCTCGCACCAGGGCCAGGTCTCCCTTTCGAGTTGCAGTGAGCAAGAAGAAGGGGTAAGAGGTTGAAGATGATTCTGACATGTGGGTCCATGTGGCAGGAGAGGAGAAATAGATAGCTAACGTGAGAAGAACAGGGGCAGTGTGGTCATTTTCCATAGTCGTTTCACGCTGGAATGATGATATGGCAAGCCACGTCAGCGAAAGTGGCAAAAATGTAGACTCGAACGAAACGCGATGGCAAATATGTAGGTTCATTTGGAAGGATGTTTTTTGAAGGAGCGACATTTGGTAGGATGGCAAATAGTTAAATATCCCCACTATAACAGGCGGAATATAATCCCCACCTCAGGGACTAACAGACATCAGATGGCAACAGCGCGAGGCGACGCCGACGATGCCAGGATCGAGCTAACAATAGCAAGAACATTAAAATCAGAGACACACAATAAGCAAGGCCAAAAGCAGGCGCACCAGACCATGCAGCACCAACGAAACGACATTGGCAGCAGGGGAAAACACCATACCTGAGCGATGAAGATGCAGAGGTGATGGTGCGCAACAGGTACTGCACCATCGGCGGACAAAGCGAGCAGCACAGCACACCTGATAAAGAAAAAATAAAGACCAAAAAGCAAAAGCGAAATAGGCGAAAAATCACAATCCGAACTCACCGATGAAGTCAGCACCGGCGAGGAAGCACTGCTCCGCAGCTGCAGGTAGTGGAAGGCAGGCCGAGGACCGCCGGCGGGAGCGGCCGGCCACAGTCCGGCCCGTCGCGCGGAAGCCGAGGGATCTCCGAGCTCGCCTTGCCGTCGCCGTCGGAGGGCGCTTCTCTGCTCCCGCTGTAGCGGTGCGTTCGCGCCGGACTTCCTCCACGCCCACTCCGGCTTCCGCGGTGGGCTAGCCGAACGCCCATGCCCACGCCTACTCCAAGAGCCGCGGCAGGCGCCGTCCCCTCGAAGATGGCGGCGACTGCAAGGCGGAGAGCACGAGGCCGGGTCGCCCAGGAAGCGGCGGCTGGGTGACCGGAAGAAGAGGAACCCTACAGAACCCTACAGAGGTAAGGTGGCGTCACATGGGCCAGGCTAATTCCCCACGCGACACGGGCCAGCAGGCCGAAATAGCTTCACGCGAGGCCCACGCGAAAAAAAAGCCATGCACAGTAGCTCATGGTCTCTCCAGCCGGCGTTTTCACCGGGGGATCTACGTACCAGGGTCTAAACATAAATAATTGGTGGGATTAGATTTGTTAGAAGTGCGAGAGAGTCTAAATGTAGAAAAAAACGATTTATGCCTAACCATCGGATGGCCATCCGACGACCGAAAAAATTTCGGCTGACGTGGCCATCGCGGTTGGGCGCCGAGGGCACCTCGAATCATAGCAAGAAATTTCAGAGTCAGCAGGGCCCTTTCTCCATTGACACCCTTTATTTTCCTTTTTAACTTGGGATCGACAATCCGAGGTCTCTGTATAAAAGGCGCAGCCAAATGATCTGCAGTTCTGAACTTGTTCCGTCCCACTTCCCACCCATTGCAAAGTTTCACCATAGATATTGACATGATCCCCGATAGAGTTCTCTGTTTCTTTTCATAGGAAAAATGAAAGTTACATACTCTATGGTGTTGTTGGATAGTGAGCTCAGAAAGCCTGTGAAAAATGAATCCCTTTTTTCTTCGAAATCCAACTATTCATCGCCAGCCCTTGAGTTGCTAGTCGTGCAAAAACAACTTGTCCAAATTGCTTGACCGACCGAAAACTGCACCATCCATCACCATCAGGTTGTTGCTGAAACTGAATGTTGGCCAGTACTATGCTCGAAAACTGCAGATCGGTTCTGCATGTTAGAAATCTTCGAACGACTTATTAAAATCTGCATGTTAATAATCGCTTCGTTAGGGCTGCCGAAGGTGTGAATCAACTTGATGAGCCCAAAGACAGCAAGGCCACGCCGCTCCTAGGCATCTTGCTTGAATTTTTTTTAATTTTTTTTTACGATTTTTCAAAAAGAACAGTGGGATGACAGAATTTGCAAATCTGTCATCCAACCGCCGTATCATATGGCTGCCACTATATGATAAGGCGGTAAGAGCCTCTAACCGCCGGATGACACGGCGGTTAGAAAAACCGCCAAATAAACTGGCGTTTTAGTCTAACCGCTGGTTCATTTGGCGGTTAAGCCTAACCGCCATTTAAACCGGCGGTTCAGCTTAACCGCCAAATGAACCGGCGGTTCGTTTGTAACCGCCGTTTCATTCGGCGGCTAGCCCTTACCGCCGAATGGAACGGCGGTATCTTTTTTTTCATTTTTGTATTGAAAAATGGTGTAATTTTTTAAAATGCTTGCGAATGAAAGGAAATTATAACATGGAACGGAATATATCACAAACAAGAAGCTAGTAAACATGAAAAGTATAATACAACATCTAGTACGATACATAATCACTCCGTAAAAAGTAAAATACTAAATGCGGCCTTGCTTGGCCACCTTAGGCCTGACCCTCCTGGCCGCCTGGTGCGCAGCCCTCGTGTGGTGCGCGGAGTACGTGAGGGGCTCAGGTGGCGGTGCCTGCCGACTCAGGCGCCCTGCATCCGCAGGAGGCGGTGTCGCGAACGGTGGCTGCTGCGAGAACTGAGTAGCAGGTACAGGGGCGCCACCTAACTGCGAACCACCAATCTCCTCCTGCGACCCCTGCCCCTGTCGGTACCACCAATCAATCTCGGAGGGGACCGTCCACTGGGTCGGCGCTGGGTGCTGCTCCTCGACTGGGTCGTCGGGTGTACCGCTTGAAGCGTACGCTGCATTATACACAATCACGTTAGTACGCAAGTAAAAGCATGTAGTCATATCGTTTGGTCAATTACGTACCTAAGCCGTGGACGGCGTGCCCTGCCGACGTGGACGCGCCGCCTGTGGTCATCACTGGTTGCCCTGTCACATAAAACGTTAGTCGAGAACGTAATTACTCAATGTTAGGATGTTACGAACAAAACATGGATACTATAGTGTACCTGTGCTGTAGACAGCTGCTGGCCTCGGCGTGTACGTGGGTATCCCCAAGGGAGCGCTATGAACCGGGACAGGAGTGCTGAGCGCGGGGGGTACCGTCGACGGACCTGGTCCCATAGGAGTGAAGGGTAGCCGCGAGGAGCTGGACGGCGCGGTGGGTACCGTCGACGGACCTGCTCCCATAGAAGGGAAAGGTGGCTGCGAGGAGCTGGACGGCGTGTGGTACGAACGTCCAGTCGACGCCGAGCTCGAGGACGAGGCGGGGTGGCGTGGAATCGCCGGAGCGTCATCGTGCCGGCACGAAACCGCCTGCCTGAACTTCGTGAGGAGGGCCAGAATGTGGTCGTACGTCGCCACGTGGTCGGCGGGGGTCATGAAGTCCGCCCTCGCTCGGCTCCTCGCAGCTGTAGCGTCGATCTCCGCGAGCACATCGTACTGTTCAATTATGTTAATTAAAATACGTACTGATCGAATGTGTTATAGCAGTAAGGACGTAGTACTTACCCCAATCGCGTAGTTCTGGTCGCGTCGTACCGGGTACGTACTCGTGACCTGCGCCGGGAGGAAAATGGGCTGGGGCGGAATGCGGAGGACCCGAACGCGGGTCCAAGGCCAGTACCACCGTAGGTACGCTGCGAAGGCCTCGTCGGAGTGCGGTCAGTGCTCGTCGACGATGTGGTTCAACGCGTCTGCCCAACCCACCACGTAGGTCGCCACTGCGGGCTGCCACTGTGTGCCAGCTGTGTGTCCCTTCCTCGTCCACCTATTCAAAGATTGACCACGTAAGTTAAGAAATATACAAAACTTGCGGGACGGAAATACGACACATGTACCTGTGGTGGGTCGGGTCGACGGAGTGGACGACCGGCAGCGGTGACTCCTGGTAGAGGTGGAACTGCCACATCACCCTGTGCACCGCGTACTCCTCCACGTGGACGTCGAAGACCAGGGGCTTCATCGTCATCCAGTAGTCCTGGTCGCACTGGCACAAGGAGGACATGCCCTGCGGTGCCCGAGCGTGGATCGCGTCAGGCGAGTAGGGGGTCCAATGCACGTCCGCGTCAACGAGCCTGTCGAACTGTCCGACGAAGTCTACGTACGACTTCCTCGTCTGCTGGCCCACCCAGCTCGACTGCACAAGTAATACAAATAATATAGCAAGTTCCAACAACAAAAGAATGTTAAAAATAAAAAATATTCGAAGACATACCTTCCGGAGGCACCACAAAGACCCCATGGTGGGGTAGTCGCGCGGGTTCGTGCCAGGAGTCGGCCCGTAGTACGGCTCGGGGCTCATCGCTGGTCTGCCCACTGGGAACCGCTCGTAAGACCACAGCTGCAGAAGCAAGGGACAGCCGACGAAGATAGGGTCTCCCTTCTTAACCTTGTGCACGCCCGTGCAGAGGCCCCTGTACGTGGCGGCTAAAGGGACCGTGACACCCTAAGAGGGGGGTGAATTAGGTGTTCTAAAAAACTAAGGCTCCAAGCACGTATAAAAACCTATTCCAATTTCTATCTAGATGTGCACTAGGTTTTTCTATGTGTTGCTATCTCTACTGATAAAAGAGTTTTGCACCCTATGATCCAATCCTATCAACTACACAAGGCAATTCTAGGAAAGGTAAATGCGGAATTTAAAGGGCACAAAGTAAATACAGAAGTGTAAGTGGTAGAGAAGGTAAACTCTCACCACGGCGATTTTTCCCGAGGTATCGGGGAGTTGGCTAACTCCCCCCTAATCCTCGTTGGAGCCCCTTCTTGGGAAAATGCCCCTTCCTTAGGGCAATGCTCCGGTGACGGGAAACTCCGTGATAGCCAACGAAACTCCCCACAACACAAGTGGGTCTCCACTTGGCCTCTCGCTGGTGACCTCCGCCGTCTTCACTATGGTAGAGCTTCGGCAAACCGCCAAGGGCCTCTCCTCCCTTGCACAATCACCCTCGGCCTCTCCACAAAGCTTTGTTGGAGGGTCTCGCTAGACTACAACGCCCTGGATTTACAACACTTGGTGCGTGCAAGCACCGATAGCAAAGAGATATGCAAACCTCACTAAACTCTAGACTAAAGCCTAAAGCGAATCGCTATGTGGCCTAAACTAGCACTAATCAAAGCCTAAGCCTTGTTGCTAATTGCCTAATCTTCTCTTAAGCACTTTGGTGGATAGAACACTTGAAATGGTGAACTTCAACTACCAGCAACTTTCCCAAGCTCTAACACTCATCAAATGGCCGGGTAGAAGGGTATTTATAGCCCCAACCAAAGGAACTAGCCGTTAGCTAGCCGTAGGGCTTTTCCTGCGTAGGACCGACTTTTGCGGTGCATTCTTGATGCACCACCGCAACTTCCTGACCTCTCCCATACACATAGCCGTTGGGCGACTGACACTGGGCCCCACGGCGACCACCGACTGTTGCGGTGCATGATGCAAAGTGAGGACCGCAACAGTCCGTCAATCCAGAGCCGAACTGAACTTGTCCTGACCACCACCGACTGTTGCGGTGGGTCTTCGAGCCAGCACCGCAATAGTCGGTGCTGCTGCTGCTTCTGCCCAAGTCTTGCACTTGTTGCACACCACCGACTGTTGCGGTCCTTCAACCCTGGCGACGACCGCAATAGTCTGTCATTCCAGTAGCTATTTTCAACTCTTGCCTTGGCACCGAAAAGGACACCCTTCTGTGACGCAACATATGTCATAGACTTGTTCGCTGCTCTTAACAACCTTGAACTCCCTTTGCAAATACAAAGCGGACCACTGTTTTATTGCATCCTTCATTTCTTCTGCAGTCTTGTAGCACGAACCGAGGCAAACCTCGTTGCACCTATACTCCCAGGGGACTTGTTGGCCTTCATTTATCGTAAGCTGTGAGAAGTCATAGTTGACCCAGTTCCTTGGCACCTGCACCGCTTCGCCGTCGTCATCATCCGACCAGTCCTCCTCGAAGTACTGCTGATGCTCTGTGCCCTCCCTCTCTGCCTCCAAAACCATCTCAGAAAAATTTTCTACTTCATCAAGCTCCCCCGATGGTTCAGGGGGTGCGTAATAATCTTGTCCAGCTGCACCTTCTTCCACTTCTTCACCTTCCTCCTAGTAGCATCTTGAAGGTTTTCCCCTCCAGCATCTTCAACTTCTTCGTGCACTTCACTGCTAGACCCACCCTTGTGGAAGGCTCGCACAAGCAACACCAGCGGCATACCATGCTGCGTACAAAGTGTCACAAATGACCTCCAGTTCTGGGTTCCTTGAAGCGCAACAAGTTCCCAATACGTAGTTGAGCTTCTGTTCATCACTGCCATCACTGACAGGTCATGCTGGGCCTCATCAAGCCCAAATGAATGATAAAGCCACTTTGTTATTCAAACCCAATTTCTCTCTGCTGCTCTAGCTACTTTTCTGGTGGTACAACTAAATTCTGATAGGTCTACTCCTTCAGGACCATATCTAACTTCCCCGTATCCATAGAACAATTGGAACCATAAAGGTTCAGACATGCCTAAATCCAAACCAGGACAATAAGAAGAATTAATATGATTTTCTACTCATAAAAAACTTATGCATAATACTCTACTATAAACTATAATATAAACTCGTATATAGAATCTAATATCAATAAAACTCTACTGTAAACTCTACTATAAACTCTAATATAAAGTCTAATATAAACTCTAATATAAAGTCATTACTCTAATATAAAGTTTAATATAAACTCTGATATAAACTCATTACTCTAATATAAAGTCTAATATAAAGACATTACTCTAATATAAACTCTAATATAAAGTCATTACTCTAATATAAACTCTAATTTAAACTCGAATATAAAGTCATTACTCTAAAATAAACTCTAATATAAAGTCATTACTCTAATTTAAACTCTAATATAAAGTCATTATTCTAATATAAACTCTAATTTAAACTCTTATATTGTGACACCCTGGTGTCACTATTGTAATTAGAAACCCTAATTAAATTAATTAAACCCATAATGGCATGCATCATTTCATAATTGTATTGTTTGTGCATTTGTGTGTATGGGTGGACTTAGTCAACCAAAATAATCAAAATAATCAAAATACAAAAATTATACCAAAATGTCACAAATAATGTCAAATACATGTTCATGAACTCAATTGAGTATAGAAAGTTCAAACAAAAATTCGAAATTCAATTTTGAACTCGTTTGACCGTCATTTCATGTGTTACGAGTTTTGCTTTTTACCCTTCTCGAGCGGCTAATATCTTTACATTTTTCCTAAACACTTGAAATTCCACCAATATAAAAGTTGGAGTACAAAGTACCCTCTTTGCAATGGTGGTGATGTGGATCCATGAAAACTTTGTTTGATTGCTCAAATTCTTGGTCAAATTCGAGTCGAAATGCTGAAATTCAGCATCCAACCGATTCGACTAAGTCTGAAAAACGTGACTTTTGCCCATGTTCTCCACCCCGTAACTTTCAAACCACTGCTCAAAAGGAGTGACACTCTTTGTAAGAGTTGTAGCCTAATGTACCAGCACTCCACGGTTTCGTCAGTATGGCAGATTTTTGGCCGGTTTTCTCCACGATTTATCTCTCAAACCATTGATCAAATACTATAACTCCCTTTGTAGAAGTTGGAGCCTGATGTACCATCTCTAACTTTCGTATTGGACAAATCAAAAGTTTATATACGAAAAGTGGAGTTTAGGTCAGTTGAAGTTGGACCCGTGAGCTGAAAACTGAACTCGGAAATTTCTGAAATTCGAATTTTGGCTGAACTTTAGGCCTTTGCAACTTTCAAACCATTGAGCAAATGGTATAAGTTCCTTTGTAGGAATTGTAGCCCTATGAACCCTCTACAACTTTTACATTGGCGGATTCTTAAGTTTATAAACAAAATTGTGAGGAAAATTGAACCAAATTCCAGACGTGCAACGGCAACTCGACTGAATCGATTCAGTCCGACCGACCGACGCCGGCCTCGGCCTCGTCGACGCCGGTGCCACGCTGTCGAGCATCCAAGCGACCTCAGCCACCGCGTCCAACCCTCCGCACGCCTCTTGGCCTCACCAAGTGGTCCATGCCCCGGTGGCAAGCCATCCGCGCGCGTGGAAACCAGAGTCGCCAGCTCTCCAACTCCATTTACGAGCTCAGTCCGTCCTCACCAAGAATTCACTACGCTCACTCCATCTCTATCCAATTCATCGCGTCCAAAGCTTCTCCACCTCGTCCTCTCCGCCTCCCACCACCTCTCGTCCTCCGCCATAGCTTCCAGTGCCGGAATTTCCAAGAACTCCGGCCATCTTCCTGTACAGAACATCGAACTCCACCCCTCAACGTGGACAGCACTCCACGGTCCTCATCTCCCCAAACCAAGTCACAAAATAGATTCCTCGTACTTCCCTGAACCTCCCCGCCTCTTTTCTTCCTTTCCCCAGCCACCACAGGTGGGCGGCCAGCCTCACACAGGCCGCTGGGAGCAGGGCGCCGGGGGGACAGCAGCCCCTGCTGCCCAGGGGGCGCGCCGGCCAGGGGCTGGGCGGCCGGCCGCGCCAGCAGCTCCTCAGGCAGGCTGCGCCGGCCCTAGGCCGAGCAGGGAAGCCCCCACGGCAGGCCACTGGCCATCAGAGCCGAGCGAGCTTTGCCTGATCGTGTTTGAAACAAGGTTAGAAGAAGAGGACCCAGTGGTAATATTCTAAAAAGCTTAGGGGGTGTTCCTTTAAATGTCAGGGACTTATGTGTGAGGTGAAAAATTTGCAGGGATCTGGTTGTAAGTTTTTGAGGACCTATTCGCGAGGAAAGGACCGATCTGCAATTACTTTCAGATTCTCGAGGACCCAGATGTAAATCTCGATTTCACTATTCACGAGTTCTTCCCTTTTGATTTTGACTGAGATTCAATAAATCACCAAAAATCACAGAAAAATTGTAAAATCACAAACTTGGATTTTCTGGAATCCTTGAGAAATTATCTTTCCAGTGGTGTATCATATGCATGTATAATCTGTGTTATTCCCAATGTTTTTTAATGTATGAAGATGTGCTTGAGAGGATGTTTATTGCTTTATAAATCATAGGAATGTGCTAAAAATGCAAAACCACTTTTTATGGATCTGTTGTGATCAATAGAGTTGAGTTGAGTATCTGTTGGTCACAATTTACACATGATTTTGGTAGATTTGGAATTAAGTTGTTGCCAGCTAGTTAAGAATGGTTAAATCACCAAATATTCTATACAACTCAAAAAAATCTAAAATATTCACATAAAATGCATCTAGTAGAATAGTAGTTGCAGTAAAAATTTCAGCTGCAGAACATTTTTGTGGATTTTATTATGATTTTCTGATTGGTGATAATTATGGGTTGTTGAGAAAAATAGAAAATAAATAGGTAAATTGCTGGATAATTCTTGAAAAATAGTTTTTGCTGTCAAGAACACAGAAACATGTTTACCTTAGCTGTTGGTTATGTAAATATGTTTTCTAGGATTTATTTGGTAAAAACTAGCTAGGAGTTGATTAATCAATAAATGGTTTTATTGCTGTAAAATTAATTCTACAAATGTATATAGCAACCTTGGATATTGGATGATCAGATTCAACCACAAGAAGTCCATTGTACTAGTAGTAGGTTTTTCTAGATGATTTAGTGAAGTTGTGCTTTGGAATAGGTCTGAACCGGTCAGACCGGTTGCATAACCGGTCAGACCGGTCCCGACCGGTCGGACCGGTTCCGTTACCGGTCAGACCGGTCCCCGTTGCTTTGTGAGTTTCAAACTTGTTTATAATCCATAAATGATTGTCCAGTGATGTATTAG
>CM014272.1:71525996-71562737 GCA_004135705.1 Alloteropsis semialata | reverse complement strand
GGCGTGGAATCGCCGGAGCGTCATCGTGCCGGCACGAAACCGCCTGCCTGAACTTCGTGAGGAGGGCCAGAATGTGGTCGTACGTCGCCACGTGGTCGGCGGGGGTCATGAAGTCCGCCCTCGCTCGGCTCCTCGCAGCTGTGGCGTCGATCTCCGCGAGCACGTCGTACTGTTCAATTATGTTAATTAAAATGCGTACTGATCGAATGTGTTATAGCAGTAAGGATGTAGTACTTACCCCAATCGCGTAGTTCTGGTCGCGTCGTACCAGGTACGTACTCGTGACCTGCGCCGGGAGGAAAATGGGCTGGGGCGGAATGCGGAGGACCCGAACGCGGGTCCAAGGCCAGTACCACCGTAGGTACGCTGCGAAGGCCTCGTCGGAGTGCGGTCAGTGCTCGTCGACGATGTGGTTCAACGCGTCTGCCCAACCCACCACGTAGGTCGCCACTGCGGGCTGCCACTGTGTGCCAGCTGTGTGTCCCTTCCTCGTCCACCTATTCAAAGATTGACCACGTAAGTTAAGAAATATACAAAACTTGCGGGATGGAAATACGACACATGTACCTGTGGTGGGTCGGGTCGACGGAGTGGACGACCGGCAGCGGTGACTCCTGGTAGAGGTGGAACTGCCACATCACCCTGTGCACCGCGTACTCCTCCACGTGGACGTCGAAGACCAGGGGCTTCATCGTCATCCAGTAGTCCTGGTCGCGCTGGCACTGAAAGGACCTTGATGTCGCCTAGAGGGGGGTGAATAGGCGAGCCCTGAAAATATTGCCACTTAAAACAAATTTATTAGTGACAATTGGGTATTCCAAATACCACTTTTAGAAATTCAGCAAATGAACTTCTAAAAAGATCTTTAGAATCACCAAATAAAAGACTAGCACGCCTAACGCAGCGGATATGAGACACTGCCACCTAAACCAGTACCACCGGTTTTGCCCGAGCAGTGAACCCCCAGATAAATTGAGAATGCTAGAGAGCTCGGAATCAAACCAAACTTGGAGATGATGATTGGAATATCTTTCTAAGGAATATCTCCAAGTCCCTGCACTCAAAAACACATATACAACAGAATCGAGCAATTTCACCAATAATCAAATATAAGCACAATGAAGCTCAAACCAGCGGGGAGACACAAGATTTGTTTCCCGAAGTTCGGATTCACCGCTTGCACTAAGCAGCCACCACGGCACGGCGAATCCTACTCTCCGTTGAGGAAGCTCATACGACCACACTAGGTCAAGCTATTTCCTCCTTCCACTAGTTTGCTTCTTCCCTTTCGGAGGCGAAGCACAACCTGCACAAACTTCCCGCAGCTCACCACACCTTGTTAGCTCACGGGCAACACCTAGCCGTCTAGGAGCGGAGCTCCAAGAGTAACAAATGAATCACACAAGCTTGATGAAGTCCAACAGTGCTCAAGGTGCTTTTGGTGCTCTCAATCTTCACACAATGGCTGCTCTCTCAACTACCCAACACAAATGATCTCACAATTGCAAGCAACCTCACAAAGAGGGGTTGGGGAGAGCAAGAATGGCTTTGGCTTGGCAAGTAAGAGCAGGGAAGCACTATAGCAACCTCAGGAACAGCAGCTTGCCACTGTGGAGGTCGTGGGGTATAAATACTCCACTCCTCAAAAACTAGCCGTTACAGACCCAGTGAAAACCGGTGCCACCGGTTCCTAAAACCGGTGCCACCGGAATTCAAACCAACTAGCCATTGGAGAATTCTGACACAAAACCGGTGCCACCGGTTTCCCAAAACCGGTTCCACCGGTTTTGCCCTGGCAAAACCTATAAGTGTGTACGTGAGGGTTTTGTGTCTCTCAACAACTCACATGGGTTCCTTGAGCACTTAGACAATTTCAAGGCTTCTTGTGATGCATCCCTCTTGATAGTACGGCATACCTAAACTCAAGATCAAATATAAATACAAATGATACACTTGAGCTTCATCACTTTGAACCATGCCATACTTCTTCAATATATCCGCTTGAGAGTTGCATCCAACTTGTCTTCTTTGAATTGAGCACTTCAACCTTGAGCTAGTGACTTGAACCATTGTCTTTGAATGAAATCCACTTCTAGTTCAATTCACATTTTCACAACATGATTCTAGAAAGATTGATATTTGCCAATATGAACACCATATGTGACCAAGATTCATCAAGTTGAAATCCAAAGAAAGTTTCGTCACCCTAGCAAAGATACATGACTCAAGTCCGCAACTTGATCACACATTGCTTAGTACCTAGAAACACTATCCCGAATTCCACCTCTTCATCCTTGCATCATAATAGCTTCACACTAGTTTGTATCAACAATAAAAACCAATTCTTGATATGCAATATATTCACTTCACTTTGACCCTTCGTTTCTATCAAAGTCATCTTGTCTTGTTGGTCATTTCTTGATATGCAATATATCCACTTCAATTTGACCTTTCATTTCTATCAAAGTCATCATGTCTTGTTTGCAAGTCATTCTTCAAATATAGACCAAGAATAAACCATATCACCATGTCTCTTGTCCATTCAACCAAACTTGCTTTATGCAACATTTTAATCTAACATGATCTAAGATATCCCATATCAATATAAACAAGCTTTCATCAATTAAGAGACCAATATATCACATATGTCATTATGTCTCTTTCTTTATTGCACCATAGCTTGCCATCTTTCATATTCATATATAATGGGAACAACCACTCAATTTATTTATGTCAACATGAGCCATTCACATTGAATTCAACCAATGACCAATAGTGAATCATCAATTATACAATTTTAATCCCTGCAAATTATCTTTGACAAACACGTTAGTTCTTTAATCGTTTTGTCATTCAATTCACCAAAACCCACAAGGGAGCCTAGATGCACTTTCAGGCACAAGGAGGACATGCCCTGCGGTGCCCGAGCGTGGATCGCGTCAGGCGAGTAGGGGGTCCAACGCACGTCCGCGTCAACGAGCCTGTCGAACTGTCCGACGAAGTCTACGTACGACTTCCTCGTCTGCTGGCCCACCCAGCTCGACTGCACAAGTAATACAAATAATATAGCAAGTTCCAACAACAAAAGAATGTTAAAAATAAAAAATATTCGAAGACATACCTTCCGGAGGCACCACAAAGACCCCATGGTGGGGTAGTCGCGCGGGTTCGTGCCAGGAGTCGGCCCGTAGTACGGCTCGGGGCTCATCGCTGGTCTGCCCACTGGGAACCGCTCGTAAGACCACAGCTGCAGAAGCAAGGGACAGCCGACGAAGATAGGGTCTCCCTTCTTAACCTTGTGCACGCCCGTGCAGAGGCCCCTGTACGTGGCGGCTAAAGGGACCGTGACACCCTAAGAGGGGGGTGAATTAGGTGTTCTAAAAAACTAAGGCTCCAAGCACGTATAAAAACCTATTCCAATTTCTATCTAGATGTGCACTAGGTTTTTCTATGTGTTGCTATCTCTACTGATAAAAGAGTTTTGCACCCTATGATCCAATCCTATCAACTACACAAGGCAATTCTAGGAAAGGTAAATGTGGAATTTAAAGGGCACAAAGTAAATACGGAAGTGTAAGTGGTAGAGAAGGCAAACTCTCACCACGGCGATTTTTCCCGAGGTATCGGGGAGTTGGCTAACTCCCCCCTAATCCTCGTTGGAGCCCTTCTTGGGAAAATGCCCCTTCCTTAGGGCAATGCTCCGGTGACGGGAAACTCCGTGATAGCCAACGAACTCCCCATAACACAAGTGGGTCTCCGCTTGGCCTCTCACTGGTGACCTCCGCCGTCTTCACTATGGTAGAGCTTCGGCAAACCGCCAAGGGCCTCTCCTCCCTTGCACAATCACCCTCGGCCTCTCCACAAAGCTTTGTTGGAGGGTCTCGCTAGACTACAACGCCCTGGATTTACAACACTTGGTGCGTGCAAGCACCGATAGCAAAGAGGTATGCAAACCTCACTAAACTCTAGACTAAAGCCTAAAGCGAATCGCTATGTGGCCTAAACTAGCACTAATCAAAGCCTAAGCCTTGTTGCTAATTGCCTAATCTTCTCTTAAGCACTTTGGTGGATAGAACACTTGAAATGGTGAACTTCAACTACCAGCAACTTTCCCAAGCTCTAACACTCATCAAATGGCCGGGTAGAGGGGTATTTATAGCCCCAACCAAAGGAACTAGCCGTTAGCTAGCCGTTGGGCTTTTCCTGCGTAGGACCGACTTTTGCGGTGCATTCTTGATGCACCACCGCAACTTCCTGACCTCTCCCAGTACACATAGCCGTTGGGCGACTGACACTGGGCCCCACGGCGACCACCGACTGTTGCGGTGCTTGATGCAAAGTGAGGACCGCAACAGTCCGTCAATCCAGAGCCGAACTGAACTTGTCCTGACCACCACCGACTGTTGCGGTGGGTCTTCGAGCCAGCACCGCAATAGTCGGTGCTGCTGCTGCTTCTGCCCAAGTCTTGCACTTGTTGCACACCACCGACTGTTGCGGTCCTTCAACCCTGGCGACGACCGCAATAGTCTGTCATTCCAGTAGCTATTTTCAACTCTTGCCTTAGTACCGATTGTTGCGGTGCTGCAGCTTCTCTTGGACCGCAACTTGCTGTGCTTCACATTTGAATTTCCCGCCAAATCCTTTTGGTCACCGATTGTTGCGGTGCTCCTGCACCGATTGTTGCGGTGCTAACCTTCCTTTGTGTTTTGCTTCATTTCTTCTCGGGTTCTTCTTTGGGCTTCTTAATACCACGTCTTGGATACCTTAGAAATATTCTAAGTCTGTTTTTCAGCTATAACTTGGATATCATGACTTGAATACCATGTTTTGAATACCGTGGTTTGAATTCCATCCTTGGGACCTAAAATGCCTTCAAATATACACTTGACAAACTTTATTAGTCTCAATGGTTATGTTGTCATACAATCACCAAAATCACAAATGGCCTAGCACTAGGTCCATTTTTCTTACAATCTCCCCCATTTTGGTGAGTGATGACAACACAACCAAAGCAAGCTAAAGTATAAAAATTAAATAACAACTACTATGATATCCTGGCCCAAGGCTTAATAGGATTGATAGAATACTCATACCAATAAGTTGCAACTTCTTTTCCGGAAGCCCATCTGCAAAGAATTTCGAGGTTAAGCGTGCTTGGTCTGGAGCGATGGGTGACCGACCGGGAAATTCTTCCCGGGTGTGCATGAGTGAGGACAAAGTGCGCAGAAAAGACATGTGATGGTCTGTGAGGAAAGTCTTGAGCGGGCCCGGACCCGGGGGGTCGGGACGTTACAATTGGTATCAGAGCCGACTCTCGCGGTTTCACGGGCGCGTGGGGTCGCAGTTGCGCAGGCATGGTGCGCATGGCTGGTGTGAGCCCAGAGTGGTCACACAGCATGGCACATGCGCTGGCACTGGGCACACGGACGTGGCCAAGAGAGGACGTTCCTGGCTTGGGGTTGACCGACGAGGACGTTGGTCTTCTAAGAGGGGGAGGATGTGACATCCTGGCCCAAGGCTTAATAGGATTGATAGAATACTCATACCAACAAGTTGCAACTTCTTTTCCGAAAGCCATCTGCAAAGAACTCCGAGGTTAAGCGTGCTTGGCCTGGAGCGATGGGTGACCGACCGGGAAGTTCTTCCCGGGTGCGGCATGAGTGAGGACAAAGTGCGCAGAAAAGACATGTGTTGGTCTGTGAGGAAAGTCTTGAGGTCCTAGAAAGCTGCCAGGCGTAAGCGGGCCCGGACCCGGGGGGTCGAGACGTTACAACTACTTGCTTGGATGCAATGCAAGAGCAAGATCACATGCTAATTGAAATATGCAAAGATACCAAATGTACCATAAGCATTTAAGTGCATCATACCTTGCCCTTACCAAATGAACAAAAATCACTAAATCCCCCTTGTTGTGGTCCGTGATTTGAATTCCATCCTTGGGACCTAAAATGCCTTCAAATATACACTTGACAAACTTTATTAGTCCCAATGGTTATGTTGTCATACAATCACCAAAATCACAAATGGCCTAGCACTAGGTCCATTTTCCTTACAGCGGCCAAAACCGCTGAGCCCCAGCTGATATGAGGAATCTGCTCGAGCGGGTACGTCGCGACAGCCGTCGCGTATGGGATCAGGAACCTGTGACACGAGTCCCCCTGTGAGCTGCAGAACATCACCCACCCAAAGAGCCAGAGCAGGTACGCCTCCAAGTGACGCTGGACGGTCTAGTCGTCAGCGTCTTCCCTCATGTAGTCCGCCTGCAATAAGTGCAATAAGTCATTACTCTAATATAAACTCTAATCTAAACTCTAATATAAAGTCTAATTTAAACTCTAATTTAAACTGTAATATAAAAAGATATAAATTCTAATTTAAACTCTAATATAAAATCTAATTTAAACTCTAATTCAAACTTTAATATACAAAGATATGAACTCTAATTTAAACTCTAATTTAAACTTTAATATAAGAAGATATAAACTCTAATATAAACTGTAATTTACACTCTAATATAAGAATATATAAACTCTAATTTAAACTCTAATTTAAAATCTAATATAAGAAGATATAAACTCTAGTATAAACTCTAATTTAAACTCTAATATAAGAAGATATAAACTCTAATTTAAACTCTAATATAAGAAGATATAAACTCTAATTTAAACTCTAATATAAGAAGATATAAACGCTAATTTAAACTCTAATATAAGAAGATATAAACTCTAATTTAAACTCTAATATAAGAAGATATAAACACTAATTTAAACTCTAATATAAGAAGATATAAACTCTAATTTAAACTCTAATTTAAACTCTAATTTAAACTCTAATATAAGAAGATATAAACTCTAATTTAAACTCTAATATAAGAAGATATAAACTCTAATTTGAACTCTACTATAAGAAGATATAAACTCTAATTTAAACTCTAATATAAGAAGATATAAACTCTAATTTAAACTCTAATATAAGAAGATATAAACTCTAATTTAAACTCTAATATAAGAAGA
Source organism: Alloteropsis semialata (assembly GCA_004135705.1). Lineage (NCBI taxonomy): Eukaryota > Viridiplantae > Streptophyta > Magnoliopsida > Poales > Poaceae > Alloteropsis > Alloteropsis semialata. The sequence continues at coordinate 71,555,724 of CM014272.1, read as the reverse complement.
TATAAACTCTAATATAAGAAGATATAAACTCTAATTTAAACTCTAATATAAGAAGATATAAACTCTAATTTAAACTCTACTATATAAGAAGATATAAACTCTAATTTAAACTCTAATATAAGAAGATATAAACTCTAATATTAAGTCTAATTTAAACTATAATTTAAACTCTAATATTAACTCTAATATAAAAAGATATAAACTCTAATATAAAAAGATATAAAACTCAAACAGAACGGTGTAGGTACTTACGCTGAACTGAAGCAACCACTTCTTGCTGGGGCCGTGCGTGCTGGTAAACTCCTGATAGCCCAGCGCGCGCTCGTTCCGCTGAACGTGCGTGAACCTGTCGAGAAGGTCCCGCCGCCAAGTGGCCGGAGGGTCGGTCACCTCCATGGCATCGCCTGCTAGCGGCAGGCCAAGCAGGAAGGCCACGTCCTGCAGAGTGGGCGACATCTCCCCCACGGTGAGGTGGAAGGTGTGCGTCTCTGGCCACCACCTGTCGAGGAGAGTCGCCAGCAACGAGTAGTCGAACTGAAACCGCGTCATGCGGTCCGGTGGCTTCACATGCGACCGATCCATTCGCCCTCCACCAGACACGCGAGAGGCAGAAGGCCTGCTGCGCGTAACCTGCAACGCAAAGTAGTGCTCGCATTAGATATAAATTTTTAACAGATCATAAATGTTGATAATTTGAAGTGACGGCTTACCTCGGAAGAAAGCGGGGGTGTAGCGGCATGTGGGTCATGTCGACACGAGAGCGAAAGCTGCTCCCGACGTCGACCCCCAGCATGGCCGAGTGGTACGAACAGTGCTGCAGGTCGAGTCGCCTGTCGAGCAACTTAGAAGTCACGTACGCTCCTGCAGCAGGGTTCGCCATAGCTACATGAAATTTGTGGAAAAAACATAATAAGGTAAACATTCACAAAATATTAAAAACATAGACAAAATAATAAGGTAAACATAGACAAAATAATAGTAACAAAATAATATTAAAAACATAACTTGTATTAAAAAATAATATTAAAAACCTTATTCAGAACTTACATTACATAATATTTCAGAACTTACATTTCATAACAAATATTACACAAATTATATTACCGAACTTATATTACAGAACGTACATTACATAACTAATGCGTCAGAACTTACATTACACAACTTATAGTACCGAACTAATAATTTAGAACTTACATTACATAACTAATAATACAATAAACTGAACAATGGTAAAGTAGTTCTATATGAGGCCCTCATTGGTGCCACGTCCACGACCAGCACCCCTTGATGGAGGATTTGAGACCACATTTGATGACCCGCCTGCACCGCTTGGATCTCTATAAGACGTCTCAGTGCACTTCTTGTATGTGTGCCCAACCTCATTGCATTTAGAGCAGATACGCATGTCTGGACCAGCTTCAGATCGATCCATGTTATTCCTAATGCGCTTCTTCTTTCGTCGCCCACGGCCTTGCTTCATTTCTGGATCTGGATCGGGGATATATGTTGCATATTTCCCCGGGTTGTTGGTGAAGGAGCCAAATATCTCATAGCCATACACCTCAGAACTCCAAGTAGCCATAATGGTTTGTTTGAAGAAATAGGAAGAGACGTACATACGGGGCTGCAGTCCCCTAGCTTCAGAGCAGGCAGCAATCACATGGGAGCAAGGCTTGTGCAGCAGCTGAGGCTTCTGGCATGAGCAAATGCAACTATCGTTCCTGAGAACACACTCTTGTCTGACCCTTTCCCGTCCGGCCACCGTCCTCCCTTTGTCCTTGCAAAGAACCTCGAATCGCCGTTCAGCTGAACCCTGCGGATACGCACGGTGCAATAGAGCCTTCTTCTGCTTCTCGTCCATATACTCGGTCATCTTGTAGCCGTACATCAATTGGTTGCTTTCCATGGCAGCCGCAGCCTTTCCATACCGGTCATAAAATATTTGATTGTGCGGTACACGAAGAACTCGATGATTCCCACTAGGGGGAGGCCCCTAGCTCCACGAAGCACCCAATTGTAAACCTTGGTATAGTTTGTAGTCTTTATACCATGCCAAGCACCTCCTTCATCATAGATCAATGCCCATTTTTCTTGGGGCCCATTCTCAATCCATTGGCTGAAAGTCTTAACTGCACGACCCCTTCTCCTTCTAGTCTGGCTAGTGTCCAACCCCACATTCTCAAGAGACTTGGGCTAGTCTGCTTCATTTGTCACGGGTTTCTTTGCGAGCTCTTCTGATTGTTTCTTCGTAAGGTCATCTAGTTTCTTCCAGATTTGGTTGAACTTCCTCTCTTGATTCTGGCTGCATAAGCGCTTGAACAGCTTCATCAGTGCCTTGTTCTTGAACTGGCTATGGAAATTAGCCCCCATGTGACGGATGCACCACCTGCTCACGATGTTGGGCCATCGTGGTAATGTCTGCCACTCGGTGCTGCCATTCTTCATTTCTTCAATTTCCTGCAGAATACCTTTGTACCTATCGTGTATGACACACACGTTTGGCACATCCCCCACAACCATACTCTTCAGCCTCTCCAAAAACCAATACCAGGTGTCTCCGCTCTCTTTCTCCACAAAAGCAAAGGCCAAAGGCACTAATTGATTGTTACCGTCGCCGGCAACGGCGGTGAGGATTGTGCCTTTGTACCTTTCTGTCAGGAAGGTCCCATCAATGCATATGACTGGCCTACAGTGTCGGAAAGCCTTAATGCACGACCTCAATGCCAGGAATGCCCACTGCAGCACCTGCTTCCCTGGCCTTAAGACAGAGGAGAAAGTCTTAAGGTCATAGAAACTCCCTTCATTTCGTTGGCATATGGCGTGGAGCAAAGCAGGAAGGTTGTCATATGATGCTTCATAAGTCTCCTACTTCATCTCGAATACCTTCTGTCTCGCTCTATATGCCTTGCCGTAGCTAATTTTGTACTTGAATTTCTCCTCGATGGCACATATTATAGACTTGGGCTCGTAGCTTGAATTATCAATGATCTGCGTATACATGAAGTTAGCCACATAACCGGATGTGAGGTTCCGGTGGTCTGTGTCCAACTGCTCAAGCACACATGTGTGATCCTCGATTCTGCTCACCTCCCAGTAAGTATTCCACTTTCCACAGAATGCGTGAACCCAAAAAGGACACCCTTCTGTGACGCAGCATATGTCATAGACTTGTTCGCCGCTATTAACAACCTTGAACTCCCTTTGCAAACACAAAGCGGACCACTGTTTTATTGCATCCTTCATTTCTTCTGCAGTCTTGTAGCACGAACCGAGGCAAACCTCGTTGCACCTATACTCTCAGGGGACTTGTTGGCCTTCATTTATCGTAAGCTGTGAGAAGTCATAGTTGACCCAGTTCCTTGGCACCTGCACCGCTTCGCCGTCGTCATCATCCGACCAGTCCTCCTCGAAGTACTGCTGATGCTCTGTGCCCTCCCTCTCTGCGTCCAAAACCATCTCAGAAAAATTTTCTGCTTCATCAAGCTCCCCCGATGGTTCAGGGGGTGCGTAATAATCTTGTCCAGCTGCACCTTCTTCCACTTCTTCACCTTCCTCCCCAGTAGCATCTTGAAGGTTTTCCCCTCCAGCATCTTCAACTTCTTCGTGCACTTCACTGCTGGACCCAGCCTTGTGGAAGGCTCGCACAAGCAACACCAGCGGCATACCATGCTGCGTACAAAGTGTCACAAATGACCTCCAGTTCTGGGTTCCTTGAAGCGCAACAAGTTCCCAATACGTAGTTGAGCTTCTGTTCATCACTGCCATCACTGACAGGTCATGCTGGGCCTCATCAAGCCCAAATGAATGATAAAGCCACTTTGTTATTCAAACCCAATTTCTCTCTGCTGCTCTAGCTACTTTTCTGGTGGTACAACTAAATTCTGATAGGTCTACCCTTCAGGACCATATCTAACTTCCCCGTATCCATAGAACAATTGGAACCATAAAGGTTCAGACATGCCTAAATCCAAACCAGGACAATAAGAAGAATTAATATGATTTTCTACTCATAAAAAACTTATGCATAATACTCTACTATAAACTATAATATAAACTCGTATATAGAATCTAATATCAATAAAACTCTACTGTAAACTCTACTATAAACTCTAATATAAAGTCTAATATAAACTCTAATATAAAGTCATTACTCTAATATAAAGTTTAATATAAACTCTGATATAAACTCATTACTCTAATATAAAGTCTAATATAAAGGCATTACTCTAATATAAACTCTAATATAAAGTCATTACTCTAATATAAACTATAATTTAAACTCGAATATAAAGTCATTACTCTAAAATAAACTCTAATATAAAGTCATTACTCTAATTTAAACTCTAATATAAAGTCATTATTCTAATATAAACTCTAATTTAAACTCTTATATTGTGACACCCCTGGTGTCACTATTGTAATTAGAAACCCTAATTAAATTAATTAAACCCATAATGGCATGCATCATTTCATAATTGTATTGTTTGTGCATTTGTGTGTATGGGTGGACTTAGTCAACCAAAATAATCAAAATAATCAAAATACAAAAATTATACCAAAATGTCACAAATAATGTCAAATACATGTTCATGAACTCAATTGAGTATAGAAAGTTCAAACAAAAATTCGAAATTCAATTTTGAACTCGTTTGACCGTCATTTCATGTGTTACGAGTTTTGCTTTTTACCCTTCTCGAGCGGCTAATATCTTTACATTTTTCCTAAACACTTGAAATTCCACCAATATAAAAGTTGGAGTACAAAGTACCCTCTTTGCAATGGTGCTGATGTGGATCCATGAAAACTTTGTTTGATTGCTCAAATTCTTGGTCAAATTCGAGTCGAAATGCTGAAATTCAGCATCCAGCCGATTCGACTAAGTCTGAAAAACGTGACTTTTGCCCATGTTCTCCACCCCGTAACTTTCAAACCACTGCTCAAAAGGAGTGACACTCTTTGTAAGAGTTGTAGCCTAATGTACCAGCACTCCACGGTTTCGTCAGTATGGCAGATTTTTGGCTGGTTTTCTCCACGATTTATCTCTCAAACCATTGATCAAATACTATAACTCCCTTTGTAGAAGTTGGAGCCTGATGTACCATCTCTAACTTTTGTATTGGACAAATCAAAAGTTTATATATGAAAAGTGGAGTTTAGGTCAGTTGAAGTTGGACCCGTGAGCTGAAAACTGAACTCGGAAATTTCTTAAATTTGAATTTTGGCTGAACTTTAGGCCTTTGCAACTTTCAAACCATTGAGCAAATGGTATAAGTTCCTTTGTAGGAATTGTAGCCCTATGAACCCTCTACAACTTTTACATTGGCGGATTCTTAAGTTTATAAACAAAATTGTGAGGAAAATTGAACCAAATTCCAGACGTGCAACGGCAACTCGACTGAATCGATTCAGTCCGACCGACCGACGCCGGCCTCGGCCTCGTCGACGCCGGTGCCACGCTGTCGAGCATCCAAGCGACCTCAGCCACCGCGTCCAACCCTCCGCACGCCTCTTGGCCTCACCAAGTGGTCCATGCCCCGGTGGCAAGCCATCCGCGCGCGTGGAAACCAGAGTCGCCAGCTCTCCAACTCCATTTACGAGCTCAGTCCGTCCTCACCAAGAATTCACTACGCTCACTCCATCTCTATCCAATTCATCGCGTCCAGAGCTTCTCCACCTCGTCCTCTCCGCCTCCCACCACCTCTCGTCCTCCGCCATAGCTTCCAGTGCCAGAATTTCCAAGAACTCCGGCCATCTTCCTGTACAGAACATCGAACTCCACCCCTCAACGTGGACAGCACTCCACGGTCCTCATCTCCCCAAACCAAGTCACAAAATAGATTCCTCGTACTTCCCTGAACCTCCCCGCCTCTTTTCTTCCTTTCCCCAGCCACCACAGGTGGGCGGCCAGCCTCACACAGGCCGCTGGGAGCAGGGCGCCGGGGGGACAGCAGCCCTGCTGCCCAGGGGGCGCGCCGGCCAGGGGCCTGGGCGGCCGGCCGCGCCAGCAGCTCCTCAGGCAGGCTGCGCCGGCCCTAGGCCGAGCAGGGAAGCCCCCACGGCAGGCCACTGGCCATCAGAGCCGAGCGAGCTTTGCCTGATCGTGTTTGAACCAAGTTAGAAGAAGAGGACCCAGTGGTAATATTCTAAAAAGCTTAGGGGGTGTTCCTTTAAATGTCAGGGACTTATGTGTGAGGTGGAAAATTTGCAGGGATCTGGTTGTAAGTTTTTGAGGACCTATTCGCGAGGAAAGGACCGATCTGCAATTACTTTCAGATTCTCGAGGACCCGGATGTAAATCTCGATTTCACTATTCACGAGTTCTTCCCTTTTGATTTCGACTGAGATTCAATAAATCACCAAAAATCACAGAAAAATCGTAAAATCACAACCTTGGATTTTCTGAAATCCTTGAGAAATTATCTTTCCAGTGGTATATCATATTCATGTATAATCTGTGTTATTCCCAATGTATTTTTAAATGTATGAAGATATGCTTGAGAGGATGTTTATTGCTTTATAAATCATAGGAATGTGCTAAAAATGCAAAACCACTTTTTATAGATCTGTTGTGATCAATAGAGTTGAGTTGAGTATCTGTTGGTCACAGTTTACACATGATTTTGGTAGATTTGGAATTAAGTTGTTTGCCAGCTAGTTAAGAATGGTTAAATCACCAAATATTCTATACAACTCAGAAAAATCTGAAAAATTCACATAAAATGCATCTAGTAGAATAGTAGTTGCAGTAAAAATTTCAGCTGCAGAATATTTTTTTGGATTTTATTATGATTTTCTGATTGGTGATAATTATGGGCTATTGAGAAAAATAGAAAATAAATAGGTAAATTGCTGGATAATTCCTGAAAAATAGTTTTTGCTGTCAAGAACACAGAAACATGTTTACCTTAGCTGTTGGGTATGTAAATATGTTTTCTAGGATTTATTTGGTAAAAACTAGCTAGGAGTTGATTAATCAATAAATGGTTTTATTGCTGTAAAATTAATTCTACAAATGTATATAGCAATCTTGGATATTGGATGATCAGATTCAACCACAAGAAGTCCATTGTACTAGTAGTAGGTTTTTCTAGATGATTTAGTGAAGTTGTGCTTTGGAATAGGTCTGAACCGGTCAGACCGGTTGCATAACCGGTCAGACCGGTCCCGACCGGTCGGACCGGTTCCGTTACCGGTCAGACCGGTCCCCGTTGCTTTGTGAGTTTCAAACTTGTTTATAATCCATAAATGATTGTCCAGTGATGTATTAGTGAGTTGTTGCAGTAATTATGTAATTATTTTTCCCGTGCATTACTGCATCTCATGCATCTGCATTTCATGTAGAGCAAACCCTGGTTGACGGGATATACGAGATCGAGGTCGAGCCCACGGACGATCCAGCTGCCGCTGAATTGAATCTTGTCGCTACACAAGACCCGAACCAAATTTCGGAAGGGCCCAAGGCCAGCGGTGATCAGGAAGGCAAGCCCCGGAGCATGAACCCAGTTCAAACTAACACTCTTGCTTTATGCCTTACCTTGTGCATTTAAGTTTTGAGGAGTTGAATGAAACCCTAGTTGCATGATCCCTAGGTACCCAGGTCCAATTACTAGTATGTGTAGGTCGTTTAGACTGCCATGCTTAATTAGGACCGGTAGAAGTCGAGTGATCGCCTTGTCACTCGCGAGATATAGGCTTTTACTTTATATCAGTTTATGATATTCGGCAAGCGGGGCTTGTGCGATATTCCTGTTTGGTTGAACACCCCGCTTGCACAGGTGGTTGTTGGCTAAGGCATTGAGGGTGTGGCCATGTTGGTCAAGCTTTTGAAGGTACTAATCGTATGCCGGGAAATATGGTAAACTGGTAAACCTAGTACTTGATTCAAACTGACGTCTGACGGGTCTTTCCTACTCCATTGGGCGCGGGGGATGATGGCGAGTGTAGCAGTGGCCGTGGCACAGGTTTGCCTCGGGCACCTGGGGTCTGTTGGGGCGTGCACTCGGGTGGAGTGGGCCCTGATGGCAGATGGCAGGGAGAGATGGGAACGGTTGCCCCGTGAGGTCCTGGGTGTCTCTCACGGGTCGTGCGATTAGGTTGTCCCATGCATGGTAAAAATCAACTCGAGTTGTCCGTCCTTCGTGGTTACATGAAGCTGCTTGATCTCTCGTCACACATCAGTGTCTTGGGCCAATGGGTTTAGAGATGTGGTTAGTTGAGTAATATTGATGAATGGTTAATCAATTGTTTTTCGACATTGAATGTTATTGGAAAGTTTGGCAAATTTAGTAATAAATAGTCTCACTTTAACTTGGCTAAAATATTGAAAATAGGGATCAACTTGTAGTTGCTTTTTGGCAAAACAATTCCCTCCACCATAAAGCCTTGCATGTCTAGAATTTAACCTTGTCGAGTGAGTCTTGCTGAGTATTAGTATACTCAGCCTTGCTTGTGGCTTGTTTTTCAGGTGCTCCTGTTGATTGGTTTTGGGTGTTTGAGCCGTCCTCCCCGAGCGAGGGCCGCGGTGCATGAAATCATGTGAGGGCTCCACATGGTTTCTTTTGTACCGACGTTAGACTTCCGCTGTAGATAAACTCTGGCTTATAATAATTAAAACATATTCACTATTTTTGTAATATTATCCATGTGAAGCTGTACTTTAAAATTGGTGATGAGTTGTGCTTCCTGAGCCCATCTTCGAGTGGGACTTGCTGCTATTTTGTTTCGGTCGAGAATCGGTGGTTTCATCGGGACGTTACCCGACAGACTGCACGATTAATTCGGTTTAAGGGCGTGGAGCACTGCTGTGATAGTGGGCCCATGCTTTTAAACCGGATTAATTGGGGCGGGCTGCCACAGCTGGTATCAGAGCCGAAAAATAGGCAGCGGGTGGTATGACGAGTCTTAAAAATGTTTTATGATGTGCAAAACTTAATCTGGACTTTTGAAAACCTCGTTGGTTACGCTAGGGTTTGATAATTATAGAACGTGAGCCCTAGGGTATATATGGGTAGTCTTCAGGTGGCTTATATAGTATATGTATATCACTGACTCCCAGCACATTTATTTTCTGCAATTTCAATTCTGTAACGACGCAAACAGACGTCAGGTGAGTAAATGGTCGCCCATTGCCAGAGGGTGTGAATACTGGACGCTGTTCCCCAAGCAGTGGCTTACTTGGGGTGCAGTCAATATAACATCTTTGGTGTTATAATGACTGTAATGCTTTTACTTTACTGGTTGAACTGTTGCTTTTATAATGAGCAACAGGATGTGGTTATCATATGCGGGCAACTGCATATGCGTCACCCATGTGGCGTGAGGTACATGGGGGCTGTTCGTGAGTGCTGGCACGAACGGTTCAGTAATAAAAATTTTCTGTAGGTACACTAACCACGGAACCCTAGGATGTGTGTTCGATAGATTTTCGACTAGTAATTATAAGGAGAGACGTATTAAATGTGCCACCGGTTTCTAACTGCGTAAGTCCAAGATTACTTGGCAATTGTTTCTCTTGTGAGGGCGAATAGGTCAATCATGCGTGCATCATGTCAATGCACAAAATACCTAAAGTGTGGGTTAAGGGGTGAATATAAGGTTTGGTTACCAAAAGAAAACTTAGCACTCACTAACGATATCCTAGATTGTCTTTTAGACCTCTCTATTGGTATGAATTTTTGACCAACAAGATCACCTCAGCTGCAAAAGCTCATATTAGAAAAGTTGTTTCAAATCTTTTTATCCAGCCGCTGTGAAAATTTTGATATTTTTGGCTCAGCCAATTGAGAGTTATGATTGTTTTACCATCAGGTTAGTTTCTGTCCAAATCTGACCATTCTGCTCAATGCTGGGATTGGCCTGTCTTAGGGATGTTTTCTCTGAAACTCATGAATAGGAAAGTTGTTCCAAATTTGTGTATCTGTCCCCTGCCAAAAATTCAGGTCATTTGGCCCAGTGGATAGGGAGATATAGTCTTTTTACTACCTCTCTGTTCTGCTGAAATTCCAGCATGCACCTGTTATCAAACTCTAAGGATTTGAACATCCTATTGATGTATTTAGCCTTGTCCTAGAATACCAAAGTTGTAGATAACTTGTCTAGGAATATGTTGGCCAAATTTGAGAATTTTTGTCTCAATAAATGCTGAGTTATGAATTTTTCTAGCTCAGCACAGAATCTGTCCTGTTGAATTATTCCTTATATAGATAACACTTGACTACACCGAATTGGATCACTGGCCATAACACGATCATCACTACCATGTCATGCATAGCATCATGTTGCACCTTTGCATATCACCTGTTTAAACCAGTATCATGAAGGAGCATATGCATCTTGGGGAAAGTTATCGAGTAACTAACAGGGTATATTTTGTTTTTAATACCACTTATGTTTGTTTCCCTCTATTCCCTTTCTTGCTGCCACTTCTACTCTAAGCCGGTTATGTATTGATTTATCTAGAGGTGACATCTGCCACACAACCAGGGTGCCGTGTCGGAACCTAGGGCCTCACGTGGACTGCAGCCACATGAGTCAACCACTAGGGGCGCACTGGTGCCTGGAGATGTGTGGGTATGATTTCACTACGATTTTGTGCAACCCTTACCAATGTTTTATATCCTCTTGACTTCTTCGGCATAATGTGGAAACCACGGGGGAACATGGCATGAGTGTATGCACGTCACACAAATTCTAACATGCATTGCATGGTATGCATCATGACATACTATGCATATGCATCCATATGCACCATTTCAATCATTACATTGGTCATTTCATCGGTGCAGTGCATCATCACCATTTCATTTACTGCATGGGTCATTTCATCGATGCATTGCATCATTGCAACTATGCATCTCATGAGTGCACCATATAATTGCAGTCAAGCATTTGCACCATAACTGATGCATTGCATTGTCATTTTCATATCACAATGGCATTTCTGGTAGATTACTTAATTGAGGAACTAGTTCAACCATTTTGCTAAGCAAATTGCTGTCAAAAATTCAACTCTATTGGAGCAGTACACCCGAAGTTATGGTCAAAATACCATAGCAGGTTCTTCTGAAACTTTCAGAATACAGACAGATAATATGTCGAAAGTTCGTTTCCTTCCAATTGGAATTAGCCCTTCCGCTGAATAAAGAAAATTCAGCGTATTATATAAGCTCTCTGCTGGCAAAGGATGAGAATTTTTGGGTTAACAGAACTCAAGATATGACATTTTCATTTCACTGCTGAAATTGCTAGCATACCAGATTTCACTCCATTGGTGAACTCAATCTTTGGTAGCTCCTTAAGCATTGTTCAGCAAGTCAGAATTTTGGCTCTCAACGCCATGGATAATGTTTTAAACTAACCAACAAGGTCAAAAGCAAGTGGCTCTTGTTCGACAAGGAAGAGTCAATTTTGTAACAATGGATCAACTTCCACGAGGCGCACCAGTTATGACGAGTGTAGTTTTCTCTCCAAATGCAAACTATGATATTATTTGACCACCAGTTATCTAAGTCTCGAAAATTAAGTCTAAATATCTAGCTTTCCGCACTAAATTCTAGCACCGGAATCTCGGGGACGAGATTCTTTTAAGGGGGGAGGGCTGTGACACCCCTCGTGTCACTATTGTAATTAGAAACCCTAATTAAATTAATTAAACCCATAATGGCATGCATCATTTCATAATTGTATTGTTTGTGCATTTGTGTGTATGGGTGGACTTAGTCAACCAAAATAATCAAAATAATTAAAATACAAAAATTATACCAAAATGTCACAAATAATGTCAAATACATGTTCATGAACTCAATTGAGTATAGAAAGTTCAAACAAAAATTCAAAATTCAATTTTGAACTCGTTTGACCGTCATTTCATGTGTTACGAGTTTTGCTTTTTACCCTTCTCGAGCGGCTAATATCTTTACATTTTTCCTAAACACTTGAAATTCCACCAATATAAAAGTTGGAGTACAAAGTACCCTCTTTGCAATGGTGGTGATGTGGATCCATGAAAACTTTGTTTGATTGCTCAAATTCTTGGTCAAATTCGAGTCAAAATGCTGAAATTCAGCATCCAGCCGATTCGACCAAGTCTGAAAAACGTGACTTTTGCCCATATTCTCCACCCCGTAACTTTCAAACCACTGCTCAAAAGGAGTGACACACTTTGTAAGAGTTGTAGCCTAATGTACCAGCTACAACTTTTGTATTGGACGATCTCAATGTTTGTATGTAAATATTCGAGAAAAAGGTCATCGAATCCGGGCCAAAAACAATCGATTCAGCACTTAGAAAATTCAGTTTCGTCAGTTTGGCAGATTTTTGGCCGGTTTTCTCCACGATTTATCTCTCAAACCATTGATCAAATACTATAACTCCCTTTGTAGAAGTTGGAGCCTAATGTACCATCTCTAACTTTCGTATTGGACAAATCAAAAGTTTATATACGAAAAGTGGAGTTTAGGTCAGTTGAAGTTGGACCCGTGAGCTGAAAACTGAACTCGGAAATTTCTGAAATTCGAATTTTGGCTGAACTTTAGGCCTTTGCAACTTTCAAACCATTGAGCAAATGGTATAAGTTCCTTTGTAGGAATTGTAGCCCTATGAACCCTCTACAACTTTTACATTGGCGGATTCTTAAGTTTATAAACAAAATTGCGAGGAAAATTGAACCAAAGTCCAGACGTGCAACGGCAACTTGACTGAATCGATTCAGTCCGACCGACCGACGCCGGCCTCGGCCTCGTCGACGCCGGTGCCGCGCTGTCGAGCATCCAAGCGACCTCAGCCACGCGTCCAACCCTCCGCACGCCTCTTGGCCTCACCAAGTGGTCCATGCCCCGGTGGCAAGCCATCCGCGCGCGTGGAAACCAGAGTCGCCAGCTCTCCAACTCCATTTATGAGCTCAGTCCGTCCTCACCAAGAATTCACTACGCTCACTCCATCTCTATCCAATTCATCGCGTCCAGAGCTTCTCCACCTCGTCCTCTCCGCCTCCCACCACCTCTCGTCCTCCGCCATAGCTTCCAGTGCCAGAATTTCCAAGAACTCCGGCCATCTTCCTGTACAGAACATCGAACTCCACCCCTCAACGTGGACAGCACTCCACGGTCCTCATCTCCCCAAACCAAGTCACAAAATAGATTCCTCGTACTTCCCTGAACCTCCCCGCCTCTTTTCTTCCTTTCCCCAGCCACCACAGGTGGGCGGCCAGCCTCACACAGGCCGCTGGGAGCAGGGCGCCGGGGGGACAGCAGCCCTGCTGCCAGGGGCCTGGGCGGCCGGCCGCGCCAGCAGCTCCTCAGGCAGGCTGCGCCGGCCCTAGGCCGAGCAGGGAAGCCCCCACGGCAGGCCACTGGCCATCAGAGCCGAGCGAGCTTTGCCTGATCGTGTTTGAACCAAGTTAGAAGAAGAGGACCCAGTGGTAATATTCTAAAAAGCTTAGGGGGTGTTCCTTTAAATGTCAGGGACTTATGTGTGAGGTGGAAAATTTGCAGGGATCTGGTTGTAAGTTTTTGAGGACCTATTCGCGAGGAAAGGACCGATCTGCAATTACTTTCAGATTCTCGAGGACCCGGATGTAAATCTCGATTTTACTATTCACGAGTTCTTCCCTTTTGATTTCGGCTGAGATTCAATAAATCACCAAAAATCACAGAAAAATCGTAAAATCACAAACTTGGACTTTCTAGAATCCTTGAGAAATTATCTTTCCAGTGGTGTATCATATACATATATAATCTGTGTGATTCCTAATGTATTTTTGAATGTATGAAGATATACTTGAGAGGATGTTTATTGCTTTATAAATCATAGGAATGTGCTAAAAATGCAAAACCACTTTTGATGGATCTGTTGTGATCAATAGAGTTGAGTTGAGTATCTGTTGGTCACAGTTTATACATGAGTTTGGTAGATTTGGAATTAAGTTGTTGCTAGCTAGTTAAGAATGGTTAAATCACCAAATATTCTATACAACTCAGAAAAATCTGAAAAATTCACATAAAATTCCTTTGGTAGAATAGTAGTTGCAGTAAAAATTTCAGCTACAGAACATTTTTGTGGATTGTATTATGATTTTCTGATTGGTGATAATTGTGGGCTGTTGAGAAAAATAGAAAATAAATAGGTAAATTGCTGGATAATTCCTGAAAAATAGTTTTTGCTGTCAAGAACACAGAAACATGTTTACCTTAGCTGTTGGTTATGTAAATATGTTTTCTAGGATTTATTTGGTAAAAACTAGCTAGGAGTTGATTAATCAATAAATGGTTTTATTGCTGTAAAATTAATTCTACAAATGTATATAGCAACCTTGGATATTGGATGATCAGATTCAACCACAAGAAGTCCATTGTACTAGTAGTAGGTTTTTCTAGATGATTTAGTGAAGTTGTGCTTTGGAATAGGTCTGAAACGGTCAGACCAGTCCCGACCGGTCGGACCGGTTCCGTTACCGGTCAGACCGGTCCCCGTTGCTTTGTGAGTTTCAAACTTGTTTATAATCCATAAATGATTGTCCAGTGATGTATTAGTGAGTTGTTGCAGTAATTCTGTAATTATTTTTCCCGTGCATTACTGTATCTCATGCATCTGCATTTCATGTAGAGCAAACCCTGGTTGATGGGATATACGAGATCGAGGTCGAGCCCGCGGACGATCCAGCTGCTGCTGAATTGAATCTTGTCGCTACACAAGACCTGAACCAAAGTTCGGAAGGGCCCAAGGCCAGTGGTGATCAGGAAGGCAAGCCCCGGAGCATGAACCCAGTTCAAACTAACACTTTTGCTTTATGCCTTACCTTGTGCATTTAAGTTTTGAGGAGTTGAATGAAACCCTAGTTGCATGATCCCTAGGTACCCAGGTCCAATTACTAGTATGTGTAGGTCGTTTAGACTGCCATGCTTAATTAGGACCGGTAGAAGTCGAGTGATCGCCTTGTCACTCGCGAGATATAGGCTTTTACTTTATATCAGTTTATGATATTCGGCAAGCGGGGCTTGTGCGATATTCCTGTTTGGTTGAACACCCCGCTTGCACAGGTGGTTGTTGGCTAAGGCATTGGGGGTGTGGCCATGTTGGTCAAGCTTTTGAAGGTACTAATCGTATACCGGGAAATATGGTAAACTGGTAAACCTAGTACTTGATTCAAACTGACGTCTGACGGGTCTTTCCTACTCCATTGGGCGTGGGGGATGATGGCGAGTGTAGCAGTGGCCGCGGCACAGGTTTGCCTCGGGCACCTGGGGTCTGTTGGGGCGTGCACTCGGGTGGAGTGGGCCCTGTTGGCAGATGGCCGGGAGAGATGGGAACGGTTGCCCCGTGAGGTCCTGGGTGTCTCTCACGGGTCGTGCGATTAGGTTGTCCCATGCATGGTAAAATCAACTCGAGTTGTCCGTCCTTCGCGGTTACATGAAGCTGCTTGATCTCTCGTCACACATCAGTGTCTTGGGCCAATGGGTTTAGAGATGTGGTTAGTTGAGTAATATTGATGAATGGTTAATCAATTGTTTTTCGACATTGAATGTTATTGAAAAGTTTGGCAAATTTAGTAATAAATAGTCTCACTTTAACTTGGCTAAAATATTGAAAATAGGGATCAACTTGTAGTTGCTTTTTGGCAAAATAATTTCCTCCACCATAAAGCCTTGCATGTTTAGAATTTAACCTTGTCG
Source organism: Alloteropsis semialata (assembly GCA_004135705.1). Lineage (NCBI taxonomy): Eukaryota > Viridiplantae > Streptophyta > Magnoliopsida > Poales > Poaceae > Alloteropsis > Alloteropsis semialata. Next base: position 71,540,053 of record CM014272.1, on the reverse strand, counting down.
GGTAAGTCTTGCTGAGTATTAGTATACTCAGTCTTGCTTGTGGCTTGTTTTTCAGGTGCTCCTGTTGATTGGTTTTGGGTGTTTGAGCCGTCCTCCCCGAGCGAGGGCCGCGGTGCATGAAATCATGTGAGGGCTCCACATGGTTTCTTTTGTACCGACGTTAGACTTCCGCTGTAGATAAACTCTGGCTTGTAATAATTAAAACATATTCACTGTTTTTGTAATATTATCCATGTGAAGCTGTACTTTAAAATTGGCGATGAGTTGTACTGGCTGAGCCCATCTTCGAGTGGGACTTGCTGCTATTTTGTTTCGGTCGAGAATCGGTGGTTTCATCGGGACGTTACCCGACAGACTGCACGATTAATTCGGTTTAAGGGCGTGGAGCACTGCTGTGATAGTGGGCCCATGCTTTTAAACCGGATTAATTGGGGCGGGCTGCCACATATATAAATTCTAATATGCATAAAACTCTAACAGAAACTCTAATATAAAAAGATATAAACTGTAATGTAAACTCTAAAATACATAATTACAGTATATATAAAATTGTGGGGTAAACTCTAATATCACTGCATTTAATATAAAAAGATATATTAATAAAGATCTAATATCAATAAAAGTAATGACTCTAACTATCTCTAATGTCACTAAATATAAGGTAACTCAAACTAATGTCACTAAATCTAATATCAGTAACTGTCTCTAATAGTTATTTCAGTAACTAAGTCTAATATCAGTAACTCAAAAATAATACTACGATTTCATACTATGTAAACTAAATACTAAAATAACTACAAAGTCATACATCTACCAAATTGAAGCTACAACTACGAGATCGGATTTTACCTGAAACCGAAGCGCAGAACCGGCAAGGCTTCGCCGCGGATTCTTCCTCTCCCTAACCCTCCTCTCTAACCCTAGTTTTTCTTTTTTCTGATTTAGAATGAATTTTTCAACTGGATTTTGGCTTATATAGAGGAGAGCACCTAACCGCCGAATGATTCGGCGGTAGGGGCTGCCGCCGTCGGATCCACGGCGGGAACGCTTCCCGCCGGATCGAACGGCGCGGCAAGAGGCGGGATCCCCCTACCGCCGAATGATTTGGCGGTTAGGATGGCCGGGCCCAGGTGCCGACACCTACCGCAAAACCATTCGGCGGTTTGCTTCCTCATACAGTTCAAATTTAAATTTTTAAATTCAAACCAATTCAAACCGCTAATTCATACGGCGGTTTTTTCTAACCGCCGTGTCATCCGACGGTTAGAGGCTCTTACCGCTGTATCATATGGCGGCAACCATATGATACGGCGGTTGGATGACAGATTTGCAAATTCTGTCATCCGACAGTTCTTTTTGAAAAATCATAAAAAAAATTAAAAAAAATTCCATCTTGCTTTGGTAGGCTTGATGGGCCAAAAAACTAGCAGCCCACGCTCAGTGGGCATCTTTCTGGTGGTCCGTGGAGGTAAGGTTTGTGGCTTGATGGGTTGAAAGACAAAAGCCCATGATCTGTATTGCAATTTGCATTCTCTTGCACAAAGCTGTAGTGCTCTGTCTGAACATACCTCTCTGGGGGTGTTTAGTTCACCCCCTCTCTCCTTCATTTTGCATAATACACGCTTTCTAATGCACTTTTTTCTCTCTGTGGCACGCGACCCAATGCATAAAAATACTATGCATAACATCTAAACACCCCCTCTGTGTTCTGCATATATGCATGCAGGAGCATGATCTTGATCTAATAGCACACAACACAACAATGCTCTCTCTCTCCATGGAAGATTTCTTTACACACTAGTAGTAACTAGGAAGTTGGGCGCGCTAACGCCGCGCCCATAATATGTCTGGTTTATGTTGTTGCAAGCGTTTATTGTAGTACAATTTTTGACGACTGAGTCTAATTGTAGTTTTTAATGATACTTTTTATATACAACAATTAAATCATAAAAATATCTGTAATCATTTGATGGCATACAATAAATAGTGTGGCCTAGTGACCAATTTTCAGATTGGAAAAGACTAAAGACAGATGTGTCGAGAAGGTAAAGAGTGATAGCATTTGCAAAGCACACATAACAATAGTATCATATCGACACAAAATGTAATACAGGATATGAAACAGTAGCATATCTTGTAGGCAAGGAAAAGGTTTTTTAGCATATTGTAGCCATCTTTCAATATAGTTCCTGCAAGCAACATATTCATCTTTTCAAACTCTACTCATGCAAAAAGTCTATAGTGTCCTGAGAACCAAACAATAATAATAGCTCACAGGTATGGCACGATACACAAGGTAGAGATGAAAAGTTGCACTGAACATTTGTTTCATGCTGCTCTTGGAGGTGCCTTCATGTTCTTGGAGGTGCCTTCAAGAAAAGTTGCCCTGAACATTTAGTCTACTTGTAACACTGCAATATTGTAAATCACGTGTATAGATGTAATAAGAGTCATAATCAGATGCAGCAAGGGGCAATGGAAGAATAGATATGGTAAAATAAAGGCATGGGATATAAGCAAGTGTTGCAGCAGGGCATGCTGAGAATCGGTAAGATAAATAAGAATAGAAAAAAAATCCATCTGAAACTATTGACGCTACAATAAAACTTTGAATTATTTAGGAACCACTTAACTCCTAAAACTGAGAAGCAGCATTGGAGATAACAACTGAATTTAATCATGGAAGAGAAAAATTCAGATGCCACCTGATCCTCTCATTTTGTGCACAGGTATCTACAAAATGCAAAGCCCAAGACGTTGTAGTGGTGAAGCAGAATTGCTTTGTTTTTCAAAAAAAATGTGGATTGCATCTGCGTAGTCTACTTGAGTGGAAGATCTGAAGGTGAAACCTGGAAATTGTAAAGTAGCATTTTGAGATGGGCAACAGAAAATGAAATGAAAGATAGAGAATAAACAATTTTACCTCCTCCAATTTTAACTTATACATGGAAAAATGAGCAATGCTCCATGCAGGTGATGCATCCTGATGACAGAACGGGACATGTGTAACCGAAAAAAGCAGAGATGCACCCTGCTCACAGAAGGAAAAATTGTAGTATCTTGCTTAGCAAATATGTCAGTAAAGGAAATCTGAAATGATGTTTGCAATTGGAACAAAAGTTTCATGAAATCTAATCGGGTGAATATAAGGTCAAGTTATAGAGACCAAGCATTAACTATATATCTATATATCAAGTTTTGGCAAAATCTTTTGCACACAAAGCACATTAAGATAATAATGACAAATGGGAAGATGGATAGCATGAACCACTGCAGGAACAGAGAGGGATGACGATGAACAACACATGGTAGGGACCGGCTAGAACTGGTTCATGAACAAATAAACAAATATACAGGTTCAACATGAAAACATCAAAGATAGGATGTTTGGTGCCGAATTCAAATGCAGCAAGGCAATGTTGTTTGTAAAATTGTAAGCATCAAACAAAGCAGCAACTGGCTAAAGTGGATTAAAACCATATAACTTTGAAAACATCTGGAAAACTAAAACATTTTATGAACGTTGGTAATACATACTAATTAATAAACTAAGCTTATAGAAATATGTGCGTGCACAAAATTTAGGTGCAAACATACATATGTGTTGGCCTGGTGCTAGTAAAAAAGACAGGTAAACAAATTAATTTATAGTACCGCATGGAGCTAAACAAAATTAGCTTGCTGCGCGCTTCGCTGCGCCCATCCAAATCAACATTAAATTGACACCATAGAATGTTATAATAATTTATAGGTAATGCAAAAAGAGCCTCAAATGGCAGCAAAACCTTGCTTTGACCCGTAGCAATGTTAACGAAGTGGTGGTTCAAGTCATTGGTGTACATATGTACCAAAATTTACACATACATTTGAAGCTAATTATTAATCAAGATCATGAGGGTTAAGTGAATTTTGATGTTCATGTGGTAACCAGAAAAATATAGAAAACCACGCCGGGCCAGCTAAGAACACATGCAAAGAATGAAAAATGAAAATAAAATTGGAAATGATGTACATCTATGCAAATAATACAGCGAGACTTGTTGAGACACCTAAATATACACATAGAATCAATATATGTGCATAACTACAAAGAATCAGCTTAAACAAACATTGTGCATCCATAGTAATCTCCTTTTGTGTTCATGGACCAGTTTAGGCATCAGTTCCCATTTGGCATGCTGCAAAATTTCAAGGCGAGATTAACACATTGTAGCTAAACCACAGATATGTTTGCTAAATAGACATGATCTTACGTCCCTAATAAGCATGCACGATAGACGAAAAAGCATGAATAACTGAACAGAACATTTCAGAGAAATATACCAAGTCTTTACAAATGAGTACAACTAACCAAATGTGAAACTTGGGGCTGTACATTTAGTCAGCATAGAAAAACAGAGCTATTTAGCACAATTCAGGTAGCTAACATAATTTGCTTGATGTAAAATACATGAGGTTCGCAGTTGGCACACTACAATTTGCATCTTAAAGTTGAATGCTGAGCACCATGAAGAAAGTATCCATTGTCCTTGTTCGTGAACACGCCTGCATTTTTTTTGATAGGACAACTGCACTGTACAGAATTGGTTCACTTCATTGAACACGAAATTGACATTACCAAGAAATAGACATAATAGATATCACATTACACGGTACATGCAAAGAGGATTTGGAATGGTCAGCTCATTCGATGATTGTATACGGAGATAATAGTTATATATCTTCACTGTCCTTATTCAAAAACTTTCCTCTCCTGTTTGACCAGAGCATATGCAAAGTCAACATAAAAGAATATTTCATTTCTATCCCTAAAGAACTATTCAGAAAGTGAAGCAACAATACTGAGACAAAAACACGCCCAAGAAAATATTATGTGATGACACCAAAAGAAACAAACAATTTGCTATATATTTGAGGTGCTGATGTGCTGACTACCAACTAACTCCATAGATATAGAATATGTAAATGATACCCAATTTTAGATACAACACATAATTCTCCGTATTTACTGAGCAAGGAAATAGAGAATATTTCATCAGGTTTTGGGAAAAGATTATATACCATATCAATAGCTGCACTGAATGCCACAAGTTGTGTTGCTCCTTCTGGACCACGTAGCAAACTTTTCTGTGAATAAAAACCTAGCATTCAAGATGTGTAGGCAATTATTTCATACATTTTTCATAAACCTCTGTGATTCCCTATGAACTTAATGCTAAATTTTTAGATAATGATGGCATAGTTTGGTCGTATCCTTCTAACATGTGCAAATATATAGTTCACTCCAAAGCATAACCCAGAGAGCACTCGGACTGAGACAGAGCTTATAGTGCACATGCCAAAAGTAAAGATATGGAGTCACGTTTGAAGGCACAAATGTAAGAGGGCAACAGTACAAACTGACAGGCAATGAAATTCATGCAGAAAAAGAAATAATAAATTGATAGGCTCACTATAACGCAATAACAGTTGGAATGGTTTTCAATTATTGAAGCAAGGTTGCCCGCTGATTGGACCTGCACAAGAATAGCACTGTTTGACTGAACAGCAAACCAAAAGAAAGACTGTAAGAAGTGGGATGCAAAAATATGAGTGTCTATCAAACTGAAAGTAGCAGTTTACCTGCAATGTAGAATAATAGAGAAATCAAGGTATCATACCGTAAACTGTAGTGAGCTCTCACGTAAGGAAAATATATTTCTTGGGAGGCCTATATAGTTATCAAGTAAAGTCTGCAATGTTTCTGAAGGCAACATAATTTAATCATCTTAATGGTGAACACATGAACGAAATGGTAAGAAAAAGGCTCTGAGAAACTAAATAGAGGTACTCAGCTTGTTTGCCTGAATGCACCTTAATGGTGCAGAAGAATTAATAGTAAGATGGTTGGTATAGAATGTGGAAATAGCTAAGACAATTGACACACACAACCATATGACCTCTTCAATTAACAATAGAAAGGCACTATGTTAACATGGTTATGTCTGATGCTTGAAGCGCAACAGTGCAGGCGCACAAGTCTTTTTCTCACAAACTCAATACAGTAGCTAGGATACTCTGACCCGAAGAGGTTGATGCACCGGTCAAACCACGGGTAAGCGTATGGGCAGCAACTGGACCTCTCGCCGGCATGGAGCAGCACCAAACGTACAACTAAACAAAACAACAGTTGGCTCAAAAAAAGTGTGATATACGTGATGAGCATAACAATCATGCAGCAATGATGATTGAGTGAAACGAACATGGGAAACAGCAATCAGAGGCATGAGATGAAACAACTAATCGTGGGGGCATAAGAGTAGCAATGGTAGAGTGATAGTAGAGAGAACATGAATTAGCAGAACACACAGAAGAAAGAGGGCAGCGACGATAACCTGGCAGCAACGCTGGAGGCAAAGAACCGGCCCCTCTAACAGATGCAGAAACAGCTTCCCTCAAGGATCCTGCCGAGACAGCGGATGAAAGGTAAAACTGTAAAAGCTAAGAAATAATACAGAAGAACAGAACAGGGAGAAGCCGGTGATGAATCGGTTGTTGGATGAACGCAGGGTGCAGATCCGTCGGCGCGCCGGTAGAGGCGAACAACAACAGGAGCCCAACTGGAACAGCAGCAGTAACAACTGGGGAGCAGGCCAACGCAGTGAAGAGGGATCGGCGCGAGCACGCAGGGGAAGGCGCAGACTACTGCAGAGGAAGAGCAACGACATCCTCGAGGAGCTGCGTCCGGCGGAAGACGGCGGCGGCGGCGCTTACCCCACCTGCGCACCGCACCATTGATCTCCAGAAAGGGCGCCGCATACGCGGTTGCCAGACCGCCGCCGCGACTACCCCAGGCCCGATGTGGCCAGCCCGCCGGCAAGCAAGCGACCCGAGGCGGGTCGGAGGGTGGCGGAGCCGGCCGATCTGTGGCGGGTGTGTGGGGTGGAGGCGGCCGTAGGCAAGGCTCAGGGATGATGTCAAAAGGGTGGAGATGGCCGGGGGCAACGCACCTGAGCACCCGGGAGCAGCAGCCTTGGCAAGCACACAGCCACGCGGTTCACCGCCGTCGACCCAGGCGGCGGCGCGACTGAGGAGACTGAAGCTCGCAGAGGACGGCGGCGGCGGAGTGAAGGCGAGGAGCGCAGCAGGGAGACGGCGACGAACCCTGTGCGAGCGGGCGAGCGAACGGGCCGCCGCACCACATGACATGATGAGACGGAATTCTACGGGGGACACGGGCTGGCAGGCCGCCAAAGCTCACATGGGCCGAAATACGGGAACGCGTGGCCCAGTGCCTAAAAAACGTCGGAACAGTGGCAGAGGACCTCTCCGATCCCGGATTCCCCCTGGGATAGGGACTTTAGTATATATATATATCAGAGAGAGTTGTGACCAGAGAGACCAGAGAGAGTTGTGACAAATGGTAAAATGTGTGTAATCTTGTATTGATCTCACAGTGACCCTTTTATAGGATGGATTATATTGGAGGAGTTACACAAGATAAATTTAGCCATTGATATTCCTCTCTAATGGCTGCAATAAGGTGTCTTCATGGGGTTGAAATATGGCCATAACCTTGCAGCATAATGACAATTGGCAAAGTTGTTTAGACTTTTTTTTGGAGAACTTTTGTGAAGATGAGATGTACTCTCTCCGTTTGTCGTAAGCCAAATTTATACAATCCTGCAAACGAAGAGAGAGTTGGATGAGCTTCTCTACAGAGAAGAAATGATGTGGCTTCAGCGTTCCCAGAATAACATGGCTAAGGCCCTGCTTAGTTCGTGAAACTTTGAAAACTAGTTTATAAATTTGCAACTTTGGAACTAAACACCCCCGCTCAACTAGTTTGCAAAGTTGCAAAAGTAACGCATTGGAAAGCATGCCCTCTCTCTCGCGGCATATTTTCCAATGCAACTTTGGAACTAAACACCTCATTCAACTAGTTTGCAAACTTTGGCACTTTTACAAACTAGTTTCCAAAGTTTTCCGAACTAAACAAGCCCTTAAAAAAGAGACTGAAACACAAAATACTTCCATCAGAAGGCAAGATGGCGTGCAAGAAAGAATAATATTAAGAAACTCAAAAAAGAGGATGGAGATTGGTGTTCAGACCAAAAGGAAATGCAGGAGATGGCTACACAATACTTCTCTGGCCTATTTACAAAAGATGATGATGTGAACCCACAGGAGGTGGTTGATCTTTACCAACATGTTATATCTGAAGAAATAAGCACTGCACTGTGTAAACCTTATAGTCCTGATGAAATTGGGGATGCCCTCTTTCAAATTGCTCCCCTTAGGACAAGTTCGGATGGGTACCCGACTCGTTTCCTCCAACGGAATTGGTTACTCATGAAGTATGATGTGATCAGAGGAGTGCGGGAACTTTTCGAGTGTGGAAAGATGCCTGAAGGTGTGAATGATACTTGCATTGTTCTTATCCCAAAGGTAACCTATCCAAAAACTCTGAAAGATTTTGGACCTATAAGCCTTTGCAATGTGATCTATAAGGTGATCTCTAAATGCATTGTCAACCGGTTCAAGCCTATTCTCCCGGAGGTTATTTCACCTAACCAAAATGCTTTCATTCCTAGAAGACTAATTACTGACAATGCCCTCATTGCTTTCGAATGTATACATGCTATTAACTCAAATGCAGATGGAAGGAGCCAATTTTGTGCGAGTTAGATTTATCCAAGGCGTATGACAGAGTTGATTGGGATTTCTTATCAACGTGTTGCTGAATCTGGGCTTTCAAAGTTCATGGGTGGACCGAGTGATGGAATGTGTTTCTTCAGTCCGCTACATAGTATGCTTCAATGGTGCCAGGTCGGCACCTTTCTCTCCAACTCGAGGTCTTCGCCAAGTTGATCCGCTTTCACCTTTCTTGTTTCTCTTTGTTGTTGATGGGTTGTCGGCTTTGATTAACAGGAAAATAAGCAATGGCGCCATGCAAGAACTTCATATCTGTAGGCGTGCTCCGGGCATTTCACATTTGCTTTTTGCAGGTGATACGTTACTTTTCTTCAAAGCAAACGGTGACCAAGCTAATGAAGTAAAAGATGTGTTGGCCACATATCGGTGTTGTAATGTATAATTGATCAATCCAGCTAAGTGCTATTATGTTTAGTGGAAAAGTCAAGCCTGGCGACATAAGTGATGTGAAACAAGTCCTGAATACTGAAAGAACAGTGTTTGCAAAATATTTAGGGCTTCCTACTCCAAATGGCAGAATCAAAGGTGAAAGATTCCAACCATTAAAGGAATGCTTAGGGAAACGGCTAAAGGACTACACTGAAAAGCATATGTCAGCTGCGGCGAAGGAGGTCCTTATTTAAATCGATCGACCAAGCATTGCCAACATATATACTCGATGAGTGTGTTTAAGCTACCTCTGGGGCTCTATGATGATCTCACCAGCATTATTAGAGCATGCACGACAGTTTAGACAGCTGCTGTTTATTTGAAACATACAGACAACTTTCGCTACAAAAAATCTCTTAATCTATGACGGCAAAATTTCATCATAGATCAACAAAAAACCGTCAAACAAAACAATATTTGTGATGTTTTTGCATAACGCCATGTATTGAACGTCATAGATTAACTCTCGTGACGTTTTTTACAAAAACGTCACCAATTGACGCAATCCGTGACGTTTCTTTACCGTCATAGATTGGTTTTCACTACGCCGTCTGCGATTTTGCCCAACAGCTGAAACCATCTCTGAGAGCACTGATGTATTAATTCAAAGGGTGCTTGACAGCCTTGTAGGCAAACAAATCGCCGACAACACTGTTGAATAAAACTGTACTATATCCGAAAGCACTGTCATTACAAGGCAGGTAGGCAATAAAAAATCAACCCATTACTCAAAAAAACAAATCAACCCGGTAGGACTGTTCAATACTCCCAGAGTAAACCTGGTAAAAGTGAAGTATCCGGGGTTTTGGGCTCGTGTTGAATCTTAAATAAAGGAAAAAAATAAATTCAGTCTGGCACTAGAACAAATATTAAATTTTGGATCGTAATTTTCCCGGTGATTTTTTCAAGGTCGTTTGGCATATAATAATATGACGGTAGTTCCTACCTATTCTAGATGTGACCTTAGACATTGGTTGAAGTATAGAATTTGTGTACCGATTGTATTAATTAAATATTTTAACTGGACTTTAACTCAAATTCACTCCCGTACTAAAATTAATAAAACTGAAATTATGGAATATAGGCTATAAATGATGCAGCCTTTTTGTGGTTATTTCTTATTTCTATCGACTAAAATATCTAGTTGGAACTGATCGAGCAACACGAGAATTCAACGAGCTTTCACGGGTCTGGTCAATGCCCACGATCATTGTACTCCTTCCGTTCCAAAATATAATTCGTTTAACTTTTCGGACCCCAAGTTTGACCGCTCGTCTTATTCAAAAAATTATGCAAAATATCATATCTTTTGTTGTGGCTTGCTTTATTAATAAAAGTTCTTCAAGAATGACTCAAATTTGATTATATTTGCACAAATATTTTGAATAAGACGAGCGGTCAAACTTGAACTCAAAAAGTCAAATGAATTTTAATTTGAAACGGAGGGAATATTACCTAACCGCCTCGCACATCTAGCACAGGTGCCCACACCCAGCATAAACCATATATTGCCTTGCAAGCACCACGCGGATCAATCGAAATTTGCTCGCCGGCGGCAACCTATCTACCATTCTCTTATCCTGCCGTTGGTCGATCGAGTCGTAGTTCCCAATCAGCGAGAGCAAAACTTACAACGAGCTGGCGTTGTGGCTCACAGGGTCGTCATCTATACATTCCATCCGGTTGTTTCATCAATGGAGCCAAGGAGCACAAGCCGATCATCCAGAGCATGGCAACGTCGTGAGGCTTCGTCATTCATCATCACGCGTAAGAACAGTTCATCTCTCATCATGCGAGGTTTATATGCAGAGTTCTGACTACTGATCTTAATCTGGTCACAGGTGTGGGGGAATGTTTATTCCAGCATTTTGCTTCCTTTTTCAGAGGTAACGATTTAATGAATATGCGCTATTCTGTGCTACTAAACTGACGATAACGAACTTGCATCTTTACTTGTTCATTCAAGGTTTTCCTGAGACTTGAAGAACTCCTGATTCGACGAGTCCTACCGGCTACATCTTCTGTCAGTGCGTAATAATGTTCATCAGTCAGACTGTAAGAGCGCCGGCGGCCAGCGCTTGGAGTACAATTGTACAAATGCTCACATAGTGTTGAAGGGGAGACATGTACTAGTGATTAGCCATACTACTCACGAGATATCTTTGTATGAAGTCTTATAGTGCATTAGCCAATGTAGAGACGTAGTAGATGTGCTAGAATTCATGTACGTGTGAATAATCAAAGATTGTGATTATAATGAATGATTATTTTGTATTAGTATGGCTTGTCTGTTTCTGTATATTGGTTCTAGCCAAAGTAAATATTGGAATCAAAATAAATACAGATGCATACGTATATTAGTATTACATTTCAAAGCTGAAGCAGCCATAAATGCGCATCTTGTATATTAATTTCTCTGACAGTGCAGTTACGTAAAAAAAAAAATCAGCGGACATTTCTTAGCCAAGCTGACACCAGGTTACTCCGACAGCTCCCACTATCAGGGAAAATTATCAACAACATGGATGTTGATGGTGTATTATCATGCCTGACACAGCAATGCTGACTGGGAATCTCTGACAGCCAGCTGTTGTGAAAGGTAGTACCCAACAGTTTGCCTATATTTTCCAACAGTGATGGGTTGTTAGTGTATATACCATATGGTGTAGTGTTTGAGCCCATTCAGCCCAACCCAGGCCCAGTGTTTGTGATGAAAATAAACGTCATATAAATCGTCATAGATTGTATAGAGATGCTTGACATGAATGATGATGTGGCATCTACTGCACATGTACAATGACATGGCGTATGACATGGATGATGATGTGACTGATGACATGGTGGGAGATAATGACATGGCTGCTGACATCACAATCAAAGCCCATTTCTTAAATGGGCCAATATCAATAGCCGGCCAAAAAATTAGACCAATTTTTTCTCTGCACACTAGCCCACTGAATTTAGCAAATTCATCCCATTTTTCAGAATATTCATTCAAGCACAGAACAAAAAATAAAGCTCATTTTTAGAACAACCATACCAACCCATAACAGAAAATAAAGCCCATATAAACAACAGAACTCAATTTTAATTTACCATACTAGTACAACATCACAACGGGTTCAATAACAACCAGTGCTACATCAAACACAAAGTCTAACTTTCCATCCAACAACATAAAGGTGTACATCCAGTGTCACACCACACTGGAACCAAGCATCACCACAAATAACAAAAGCTAAGCTAGGTACATGCAAAAAGTTAGTTCCTGCAACAGCTGTCATACAAAATGTCCCTTAGCTTGGTCAACTTTGACCTAGCAGAAGCTCAACCTGTTTGATCATGTCCTGCGACTGCGACTTTGGTTCATTTGCTCCTTGGTAGTGATGCAACCTGACAAGGGGAAAACAAATACTTATGGTTAGTATTAGAAAACACAATCTAATTATCAGGGGCTTACAAAGTCAGATTTGAAGTCCAAAGTAACTAACTAGGTTATTTCAGCTTATTTTTTAGAATATATAGACTCAATTATTATTGTAATACAGGGCATATCATAATGCTATAATCAAAATTACAAGCCAAGCTTCTAGATACTAGTGAAGTACAGGAACAAATGCATAAAACGAGCTTGATCTAGTACTAATAAAATACATAGAAAATTGAATGCAAACTACAGGTCCTTTCATGTAAAAACGCTGCTACTGAAAGTCTGAAACCAATGGAAAGCCGAGGGGAGGAGAGAATTGTTGCTGCTTCTCACCTGAAACAGCGAAACAGAACTTCTCGATCTGTCGAGCTGACCTGCAGAGAAAAAGTGGTTTGAACTAAATTGTGGCCATACTGCTGCGATACAGATTGAAACAGCTGGAACGAAAAGAACACAAGCTAACCATGAACCAAGCAAAACGATAAAGCTTGGAATTAAATCTCACGCTAATTAAATGGCTAACCTTGCACATCCGAATAGAACATGAAAGCATCAGCTAATTGTTAGAAAATTAGCCCTCGCAGCGGCACGCCGCCAGCTAATCTCCACTTGCGGAAGCGACGATTAGATCTACCGAGACAAACTTGCAAGATCAAAGACGACACCGAAGACACAATCTTTGTTAACGAGGTTCAGCCGAAGCCTACATCCCCGGGGCATGACTACGGGCGTTCCTCCCCAAACCGCAACACCGGCTGCTTGGGGATCCCGGCAACGTGCCGCCTTCCCCTGCGAGCCTGTCGCTATGTCGTCATGGTTACAACAACACCCCCCTCTCATATTTATGAGGAGGTCTGGGTTACAGAGTTTGACACGAACTCTACCCTATATTGCTAAATACAACTCATGTCCCATCGTAACCGGACTTATACAAATATTCGACACAATATCTAACAAACTCCACCAGTCCACCTTGGCGAATATTCCACGATCTTGAAGCCGTCATGTGTGAACCACTGAACCTCCAAGTACATCGGACTTTGTCGCCTTTGCTGCTCAACGAGAGCTGTCTGACGAGTTTGACTTCTCAAACCCACCGCCCGAAGACACTGCTATCTCTGCAATTCTAATCTCCATGACTCCACCTGCAACTGTGCACCCTTCTCTTTTATCACCACAATATGATAATGAGAACCTCACTGTAGCTACCTGAGTCAAATATTGGAATTGCCACGTTAGCATTGTTCTACCCTTTCTGCTGTCATACTACGCCTGACGTCTTACACCATAGTCTCTTGCAACACTGACCAACCAGATTACTCCAGTTGCAAGTACAGACATCACAGTCTATACCTCCTTCCAGTTCAATCCTTGAAGCTTCATCACACCCATCGATCCACACTTCAGAACTTCGCACGTGCAACTCGAATCAATCCGCGCCCTTGCTGATTTGGAAGCATGCAAACTCCTCCCCTGCAAGCCTGCATCCCGAGCTCGTGCCACG
>CM014272.1:71490804-71518597 GCA_004135705.1 Alloteropsis semialata | reverse complement strand
TTGGAATTGCCATGTTAGCATTGTTCTACCCTTTCTGCTGTCATACTACGCCTGACGTCTTACACCATAGTCTCTTGCAACACTGACCAACCAGATTACTCCAGTTGCAAGTACAGACATCACAGTCTATACCTCCTTCCAGTTCAATCCTTGAAGCTTCATCACACCCATCGATCCACACTTCAGAACTTCGCACGTGCAACTCGAATCAATCCGCGCCCTTGCTGATTTGGAAGCATGCAAACTCCTCCCCTGCAAGCCTGCATCCCGAGCTCGTGCCACGTGTTGCCACGCCATAGAGAACAACAACCCCATTAGCCGTCACACTCCTATGTCGTCAGCGTTGATCCTGTCGTCGCCTCTGACCCGTGGTCTGACTAGCCTGTTGCTGCCAGTCTCTCCGCCGTGCACCACGGTAACTAGCCGCCAGCCATCTTGAACTATCTGCATTATGCCCCGCGAACTGTTGGGCCCGGTCTATCCATCACAAGTAGAGCACCGGTGAGCTGCTCCACACCTCGACCATGTCAACCTGCCTCTTGACTCCGCCGCTCCTGAACACACTGAACCGCCATCAAACTCCTATAAGTCGCCATGTGGACCATGACTGAACACCATCGATAGCCTCCGCTTGCTGCCAATAAGCCCGCAACACCTGTCTGAGGTGTGGTCTGCCAAGTGCCACATTTCCTCTTTCGTCTGTTGCAATTTCTATTAGCATCCGCGACTTCCTGTCGTGCCCTGCAGCTCCGCTATGCATAGCCCTGCAGTATTTCCACGACACACCTCGTCGCCATATGCTAATCCAACCAGTTTGGCTTACTGGTCACTCGACTGCCCGCTCTTGCCGCTGACAATCTATCTTGGTTCATCGCCGAACCCTATCGTTGTCGAACTGCTTGCCTGCACCACGATCAAGAGACACCGATCCACTCTGCCTGCCGGCTCACACGTTTCTTTATTTCAAATGGATGTCCTTTAGTTTACAGATTGGTTTTTGAGATATTTTATTTAGCGATGAACAATATGTGTCTGTGTAGCATGATGCTATTGCTTGTAGTAACGGTGATCTGATCTTTTTTTACTTAAAAAGGGTGAAGACGAAACTCTTTTTCCATTATTAAAGAATCCCATTACCAAAGCCACTCCAATCCAAATATAGAAAAAATTGAATTCTATGGGCGTGTTTGGCAGGGCTCCAACTCCAGAAAAATAGCTCCACTCCACCAACTTCAAGTTTTTTCATGCCAAACACGTCCAGCTCTGAAAACTCCAACTCCAGAAAAAAACCTAGAGTTGGAGACCAACCCCATGTTTTTCTTGGAGCTTCTCAAGTGATGCTAAAAAAACACCACTTTCAGAACTAAACATGAGTTGAATAGAAATTACCCATTTATGCCCCCGATTGCACACGGTACCGATTCACGAAACAATAAAGAAAAGCCTATTGTCGCGTGCCCGTCCACTCCGGACCTCCGCGCGATGGAGCGGCGGCGAGCCGCAGCGAGCTCAACCTGACCGGAGTAGCTACGCATGGCGCCGGGCCGGGTGCTGCAGGACCGGGTGCTGCAGGACGCGACGGCGCACCTTGATGGTCGTGGCCTTCCGCGCGCCGACCTCCTGCTGCTCTCCGTTGTGGCAGCTTCGAGCTTCCTCAACTTCTGCGCGCCACGGCGAACCTCAGGAGCTTCCCGTGCCGGGGCTGCGTAGCGCAGTGACGGACCCGGCAAGCTCCACCTGGCCGCGCGTGGGCTACTGCTTCCGCGGGCGAGCGCGGACGACCTCTGGCCCCTCCGTCGTCGTGCTCGTGCCCGAGGGAACGGGAAGCGCCCCTGGCGGCTGGTGGGGACGGGAATTCCCGACGGCAGCGGGAACTCGATGTGGATCACGGGGCTGGTGGGAACGAGAAGCGAAGGGGAGGACGAGCTCCGGTTGTTTTTTTTTCTTTTTCTTTTTTTCTTTTATGTTCCATTTGTTTTGAGCCTTTTATGTTCCATTTTTAATAAGAGGAGAGGGATGGGAAGAAGTAAAAAGAGATTGACATGTGGACCCTATTTAAAGGCAATGGATCGGGTGCAAACCAACCTTTTCATGTAAACCGTGCAAACTTCTAATCTGGGCCACACGATTTTGATCTAAGGAGGACGCAGAGAAGGTGAGAGGGGTGATTTCAAAAAGCGTCTCTAATCACACTTTTGCAAATCACCCCTCCCACCTCACCTTTGCGCCGCTTGGATCAACATCATATAGCACAAATTAGAGTTTGCACGGTTTGCACGAAGAGGTTGGTTTGCACATAATCCATTGCCCTATTTAAAAATATATAATAGACTATTCATAATAACATTCCTTGTTATCGGAGTTGGATATGTGCTTTTTGCCAAACATGTAGACAGCTCTAATATTTTTCTGGAGTTGGTGGATGGAGCTGAAAAATTGTAGAGTTGTTGAAGTAGAGCTGAAAAATTTGGAGTGGAACTCTCCCAAACACGGCCAGATATCTCTCCAACCCAACATTTTATAACCAAGGGCATATCCTATCCCAAAACCAAGGGCCATCCAAACGCCGCCTTAACCCTAACGACCGTATCTCGCCTCCCTCCCCTTCGCGCGGCGGTCTCCTTCTCCCCCATCCGTCGCCGTCCTCCTCCTGCAGCCTTCTAAGTCCACTTACTTCTCGTCGACCCAGGCGCCGCCCCGCACCCACCCTGGGTTGCCGCGCTCTACCGTCTCTCTGAAGTTGGGGGTATGGTAATCCCCTCCTGGAGCTCTGGTTTCTCTAATGCTTCCCTCTGCCGGAGACGAAAAATAATGGCCGATGACATCGCTGATCAAAGGTAATAGTCGACTGAAACATTGTTAGTTATACAGTCATATTATGTGAAGCCAATTTGAACAATTTGATTTTTTTTCCCCCAACAAAGCAGGATATCGGCAATTCTATGTTTGGAGGAATATTGGAAACTCAATAGCCGTGGGATTTGTTCGCAAAAGAGTAGGAGCAACTTTAGATTCCTTTCTCTGTAAGAGAGAGGGAGGAGTGTTTTCGAGTGGCTTGGATTGGCATTGATGGTGAACCGGAGGTTTCTGTATCTGTTGCTGGACAACATTAGTCAGGGGCAGAGCAAATTTGCACTGCGCCGCATCAACATGTCTGGCTTCTTCTACCGGACGAGTCTACTATCAAACAGATCAAGAGGTGCCGCAAATGCAGAATGCACCGTGGACTGCAGTTCAGCGAATAACACAGCTACAATCGAAGATGCTCGGCTGCCTCAGCCTGTGATCACCTTCCAGCCCCCCTCGTCATATTTCGACCTTGGAATCATGCAG
This sequence comes from Alloteropsis semialata, assembly GCA_004135705.1. Classification (NCBI taxonomy): domain Eukaryota; kingdom Viridiplantae; phylum Streptophyta; class Magnoliopsida; order Poales; family Poaceae; genus Alloteropsis; species Alloteropsis semialata. The sequence goes on along the minus strand of CM014272.1, from coordinate 71,515,264 downwards.
TTCATGCTTTTCAGCAGCACTAATGGTGGCAAGAATCAGATCATCGGCACTGACCAGAGGGGCAACACACTCTTGTACAGCACGAACTCACATACCATCCGAGTCATGCCCACCCTGAACCAGCCAAAGAGGATGCCTCTGTCCCTCCACGTCGGCGACAGCCTCTACGTCATGGACACCTACCCTGGACCATCTGACACAAAATGCTTCGAGGCCCTCACCCACGGCCACGCTTCTAGCGATCCATTCAGCAGGGTGGACTGGCACTGGCATTCTCTGCCGCCGCCGCCGTTCTTGTTTGAGCCAGGATACAAGCTGCCGGACAGCTACATCAGGTCCTACACGGTGGTCGGGCACTCCAACATCTGCGTATCTGCCAAGGACATTGGCACCTACTCCTTTGACACGGTGAACCGTGCATGGGGCAAGACCGGTGACTGGGTGTTGCCATTCTTCGGCCGCGCCGAGTACATCCCAGAGTACAGTCTCTGGTTCGGCCTTTCATATGCTGGCAACAACCTGCTGTGCACGTCAGACCTATCAGCAGCCTCAGAGCTCAAGCCACCAACTCTGCGCCACGTCTGGGAGGACGATCTCAAAACCCCTGAGGATTGGGTCAGAGGAATGGCCTATGCGGTGCATCTGGGATCTGGCAAGTTTTGCATTGCCAGGTTCTTCCAAACCCCAGATGAAGAACCATGTGAAGATGGCTTCATCCTCCGGGAATGCGAGAGGTTTGCTGTGCTCACCGGTGTGGAGGTGCAGCGCTGCGGCAAGGCTGGTAGAGAGCTCAGGATGATCACACACAGGTCCAAACGTTACAAGTTGGTGAATAAATTGCTCGGTTTGGTACTCTGAGCATCTAATTTCTTCATGTAGCCTTGTTATAGCTGAAATAATCATCTCAGGAATCAGGATCATTCCATCTTTGTGTGCATTGTTTATCTCGTATTAATTCTGTACCTGATTGGTGGCCAACCAGTCCAACAGTAATTATCTGTTATTTATCCCCTGAATTCTACTGTGTATTTGTGAACTGTAACGAGCATCAGTAAACCCCAGTGTAGCTCAGATTTTTCTCATTTTGTGGGCTCTCTGCCTTTAGAGATCATATTTCAGTATGAAACTTTGTACACCAATTCTCGATTGTGCCATTGTCCCATTGGGATTAAAAAAAGCATGGTTCCTGTGAGCGATGGCACCGGCAGGCTCACAGATAGATGAATGGATTTCCCTGTGGGTCTGGCCCAGGCATGTGTTTTCTTCCACCGTTGATTGACCTTTAGAGCTCGCACAGCTTGATGAGTGGGAATGTAAGTGTCACTGAACAGCAATTTGCACTGATGGAAAAGCATTGCAAGGTGGCGGTTATGGGAACGATTCTGCCAACATAAGTTCAGAACCTGGATCGAAACCATGGCCAAAATGGTAAGCATTCCTGTTGGTATTGGAACTTGTTATTTTACCCAGTTACCGTGACAGCATTTCACAGATGGTACCTTGATTTGCTTATTTGCCCATTAATTAGTTTATATTTTGGTAGGCCGTAGTTGTACCCGTAGGTCCCGACGTCCCTCTGGCCTCCACCGGTATTGGCCTTCAGAGGGCACGCCGCCCAGATTGGACTGGGCAGTGTGAGGGGTGTATGTGCGAGTTTAGGCCTCGTTCGGTTCTTCAGTTTTTTTTTTTCCGAACACACAGGAGAGCTGCGTATCTTTGTATTAAGAAGAAATATTGGTCCAAATTACAAAATCAACCACCTCCACTTTGGACCAGGATGGGGGTTGTAGTGGAAGAGAACAATAGGCGACAGTTACAGAAGGACACTCTAAGAAAGGACCTGACCAAATAAGAGCAAAACAGGGGGAACTACTGTGGTTCTTCAGTTTTGATTCCAGACCAGCATCCAATCCTGGCCAGGATCAAGTGGATCCTAGCCTCACACTAGATCCTGGTCAACATCCATTCCAGCCCAGGATTTGAAACAGGTTTGCAAGTAGTGTTTGGCTGAACAGGTTCGAAACCGTGCTGAAATACACTCCAGCCTCAACCACAAAGTAATCATAGATTCACACAAATATTCTCAGACCACCAGAAGGTTTCACCACACCACACCGATCCTGATTCCTCTAATCATTATTGCTAATACACCCATAAATCACCATAACTTACAGGGTAAACCTACTTGTACACTACTTAAGTACAATTTGGACCAAGCAACAGCTAAAGGTAATTGTACAATAAAAAACCAAGGGAGGATAGCTATTTGATTCAAGCTTCATGTATAGAAACTGCAGTAGTATGTATAACATAGATGGTGAAAGATGCAACCAGCAGCATGTACTCAAAACAGACTTGATCCCATGTTATGGTTGATGGTGTCCTTTCAGCTATCACAAAATTAACAGGCATGTGAATGCTACCGAATAACCTTTCTACAGCCAAGCTTTCAAGTGCTCCCTCAAGCAAAATACATACTGGTTACAGTCTTATTGTCAGATTATTTCAACATTGCAACTTAACAGAACGCAGCCAAGGGAAGTTTTGAACTGCTTTGCTTCATAAAGTCTTAAACACCAGGCCATTTGCTCTCCAATACTCCAGGCTTGCACACGTATCAAGCATGAAAGTTCAGTCAATCTGAGGATTTATAAACTGCATACTGAAACAGGAATATTGCAGAGAGGAATAAACTAACAGAACCATACAACCGTATTGCAGAGAGGAATAACATGCCATGGATCAAATACTACCTACCAAAATAATACCAAGTCACTCAAAAGAGGCATTCCTATACAAGAACATTCAGGCACTATAAACATGTTGCCGGATCTTAAGTAACCAGAGAACATGCAAAAATAGATAAATTAGTAGCATGCTTATGGCTGCAACTGATATTGCTTTGCCTAAGGCAGCTTTGATGAAGACTTCGCGTCAGCACATGTTCATTTTTGGTGTCGCTGACTTAACCACAAATGACAAATCAAAGTCAAACGCAGTGTAGAAAGAAAGCATCGAGCAGATGTTTCCTAAAAAAATGGTTCATGAATTCCTGAATCCAGACAGCAATTCATGAATTCATTGGCTTACACTAACCAGCAACAATTTCATTTAAAAAACAGAATTGGGTTCCAACAGGGAAGCAGTACTGATTTTCCTCCATGGGCAAATCGACAGTGGTATGTAGCATCGACATTTATAGATCGATGTAACAGACAATAACATATTGCATTTCTAAAAGAAAAAATGTGGGAGGTAACAGCATACTGTATGGTCTAAACAAAATTAGCAGTAAATCAGCATCAATACATAAACCAGTGGAGATGATATATATATAGCATTGATTTGTGACTAGGCAAGCAATTATGGTCCAATAATAGGATACCATCAAATAAGCAACAAACAAAACAGAGAATGCAGATGCACACTTTACATTGCAAAACGTATTACATTACAGATAGCTAAGGAAAGCGTCATCATCCAGATCCATTAATTAACCGATCGGTTGATATTCACACACCATCATTATCCATTTATCCAAACCCTAGACGGCAGTTCAGAAAATGAAAGCACAGAAAAAGAAGAGATGACCAAATTCAAATGTGACAGGCTCCATGAGCAAAAATATTACATAAGTACTTTTTTCCCCGAGAGCATCACTCTAGTTGGACGATTTAGCATCACCAAACAATAGATAGCTAAAACATGTGACCACGGAAAAGATAAACAATTAAGAACTGATAATAAAATGATTTATATGTATATTCTGTCTTCCATTTTTCAAAAGATAATGTAACAGCATGTGAGATACAGATTGCAGACTAAAAATGCCAACTAGTATCCTCAATTCTTTTACTATTGCTAGCATGTAACATCATTATAGCGAGGTAGTGATGCAACTGGGAAAAGACACAGAGTTATGACCGTGCAGCATATTCTACCATCTGATATCAACAGAACAGTGAAGTGCAAATTTCCTCTGAATAGTCGTGCAGCATATTCTAGCATCAAGCAGAGTAACAAAGTGTCCTCGTAATTGAGACAAATTCTAAACAGTCAGGCTCCACTTGAATGGCATGATTTTAATTGGATTTGTGTAAGAATTTTACATGGACAGTTATAATTTCTGCAAGAACATTGTGAAATGTCTACTCAGATGTAGGAGTAGATATGTTTGATGAAAAGACACACAAACAATTCCTGTATATGGCACTACATGTGTCCCTGAAGATCTAACCCTAGGCGATGACCCCAAGAATCCAAGGGGATGGCCGGCGGCTGTGTCCCTTCCGTCAGACGGAGGCTACAACAAGATCAAGAACGCGATAGCCGGCGGCTGTCTCCCTTCCGTCATGAAGCTACAACAAGATCAAGAACGCGAGGACAGGAGAGGGGAAGAAAAGATGGCGGCGCTTACCGGTGAGAAGGTGGTGGGGAGGCTTGCCGCTGGACGCGTGATGGTCGCCGTCGGAGATGCACGCCGCCCCCTCGCGCGCCGCCGGCTTTGCGCATCGCCTGGTGGGTGCACCGCCACCTGCCGGTCCTGCCCACCTCCACGCAGGAGCCTCGCCTCGCCTCGCCTCACCTCGCGACGTCCGTCTCCAAGCCAGGAACGGATCCGGAGGAGGGGAGGATAGGGGGCTGCCTTCCGGGCCGTCGGAGAGAGAGGGAATTGGAAAGGCCGTTCCGGGCCTGTTTCCATTCCGGTCCAGGCCTGAAATGGAAACAGGCCGCTCCAGTACGCCGTCGGAAATCCTATATATCTTCCGGAAGATTTTTTTTCCCATTAACTTCCGGTGTTTGAGATTCGTGCACGCGATCTCAGCCGTCGGATCGTCTTCTCCTCTCCCAGCTCGCCCCGCGCGCCGCCGCGCCCGCTCGCCCGCGCGCCGCTGCTGCTCGCCGCGCCCGCTCGCCCCGCGCGCCGCCGCCGGCTCGCCGCCGGCCAACTCGGGGCTAGGGTTAGGGTTAGGGGTTAGGGTTGGGGGTTGCTAGGGAAGGAATCCAATCACCTCCGGATCTAGAGGGAGGTCGGGGGCGGCGGCAGGCCCGGCGGCGGCCGCGGGTTGGCCGGCGGAGGGCAAGGCGGCGCGGTAGCGCCGCCGGCCGGGCAGGGCAGGACATCCGGTGGGCAGGGTCGGAGGCGGGGGCAGAGCAGGCGCCGGGGTGGAGGGGCGGAGGGGCTCGCCGGCCGGAGACGAGGAAGAACCGGAGTTGAAGAAGAAGCGGTGGATGGGCCGTTGTTGGGCTGGAAGATGGATAGCTTCCCCGCCTTCCACAAGACATATAGGAGCCCCCGCTCGGAACGCGGGTTTCCTACATACATACATACATATACACACACACACATATATATATATATATATATATATATATATTCTGAAGATTTTTACTCAACTCATCTTTCAGTGTTTTAGATTCGTACAACAAAAAATAACGGATGAGATTCATCTAAACCGGAGAGCACCAGGCAAAGGGTGCACACAGCTGCTATTGAACGGAGCAGGGATGAGGACATATGTCGCAACGTGAGAGGAGGGCGATGGATGGGTCGAAAACAAATTCCAAAATTCAAATGCTCGGTTCTCTTAAATCACACATCCAAATCAAAATCTATTTGAACTATGGTATTCACTGAAATTAATATGACGATATAAGATCCAATATGTTATTTTTAAAAATATTATTTGAACATTCAACATTTCAATAACTAGTTCAACATTTTCAATATATACCATTCAATATTTGTAATACTCCCTCCGTTCCACAATATAAGCATTTATCGATTTCCGTGGATCACGTTTGACCATTCATTTTATTCAAAAAATTTATGAAAATATAAAAACAATTATGATATAATTGAAATATATACGATGATAAAACATGTCATAACAAAATAAATAATATTTTCATAATTTTTTGAATAAGACAAATGGTCAAACGTAAACAGCAGAAGTCAACAAATGCTTATATTGTGGGACGGAGGGAGTATGTTATATCAACATTTTGAAAAATAATGGCTAATCTCACGAAAAGATACATTGGCTAAATAACATTTTCAATATCCTTCCTTTCTAACTGTAATATAACAATAATGAATTTTTGAAAATGTTGAAATTGTAATTTCAAGATATTGATCTAGTTTTAACAAAATGTTGAACTAAATATCTCATAATGTTGACATGTGCAAGATTATTCAACCTTGAATTTATCATTTCGACATTTTTATTTACCATTTCGACATTTGAACTAGTTCGACATTTTGGATGGACTCGCTCAGCATTTTCTACGAACTATTTTAACATTTTTATGAACTATTTCAATATTTCTTTAAAAAATATTGAAATGGTTTCTTTGAAATATTAATTTTGATTTACAAAATGTTGGATCCAGCATTTTAAAATGCTAGCCATACTAATTTAATAACGTTTTGAACGTGGTGCGGTGGTGCATGGAGTTTTGATTGTGGTGGCCTCTCATCATAGAAGGTTGTACTGGTTAGGGCCAACCATGCTCCTAGTCATAGAAGGTTGTACTGGTTATGGCTGACCATGTCCCCTGCCATAGAAGGCTAAATTGCTTCTGCTTCGGGCCCCTGCCATAGAAGGTTGTACTGGTTAGGGTTCAGGGTTGTTGGGGACGACTCCGTCCTATTGGGTTCAGAAGCATGTTCGGGGTTTAGGTGTGACACCCCTGGTGTCACTATTGTAATTACAAACCTTAATGAACCTAATTACATTAATAATGGCATGCATCATCTCATAGTCATAGTGTCTTGTTTGTGCATGTATGTGTGTACGTATGGTCAAGTCAACTATTACGAAGTATTGTACTAAATTAGCTAGATGAGGATTCACGAGAGAAATCCCTTTGTCTTTGTCCAAGAAGGTTCTTAATTATCTCATAATTGAACCTTTGGACATAAAACAAGCTTTAGTTATCAAAATTCCCAATAAAAACCCACTTGAAAAGTGCCAATGCCGCTAGGACAGTAAGTTGCGGTGCTCAAGCTGATGGTCACCGCAACAACACGAGCCCTAGCAACTTAACCCATTCACCCTGCATGACCGACTGTTGCGGTGGTCTCCATGTCACCACCGCAATAGTCGGTGGTCTCAGGCAACAGTGAAAATCCTCTCTGGATCGACGGACTGTTGCGGTGGTTAATCACTTCTGCATCACCGCAACAATCCGTGGTGGTTTGGTCTTTTGTGAAATATACAAGCACCTAAAGTTGCGGTCCGAACCAATGCCACGACCGCAACAGTCGGTGGCCCGCGAATGTTGAATCTGACTTGTCGGCACAGTGTTTTCGACACCACAGACTGTTGCGGTGGGTGTTTTACCCCACCACCGCAACAGTCGGTCGCCAACAACCGCGCCGGCATGAGCCTTCCCGGCGACGGTATGGGCATCCGCGTCGCCGTACACACGTGCCCGGGCTCCCTCGTGACACGTGTGAAGCTCAGGCCGCGGTGGCGTGCCACGTCCGTGCGTGGAGGGCAGGTGAACCACCCCCGTCCTCCCCTTACCGTGCTCAGCAGCCTCCTCCACCGGTTCATCGTGTTCACCCCACCATTTTGCGATTCATCATGACCAGAGCTCATCCATCACGTCCTCTCCTCGTCCGAACCCTTCCCTCCCTCAGCCAAGGCCTCACTTACTCGGGCTTGCCGAGTTGCCAGCCGCCATTGTAGTAGCCGGCTCGAGCTCGCCGTGACCACGTTCCCCTCGCCGTTTCTCTGCCTAAGCCAAGTCCCAAAATGGGTTCCTCGCGAGCTCGTGATCCTCCCCAGCCCACTTCCCTTTTTCCCCGCCCCCTGTAAGACCGCCGCCGGCCAAGCACTGAGCCGCGCTGGTTCTGTCCGAGTTTAAGGAAAAAGAGAAGAACTAGGGGTAAGAGTTTGGAAAGTATAAGGGGTTTGTTCCATAAGATTCTAGGGCTTGGGTGCAATAGATGTCTGAATAATGTGTTGCTTCCTGCATAAATGTGTGCTAGAGAGTGGTTTATTGTTTCCTAAATCCTAAACATGAGCTAAAAATGCCAAAACCCTTCTTGGATGGTTAGGCCATGGTTAATAGAGATGAGTTAAGCACGTAATTGCCAAAGTTACTCATAGCTTTGGGTAGGTTAGAGTTGGATAAGTTAAGGGAGTAGGAAAAGTCATCTTAAAAATTTTACTTGTCAATCATATTTGTTAAATGTGTGAGTTCAGCCATAGAAACACTACTTAGGCCTAGTAGTCATTTGTAGTTGATAAATCTAGATTGAGCAATAAATAGGTCGGCCATAAGAAGTTTGGGCTGGCCAATTGCCAGACCGGTCTAACCGGTCAGACCGGTTCCTGTGCAGGTCACACTTCTTAGTTATGGATATTCCTTAAATGATTGTTAAATGATACGAGTTGTTGTGGATAGTCTTATGATTACTTGCCTCTGCATTCCTGCATCTCATGTATACATTTGCATCTCGTGTAGATCACCCCATTACCGATGGCGTGTACGAGATCGAAGTCGAGCCCGAGGGCGATCCTGCCGCCGCCGAAGTGAACTACTCCACTATGCAAGACCCGGACCAAATTCCGGAAGGGCCCAAGGCCACCGGTGATCAAGAAGACAAGCCCCGGAGCATAACCCACTGTGAAACTAACTCCTTACTTGTGCCTTTTATTGCATTTAAGTTTCGAGGAGTTGGTTGAAACCTTAGTTGCATGATCCCTAGGTACCTATGTCCTAATACTAGTATGTGTAGGTCGTATAGAATGCTATGCTTAATTACGACCGGTAGAAGTCGAGTGATTGTTTGGTCACTCGCGAGATATAGGTTTTACTTTATATCAGTTCATAAAGTTCGGCAAGCGGGGCTTGTGCGATATTCATGTTGGTTGAATGTCCCGCTTGCACAGGGAATGTTGGCTAAGGCATTGCTTGGGTGGCGTTGTTGGTCAAGCTTTTGAAGGTACTAATCGTATGCCGGGAAATATGGTAAACTGGTAAACCTAGTACTTGATTCAAACTGACGTCTGACAGACACTTCCACTCCATTGGGCGAGGGGGATGATGGCGAGTGTAGCAGTGGCCGCGGCACAGGTTTGCCCGGGGCACCTGGGGTCCGTTGGGGCGTGCACTCGGGTGGAGTGGGCTCTGATGACAGATGGCAGGGAGAGATGGGAACGGTTGCCCCGTAAGGTCCTGGGCGTCTCTCACGGGTCGTGCGATTAGGTTGTCCCATGCATGGTAAAATCAACTCGAGTTGTCCGTCCTTCGCGGTTACATGAAGCTGCTTGATCACTTGTCGCACTTCAGTGGCTTGGCCAATGGGTTTCGAGTTGTGGCTAGTGGAATTACGTGGATGATTGGTTAATCATTTGCTATACCACATTGGATGTTGTTGGTTAATCTTTTGAATGTTGTTGGATAGCTTGGCAAACCTAGTAATGGTTAGTCTCAATTTAACTTGGCTAAAATATTGAAAATAGGATCAAGTTGTAGCTGCTTTTGGCAAAACAAACTCCCAGAGCCAAAAAGCCTTGCATGGTCTAGAATTTTATCCTTGGTCGGGTAAGTCTTGCTGAGTAATTAGTACTCAGCCTTACTTGTGGCTTAATTTTGTTGCAGATTGTGATGGCTATGATCCTGTTGCTGCTCTTACGTGGCCTTGTGTGCTTCCGGACGGCTGGACCGTGAAGCGGGTGCCGTCCGAGTCCGACTCGGGCCGCGGTGATTAGATGTTGAGCGAGGGCTCCGCTTGATGTCTTTTGTCACGACGTGTAGACTTCCGCTGTATAAAACTCTGGTTTGTAATAACTAAAACATATGCACTATATTTGTATAATTATCTATGTGAACCGTGTGCTGTAAAATTGGGATGAGTTGTACTGCCTGAGCCCATCTTCGAGTGGGACTACTGCTATTTTGTTTCGGTCGAGACAAAAAGGTGGTTTAATCGGGAAGGTATCCGACGGATTGCACGATTAACTCGGTTTAAGGGCGTGGAGCACTGCTGTGATAGTGGTCCCATGCTCTTAAGCCGGATTAATTGGGGCGGTCTGCCACATTGGGGAGGCCATGTACCCCCTGCCATAGAAGGCCAAATTGCTTTGGTTTCGGATATGCCGGTTAGGGTTCAGGGTTGTTGGGGGGCGACTTCGTCCCATCGGGTTCAGAAGCATGTTTGGATTTTGGGACGGCCATGTATCCCCTGCTATAGAAGGCAAAATTGCTTCGGTTTCAGATATACCTGTTGCGGTTCAAGGTTGTTGGGGGGCGACTTCGTCCTCTCGGGTCAAAAACATGTTCGGGGTTTGGGGCGGCCATGTACCCCCTGTCATAGAAGGCCAAATTGCTTCGGCTTTGGATATACCGGTTAGGGTTCAGAGTTGTTGGGGGGCGACTCCGTCCTATCGGGTTCAGAAACATGTTCGGGGTTTGGGGTGGCCATGTACCCCCTGTCATAAAAGGCCAAATTGTTTCAGCTTCGGATATATCAGTTATGGTTCAGGGTTGTTGGGAGGCGATTCCGTCTTATCGGGTTCAGAAATATGTTCGGAGTTTGGGACGGCCATGTACCCCCTGCCATAGAAGGCCAAATTGCTTCGACTTTGGCCAAATTGCCATAGACATTTTATTGAGATGTTGATCTAGTTCTGCTCATGCGGATCCCTTGCCTAATTACAGGCTTGTAACATTATTTGTAGTTTTTCTCAACATTTAGATTTCAACATTTGCAGCATTTAACTTGACAAATATATTAACTTTATGTGTATTGTTTTTCCAATTCAATTAGTCATGAATTATCTACTTTATGTGTCTCTGCAATTGTTGAACTAAATTTTATTTGAAAAAATGTATTTGTACATTTTACCTTTAGTAGGTTCAATGATCAACATTACTATAATGATCATCATTGCAAATGTTCAACATTACTATAATAATAATCAGCTATGAAAATGTTCAACATTTCTTGGTTTGCTATGTTGAAATTATTTTACACAAAGTTTAAGCACAGTTTCATTCTTGACAGGTTTCGGTTGCACTACTTCGTGACAAGTTCTTCTGGAATATCACGTGCCAAAGCAAACGCTACCTTAATTCTTCAATGTTTAAATACTTCATACTATAGTAGTGGATTGTCTTATCAATAATGTGTACTTCAAAGCTATATTTCTGAAGTTATTTTAGTAATTTGCAACTTGAAACTTCAATTTGTGAGTTGGTACCCACCCGTTTATTTTCCCACATAGAACCACGCACCCAACAAAAAATGAAAGGCAACAAAAAAGTCTAACGCGTGCACGTTAAAAAAAGTCTAGCACATGGTTTATAGTTTCCGCAGCGCGTGGACGTTAAAAAAAAGTCTAGCGCGTGGTTAGTTTCCGCAGCGCGTGGAAACGGAACGGAAAAAAGAATCACAGCAGCTGCTATCAACAATTGGGGCTTTTGTATTGTAATTGGACTTTATAGATGGTTTGCTTAAAAATCTTCTGGTAGACATATAGGAGCCCCCCGGAACGGGCCTCGTTCCAGGCCATTCCGAGAAAACCGAACGGGCCCTTAAATCAGGTGACTCGAGGTAATTTTCCACTTTCTTAAATGCACCTGCCTCCTTCAAAAGTATGAGCTAGTACATAGTTCTAAGTATTCTAAGAGGCAACTTCTTCAATAATCTAGCTCTTAGTACATACTAGGTCATAGCATGAATGACCCTACATGTCATACTCACATGTTCAAATGTGTGTATGAGACTATCTCTTGATCAAGAGATAACTTTTCTCTCTCTATTAAAATATTAGATGACATCTTTTTGAGCTAGCTTAGAGATAGCCATTGGAGGAGAACGTGTGAAGGGATATAAACCAGTCTGTCAGATTCTTCCTAAGCCCGATGTCTGAAGGAGTGATGCCATCCTAGAGAGGGTTGGGTAAAGCCTAAAGGTAAATTTAAACGGATCATGTATGAAACAAACGGGAGAAATGGGTGTTAGCGTCATTGCACGAGACAATAATGGGCAGGCTGTGTTCTCCGCTTGGCGTGTGCTCATGCAATGCGTGGGTGCAGAAATTGGAGCAACACTTCAACGCCTGTATTTGCATGAAGCTGGGGGATTCTTCAGAAAGCAACAACAAAACCCTGAGGCATTATTCTTCAGAAGGAAATCCAATACTTGAATTTACTTGGGCTGCAGAAATCACTGGAAAACACATGGTGTGTAATGAAGAGCATTTGCTCAATGAAAAAGTAGTGATAAAGAAGGCTGACTCCACAACTAACACTTGATGAACTACTTTCCCCACTGTATGTATATCTTCCTCTGTGACTGTATATCGCTCGTCCACAGAATATTGCAATACATGTGATTTCACAACTATTTGACTCATGTATACTCTACTGAGGAGCACTATGTACACAGTTGGTCATTGGTTCTCATCCTACTTATCCACCCGCGTTCCTGATCTCTGCCCCCAACCTTCAAACTAAAGCTTCAGAGGAACGGCCGGTACCATCTCTTTCAATCTGAAATGAAAAATTCAACAAGGAAATCCTTAGAAATGATATAACAACAAGAAAAATAGGCTGCCAGCAACTCTTTCATGTCTACAAAATTAGAGGTAATAGAAATAATGTATGCGAAGGTTAACAAGCACTACCGGAAATCCTCTCTTTGCCGAGTGTCAAGCTCTTTGCCGAGTGCACTTTTTCGGGCACTCGGCAAAGATTTCTTTGCCGAGTGCATTTCAAAAAACTCTCGGCAAAAATAAAACACTCGGCAAAGAAAATATTTGCCGAGTGTCAAAAAAATACACTCGGCAAAGAAAATATTTGCCGAGTGTCAAAAAAATACACTCGGCAAAGATTTCTTTGCCGAGTGTTTTTTGAAATGCACTCGGCAAAGAAATTCTTTGCCGAGTGTTTTTTTTTACACTCGGCAAAGCCATAATTAAAACCACATTTTGAAGTAGTAAATCAATTCAAATCAAAAAGTTTTGAACTACAAAGTTGTATAACTTCTCAAGATGTAGAACTTTTAGTTTGGTCATTTCTTCATTCGACAAATTCATATGAATATTGTTCACAAAATCTATAACTCTCGTAGAGTTTCCTGAAACTATAAGAGAGATCTATAAGATTTGTAAACAATGTTACTCTCACTATATCGGATGAAGAAATGACATATATCAAAGTTGTAGATCTTCATAAGTTATACAACTTTGTAGTTTAAAACTTTTTAATTTGAATTTATTTTGCTAATGAAAAGTACGTTTGTAGTTCTCAAAATTTGAAATTTGAGTTTTTTCAAACGACCTCGGATGAAGAAACATTCAAAATAAGAGTTGTAGATCACAAAAAGTTACGAAACTTTGTAGTTGACAACTTTTTTATTTGAAATCATCTTGTCAACGATAGCTAAGTTTGAATGTTCTCAAATTTGAAATTCAAATTTTGTAAACGACCTCGGATGGAGAAACTACCAAAACAAGACTTGTAGATTTCAAAAAGTTATGAAAGTTTGTAGTTGACAAGTTTTTAATTTGAAATCATTTAGGGCCTCAAACAAGCAATTTACACTCGGTTTAGTATAATATGGTAGGAATCAGAAGAGTTTCTAATCACAAGTGAGAGTGTGGTGCAGTGGTGGAGGACGTTACACGCGAGGGAGAGGTCACGAGTTCGAATCCCGCCAACCGCGTAGCAAGCAAATTTTTCGCGAAAAATGCCGCGACTTGGCCGAGTGTTTTTTTGCTATTTGTTTTCGATTTTTTTGTGCTCAGGATTCACACACTTTGCCGAGTGTTTTTTTGGCACTCGGCAAAGGCTGCAAAGCCTTTGCCGAGTGCCCGACGCGTAGCCCACGGCAAAGGCCTCTTTGCCGGCCGAGCTTTGCCGTGTGGCCTTTGCCGTGGGCAGCCCACGGCAAAGCCTTTGCCGTGGGCAAAAGGAGCTTTGCCGTGTGCATCTGGCACACGGCAAAGCCGGCGAATCCGGTAGTGAAGGAAAACTGACGTACCAAATCATATCATCAACTGTCATAAGGCTCTGGAGATGAAGTAAACAGATTATGCAGTTTTAGAGGTTTCAGCAACTTTTCTTCCCACAAGGTAAACTGAAGTCTTGGCACAAAATCTGGGAAGGCGTGCTCCAGTAGGTTCTGCACTCCTTCATATGTATACTTGCCAGTTGGACTTTTGCCTTTGTGCTCCATACAGTGGTGTGTGACATGACGGTGAAGCACCATCAAACTTCTTTCGTCTCTGGTGTAGCGCCCACCACGGTAATTTAACCAATTGCTTAACATTTTGTCATTCTGAGCGATATCATACCAGTGGTCTCCTGGTTTCATGTATGGACCGGCTGCTCTTGTTAATATTGATGATGCAAGATTAGCATGACTCTGATCAATATGTGGCATTTCCTCGATAAGAAGTATATAGATCTTAAGAACAGCTATTGCTCTGGTGGTGGCAGGTAACAGCGACAAGTGATTGGGCAATAAGTATGATTTCTCGCAGGAACCATCCACCATTTTGTCTAGAAGATGCTGAAATCCTCTAGGAAGTTTACTGGCCACCTCATTGCCATATATTTCTGTGATTATAGAAGATATACAACTCTTGAGATCAGCATAGTTTTTGTTAACGCCTTCTTTGGTCAGAGCTGTTATTTTTTCCTCTGATAATAAAAGAACACCTTCGCTGGTAGCCAATATGTTGTCCTTAACTATTGGCGAACAAATGCACTTATTTGCTATATGTTTAGAATCGACTCTTTGCAGCAAGGATCTGAAAGACCTTTTAGCAACTTCTGTTAGCATGTAGGGTTGCGCTGAACTGGGTTGGATTAAGTTGTAATCAGAGTCAGAGCTTAGGTCAGGAACCTTGATAAGTATATCATTCTTTCTGAAGTAATCTATGGCCTTCTCACACTTCTCTCTTATTACTAGTTCAGCTTCAGATTTAGTGAACCTACAGAGGTAAGAAGAACAGATATCAAATCGCACAGTCGTGTTTCTATTCCATTACAAGTCCAAGCTGTATTGAGATGAGGAAAAAACTGTGCACTAACAAACATATTTTTCAAACTGGGTTGCACAAACATGGAAATCCAATTCCATTTCTGCTCTGCATTCAGTTAACAAAAACCAACAGAATACCACTAGGCACTGGAATAGTATGTAGGTTCAAAGATTGAAGCAGTACGTGTGATTTCACAACTATCTCACTATGTTGTAATCAGAAACAACCCCAGTCTGAATATTGCAGTTATAGACTACCTCACCCTGAATACTGCAATCAGAAAATATCAAATACCACACTCTAAATGTTGCAATTGAAACTACCTCAGCATGCCAATTAACATGACATCAGATTAATCCAGTTCAGGACAATGCAGATCGCATGAGATGCACATTTATCAGCACATAGGAACGGATAGTAAGCAAGTTAATAGTTATAGAATCTGCAGTCAGGGCAAGAACCTAACGCCCACATCAACCATCGTCACAACAGTAAACTATTTTTGGGTGCTGCAAGTGACTCAGAAGACAGCAATAGAAATCGCAATTCAGATGCTGTGCAAATTCATTTTTCGGGTGGGGAATTGAATGGGAAGATGTAAGCTAAAGTATGTCAACTTCGCTGTGAATAGTAACAACCAGATTCAAATTCAATGCACTGATGCTGTATCAAACCCTCTACATTGGATGCATTTCTGATGCCAAAAGCAGTGAGGAGGCCTCACCTTGGAGTTTCGTGGGTCGCTGCTTGACCAGTCCCTTCGTCAGTCGCTGCTCCACCCGTTCCTTCGCCAGCCGCTGCTCCACCCGTCCCTTCGCCAGCCGCTGCTCCACCCGTGGAGAATGAGAAGGACGGTGAGTACAGCCACCCTGTGGTGCGCGGCAGGGAGATGGCCCCAGCGAGACCCGCGCATGGCAGGCGGCGGTGAAGCGGGTGTTCTGACGCAGACGATGCCGCGTGTGTGAGCGACCGGTACTCGGCGCGTTGATCAACTCTTCCGGATGTCGCCACTTGACATATAGAACGGGGCTGCGAGTTGAAGGAGCAGATTTCGACGTCGGGAGCGGTGGCTCGGTAGGGATTCGGAGGTTGCGTAGCGGAAGCTCTGACGCCAACGGCGGAGGCAGTGGGGCTTCGGAGGTGGCGTGGAGGAGGCGCTGACCCCCACGTCGGAGGCGGCGGCGCGGTGGAGCTTTGAAGGTAGCGAGGCGCTAACGCCGACGTCGGTAGCGGCGCGGCGGGGGCGTACGGGAGGGGTGGGGGTGGAGGTAGAGCAGACGGCGGAGTTGAAGCGGGCGGGACGAGGAGGTGTCGAGGAAGAGCACGCGTAGGCAGCGCAGGTAATGCGGCGAGGGCACGCCGCGACAGGAACCGCAGCAGCGCCGGCGCCGCCTTCATTTTTCCCCGGCGACAGCTGTCGGACCTTCCACCCGCGCTCCGCCGCGCCCTCTCCCTCTCTCTCTCTCTCTCTCGATCACCAATGCCGTGTCAATGCAGCCTTTCACGAGGAGGGGGAGGAGCAAGACTGCTTTAGAACCCCGGCCGTGTCAATGCCGGCCTTGTTCGTTTTTACTGTTTCCGGCCGGGATTCAGGCCCGATCCACGTGGGTCATCCCGGCCTGGATAGAACCCCGGCCCACGATTTTTTTTTTGTCTTGTTAAGTCCGGCGAGGGTGATTTCCCGGCCCACCCCGGTCACTTCCCTTCCACCGCCCGGGAACTCTCCCCTGTCTCATTGCCGTGGGAAAAACCCACGCCGCCACGTGAGGGAAGGGAGAACGTGAGGCGGCGCTGCTCTCCGCGCGGTGGCTGCGGCCTCTCCAGGCGACGGCGGCATCTCTGGGCGACGGCTTCATCTCCGGGCTGCAGTGTTGAAGCCAGCGCATCACGGATCCGTCCGCCCCACACGACATCCCCGGCGGTGACGTGTTCCGCGAGGGGCACGGTAAGTCCGGCGGCGGCGGCACATCTGCGGTCTCCCCTCCGGCGTCCATCCGCTCGCGCCGGTAACCATGTTGCTCTCCACTTTTTTCTCCTCTGTTCTCGTGTGTTAGGTTTTTTCACGTTTCTTGATTTGAGTTATATGCTCTCCACTTTTTTCTCCTCTGTTCTCGTGTGTTAGGTTTTTTCACGTTTCTTGATTTGAGTTATATTATAGGGTTCTTGATTTCGGCGATAAATTAGTTTCTAGTTAGTCCAAGTAGTTCTCCTCTTCATCAGGTTCCTTTGAATCATTGTTAAGTAGGCCCCTTTGCTTCAGTCCAACTTTGATTTTCGGAGTTTAGCTTCATCGATTTGCTTCTGTAAATGAGTAATGTCAGTATCTCTAGTCTGGATCTGGGACTGGAACTTTTTTACCATGACCTCTAGAGCAGTAGTATCTCTACTCAACAACAAATTCTGCTGCTCGTGTATTTCAGAAAGCAAGCGTTAATCTTGAGGAGATGCTGCTACTGGCTTAGTTTTTTTTTTCTCTATAAGCATGCTTTGTAAGCTCCTCTATGACAAGCTTATCAGCTTCTTGGATCTTGTCAGGGTCATATTGGGGTTGCTGAGATAGTGACCATGCAGAGTTGATTGCTATGCTATGCAGCCTCCCACATGGTTTCAACTTCGTGCCGACCTGCACTTATCTGAAAATCCTGAGCTGTTCTAAACTGACTGACAAAATCTGTTCATGGATTGCATTGCTGAGTTGGTTCAAACTGATACTCTGATAGTACAGTATGTAGCAGCTCTCGGACTGACTGCCAATAGGTTCAGGTACATGCGTAGATTTCTATCAGAGATTACGTTTACATGATGTGGTGTCCAGGCACTAAGTGCAGACTCACTAGAATGCAGTTGCAACCTGGAACCAATTTACGTTTTATACTGAAAAGAAAATGAAGGCACCATTACCTTAGAGCCATTATGAATCAAACAACCAGTTTTGTTTTCAGCTTCTAAACTCTAATGCAGTAACATATGCTAAATATACGAGGTAAGTGAGGCAAAAGTTAGGGAGTCAGCTAGTTATCTAACTAGCTTTGTTTCAGTTACTACAGAAGCCAGGGAGTCGGCTTGCAGTAGGGGTGTTAGGGGTAGTAGTAGCAGCTTAACTGAGGCAAGAATATCTGAGGTAAAACAGAGAAAGATCATTAGTGTCATTCATGTTGTTGTATCATTAACAAATCATGCTTGTACATTCAGTCACTTTCAACATGTATACTGTATGGTTCAATTGGGCTTTCCACTCATTTAACTATAACATTCACTAGTCGTGGTCTGTTAATTGGTACCGATGCATGTAAGTTCAACTCCTGAAATGCTCAAGTATTTTCTTCTGTTGCAATCTGAAATGTTTGTCCTAACTAGCTTCGTTCAGTTACTGCAAAATTATTGAAAAGATACTCAATAATTCAGAGGAACATAAAATTAGATATGATATGTAACACTGTTCCATTCAAAACAAAATATCTGTAAACTTACTAGAGAAGACCAAGCATACTTTGTAGTGGCGTAGTGCTACGTGAATTTTCATGGATAACAACACTTGTTCAGTTGAGTAATTTGCACTCTTGTTATTTGATACATTGAAACAGGCACCCAAAAAGCAAACACACGCACATAATCTTATATGATATTACATGGTTAATGATGCTCCTGCACTTGAATTCAGCTATTAGTTCCTGTAGTTATGTTGCTTAGAGACGGCCAGGGTGAAACCATTGTAGGTCAACAAATATTTTATTGTTTTCATCACAGCTGATTGCTTCATGTGTATTTTAGCTGTTCCTTCTGAATATCTATGAGTACTGAGCTGCTAGATCCAGAACTAATACATGTTTGATATTACATGGTCGATATTGTAGGAAGCTTCCAAGATCACGGCTGGTAGCATGGTGTGGTACAAGAGTATTATTGCATACATCAACTCAATTACTTCTCAAAGCAGCAAAGAGTGAAGCAGAGAGCTTGTGTTTTGATTTATCTTAATTATAAATCAGGTGGCTTGTTCAGCTATGTGGGACAATCAAACTACTGCATTTCTTTTTATTTACATAGGAAAAACTTGTCCATTCACAGGTTCATGCACTTCTCAAAGTGATTGATCACCTGGTAGAATGATTTTAATGAGAAAACAGATATATGCATACATAATGCTCTATATTTCTGTGTGTGAGATGTCAATATGCTGGAGTGCTCATCTTGCAAACCTGTAATGAGCCTGTTCTGAATGCTTGTATTTCTCTGTGTTATGATTTTTTTACTCTGCACCAGAAGGTTTAACCCAAGGTTTTCCATAAGACAGTGATTAGGATTAAACCCCAAGAGGGATTGGGTGACACCACTGGGTTCCACCCATTGTTTCTCATAACTGAGCATTGCAGCAAACTGTTGTAGCAGACTAAAAGCTGCTTATGTGGGAAAGAATCTTCCAGGGATTTATCAAGTAATCATTGATGCCCTCAATATGTTTAGAAATGCTCGGAAGAGTGTACATTGGCATCTAAGCAATGGTATGCTAGTTTTTCACAAAAAAAAAATAATAATAATGATGATGAGGTGCTGCAATAGATCTGTGAAAACTTGACCAATGCCCAAGTATTAATTTGGTACTGCACACCAACAAACTAGAAAATAAATGGCTTAAACCCAAAAATAGCTTGGCTTAAACCCACATCGCTACCAGCAGAGAACTGTCCTTGAAGCAGAAAACAAACTGCTTACAAAATATACACACTACAGAATAGAAAGCATGATTACATCTAAGCATAAAGATTAGCTAGAATGAAACAACTTCATTAGCACAAGCCATGGCCACATGCAGGTGTTGCTCCAAACATAGTTATTAGGACCGGACCGGACCGGCGGTTGGACCGAAAAAACCGTGAACCAGAGACTACAACGGCTCGGTTCACTTAAAAGACCGTCCATGCAATCGGACCGGTAAAAACCGGTTGAACCGGCCGGTTTTTAATGGAACCGTTGAACCGGCCGGTTCCATACGAACCAGACGGTTTTTGTTTTTGCCCAGATTTACCCATCTATCTATTCACGGGCGGCAGTTCTTGACCGGCGGCGCATCTGCTCTGGACTCGTGCTGCCACTTGCCCACTTCTCCTTCCTGACTTCCTGTTCTTCGCCGGATTGCTGGAGGCGGCCACTCCACTCCAGGGATAAGGCTCGCTCCACATCTCTACATTCGGGCTTAGCATCACTGCATCAGCATGCGGCTCGCCGCCTGGCCCCTGTGGCATGCGGTGTGCGGGGCTGCGGGGCGGTGACCCTCTGTGGCTGTGCCCCTGCTGAGTGCCGCCGGCCTGCCCCTGTGCGACTCGGCACCCGCGGCCGGCGGCTGTGCCCCCGCAGTGCGGGTGCGGCACTGTCCGTTCAGGCCTTCAGGTTCAAGGCTTCAAGTTGTTCTCCACTTCTTCTCCAGAGTCTAGTGCGCACACATGCACTGCAGGTTTGAAGTTTAGATTGCATAGTGCATCCAAATTCTAAAGTCAAATGATTCGATGTGTATAAATATTTAGTGTCCGTGCTACATTGATTTGGAGACATGAACTTGCTTGCAACTCAGATGGGTGTTGCAAAAAGCAGCAGTACTAAATACTTGTAATTTAACAACATAGATTCAATGGTTGGTTTGGGTTAGTTCTAAATCCTAATTAATGAATTGCAAGTTGACTGCTGCCGTAGAAATTCAATTTCCACATATTACTGTTATCTGGTACTTTTGGTTGTGCTTCTGTATTCTGTGGTGCCTGTCTTCATGTCCTGTAATCCTGCTATGAACAAATTATTTGAATTTGTGGTTCACATGTTAAACTTGGAATGCAACTATGGTTATAATTATGCTATTTGTGACATGATTTTTTTCCCTATGGGCAGGTATGTAGTAAGTATCATATATATAGCAGTTTATTACTTATATATGGTACCGGCTCAAGGTATCTGTGACCGGTTCAATCCAACGGTTCAAAACAATTGAACCGGCGGTTCAACCGGTTTCTAACGGTTGAACCAATGAACCATTGAACCGATGCTCTCACCGGTTCGACGTCCGGTCCGGTCCTAATAACTATGCTCGTAAGCCAGTAACTGCTGACCGTGCTGCTCTTCCGCCGGCCGTAGCAGCCGCCTCCGCGCCCGGCGCCGATGCGGCCGTGAAGCCGCCGGGCCCGGGGGGAAGCGCGAGGTAACGGACGCCGCTCGCCTCACTCGCTGGAAGGTCTGCCTCACTCACCCTGCCCTTTCCCTCTCCGTGGAAAAAAAAAGCCTCCCTTTGCTGAAGCGGCAGTGCTCTTTGCTAGCGCGCGGTTCGCACTCCAGCTGTTTGTAGAAACGCATGGTAGGAATTCCAGGCACCATTTGATTTCCCTTATCAGTTATCGCACCACCGCCACTCCGCCGGAACGGCGCCCAGCTGTAACCTCCTTTTGGAGGAGTCGTACCCGGATGTCGTGAATGGAATTAGATAAACTATTCCTTTGAATCTACAATGCTAACACGCCCCAGGCTTGATGCTGTCATGCAGTTTATTTATCCTACCAGTGCTGGATGTTACACCTGCAAATGTAAGCATTTACCTGCAGCCTCGTCGTGGGTACCGCTGAATGGCTGAGGCATTTTAGAAAAGAAGAAAAAAAGTAGAGAGCTGTAGAAAGAGAAAAGGAGAACTATGAATTCTGTGAAGGCTCTAGGTCTCTAGCAAAGATACAAAGGTGGGCAACACTCCCCAAGACAAAACTCAGCAGGACAACTGGTACACGTGACGTGGTATGAGAAGCCAACCCATGAGATTTCTGTGATTATAATGTTTTCCTAGTCCAGCAGTGCGGCCCAGCCACAAGTGGGTTTCTCTGATTGATTGCAGCAGACGCCTTCTCCTTGGTGCCTCTGCTATTCCTCCTCACCAGCCGTCTCAGCGCAGCCACGGCTGCCATCGATTCCAAAGCCATGTTAGATCTCTTTGCTTGCTCCATCAGTGGCTTCCTTTCTCTTTTGTCTCCCTGTGCTGTTTGTTAGCTTCTCTTTGTGTTACTAGATTCCGGTTCTGGTAGTCGCCTAGCTTTTCTTTTGGTCATGCTTCATGCTGTGGCAGTGAGGTTGCAGCCCTGGGTGCTGGCGAAACCGCTGCGTTCGAAGTCTGTAGTTAACTTTCAGGTCTCTGTGTGAGAATTACATGGATGCTGTAAATGCTTAGGATGCTTAGGAATCCCAGGCACCATTTGATTTCCGTTCTCACGCCACCGCCGCTCCGCCTGAACGGTGCCCAGCTGTAACCTCCTTTTGGAGGAGTCGTACAAGGATGTCGTGAATGGAATTAGATAAACTTTTCCTTTGAATCTACAATGCTAACACACCCCAGTTCTGATGCTGTCATGTAATTTACTTATCCTACCAGTGCTGGATGTTACACCTGCAAATTAAGAATTGTACCTGCAGCCACGTCATGGGTACCGCTCAATGGCTGAGGTATTTTAGAAAAGAAAAAAAAAGCAGTGAGCCGGAGAAAGTGAAAAGGAGAAATGAATTCTATGAATGCTCTAGTCTCTAGCAAAGAAACAAAGGATGTCAACACTCAACAGGAAAACCGGTACACGTGACGTGCTATAAGCCATCCAATGAGATTTCTGTGATTATAGTTTTTTCTGAGTCTAGCAGTACAGCCCAGCCACAAGTAGGTTTATATAACTGATTGCAGACGCTTTCTCCTTGGTGCCTCTGCTATTCCTTCTCAGAAGGCCTTTCGCGCAGCTGTGACTGCCATGGATTCCAAAGCCATGTTAGATTTCTTTGCTTGCTACATCAGTGGCTCCTTTTCTTTTTTTTTTGTTTCACTGTGCTATTTGTTAGCTTCTCTTTGTGTTAGTGTTGCTGTAAACCATTGTTGAGAAAACAAGTAGAAAGGGTGAAAGGAGAAAGATCATGTAATTTACCAAGATTTGATGTTCACATATCTGGTTTGGTTGGGTGTACGATTCCCCTTGCTTCGTGTTTCCCCTTGTCTTGAGAAAATACTGATCTTGTGGTTCTTGTGCAGGGAGGCATTTGTGGCCAGTGAGGCTCCTATCTTCATGAATCAGGCCCCTCCACATGTACGTATGATCATAAGTTAGTCCCTTTTGCAGCTATTCTTACACCTTTTGCCTATGATCTATAGCATTTGGTTGGTTTTAGGGGACATTTAGGTCTGGTGAGTGGAAGGAACAATGTCTAGTTCTTAAGCCATGTTCTTCTTTGATTTATAGTGCGATTTCTTTATAAGATTTCCATGACTCATTTCACACATGCCCAATAACCTTGGTTGAAAGTTTAATGGATCGGATCTATCCTACTTTTGTGATGACCTGAGTGGAATATTTTCTAGTGTTGTCGAACTTCAATGCGTGGTGATAATAGCAGCACCTTTAAATTGATGCATACCCTTCAAATTGTTCGCTGAGTGTGAGATACATCATGGAAGCTAAAGTAGGCCCATGCACATAACAGTACTGAATGAGCAATTTGTTTTTAAGAAAAAAATATTTCTTTCAAGACCAGCCATGATCTCGATTGTCATGTTTTTTTTTTTTGGAACAGATTGTCATGTGTTCTGGTTGGCAATTGAGAGTCGAAGTTATAAACTAACCATAGGATGTGTAAGCAATATGAATGATGCAGTGTGACAACTGTGCATTTTATTAGCTGTTATGCAAACTAGAACAGTAACTGCATGTTAATATCAAATGATCTGAATGCATTGAGGGTTAGAATCTAAATCACATCAGATATATTTCTGTGATCCTTGGTAATGATGCTTTCTGCGGGAGAGCATGACAAGTTGTATTTTCTCTATGTGCAGATGTCTAGACCATCGATTATTCTCAAGTTCATTTTGGGGTTGCTCTGGGGCATTATCCACTTGGCAGTCAGCCTTTTTAGTTTATGGTCTCTTGTGATCTATAATCTAGAATGCTATCTTATTTCGTCTGGGCTGTTGCGGAAGTATTGGCATCTCCAACTGGATAGACTGAAGTACTTGGCTATTGTGGTAGATAGCAAAGAAGCTAAAAATACTGTGAAGATTAGGCAAATATTATACTGGCTCTCTGCTATGGGTGTGAAGTATGTATGTCTCTACGACATCGAGGGTAAGACAATGAGTTCACAATTTGAATTTCTAGGATGTGTTTTCAGTTTGAAGTTCATCCTTGACTACTAACCTACCTATATGGTCATGCCTTTTCTGTAAATGAACATGGTTTTTAAGAATTAAGAAATCAAGTGACTTTAAGGAACAATAATGGGCTGTTACAACAATCGTGATTTGGGGCAGTGGCAAACCGAACAATACTGCCCTGTTGCTATATGCATCGTATTCTCATGTTTTAAGTTCATAGATGCATGGACTCTTTCTTGAGACCCATGTGTTCTATCTAGCACATCACACATAAGACTATTTCTTATCTTACTAT
>CM014272.1:71475087-71489804 GCA_004135705.1 Alloteropsis semialata | reverse complement strand
TGAGTTCACTGGGAACGTACCGATCACCACATCTGTTGAGTCCTGAGCAGCTTCCACGTTCATGTGGTTGACCTTCCCACGAGTGTAGTTTTGTTGGCCTCCATTCCTCGGTGCCTGCTGCGTATTTCCATTGCGGTACTGTAGTTGGGAATTCTGTCCACCCATCTTCTTCTTAGGACAGTTATTTGCATAATGTCCTGGCTCACCACAATGAAAGCATACTCTCCCAGATTGAGCTATAGGTGTTTTATTAGCCTGTGTGAGAGGTGGAGCTTGAATTCTCATCTGGGGATTCTGAGGCTTGAACTGCTGTTGCTGTTGCTGTTGTTGATACTGGGGACGCTGCTGCTGGTTCTGGAAGCGCTGTTGGTATTGAGGACGACCCATTTGCTGTGAAGAACCTTGGAAACGAGGCTGATTTCCCATTGGTTGATTATAGCGAGGACGTGAGTTGCTTCCAGACTGTTGTCCTATGAACTTCCTCTTCTTTTCTTCCATTTTCTTGCGCTTATGTTCAAGCATAAGAGCCTTGTCTACCAGCTCTTGGAAATTCCCAAATGTATGAGACATAAGCTGATATTGAATGCCATCATTTAGCCCAATTAAAAACAGCCGCTGTTTCTTTTTATCAGTGGCCACTTCTTCTGGAGCATATCTTGATAGTTCGATAAACTTGTCACGGTATGCCGTGACAGTCATGGCTTCTTGCTTTAATGTCTGAAACTCTTGACGCTTGAGAATCATCAGACCTTCTGGCACGTGATGGTTACGGAAGCTTTCACTGAATTCCAGCCAAGTGATCTGATTAGGATTGGGGTGAGCATATTGGTATGCATCCCACCAATCAAGAGCTGCCCCTTGAAGCTGTCCAGAACCATAGAGAACTTTTTCTCTATCATCACATTGGGCTATATCCAGCTGCCTGCCCACTGCTTTTAGCCAATCCACTGCTTGAAGTGGGTTGCTTGCATGAGTGAAGGTAGGTGGGCGGCCCTTCAAGAATTCCCCACGCTTATCCCTTGGTGGAGCAGGATGTGGTTGATGAGGTGGTTGGTTCTGCTGGTTTTGTTGTATCATTGTCATAGTTTGAGCCAACTGTTGCATGATTTGATTCTGCTGGGCCAGGAGTTGCTCCACAGTTGGTTGGTTACCTCTTCTGCCACTGGCCATCTGCTGAAGACATTAGTATTACTGTTATTCAACCATCCAAGATAACAATAATCTGATTCTTGTCAAAGGTATAGAAATGATAGATGTGCAGAACAAAAACCCACCCAACTATAATTGCTGTGGAGAACTCCTCCACAGTTTCGGGTCAAAAAAAACCCACCCAACTATTTACACACTTAACTTAAACCTATAACTAGATGCTTGTGAGTATAGAACCCACAATCATCACAATCATTACAAAAAGCCAACTCATGCATTAATCATAATAACAATTTATTCAAACATTCAAGAGCAATTGTTCAAACATGACAAACTTATTACAAACTCAGAACGCATCTAATGTCGTTTTATTACATCATGAAAGGGAAAACATCTAAAGGTCCTCATCGATGGTGGTGCGGGAGCTGGGAGATCTGTAGCGTGCCCTCTTGCGCGGAGGAGACTCAGCCACAAACTCTGGTGCAGGCTCTGCTGGCTCTCCCTGCTGCTGCCTCAGCTCAGCCACCTGGGCCCTGGACTGTGCAAGGTCCTCACGAAGCTCGGCGATCTCATCCAGAGCAGCATCCAACTCTGTGTTGAGGTTAGCTGCCAATTCCACTGTGGCCACTAACCTCGAACTGGTCTCAAAGTCCGTGGATGCGATCCGGCAGGCAGTCTGTCCACTGGCGCAGCGAGGGTAGAACTTCTCTGGAGCGAAGCGGATCTGCGTGTAGTGGTGGTCGCGGTAGACGTACAGAGCGCGACGTGCAGCATCCTCCATAGCTGCCTCCATGGAGCTCCTGTCAGAAATAGAGCGGTGGATGGATCCTACACGAGCTCCCATCTCGCCCTGAGTACTCCTCAAGATCTGCACTGAAGCCTTCCAGAAGGTCTTGTGCTCAGGGTGAGTCCACCGCTCAGTGCGGTACTCCACCGCCACGTCATCCGCTCCATAGCGGTCAGTCAGCAGCTCGTCTAGCTTCTTGCGGAAGAAGCCATTCACATTTATAGCATCAAAATCTGTGACGGTCCATCCTGCGCTGTCCTCTACCTCCAGTAAAGGATCCGCAGCAAAGTCATCAAACAGATCCTCCTCATCTCCACCATTGCCATGGTTGTCATGGCCATCATCACCTCCTGCTGCTCCTTCAGCTGCCTGACCCTGCTGCTCAGGCACCTCCTCAACCTCCACAGCATCGTCCTCAGAGTGCTCCTGCTCCACAGGCTCCTCCTCGACCTCCACAGCATCGGGCTCCGCCGGTGCTGGCTCCACAGGTACTGGCTCCACCGGTACTGGCTCCACAGGTACTGGCTCCTGCTGGGGCTCCGGTGCTGGGTGCGCTGCCTGGACAGGTGGGCCAGCGGTGCTCTTGCGGGCAGTCTTCCTAGTGCGAGCCATCTATAAAAAGAAACAAAGGAGAGAGTCAAATTTTTGCAACAGATAAAGATAGAAGTATAAGCAAAGATTTTTAATAAATTAATGACAAGGCAAAACAAGAATAGATTAAATAAACAAAATGAGGTATGTATAATCAATAAATAAAATAAGCAAGGTTAAATCAAAATGAAATAAAGCAAGGAGTTTAAAGCACAAACTCTAAACGACCATTCTACTCTAGGCTGCGCATCCTACAGTCAGCACTGCTTTGATACCACTCTGTCACACCCGGATTTACGAAGGAAATCCGAATGCTACTATATGTGTACCCAGGAAGTCTTAACACACATATAGCTCCAGAAATGAATATCAAAGAAAGAAAAACAGTGCTCGATAACATAAACAGGAATAAAGTCATTACATCACAGGCATTACATTATTATCAAGTTTATCAAAGTAGCGGAAGAGTAAGCATCTAAATCCACTGAGCCTCCACAGGGACTCTGACTGGGGAACTGCACTGCCTAGAACTCCGGGAACTCCTCAGGGAAGTCAAAAGCATCCATAGGCGGCTCATCTGAGTACCCATCCGGGATTTTGTTGATATGAAGCAAGTGTAAGTAATCCATCTTACTTAGCAAGCATAACATGATTACATGAGGCTCAAAAGGCTATGCAAGGTTTAAACTGCGGTTAGCATTTTAGCTGATTGATTTTAGAATTAACCTGAATTACTACAGTTATATGACAACCCCAGTTGAAACCCACATTAGGAACATGTGAAGTATAATTAACGAACAACATCATATTTAACCATTTAACCAGAAAACAAGGAACCGCTCGAAAAGGATCCAGGCCGCTCTTGACCGTGAGCACGGCTGATATATCAGATTATAACACTCTGCAGAGGTTGTACAACTTTACCCACAAGTCGCGATTCCCCTTTGTCATAGACAAGTGTACCTCCAAAAACAGGTACGGGGTTTCACTACGAGACCTTTCAAAAGACACCCTAGCAGCTAGTGGCAGTGTGAACCTCTTCTGCTCCCACCAAAAGTAAATATCAGCCCATCCGAGACAAGTGAGGGACCCAAAGGCCCTCCCTGCTCCCACCAAAATAAATGTCAGCCCATCCGAGACAGACCGAGGCCACCGCTTCTGGCCCTCTCCTCCAAGTCAAGCCAGATAGCCACTTAGACAAGCTAGAGTCGTACAATTTACTTGGTCAAGACCACAACCATGTGATTCCTGTGGTTGTACGGTTTTCCTGGGTGGCCGCTTTAAGAATCGGAACCTTAAAGAGAGACGCTTAGAGCAATCCAAACACATGCTCAAGCTCCCTAAACCAAGTTGCTAAAAAAGCATATTTTAATAAGGTTCCAAGTATATCATTAATCAATATTAACATTTAACAATGATCGTTAGCGTTTGCAAGCATAGCACAACTTAACAAAACTACCCATATGCATAACCCAGGGTGATCAAGGAATATAGGATTTATAAATCTAGTCATTCTAAAGGTTTAACAAATTTAGACACATGAATGAATGAATAACATGATTAATAGGTGAATAGGTATCAAGGATGAATCATGTTACACTTGCCTTCCTCAAAGTATTGCTGCTGATCCGGGTCTTCAAAGTCTTGATCAAAACTGGCCTCGTATTGCTCGCTCTCTAAACAAGCATTCCATCACCAAACAATCATCCACACATGCCAGTACATGCAAACAAATATAATACTATTAGAACAGTACACCATACAGTAAAAACAGAAGCAAAAATCTATTCTACGCATTTCTACGATCACATGAACGCGAAAATCACTCTAATCGGAGCTAGGATGATTAAACTACACTAGAAACAAGATCGAGGACTAATCTGCGATAAACGGAGGACCTAAACGTGATTAACCCTAGATATCAGGGGGTAGCAGATAAGAAACTCAACACACAGGGAGGATGGCGGGTTGATATGCAGATTCTGCAGGGGCTCTTTAGCAAAAAGCCGAAAGGGTATTCTGCCTTCTAATCTGGGCCGCTGGATCAAGGATGGATGGCCGGATTTTTATGAAACGAAGGGGTATCTTTGTTTTAATCTGGACCACTGGTGATTGATCGGACGGCTGAAGCTTCTTCTCCTTCCTTTGTTCGATCTGTACAGAGGAGGAATACTGTGCCGACTTCTTCTTCACGGGAGAACGGCGCCCAGAACAGAGGCGACGGCGTCCACGGTTCTGGCCGCCGGCGTTGAGGGGCCCCAGGCCTACGGTCCACGGATTCCTGTGCAACTTGGACT
This sequence comes from Alloteropsis semialata, assembly GCA_004135705.1. Classification (NCBI taxonomy): domain Eukaryota; kingdom Viridiplantae; phylum Streptophyta; class Magnoliopsida; order Poales; family Poaceae; genus Alloteropsis; species Alloteropsis semialata. The sequence continues at coordinate 71,484,980 of CM014272.1, read as the reverse complement.
AGAAGCGAGAGGGCGACGACGCGAACTCGTCTTCGTGCTCACCTAGGACAGAAACACAGCAGGGGCGACGTACTTCGAAGGGGGGCGGACTGGTTGCCGGGCGCCCGTGGAGGACGGGGTTGCGGCCTCTGCCTGCTGTTGTCCGGCGTCGGGGTGAGGTCCGGGAGTCCCTGTTCATGTGACAAAGAGGAAGGGAGTGAGGGAAAAGCATGGATGGCGGCCAACAGAAGCAGCGACGAAGGTCATATACCTTCACTGTTCGCGACGAAATCCGGTCGGGGACCGATGATGGTGATGGAATTGGAGAGCAATGGAAGTAAAGGAGGTTGGGGGAGGACCTTGCCCAAGTTTTATAGGGGAAGAAGGGGCACTGGTGGCCGAATTTGAAGGAGCAGGGGCGACGGGCGAGTTTCAGCTCCATGGATTGAATGTTTGGGAGTGGAATTGATGGGGATTTCGGTTTCCAGAGGGAGAGGAAAGGAAGGGAGGGGGTTCGGTCATTACTGGAGGAGGAGATGAGCGACCTTCTGGTTCCTCGATGTAGGAGAAGGGAGGGGCGACGAGAACAGAGGGGGCGCGGCGTTGTTGTGTTCGTGAAAAAGAAGGGAGAACAGCGTACCTGGTTTCTGCGTGGGTTGGGCCAAGAGAGAAAGGAAGGAGGGAAAGAATAGTCGGCCTGCAGGTTAGTTTAGGTCCAAGGACTCGTTTTGGGCCAAAGAAGAGAAAGGGAGGATGGGCCGGATTTTGGGTCGGAAGGAGTTTTAGAATTTGACTTGGACTTGGGTCATGGTGCAAAAAGAAAGGAGGTCGGGTTTGGATTTGGATCGGGTTCTGGGTTTTGGGTTTGGGTAGGGTACCCGGACACTGGAAAAGAAAGAAAACAGAAAATAAAAACGGGCCGAGTTAAGGTTGGGTTTTCCGGACTCTAGGGCTAGCACACAAAACACTCAAACAATAAAACGATGCATCGGCATGAAATGCACAAACAAGTTTCTAAACCTAGGGTTGATTTTAATTACTAAAAAGGTTTTATATTTTTCTAAATTCTGAGTATGCACACACAAGAGCTAGCAAATTAATTACTATATTAAGAAAGAAATTTTTAGGGTGTTACACTGATCATATCGGTCGTAACCTTGACGCCTGTCTATCTGCCAATCGGACCTATAACCGTAGTGACGATGATCATTGATTCTATCATCAAACCAACGCCTGTCATCGGTCCTGTCATCATATCGGCGTCGGCCATCGAACCTGTCATCACGTCGGCGCTGATCATCAAACTCTTCATCAAGCCGCCTTGCTTGATACTCGCGCCTCCGACGTCGTCGTTCCTCGCGCTCTTCCCATGCTCGGGCTGCTGCCTGCTGTCTTTTGTACTTATTAATCAACATCTGGGAAGTTACACGCGGCCGATATCCACCAGGAGCATTAGACTCTCGCCCAAACACCTGATGATTCCTCCGCAGCTCTTCAATGGTAACTTGAACTACAGGATCAACGGCACCAGAACTCTTGGCGTGGTCCGATGTAAGCACCTTAAACTTTCCCTTCTCATCAGCATCAACCATATTAATGGAAAAGGAGAAATCAGCAAGGTTATTCGGAAAAGGATGACCGTCGATCTTCATGGCTTTCTTGTTGTCTTCAAACTTGATCTTGCCTGATTCAATAGCCAATTGGATCTCCCTCCTGAACACCTTGCATTCATTGGTCTCGTGAGAAGTTGAATTGTGCCATTTGCAATATTTGCGTTTTTTCAATTCATCGGCCGATGGAATAGAATGATTTGGAGAAAGCTGAATAAGCTTCTCACTGAGCAGCAAATCAAAAATCTTATCGGCCTTTGTTATATCAAATCCAAACTTCTCAGGGTTCTGCTTGATCCATGGGAGCGACACTGGCTTCTTGGATTTGGTCCATTCAGCTATGTTGACATCAGCTTCTTCTTCAGCATCAGAGAGATAAGATACTTGTTTAGAAAACTTTATACGCTTCATCTCTTGATACCGGACCTCATGAGCTGACACCTTCTGAACTAGTTGTCCCAACGTCTCAAACTCCTGAGCAGAAAACTTTTCTTTGATCGGCGCGAGCAAACCCTGGAATGCAAGCTCGGCCAATTGCATATCAGATAGCTTCAAACTATAGCACCGGTTCCTGGTGTCACGGAACCGTTGAATATACTCCTTGACGGTCTCATCGTTTCTCTGCCTGACAGCAATCAAATCGGAAATCTTCATTTCGTTGAGACCGGAAAAGAAGTATTTATGAAACTGCTTCTCCATATCGGACCATCCTGTGACGGATCCTGCTGGCAACGACGTAAACCAGGTAAACGCCGGCCCTGACAGTGACAGAGGGAAAAATCTAAGCCTGAGTCCCTCCTCTGAAGCAGCCTCACCACACTGAGCCAAGAATCGACTGACATGCTCAATTGTGGTCATATCATCCTGCCCGGAGAATTTGGAGAAATTCGGCACTCTGTAACGCGGAGGAAGTGGCACTGCATCAAAGTAAGACGGGTACGGGTGCCGATACAACCTCGCTTCATCCTTAGGCTTCAAGCCGAATTGATTCTGGATCACCTCGGCTATTTTCTGTGACCAATCGGACTGTTGATTTCCAGTTGGCATCCCATCAGCTATATCCATCATATAATTATTGTAATCACCAACCATACGCTGATGTGAAGGAATCTCTGCACGTAGCCTTGCAGCTGCAGGTTGCTTTTCTTGTTCGTTCAGAGTTCTAGCATATTTTTCTCCATGTGGGCCGACAATAGATCCATCGGCCATTAACAGAAAACCGTTGGCCAGTTCAATAGGAGGTGGTGGGGCAATCGGAATCTGCGGAGCAACGGTCATTGCCTCAGTCTCTTTGCCTTTCCCTGATCCTGATGCCCCTGCAGAATCTGATATAAACACTGGACCTTTCAAGCAAATAGCATCATCCACCGCCTTCTTGATGAGATTATCCAAAGAATTCACCAAGGTGCCTGACTGATTGATCAATGCATGATGAACAGCCTGGTGAATCATCTCTGTCATGTTGACCTGGTACTCCCGAGCTTCAGTTGTCTTCTTGATCAACTCTGGATCTGGGAGAGGACCTTTGAGTATAGGGCCTGAACGATTACGCCCAAACTGGCCAAGACAGAGCTTCTCAAATGCATCGATTTGAGCCTGAACTGCATCCAATTGAGCTTTAGACAGATCGGCCTTCGTAACTGGAATGGCCGCCTCAGGCGTCTTGTTTTTATCATTCTTGGCCTTTTCAGCAGCTTCTTTTTCAGCAACAAGTCTTGCTGCAGTTTCTTGTTCAGCATCAGACGACGACATCTTGGAATTTGTTTCTCGTGTCCCACTGGGCGTGCCAAAAATGTGTTGACGCAGAAAATCGGCGGTTGTATCCTCCGTGTGCAGCACACGAAGACCAGGGAGATCTGCTTCACTCCAATGCCAGCCCACACTCCAGTTCAGGTTCGCAGCGTGCCAGTCAATTTGACCTGAAATTGACAAGGGGATAAAACAGTTAAATTGCTCTTTGATTGTGCCGGCTCTATTTCAGACGATGGAGTAACGTCGAATTTTAGCCAAGACCCAATCAGACACGTGTCGACCGATACCAATCGGACCTCAAAATCGGACTTCATTGATGACGTCAATCGGACCAAGTAATTGGACCTCAATCAGACACCAAATCGGACCTCAGAATCGGACCAATCAGGATCGGACCTTGATTGATATAACAGATCAGCCTTTGAATAATAAAGTAAAGCATAAAACAAGGCCAATATGTAAAGTAATGGATCAGCTGTGTCTTGAAACAAGATATCAAATAATCAAAGTGTAAGCCGATACATTGTCCATCTTGCCTAATTGCCAGTTTGACTCATCTTGTCGGATCATCTAACTAGCCAATCGGACCATAACTTTTTCAGAGAAATCTAGCTCCGACGTAGGGAATCTAGATTTCTCCAGCTATGATCAAATCAGATAGCTAGACAGTCAAACTCAACTAATCAACCTGTCAATTAAACAAGATGCTCGCACGGGTGTTGACCAGATTAAGCAAATAAGCGGATAAAACATTAACAGGATCGTTCTGATTCTAAGATATGCTATCAAATAATCAAGCATGACCTAGCTCCGACGTAGGGAATCTAAACCACACTTAACATTCAAATAACAATAAGGCATAACCAAAGCTTCCTTTGATTAATCAAGATGAATTTAGCTCCGACGTAGGGAATCTAAACCAAACATGACAATCAAAGATTAATCTGAGCGTATTACAAAGATCCAGCTCCGACGTAGGGAATCTACACCAGTGCAATACTCAAAGAACAACTAGATTAAACCACAAAACAGGATCGGACCTAGAACGATGCTGTAAGATAAATATTGCTTAAATCGGACCAAGACCAATGCTCAAAGCCGTTGAAGAAGTAGAATTGATTCACATGGCGTAGATCTAAACCAATCTAGCAACTCCAAACAAACCGCAAAAACTGCCTTTAATAACCAAGATTATTCTAGCTCCGACGTAGGGAATCTAGCCTAATCTTGATACCTAGCTCCGACGTAGGGAATCTAGGCTAAAAGTACAGTCCGATAAACAATAATCTGTTGGATAATCAATATTGATCTAGCTCCGACGTAGGGAATCTATATCAATCTTGCTTATCCAGAGATAAATCGGTTGAACAGTATAAACGAGAAAGGGCGATGCGCCTCAATTCAAAGCCTATACTAGTTCGATAAATTGACTAACTTACTGGTAAGCTGGAGATCAGAACTGATGCAGCCCGTCCACCAATGAGCTTCGTCGATAACTACTACTAGGGTTTTTGGCGTGAAGCCAGGTTGTATTGATTGTGAGAATAATTTTTACAATGGACGAGGGTTCATATTTATACCCTGGTCATAGAGAGTCCTGATCGGACCAGACTAACTTGCGAACAAAGTAAACTAAGCTTAACATAAAACGGGACTCCTATACGCCTTCTGAAAAGGAAATAGTCCCCGCATCTGATACACTTCCTTCTTAGCCGACACCCTTCTTCCATCATTAGATCGAACTTCTTGTTTCATCGGACTCCTCTTCAGCATCGGCTTCCTTCTCTGTCATCTTCTGTTTGACCATTCAACGGGCCCACTGCGCAGTCTCAACCTCACCACGTCACCATCTGACTCAGCGTGTCAGGTGCGAAAATCCGGTGTCAACACCCACCACCACCACCAGCGCCACCGACCGAGCCTCGCCCTAAGTACTACTTTCCCTCGCAGCACTCGGGTGGATCTCTATTCTCTTTCGAGCAGTAGAACTGGACGCATCGTCGAAGCGTCAATTTAATTTCCCTAAGGCATGTTAGAATTAGCAACGGCGCATGTTTAGGTTAGAAAGGTGTGCCGTACATGCCATTGCAATGTCAAGCTATGTATCTTAGTGCTACTCTTCGTCATGTTAAATGCTGGTCAGGGTTTATTATTCTTATTTTTAAGCTCATAATATTGTGTTGGACTCTTCATTGTTCTTATTTTTTAAGCTCATAATATTGGAAGAACGAATGCACAGCAAAATAACCAGCCAACACATCATAGTCTGCACCGACCTACACATCATAGTCTGAACCGACCTACACATCATAGTCCACAACATAATGATACAATAAAGTCTGCAGTGGCCCATACAGTATAGCATGCAACATAATGATATATCTACGGCTGACCCTGTCCCTGGGCCCCATCGTGCCCCTGAGGCTGTCGTCGACCCCTCTTCGTCCTCCGTGCTGACGCTGGTGGTCGTGGCCTGTCGTAGTCCGCTGGCGAGTACCGCTGAGCAGGCCTAACCTGTCGTCGTGGCTCCACAACATCTTCCTGTGTGGTCTGTGTACCTGTTGGATATGAGAAGAATTGCGACACGTCTATCTCGTCCTGGGGGGCATCGGAGGGTGACGATCCAGAAGCTACATGTGAAGCAACGTAGTGATCCGAACCTGCAACATTAAATGATTTCATTTAGTAATTTATTATTAAATTAGACGATTGAAAAAATAAATAGTAAGAAACCACGGACCTCCATATTGATGGTAAATTCCCTGGTTGTAGCCGCTTGTAGGGTCCATCATCGGTGGCATGCCGGTAGTGGTTGCCACGGGTGTACGTGGCAACCCGGCCTCCTGCCAACGAGACCCACCCGCCTGATCCGAACCTGCAAAATTAAATGATACCATTTAGTAATTTAGTATTAAATTAGACGATTGTAAAAATAAATAGTAAGAAACCACGGACCTCCATATTGATGGTAAATTCCCTGGGGGTAGCCGCTTGTAGGGTCCATCATCGGTGGCATGCCGGTGCCCCAACTGCTCATAGTGGTTGCCACGGGTGTACGTGGCAACCCGGCCTCCTTCCAACGAGAACCACCTGCCTGATCCTGCTGTGGAGGGGCGGGCACAGGGCGAGGCACTGAAGGTGGTGGTCGTGGCGGCCTCTCCCTCGTTCGCGGCTCACGGTGCTCGGTGACGACGTCATCTCTGTCCCGACATGAGATAGCCCGCACCATACGCTTCGCCTTCTGGCGTAGTCGGGACAAAATTTCAGCGATGTCGGCGAAGGCCCCGGTAGAGTCTCGCTGACGCAGCAACGCCATCGCCTGTGTTGCTTCACGGTCTACCTCCCTGCCGAAATCAGCCTGTGACAAAGTACACGTTATAGTTATTGTAAAGTGAAATACATACAGTACAATAAAGACGTGATGGAACACGTACCGCCTCATGAAGAGCTCGCCCGGCATGTGCGGGGTAAAGCAGTGACTGTGGAACAATGGCCTCGTCTTCTTGGTGGTTCCTCGAAATAAGCCGTGTGCGAGTGCGCGGCACGTACCACTGCAAGTAAACGTGGTACGTCGTGTCGTCGAACGGTGCCTCCTCCTCCACTCGGTCCTGGGCCGCCTGATCCCAAGCGTCCATGTATGGCTGCATCCTCAAAATAAGCTCAGGAAGTGGCTTACGAGGGCCCTGCATCTTGTAACTGCGGTAACATGAAAAATGTAAAAAATATTCAGTACACGACAGTACGTGAAAGGTAAATGAATTACACAAAATTCCACGATAACTTACTCATGCACGTGTCGAGGAACAATGTCACCCATAGGTACCGGAACCTCTTGCCGACGACCAAACTGTCTCATCACGCGATGCACCGCTTAGTCCTCCACAAATACGTCAAAGATCAGTTTCTTCCTGGTCATCCACCAGTCTGTGTCTGCGTAGCAAGACTCAGAAATACCGTTACCACCGGTGCGATGGTAAATCGCGACCTGAGTGTACGGCTCCCAAGTAACAAACTCAGGCCTCAAGTGGTCAAACTGCTCAGTGAAAGCCTCGTACGTCGCCCGAACCTGTATACCTGCCCATTGAGGCTGCAAAACCAACAAAATTAAGTATTACATTGATACAACTATAAAAGATTTACGAAGCCATGAGATTGCATTGCTTACCCGACGTCGTGTCCAATGGGACCCCATGGTCAGCCTATCAACCATGTTCCCCCCTCCGTACATCTCCGCAGTGTAGTGCTCGGGCTGGATGTATGGACGTCCAATCTGAAACCGCTCGTACGACCACAGGTTGAGTAGTAAAGGCATACCAGTCAAGTTGGAGGAGGGCTTCTTCCTGGTGCACGCCTGACACAACCCTCGATACGTCCAACACAGAACAGCTGAACCCCAAGACAACTGAGGGATTTCGTCCACCTCAGCATCGGCAATAGCACGGGCAAAATGGATCCAACGAGCATCGACGTTGTCACCGTGCGAGCTGGTAAACATAACCCAGCCAAACAACCACAACAAGTACGCCTCAAAGTGACGACTGAGCTGGTAAGGTGTGGGGTTATCCGCCATGTTATCCAACTGCATAAGAAATAAAAACAGATTAGTAATAATTAAAACATATTAAGTACAACAATAAATTCAATATGTAGTAAAAGAATAACTTACTCTAAACATCTTCAGCCACCGCAACGGCGGCCCATGCTTGTTGATAGGTGCAATAGCCAGGCCTACACCTGGTGCAGGTAGCACACCCTGAAATCTGTGCTCCAAGTCCTCACGCCAGCCCACAGGAGGCGCGGAGGGGCCAATGGCCCGGCCTCGTATAGGTAGCCCAGTGAGCATGGCCACGTCCTGTAGTGTCACAGTCATCTCACCGAACGGCATGTGGAACGTGTGCGTCTCGGGCCTCCATCGGTCCACGAGTGCCGAGAGCAGTGACTGGTCGAAAGGAAAACGTCTGGACCGCTCGGGTTGCTCCTCATCTGCATCGTCTGCATCCCAAGCATCCTCACCCGTAGCCTCAACCATGCGCGCAAGTGGAAGCAAGCCAGCACGCTGCAACCTGAACAAAAATAAATATATCAATAACATGTTGATGTTGCATATTTGTAAATAATTAAAATCTCAATTATATCCGTAACAAACTAGAACATTATAATTACAATACCTAGTGAGCCACTGAGGGTGGAGGGGCCAAGCTTTCTTCGGCGCACGAGCACGCAGAACAGGCAGCACATTGTTGCCCTCTGTCTCGTGCGCATACGCACGGTGTCGCTGGTCCAAGGAATTATTTATGAGTTCCATCCTGAAAACATAATATCAAATAATATTAGCCTGAACAATAAATACCTAAATATTAAAAGCGACAAATATTAAAATGCATATGGTCCAATAATATTACAAGCGACAAATATTAAAATACATATGCTCCAAAAATATTACAAGCGACAAATATTAAAATGCATATGGTCCAATAATATTACAAGCGACAAATATTAAAATGCATATGGTCCAATAATATTACAAGCGACAAATATTAAACTACATATGGTCCAATAATATTACAAGCACCAAATATTAAAGTACAAATATTAATCTACACAGCATAGTCATAGTCTTCAGTACGCCCTCTTCCTCGTCCGGTTCCCGAAGTCGACGCACTAGCACCCTCGGTACTTGTAGGACATGCATTTGTTTTGTGACCGAACTGTTCGCAAGTCCTGCACCTTCTCATTGCACCTCCCACTTCAGCCTCATCCATATCATTGCGAATATGCCTAGTTTGTGGACGACCCCCTTTGCCAGTGCAGCGCCGCAGCATATCCATGGATGGAAGACATATTGGAAAGTCACTGTTGTAAACCGTGAAGTTACCACGTACCATGAATCCATAAAACACACCAATCCATGTTTGCTCCACATTTTCCTTTAGGTAGAACGGAGATATGTAAGGCATGCTGTCAACTCGAAGTTGAGCTAGACAGGCAAAGACATGAGAGCAAGGAACATGCAGTAGCTTTGGCTTGTTGCATGTGCATTCAGCCCGTCCATCAAAAATCATTCCAAGATTAACTTCATGAATTATCACAGCTGTATCTTGTCCAACGCCTCCTTTTCCTTTGCAAATAAGTTGGAAGCGGTGCAGATCACTGCCTAGTCGGGTCACAATGTGTTCTGATGCCTTCGTTACAGACTTGTCGAGGTGCTCATACATCTTCTTACAAAACGGTGTCTGAATTGTTCTGCTATGATTCAGATCCGCTGCACGTCGCTTTTGATAGTACTTAATAATACCAAACAAAATACCTTATACGATTCCAATTAGGGGATGAGCGCGCAAGCCTCTTATAACCCAATTGTAAACCCTTGCTAGGTTTGAAGTCATGATACCCCACCTAACAAAAGAAATTAAGGGTTACAACACATAATGACTAACATTACAAGCAATTGCATTGCAATAACTACTCACCTTGCACCAAATGTGTCGTACAACAATGCCCACTTCTCTTTAGGCTCCGCCTCTATCCAGTGAGAGAAACACTTGACGCGTC
>CM014272.1:71438462-71472668 GCA_004135705.1 Alloteropsis semialata | reverse complement strand
GCGCTGCTGCCGCCGCGGTGCCCGCCGCCGCTCGCTGCTGCCGCGCGGTACGAGAGCGAGAGAACGAAAGAGACCGCGTCTGGCGCGCCCGTGACGAAGTGGTCCCCCGATTTCGTCCACCCGTCCGACGAAATCTGGGATTTCGTCCACCCGTCCGACGAAATATGGGATTTCGTCCACCCGTACGACGAAAAATACGGCCCCAGGGAATCTTCGTCCAGGTCGCTAGTTTTCGTCCAACGGTAGCGCGACATTTCCTTTTTCGTCCTACCACTCGACGAACTTTGATTATTTCGTCTACAGATCCGACGAAAACCTGTTTTCGACCAACCGTTGGACGATTAGGGTATATTTTTGTAATTTCTCCATTTAAGTGTACATTTTTGTAATTCCGAATAAAAAGTATATTAAAAAAAAATTTGTCAGTTTCATAGAGTTGAGAAGGAGTTTGTTCATATTGAGAGTCATAAGTGCGGTTGATTTGGGTTTTGACTTCAAAACTCTTTGTATATGCAATAGGCAATATAAATTGTTTCATACCAAATTTTGGTTATTTTTTGAACACGTTCGAGAATTCTTTTTTTTGCAACTTCTCTCTAACTCCATGAAATACATTGTAAGTGGGCTATAACTGCATGAAATAATACAATATTTTTGTTTAAAAGCATCAAATATGATCTTATGATTTGAATTTGCGTAGATATTTTCAAATATTTGATGAAAAAATTTAGTATAACTCGCTATGGAGTTTGAATTTTAGTTATAATCGCATGAAATAACGAAAATTTAGCACCAAATCATGTTGTTAATTGACTTTTACAAGCTATTTTTTGTTAAAAGCTCAAATATGCACTGATGAGTGAATTTGCGTACATATATTCAAATAAATATCTCACGAGAAGTTTCATAGAGATGACAAGTGTGTGGTTAGGTTTATAGGCGAATTGACGTTTGAATGTAGGTTTGACTTCAAAACTTTTTCTATATAGGCACTAGAGAACATAAAATATTCTATGTTAATTTTTGGTAATTTTCTGGATCTATTAGGTAATTTTTCTTTATTATTTGCAATTCTAAATTTTGTATTCATTTAAATTGAATTTGAGCTATATTTACATGAAATAATAGAAAAAAGTATGTGTGAAAATGATATTCATCTATAAGAGTCCAGTGCAAGTCATTAATCGCGGGAATTCATATGAAATTTTGAAAATCATGTTCAGGAAACATTAATAGAAACGTGTGGCCGAACTACATGAAATAATAGATTTTGACATGTCTCTCTTCAAATTAATAGATTTGAATCATAGAAGTATAAATTTTGTAATGTTGAGAGATTGCAACAAGCTATTTTCGAATTGAATTGTAACAAAAATTGAAAAGAAAAAAAGGAATAAGAAAAAAAATTATCTTTGCCGTGTGCCGCAAAGACATACTTTGCCGTGGGCCCCATCTGTCATGGCTCACGCGTATCGCCGAGTCGCCGGCAGCTTGCATGGCTATGTGTATTACACGACGCTTCTGGTAGTAACGCACACGCATATGCATGCCTCCCCTTGGACGTGGTTCTGAAAATCTGACTTGATGACAACCAGGCGTGATCTCCTCGCAAAAATTTCCACATGCACATGCAAACGGATCATGTGTTAGCCAAAAAATAACTCAAGTTACTATTGACTGATTTGAGAAAGGAAACCCAAATAGGAATAGAAAGAGTAAATACGCTTCCCATGCATGCGTGGCAAGAGTATGGAAAAAAGAAAAAAAAACTTCCCTGCAGAGTATGCGTGCGTGTAGCATTATCACCAGATCGCTTTTACCAGACGTGTTGATCTTTGTCTCGAGTTTGATGCCTGATCAAAGCCACACGATCCTTCGTATTGATCCGCATGCAACAGCAGTGCAGCGTGCATCAAACTTTGGAGGAGAATATGGAACTCGCAGCCGCTGAGTTGGAGATCGGTCTTCGTAGATGGATCGACCAAGTAGATCGACTTTGCCCTGCGGTGCCGCAGAAAGTGGGCCTTCGAGCGCGGCGTCCTGTGCAGCAGCTTTGATGTAGAGAAGTACAGATCAAAGCAACTCATCGTGGTGGCCGTGGACGGCGACGGACACCGTTCGTCCAAGAAGATGCCGGATAAAGAAAACTGCCATCGAGCTGGCTGCAATGCCCCGCGATTTTCCCTACCTAGCGCACCAACTGTCGGAGTTCTAGTCCGGCAGTCCACCAAGGGTACCCAGATGGTTGATTTGTAGGCAAAGGGCAATCACAGGACTAGGGAGCTCGAGGTAACACAGAGACACAGGGATTATACAGGTTCGGGCTACCCGGAGGTATAATACCCTACGTCCTGTGCTCGGAGGTCTTGTATTGATCTGCTCAGCATGGTTCCGGAGAACGACGGCGAGTTTGTGGTACAATGGGGCGAAAGATGGGGTAGAGTTGAATGAATGAAAGGGTCAACCTAGGCCGCCTTATATAGGCTGACGGCCTAGGGTTTACAAGTCGGTTATCTCTAATTATATCCGGCTCTGACTAGGAAGCTAGTCAGCTGCCGTGTTATCTCCGTGATGCCCGGGTAGGATCCGAGCATATCGCCTCATGCCTTGCGGGCTTAGTCTTCTCCAATCTTATCCATCAAGCCGAGAATCCTCGTGGAGCCGGCCTGGGGTCAGCCCACATCCTTGTCAGACGTGGGCCCAGGCCGACTACATACCCGGTCGGTAGTGGGCCTAGGGATACCCATATCCCAGAGGATTGGATTCCATGACCTCTTGATTTGCGTAGTCCTCCCGTAACCACTATACCGTACGATCACCTCTAACAAATTGAGGAATTTAATCCTTTTATATTAATTTTTCTGAAACTTATAAATTTCTCTAGGCCGCAACAAAGGTCCGAACACTTTGCAATTTTTTTTGGCCATCCCTACATGCTCGAGTTCAGGGAAAAATATCAGAAAATAATAAATCGCCTTACAGAAATTTATTTGTAAGTACTGGAAATTCACTAAATCCTTAAAACTGAAAATCATTAAAATAATTCAAACTCTTTTACGGCAATTTATATGCAGTATAACACATGTAAAACATATTTCCATGTAATATCAAAGAATCTAAGATATTTATGTGTTTGTGAACAACGTAGGGTTTAACTTTATTAACATATGTTGAATTTTATATGAGAATGTTATACTCCTTTTAAAGTGAATACTTGCCAACTTTTATAATTATTTGATTAGTTTATATACTATTAATTCATTTACAAATAAAGCTATAAACAAAATTGTGAACTATCCATAGCACGCCTTGCATTCTTTCATATTTTTTCAGGATATTGTCAAAACTAAGGCATACATGTTTAGATACTATTTTACTAGAAATTATAAAAAATATTATATACCCAAATAGTTCATTGTACAATTACATAGAATAAGCACCTTGAAATTCATTTATTCATTAGAAAATTACAAATCGCTTCAAAAAAATGAAAATCTACCATGGCAACTTGTATATAGTATAATACATGTAAGAATTATTTTCATGTAAATATGAGAAAAATAATGTTTGAGGGTGTGTGCAAACTAGTGGGGGTGTACCTTTTGTATATAATTATTTTTGAATCTTCAATTTGTTAGAGACCACACCTTAGGTTTGATTGAGCATCAATTTTTTATGGTTGTCCCATATGTGGTTCTAATTTGTGAAAAGATCTACAAAAGATAAAAAAAAGATATGTATTGTACCTTAGAACTGGGTGTGAAAATTGATTTTGTAGGCGGTTCGTAACAAGAACAGGAAATGAAAATGGATTTTCTCAAACGGCTCATGACATGAACGAGCCATGAAAATGGATCTTCTCAGTTGGTTCATTGCTAGAAAAACCGATTATGTAATAGTTAGAGCAGAGTATAACCAAATGAGGCCTTTTCTTTCTTTATGGACACAATTTTATGTAATAGTTAATTTTCTTCTCAGTTGGTTCAGGGCCGCTCATATGTCAATGAACTTGGGTAAAACTGTGGAATGATGCAATCACGTTTAATTTGGTGTTTGGCAACAAATCTAGAAACAAGGAAGCATTGCATGCATTGTTTCGACCTTCCACCTGCCACCTCTGTTCAGAAAGAAATGGAGTCTCTAGCGGTGAACTTGTGATACAATTTTACTTCTCTGCTGGTTCAATATGTTTCCCCAATGCTACTCATACCCAAGTGACATTCGGATGGACATGTTTTGGAAGAAGTTGTCTGTCATACCCAAGTGACATTCAAATTGACACATATTATGTATATATGATTTTTTTGTCCTACACACAGCTACCTTTTCTTTCTCAATTCTATATCTATGTATTGCTCCGAGAAGGATTGCAGAAGAGGGTGGTGCTGTACATATCAAATATATAATACTACTTCTAGGTATGGGGTATTATTACTGGGTTCCTGGACGTGCATGTAAGTTCATTCATAGCACTCAGCCTACGCGGAGTGATAGTACAATTTCAAACAAATTATTGCGTTCACAAGCACAGCTCGATCAGACACCAGTAGACAATAATCGAAGCATCATGAGCCCACACCCACTCCCTAATTACACAGTTTGCCGCAGCATTCAGAATTCCTGTACTGTCCAGACATGACCCACATCCATGTCGTCAAACCCTATGTACACTAAGTATAATATGAACTGTACTGACAAAGAAACTGACATTGTTTATTGCCCACAGAGAAAACTATTTTGATGAGCTATACTGTCGTTGAAGCATTCCATCATAACAGCATACATCTTGAACTATACATTAATCTTATTATTCAGAAGAAGCCATCTTCAGTAAAGCACTCGTTGTGTTCGGTGGGAAGATCATTTGGAACTTAGCATATGTTGAACTCATCTTGTAACATGAACAAGTCTCCCTAGCTACGTGAGGGATTAGTATTCTTCATCAAGACAATTGTACAGCTGGTTTGCCTTCGAAGAACTACTGTGCCTGGAATCAGACCTGCTTAGAATCTTTAATCTCCATCTTATTCAGACCGCCATCAGACTCTTCTATGAAGGATAGTGCTTGTGACCCAGAGCACTATGGTTTTCTTTTTCACCACTCCCATACATCACGTCTGTGGTAGCCTATATCCTAGTGCCTCCCATTCCTACAGGAGAAAACTTATATCTGTTCTCCCAATCTTGCCGTTGGACCTTGGAACAGTGACCAGCTGAATAGCATAAGGTGCCATTTGTAGTTCGTATCCATCCCCTGTGGACCCTCGCCCTTCGTTTTCAATTTTCATGATGCCCCCACATGACTATATATTTATTGGGCTGCTGCTATTTTGTGGCTTGATTCTTCTATCCTATGCCGATGAGGCCACAAGCCCTGCTGTCCCCACCGCCGTGGATGTGGTTGGCCTTGCTGAATGACCCTGCTGACATCCGCCACATGTTCGCCTTAAGAACAAACGACCCGAAATATATATGAGCCCCTTGACTTGGTTTTGAAGCCTATGTATTTGTTTTCCAGGATTTGTTGCCACATTTCATCGTCATATATATGATATTGAAATGTCATTTACTTAAGAGTCACTTGTTTCCGATTTGTAAGGTACTCCACTTTGTTAATCTGCAATTTCTTGTATGATCCGAAATTCCTAGACCCCCTTGATCTTTGGGTGTACATAAGGCACTCCACTTTGTTAATCTGTAATTTCTTTTATACACATCCCCTTGCAAAAAGAATCTAGACTTGAGATAATATAACTTCTTAAGGACATATTATAGAAATTCAAATAAGGAAATCAATGTTAGCCCTGCCTCAATAAGAGAGCACCTTGCTTTTCCGTGTACTCCATTTACTTTCGCACCTTTCCTCTATAACTTCTCAATATTTTTTGCTGATTTGGGTTTGGTGTGGTATGCCAAGATAACGAAATAAAAGGGGCCTCCCCAACTCGACTCCAAAGATATTCATATATTCTTGACGGGACCCTTTGGTTCTCCAGAGCAAAATGGTGCTAAAAAATTGTTAGTGGTAGCTTCATAATTTTTTAGCCTACTAGAAATCATGATCCATAATAGAGGATTTTGTTGTCTGTATATTTTATTATGGATAAGCCATTATTAACTAAATGTGGGATTAAGCCCAAGATTTATCCATCTACTTTTGTCCTTCCTATCATTGTTGTCCACATACCCACAACTAGACTGAAAAGCGATGGATAGATTGGATCGTTGACCTTAATGCCCATGCACAACCCTTTGAGACTAGATATAAAGTGTACATGCAGGCGTCTGGTATTATTAGTGGCGAGATTGCTGAACTTGCATCTGAGTTCATTTAATTTGTAGAACATGGCCCATATGGATATATACATAGCACAATTTGAAACAAGTTAATCAATTTGCTGTTAACCACATATATGCATCCAATAACCGTACATATGGCTGACTTCCACATTGTTTTTTTTTGGAAACTAGGGGGCAATGTCACACCCGGTTTTAAGGACAAAACCAGATGACTATCATATGTGCGCCAGGATCAAGTTTACACACATATGAGACTTCATCAGTGATATAAAAGACAGTGCAAAACGTAAATAATATTAAAGAATATTATTACACTCACGCGAAGCGAATAACTAGCAGCGGAATCTTCAAAACTTCTTCACAGGCAGCTGACTGGGGAAACACGTACGCCTAGAAAACTCCAAAATACTCCACCAGGCTCTCCTGTCTTAGCCTGAGCCGCAGATAAAGCAAGGTTGAGTACACTTATGGTTGGTACTCAGCAAGTGTAGAGCAAAAGCAAATGACATGCAAGGCTTAACAAGGAATAGCTGGCTATTTAATTTAGCTTAAGCACTTTAGTTGGTCATATTTTAATTAGCAGCATAATTACTAAATATAAGTGTATACCAACCCAATTAAGCATAAATATATACCATAAACCATAACCATATCCAATGCATGAATGATCCAACTTATTTCATCTTCAAGTTCAAGTTATCATGCGAGGGTCCAGGCCGCTCTTGACCATGAGCACGGCTGATATATCAGTTTTTTAACACTCTGCAGAGGTTGTACACTTTCACCACAAGTCGTGATTCCCATTGCCAAAGGCATGTACTCCCCTCACACCACGTGAACAAAGTACTGAGTTTCACTGCGAGGCCTTTCCAAAGAATCTCTCAATGTGTGTGTGCTCCCTTACCATGCAGGTCTCTAGAAGGAAAACCTTCCTCTCCCGCGCCTCTGCACACAAGCCTTGCCGGTAGCAACCAGCCCCATCCAAAACAAGCAGTGCCTCCACACAACATTGAGATCCTCTAGTTACTTAGCCAAGACCATAGCCCGTTAGTCCTTGTGGTTGTACTGTTTTCCTGGGTGGTCACTCCATGTTCCGATTAAGCACAAGCGGTCTTATTATTAAAATGCATAGGAACATGAATAAAATGATGGCACAAATTCATTATCTTGGATCTTAGTGTAACCATCCCCAAGTTAAAGCAGCTAAGCATCAACTACCCAATATTGAAATATAAACCCAAGGTTTGACAAGGAATGATAATTGAAACTAGTCAATCCTTAACATAGGACCCATCATATTAAAGCATGCAAGCGTAGCATAGCTATTAAATGTGAGCATGCCATTTGGTTATTAGGACGGAAGAATATGATCAAGAATACACTTGCCTTAAATCCAAATAATAAAGGGTACTGCTCAAGTCTTCAAAATATTGCTCCTCGAATTCCTCGAACAATCCTTGAACACCACAAATGTTGCACCGTCTATACGCAGCACAGGGGCACATACAAGAAAACAATACAATAAAATAAGAAACAATACACCAAATATTAAAACAGTACAAAAGAACACTCTAAAGCTGTAGATCATGTCCTTAGGGTCATGTGGGCGAAAGAATCACTCGAAACGGAGCTAAAACGGATGAGATATGATTAAAACAAGGTTGCAAGGACCTAGTCGTAATTAACTGTAGCCGAGAAGGACTAGCAGATAAGATTTTCAAGACACAGGAAATAGTGCTCGCGAATTGACGAAAGAACAGGGTTAGCTATGAAAGAGTCTCGGGTGGGATTTATGTGCAAAAAGAAGGATTATATAGGGGCTTTTCCAGAAGAATTGCAAGACACAAAGAATAACCAAATAATTACCGATTACTTGGAGGGCCAGAATGCAAAATGGCTATCTTCCTCTTTGCCTCACGTACAGGATACGAACATGAGCAGGAAGACTCGCGCAGAGGCTCGCCTCGGTCACGGCTTTACGGAAGGCTCAGGCCACGGACGGCCGCTCTGTTCGTCGGACTCGCAGGACCTCCGGTCATGAGGCTGCTCACCAGCGAAGGACGAGAACGAGGATGACCGGTAACTGACGGCCTGTAACATCCTCAAATTTTGAGAGATGTTTATTGTGCTGGTTTTTGCTAAAATTTAAAACTTTTTGTTTGAATGTGTGGAACCATTTAAAACTTGGTCAAACATAGGGTCAACCCTCTATTCTTTCCTACAAATTCAAAAGCTAGTAATTAAAAATTTGTGCATTTAAATAGAAATCATACTTGCACGAGTGATTTGGATTTTTTTACTTGCTTTTATTTGGATCTCATGTGTGTGTTTGTATTTTGGATTAAATCCAAAATACAAATTAAAGCTAACATAATCTAATAAGAACCTAAACTAACTAACCTTGCACACGGACTGGTTCACAAGCCACCCCAGCCGTCCAGCTATCTGCCTCTCTATCTATTCATCTGTCGACCTGCTAAGCCAGCCCGTCCTGCTCAATCTCGAGCGCTATGGAAGTTCCTACATGAATTACGACATTTGTTTTTCCGACTCTTCGAATTAATCTCTTGCTCATTGATTCGATTTCGGAAATAGTCTAATTCATTTGTATTAAATTTCCATTGGCATAATCCAGACCATGACTAATTTCTGGCTTCTCGAATTAAATCTTTGTTATTTGATTCGTTCCGGAAAGACAGTCTAATTCATCTATACCAAAAGTTTACGAAATAAATTATGACCAATTTATTTCGGGGGCTGATATTATCCTGGCCCAGTCTGCTGCACAGCTAATCTCATAGGCCTGCTTAACTAAACTAAACCGGCCCAGCCTGCTCCATTTTACCGGCCCAGCCCAATCCCTGTTTCTCTTCTTCCTGGCACCGTACCCCTTCGGCCTTCGCACGCGCGCCGCACGCGATGCGCGACAGCGACCGCGGCCGCGCAGCACTGCTCCGCGTTGGAGCTGCGCGGATGGCCGCCGCGTGGAAAGCGGCACGACAGCCGAAGATCGTCGCCGCTCCCTGTCTCGCCCTCACCTCGCCAAACCCTAGGTGCGCCCCTATATGAAGCAGCAGCCGCCGCTGCCCTGCCTCTCACCGATTGGGGTTTTCCCCTGCTGTCCAGGCCGCCGCCGCCGCCGGTCTCTGCTCCCTTCCTCTCTTCTTCCTCGCGCTGCAGCAGAGCAGCGAGCTCCCCTGGCCCTTGCCATGTTTCCTCTCTGCTCTGTGTCCACCAAGAAGCAAAACCGAGCAGCCTCTCCTTCCCTTCTCCGCTCGGCAAGCATGCAGGCAGCAGCTCTCTTTCTCTCCTACTCCTTCCACCGCATGAACAAATCAGGCCTGCACCCTTCCCGTGCTTCTGCGTTTCCAATTCCAAGCACGAGAGCAACAGCAGCCCGTGCTGCACAGCTGTTCCCTTCTCGAACACAGAAGCAAATCCACCTCGCCCTCTACGTGCTCGACGAAAAGCTCCAACAAGCAGGCGCATGTGTGAAGAGGAAAGAGAAGAAGGAAGCAGGAGAGGAGCAGCGCCGATCCACGACGACGAGTACGCCAAGCCGCTGCTGTCTTCTTCGACTACGCCGAGCCCACGACGACGCCGCCGTCCTGGACACCAACGACGACGCCAAGCCTGTACCGCGAGCCGTCGTCGTCCACGAGCAGAACCGCGAGTGAAGGTAGAAGACGACCAGCTGCTGTCCTGCTACCTCTCTCCCCGGCGCCTGCAACCTGTTCGATGAAATGCTCGAACTGCAGGCCCGCTGCTCAACCCCATCGACACCGAGCTCGGCGACGACTACACCGCCGCCCCTCGGTGAGCACCACACTGCCTCTCTTCCCTTGACCTCCCTTGCTGTCCGGCCTAGCGCCGATGGAACCTCCTTGTGCCGGCCTTCGCCGCCGGTCTATCCTGTGCACGGGCACTCTTGTTCGGCCTTCGCGCCGCCGCCCCGTTTTTCTTGCAGGTCACCAGCACGCACTCGGCACAAAGCCGTAGCACGGCTGGCCGCTCACGCACGCGCATGGTCCTGCCATGGCCATGTTGTGGGCGCCACGAGCTCGCCGCCGCACACGCACGAGGCTACGTCTCTCCACGCCGGCCGCCGCTGCCTCGCCCTTAGCCCGCTGTGGCTCTGGCGCGGGGTAGGACCGCGCGAGCGCCGTCGCACTGGCCTTTCTAGGCCAGCGGCACAGCACGGCGAACGGGCAGAGCCCGCCACCGCCGTTGCACACGCAGCGCACAGCTGCTCCACGACCGAGCGCCGCCGCATCGTGCCTGGCCTCGCCATGGCCTCGCCGCGATGCGGGACTGAGCGACTCCGGCTAGTCGGGCGTTTCCACGCCACGGCCACACGCACGTGCCCACGCCGGCCACGTCGCGCCGCGACATTCCGGCCGCGCACGTGCGCACACGGAAACGCCACGGGCACGGCCACGCAACGCAGAGCCGCGCCGTGCGCGTACACGCACGCGCCCACGCGCGACATGAAGCGCCACGCCGCGCTGCACAGCTACACAGGCCACACGCTCGGCCACATGTGCACGTGGCCGCAGCGGCCACACGTGATCCAAGCCGCCGCGGCGCTGCCACATCAGCGCCCTGTCAGAATGTAGGCCCACGAGCTGATGGGTGGGACCCACTGCTGACAGTTGGGAACCACTAGCGGGGCACACACCTGACCGGACCTCGGACCCCCTGGCTGACGTCATGATGACGTAATCATGACACATGGCACTCTCACAGTCTACCACGTGGCATTCCAGGGGCCGACACGTGGACCACACTGTTTACTAATTTTTTAAATCAATTAAAATGGCTGAAAGATCCTTGGACTCATACCTAATTCAATTTAATTTAGAAAAATATGAACTCTGGTTCATATTTTTCTATAAATGATGCTCTTGCTGTTTGTAGCTAGTTTGGAGTTATTTGAGTCTTATTTGGTTCTCTATTGCATCTTGTTGCCTAGATGTAATGACGTGTATTTATTTTCGCAATGCTGCTTTCTTCCTTTCTCTAGACTCCAAGCTTGAACTACATCAACATCGACGACCCAGGCTAGACCGAGGAAGAATTGAACGACAAACAGGTGTCACGTCACTCTCCATCATATAGAATCCTATTAGGCTTGCAGTAGAGCTAGTGCTTTGATGGAATGGATTGCATGTCTTGAATTGCATAACCTGTTTAATTAAGCCATGCCTTGATAATTTAAAACTTGATTCCTTGAACTCACCTAATCGGAACTAGCTACTTCCCCATAGCTAGTTCCTTGATATTTAATCACATGCTATTTGTGTGATGCTTGGGCATGTTTATGCTGTGGATTGGTGATGGGATCCTTGATACTCTTGGCGTGTGTTTTGGGTGAGTTATATTCCTTGATGTGTTTTAGCGGGGAGCGAGCCAGGACGGTACTATGGAAGTACCTTGCCGGGAAGGAGGTTTCGGGACCTTCCCATTCTTTGTACCTGTGGCGGGTACTTGGTTGAGACTTTGTCTTGAGGAGTTGGTGGCTGGTCTGTGATGGACTAGCATTTGTACTGCGGTACTACTTGAGGAGGAGAGTGCTCGCTCTCTGCAACCTAGGACCCGAGTCGGTATACCACCAGATACAGTATTTTTAGTACAGACCACTTGCCTTGTATGGGCGGGGGACGGTTTTGGGACTAGTGTGAAGATAGCACCTAGCCTGTAGGCGGATTGGTGGATCGTGTACGAGACGATGGACTCAGAGAGACTCAGCCCACACTGGCCCGTGGGCGGTCGTCACAGCTTCGAGGTCTCCAGTCAGCGACGGTGTGCCCTGTGACTGAAGACATCCCCGGACTCGGAGAGGCAGGAAGGTGCTAGCTTCACATTAGCGCTCGGGCCGTTGGGTGTGGTCGGATGGTTGCGCCCCATTCGGCTGCATCACGGGTGGGTACAGTTGTACACCCTCTGCAGAGGTATAATCTATACGTATAGCCGCGTCCTCGGATATGGACGGTACTGTTATCTACCGCTACCTCCGACTAGACTTTTCTTGTGCTTCTACCTTCCCTTTTCATGATATTCCGGCCTTGGGGGCCGCTGAGATGTGCAGGGGAGGGAGCTCTCACATCGAAATGTGTTGGGCCGGAACATGGGTGATGTTCCGGGTGTTGGTGCAGACTTCCTTGATTGGGGCGAGGCCCCAGAGATGGATTATTATATTCCTTGATTGCTTGCTGCTGCATAGGAGCTCCACAGCCAAAAATAGAACTCCATGCATGTAGATTAATTCCCTCGTTTCCTTGGCTTGCTGCTATGGAGAGTGACACGGCCTACCCGCTTCTCGGGTAGATGGTGGTGTTTCAGGTTCAGAACCGGAGTACCTCACAGAAGACGAGGATTGGGAAGACTAGGGTTCAGCCTATGCTCAAGTTGGCCTGAGGGATTGGAGTTTCCCTCGCTTCTACTTCGCTGCGCTTCGTAGATCTTTACTCTGTTTGATTCAGTCCTCACGGACTTGTATCGGCAAGGGCCGAGATGATGTATTGCATATATTCTTATGTTGTAACCTTGATGTTGTATATATATTACCCTGTGTGGAATGGATTTGTAACAGCTAAAACAGGGATTGCACATGATAGCCGCTTCCTGGGACTATCATAGAGGTGCAGAGATTTGGATTCTCAGTTTTGGGAATTCGGGTCGTTTCAGCTGGTATCAGAGCCATACTTGACCGTAGGATGAGCCCTAGGAATTGGACAATAGTATAGGAGGCCAATAACTATTCTATTGCTATATGTAATCCTTGTACTATTCATCTTATATGAATACGCCTTGATTGATTACTCCCTTTCCTTGAAATTGTTATACTTACCTCCTTACCTTGATCTAACATTCTAATTGACTCACTAACAACCCCCTCCACAACCTATTGAGATTGGATAACAATGGACAATTGGATGGCATCATCAAGAAGTTCTACCAAGTCATCAAGAAAGTTTTGGACCAATGTTTGACTCAATCTAGAATCAACACTGATCTCGACATGGGGTTCAAGTTAAGGAATGGATAGAGATTAACCAAGAAGTGTTCATCTTGGCTACCCCTGCAGACCCCTCAGTGCTAACTTTGGAATCACTATTGGCCATGCCTTTAAGCTCTAGCTGTTGGAAGCTACCTAGATAGCTACCAAGAGAGTGCTACAACAAGTCCACACTTGGATGAGGCGTCAACCCAAGGACATACCCTATTGCCTCTTGCTCAAAGCGTTATGTGGACAAAAGAACACTGAGGATGAAGTTTGGATCATCGCCCCGTGTTTCCCAGTTGGAAAAGAGGATTCCCAGCTTCCTCCAACCACACTTTATGTGTATGCAAGGCTACCAATGGCATCTGACATGACAGAACAAATAATATGGTGATTGGACCTTGAAGAAGTCTAGCAGCCTAGAATGGCTGAAGGAATAAGATCTAACCCTTACAAGGAGCTTAGTGCCAAAGAGGGCTACAACGAGAAGAATGAGCTGGAGAGTTAAAGCTTTAATAGCCTTCTCCCAGAAATTCTAGCTCAAGTTATGAAATGGGGTACATGCAAAGGTCAGATTTAAGCATGCACATTGGAGATGTAATTCTAACATTAGAAATCCCCCTTCTACACCTCTGACATACTAGTATGCCTCATGTTGACCTGGTGTAATCTTGGAGGTCTTAGGAGTCAGCCTCGAGATACGCTATTGTTTGGTGCATTGCTTGAGTGATTGGATCTTCTTGGTTTATGGGTCTTAAGCTCTTATTGTTTGTGTGAAATTGTACTGTATGCCTTTGTTTGTTAGTTAATATCTAGATGACTCCCTAGTAAGCCATAAAAACCCTTACCCACAAGACTATGAGATTGAAGACCAAGGACAACACCAACATTCAAGCGACAAGTCGCCCAACAAACAATCCAAAAAGAAACTTCCCTATATGATGCAAGGCAGAAGACCACTTGGTACAAGTCAGAATATCTACGGCCTCTTCTTATGCCGCAGAACATCTCAAGCTCCCCATTGCAGGTGTCATCTTGGAAGCATATAATTGGTTAAGAATGAATGAGTATGGTGAGTCATTATTGGCGCTTTCAGAAAGAGCCGATGATTACTAATACTCAGTTATATGGACAAGACAAAGTACTCCCTATGGGACACCAACTCGAAGGGGTACCATCCGAGTACTTTATCTTCCAAGTCACCTCTACAATCACCTAATTATTGAATTGTCAGCTCGAAAAGAAAGATGGTATATGGACCTAACAGTAAGGAACCTTACTCTTGGGTAAGCTGAAGCAGAGACAAAGGATCTTGGAACTATCATATCTTGGTAATAAAACAAGATACAAGCAACAAACACCTCATTAAAGGATCCTAAGATTATGGAATAAAGAAAGGACGTGTCTTCTAGCTTCAAGCCACTCAGCGGTGATAGATGTCCTTCATAAGGATATCGTTTGGATTTTTCTGAGATCAACACTGCCAATTCTTGTGATGTATGCAGTGATCCTCACAAGGAAGATCATGCGTCATCCAAGACTATGAACAACCATCTTCATTACTCCTATGCCAAGACATGAGAGCATCGTTTTCCCAGCCTTGTGGAAACAAGATTTGAAGTGCGAAAAAGAACAACTAACACTTGTTCTTTCTAAACCTAAATTGCACTACCATACACTTGGAGGAGATTGGACCATGGCAATGAGACTATGGCATCATCAGGATGTGGAAGTAAACGACTCTGTGATATGCAATACACGACCCCAAGAGTATTGCTAACTCTTTGTATATGGAATGGATGATCAAACTCAAAGGATATAATGGTGGTATTACGTGAGTTGTCATCCTAGAGATACCTAAGGAATTAAGGAACTTCCACATCGAGGACCTCAATCAGAGACTATTTTTGGATAAGCATCATAAGCTAAGTCTTCGAAGGATGTGCTTAAACTAAGTGGATATCCAGTGGAGTTTCTAAAGAATTACTAGGTCTATAATTGGAATTGAACATGAAGATATTGATCAACCTCGAACTTTGGATCAAACCCTGTAGTAAAGGGATCTTTCTGGACCCACACCAAGGATTCAAGGATTGAGAATCAACTCTGCGGACTATTGGACATGAGTATTGTGACCTAATAGTTGGAACGTTTTACTCACTTAGGAAAGAATCATGCTAAGAGTGTGTGGACTACTGCTCACTTGAAGTAAGACTAAGTAATCTGTTTTGGAATTACAATTTAACTAGGCAAATACGAGATGCAAGTATTTTTCCAGGATAGTTACAAGGAGGAATACCATCAAAAGGAATGACATAATGGGATTTGTCAAGGATTGTGAATGACATCCAGGAATGACAAATGCCTAGTTTATCCCTATGAATGAGGGACAAGGACCATATACGGAATTTGGTTAAGTGACGATGGTATTCATCAAGGATAACTCCCTCTATCCTGAGTTTGATAAAGAATACTAGCAATGTGCAAGAAGTACACCAATGGAAGTTACGGATGATAAATTGTATATCATATCAAGCAAGTGCAAATTTTGGATGGAGAAATTTGCTAATCTCCATACCGTCACTACCAAGGATATTGCCGAAGATGACTCTAAAGGAGTATGATGGAAGAAAGTAACATTTCACAGTACTTGGAATCATAAGGTAATTGAATATGTTGGATGATAGCACAACGATCGGGACTTTTTCCTAATGCGCTAGACCAACAAATGGACCAGATAAGGACTCTACAAAGTTGGTACGGATTTATGGAATTAAGATAAGTTTCTAGGCAAGAGGAATCGAACCTAGAGCTGAAGTATTCTACTGAATCTTACAAGATCCTATCTATGGAATATAAGTCTGACAGTCAGCAATACACAAAGTGCTAGGCACAAAAACAAACAAAGATGTTTAATGTGCCTCAAGATAGCTAAGTGCAGGATTACTGCTATCTAGCCACTTTCATGGAATATCCGATGGAACATCCATGCCATAAAGATGTGGCGACACTAACTCGTTGGAAACCATTAAGATGCATATATGGACCATGAGAGAATTGTAAAACTCCGAATACGCCCAAGATGGGCATGTCATTAAGGACAATGTTTGGATCAAATATGGAAAAGCTAAGGAGTTCCAAAGACGGAATTTCTACCAGAATCCTAACACAAAGATGAACCACAGAGCCCAGGATCAAAAGGTTGGCATGAAATGGATCAAGAAATGTATTAACGAGCCGACCAAAATAGAATTTGAACATGATCCTCAAGGAAACTGGCTATCTCATTCATGATTCACCAAAAGCATTAAGGTACAAGAGGACAATGCTTGTGCGACATGAAGAAGAATGGTTGCACTACCTAGTCAACCGACAAGTAAGAATTCGGAATGGTAGCTAACCCATTATATCACTTTTGGACAAGGAGCTAGAATCGGAAAAGACTAATGTGGTACAAGAGAAGATGATTGGGTACACGACAAGGGGTTGGATAAGAGCTTGTCGTATGCCACAACTCATAGCAATCATGACCCCGACTTTAGCTAGGAAATGTCAAGCTAAGTTGCTCTACTGGATAATGAGTTTACGACTCCCTATATGTGAGCTTAAATGGGAGATCGTACCTTTATGGATTCAAGAGTACAATCAGACACCATGAAGAAACGGCCAAGGCCAGAAGGGATTTGGAACTTTTGGAATTTTGAACGAGTTTAAAATAATTAGCAAGAACTATGCTAATAAGAAGGATTTACCCTCGAGTAGAGGGATTGGTATATTTGAGGATTTCTCCAAGGGACATGGCTAGACAAGAGTTAAGGACTGTTGGAACTCTAGCTTCCAAGTGGAGTTATCGGAAGTAAGATTATACCCTACAGGCCATATGGATGAAGTGTTTCTGATCTCAAGATTCAGCCCTCTACAAGAAGGTCAATAATCTCTAACGCAGAAGCTCTTGTGCGAGCTCAATAATTGGAGTAAGGAGCTAACTCAGAACCACCTATTGGAATAATAAGAGTTGACTCTTTATTCCATCCCAACAAAGGAAACGTTGAAACTACCTGAAGAAGAGGTTCAACCAAATAATCTGGATATGCATGACACATGGGAAGACACTTGGACATGGAATAATTGGTCCAAATTTTGGGATTGAGCACGGAGTTGGAAAGAAGCTTTCCGGAAACTATGATGATTGTTCCCATTGCAAGATTTTGTGGATCAACCACACCGAAATCAACAGAGAAGTCGTCTGAGAAGCAAGACCAACCCGAAGAAAAACAGTACATCATTGTTGAAGAGATGAAAGATGCTTAAATCTCGAGGACGAGATTCTCTTAAGGGGGGAGGACTGTAACATCCTCAAATTTTGAGAGATGTTTATTGTGCTGGTTTTTGCTAAAATTTAAAACTTTTTGTTTGAATGTGTGGAACCATTTAAAACTTGGTCAAACATAGGGTCAACCCTCTATTCTTTCCTACAAATTCAAAAGCTAGTAATTAAAAATTTGTGCATTTAAATAGAAATCATACTTGCACGAGTGATTTGGATTTTTACTTGCTTTTATTTGGATCTCATGTGTGTGTTTGTATTTTGGATTAAATCCAAAATACAAATTAAAGCTAACATAATCTAATAAGAACCTAAACTAACCAACCTTGCACACGGACTGGTTCACAAGCCACCCCAGCCGTCCAGCTATCTGCCTCTCTATCTATTCATCTGTCAACCTGCTAAGCCAATCCGTCCTGCTCGATCTCGGGCACTATGGAAATTCCTACATGAATTACGACATTTATTTTCCGACTCTTCGAATTAATCTCTTGCTCATTAATTCGATTTCGGAAGTAGTCTAATTCATTTGTATAAAAATTTCCTTTGGCATAATCTGATCCATGACTAAATTTTCTGGGTTCTCGAATTAAAGCTTTGTTATTTAATTCGTTCTGGAAAAACAGTCTAATTCGTCTGTATCAAAAATTTACGAAATAAATTGTGACCAATTTATTTCAGAGGCTGAGGATATTCTGGCCCAAAAATCTAGGCCCATCTAAAGGCCCAGCTGGTCTAACCCTAGCCCTAACAATTTCCTATAAATACCTAACCCTCTCTCTCCCCTCCATTCATTCCCTGCTTGCGCCGCCGCCTCCCTTCCTTCCTCGCGCAGCAGCAGAGCAACCAGCTCTCCTCTCCCTGCCTTGTCTCTTCCACCCGAAGCAGCCCTCCTTCCTCTGCTCTTCTTCTCCACCGAGCAAGCAGCAGCTGCAGCTGTGCCTCTCTCCCTCCTCTAATTCTTCCATCCGAAGCAAAGGCAGCAGCTCTATTCACTGCTCGTTCTCCTCTCTCAAGCAACACCGCAGCATCTCCTCTCTCTTGATTTTTCTCTCCTCCGAAGAAACAAGCAAGCACCAGCCTTGGGTCTCTCCCTTTGCTTTTCTTCACCGATGGCAAGCACTAGCCTCTCTGCTCCTTTCCATTCCCCGTGTTCCTCCACCACCAGCAGCAGATCAAAGATCGGCAGAAGAAAAGGGGCACGCAGAGGAGGAGAAAAAGGAAGGCTGCAAGGGGAGGACCAGGCCCACGATGCCGCAGCTCTTGGGGAGCGCCGCCACCGCCCGGTAGCTGCGCTACTGCCTACCCGCAGCTGCGTCGCGCCCCACCGTCCTGAAGCCCCGGCATCGACCTCGCCGTCGCCCCGGTGCACGAGCTGCGCCCACGGCCCGGTCACCACGCCAGTACCGCGAGCTGCCGGCCTCAAGCAGAACCGCGAGCTGAAGAAGAGGATGACGTCGAGCTTCTGACCTGCTACCTCTCCGTCCGTGCCGCACCGACCTCGCCATCCTCGACGAACTCTGCAACCTTGGCCAAGCTTCTGCCTTTGGTCGCCTACGACCTGTTCGATGAAATGCCCGAACGTGCCCAAGCTTCTGCCTTTGGCCCACTGCTCAACCCCATCGGCACCGAGCTCGGCGATGACTACACAGCCGCCCCTCGGTGAGCACCGCACAGCCTCTCTGCCCTCGACCCTTTTGCTGTCCGGCGAAGTGGCTTAGCCCCGCCGATGGAACCTCCATGCGCCGGCCTTCGCCGTCGGTCTATACTGTTGCACAGGCATATCTGTTCGGCCTTCGCGCCGCTGCCCTTGTTTTCTTGCAGGTCACCAGCACGCACGCACTCGGCACAAAGCCGTAGCACAGCTGGCCGCTCACGCACGTGCATGGTCCTGCCATGGCCATGCCGCGGGCGCCACGAGCTTGCCGCCTACACACGCACGAGGCAAAGCCTCTCCATGTCGGCCGCACGCCGTGCTGCTCATGGCCGAGCAATGGCCATGGCGCCGCACGGGACCGAGCGGGCCGAGACGTCGTGCCTTTCTAGGCCGGCCGCACAGCACGGCCACGGGTGTTGCCCACCACCGCCGTTGCACACCTTGCGCGCATGTGCTCCACCGTGCACGCGCGCACACAAGAACGCCACGGGCATGGTCGCGCAATGCGCAGGACCGTGCCGTGAGCACACACGCATGCGCACACGCGCGCCGACGTCGCGACACGCACGCCATGGCGCGCCGCGCATCGCACACGCACAGGCCACACGCTCGGCCACATGTGCACGTGGCCGCAGCGGCCACACGAGATCCGAGCCAACGTGGCACTGCCACGTAGGCGCCACGTGGACTCCCAGTCAGCGTGCTGGGGCTGCACACTGACAGATGGGGCTCACGACTGACATATGGGACCCACCAGTGGGACCCACTGACTTGACCACTGACCGTTGACCGTTGATCGGTTAACGATGATGTCAACAAGGCCCATGCTGACGTCATCACCCCGGACCCCCTGGCTGACGTCATGCTGATGTAATCATGACACATGGCACTCTCACAGCCTACCATGTGGCATTACCAGGGGCTAACACTTGGACCAAACTGTTTATTAATTCCTTAAATCAATTAAAATGGCTGAAAGATCCTTGGACTCATAACTAATTCAATTTAATTTAGAAAAATATGAACTCTGGTTCATATTTTTCTATAAATGAAGCTCTTGCTGTTTGTAGCTAGTTTGGAGTTATTTGAGTCTTATTTGGTTCTCTATTGCATCTTGTTGCCTAGATGTAATGACGTGTATTTATTTTTGCGATGCTTCTTTCTTCCTTTCTCTAGACTACAAGCTTGGACTACATCAACATCGACCACCCAGGCTAGACTGAGGAAGAATGGAACGACAAAACAGGTGTCTAGTCACTCTCCATCATATAGAATCCTATTAGGCTTGCAGTAGAGCTAGTGCTTTGATGAATGAAATGCATGTCTTGAATTGCATAGCCTGTTTAATTAAGCCATGCCTTGATAATTTAAAACTTGATTCCTTGAAATTACCTAATCGAAACTAGCTACTTACCCATAGCTAGTTCCTTACTACTCAATCACATGCTATTTGTGTGATGATTGGGCATGTTTATGCCATGGATTGGTGATGGGATCCTTGACCACTCTCGGCGTGTGTTTTGGGTGAGTATACTCCTTGATGTGTTTTAGCGGGGAGCGAGCCAGGACGGTACTGTGGAAGTGCCTTGCCGGGAAGGAGGTTTCGGGACCTTCCCATACTTTGTACCTGTGGCGGGTACATGTTTGAGACTTGACTGAGGAGTTTGGTGGCTGGTCTGTAGTGGACTAGCAGTTGTACTGCGGTACACTTGAGGAGGAGAGTGCTCGCTCTCTGCACCCTAGGACCCGAGTTGGGATACCACCAGATACAGTATTTTAGTACAGACCACCCGCCTTGTATGGGCGGGGGACGGTTTTGGGACTGGTGGGAAGACAGCACCTGCCTGTAGGCGGATTGGCGGATCGTGTACGAGATGATGGACTCAGAGGGATTTAGCCCACGCTGGCCCCGTGGGCGGTCGTCACAGCTTCGAGGTCTACAGTCAGCGACGGTGTGCCCTGTGACTGAAGACATCCCCGGACTCGGAGAGGCAGGACGGTGCTGGCTTCCCACTAGCGCTCGGGCCGTTGGGTATAGTTGGATGGCTGATCCCCAGCCAGCTGTATCTCGGGTGGGTACAGCTGTACACCCTCTGCAGAGGTATGATCTATACGTATAGCCGCGTCCTCGGTTATGGACGGTACTGTGGTCTACCGCTATCCTGACTAGACTTTTCTTGTGCTTCTACCTTCCCTTTTCTTGATATTCCGGTCTTGGGGACCGCTGAGATGTGCAGGGGAGGGAGCTCTCACATCGAAATGTGTTGGGCCGAAACATGGGAGATGTTCCGGGTGTTGGTGCAGACTTCCTTGGTTGGGGCGAGGCCCCGGAGATGATTTGAAATAATCCTTGAATGCTTGCTGCTGCATAGGAAACCCACAGCCAAATATATAGAATCCATGCATATAGTTAATTCCCCCGATACCTTGGCTTGCTGCTATGGAGAGTGACTCGGCCTACCCGCTTCCCGGGTAGATGGTGGTGTTTCAGGAACAGACCCGGAGTACCTCACAGAAGACGAGGATTGGGAGGAGTAGGGCTTCAACCTATGCTCAAGTTGGCCTGAGGGATTGGAGTTTCCCTCGCTTCTACTTCGCTGCGCTTCGTAGATCTTTACTCTGTTTGATTCAGTCCTCACAGACTTGTACCGGCTAGGGCCGAGATGATGTATTGCATATATTCTTATGTTGGAACCTTGATGTTGTATGTATATATTACCCTGTGTGGTATGGATTTGTAACAGCTAAAACAGAGATTGCACGTGATAGCCGCTTCCTGGGACTATCACAGAGGTGCAGAGATTTGGATTCTCAGTTTTGGGAATTCGGGTCGTTTCAGCTGGTATCAGAGCCATACTTGACCGTAGGATGAGCCCTAGGAAATGGACAATAGTATAGGAGGCCTATAACTATTCTATTGCTATATATAAGCCTTGGACTATTCATCTTATACGAATACGCGTTGATTGATTACTCCCTTTCCTTGAAATTGTTATACTTACCTCCTTACCTTGATCTAACCTTCTAATTGATTTACTGACAACCCCTACACAACTCATTGAGAATAGATAACAACAATGGACAATTAGATGGCATCATCAAGAAAGTTTGGACCAATGTTTGACGCAAGCTAGAATCAACACTGATCTCATCTGCTATGGACATGGAGATTCAAGCTAAGGAACGGATAGACTTTAACCAAGAAGTGTTCATCTTGACTACCCCTGCAGACCTCTCAGTGCTAACTTTGGAATCACTATTGGACATGCCTTTAAGCTGTAGCTATTGGAAGCTACCTAGATAGCTGCCAAGAGAGCGCTACAACAAGTCTACACTCGAATGAGGCGTCAACCCAAGGACATACCCTATTGCCTCTTGCTTAGAGTGTTATGTGGACAAAAGAGCATTGAGGATGAAGTTTGGATGATCGCCCCATGTTTTCCATCTGGAAAAGGGGATTCCCATTTTCCTCGAACCACACCCTATGTGCATCCAAGGCTACCTAAGGCACCTGACGACAGAACAAGTAATATGGTGATTGGACCTTAGAAGAAGTCCGACAGCCTAGAATGGCTGAAGGAATAAGATCTACCCCTTATAAGGAGCTTAGTGCCGAAGAGGGCTACAACGAGAAGAACAAGCTGGAGAGTTAAAGCTTTAATAGCCTTCTCCCAGGAATTCTAGCTCAAGTTATGAAATGGGGTACATGCAAAAGTCACATTTGGGCATGTACATTTGGAGATGTAATTCTAACATTAGAAACCCCCTTATACAACTCTGACATACTAGTATGCCTCATGTTGACCTGGTGTAATCTTGGAGGTCTTAGGAGTCAGCCTCGAGATACACTATTGTTTGGTGCATTGCTTGAGTGATTGGATCTTCATGGTTTATGGATCTTATGCCTCTTATTGTTTGTGTGAAATGTACTGTATGCCCTTGTTTGTTAGCTAATATCTAGATGACTCCCTAGTAAGCCATTAGGACTTTACCCACAAGACTGTGAGATTGAAGACCATGGACAATGTCAACATTGAAGCAACAAGTCGCCCGACAAACAATCCACAAGAAACTTCCCTATATGATAAAAAGCAGAAGACCACTTGGTACAAGCCAGAATTTCTATGGTTTCATCGTATGCCGCCGGACGTCTCAAGCCCCCCATTGCAGGTGTCATCTTGGAAGCATATAATTGGTTAAGAATGATTGAGTATGGTGAGTCATTATTGGCGCTTTTGGAAAGAGCCAACGATTACCAATACTCAATCATATGGACAAGACAAAGTACTCCCTATGGGACACCAACTTGAAGAGGTAACATTCGAGTACTATATCTTCCAAGTCAACCTCTGCAATCACCTAAATTATGGAATTGTCAGCTTGAAAAGGAAGATGGAGTAGGGACCCAACAATAAGGGACCTCACTCTCAGATAAACTAAAGCAGAGACAAAGGATCTTGGAACTATCGTATTTTGGTATTAGAATATGGATACAAGCATCTCATAACGGATTCTGAGATGGAAGGGAAGTGTCTTCTAGCTTCATGCCACTTAGCAGTGATAGATGTCCCTCACGAGGATGTCGTTTGGATTTTTTTCTGAGATCAACACTGCAATTCTTGCGATCTATGCACTGATCCTCACAACGAAGATCACACATCATCTAAAACTATGAACAACCATCTTCATCAGTCCTATGCCAAGACATGAGAGCATCATTTTCCAGCCTTGTGGAAACAAGATATGAAGTACCAAAAGGAACAACTATCACTTGTCCTTCTAAACCGACAATACCCTATCATACACTTGGATGAGGCTAGACCATGGCGACAAGACTATGGTATCATTAAGATGTGGAAGTAAATGACTCCGTGATATGCAATACACGACCCAAAAGCATTGCTAACTCTTGTATATGGAATGGATGATCAAACTCAATGGATATAATGGTGGTATTACGTGAGTTGTCATCCTAGAGATACATAAGGAATTAAGGAACTTCCGCATTGAGGACTTTAATTGGAGACTAATTTTGGATAAAGAATCATAAGCTAAGTCTCCGAAGGATACGCCTAAACTAAGTGGATATCTAGTGGACTTTCTAAAAGAATTACTAAGTCTATAATTAGAATTGGATGTGAAGATATTGACCAACCTCAGACTTTGGAACAAACCCATAGTAAAGGGATCTTTCTGGACCCACACCAATGGATTAAAGGATTGAGAATCAACTCTGAGTACTTTTGAACATGAGTTTTGGGACCTAGTAGTTGGAACATTCCACTCTATTGGAAAAGAACCATGCTAAGAGTGTGTGGATTGCTGCTCACTTGAAGTAAGACTAAGTGATCTGTTTTGGAATTATAATTTAACTAGGCAAATACGAGATGCAAGTATTTTTCCAGGATAGTTACAAGGAGGAATACCATCAAAAGGAATGACATAATGGGATTTGTCAAGGATTGTGAATCACACCCAGGAATGACAAATGCCTAGTTTATCCCTATGAATGAGGAACAAGGAGCATATATGGAATTTTGTTAAATGACGATGGTATTCACTAAGGATAACTCCATCTATCCTGAGTTTGATAAAGAATACTAGCAATGTGCAAGAAGTACACCAATGGAAGTTACGGATGATAAATTGGATATCATATCAAGCAAGTGCAAATCTTGGATTGGAGAAATTTGCTATTCTCCATACCATCACTACCAAGGATATTGAAGAAGATGCCCCTAAAGGATTATGATGGAAGAGAAGTGACAATTCATAGTACCTGGTATCATTAGATAATTAAAGAGGTTGGATGCTAGCACAACGATTGGGACTTTCCCTAATGCGCTGGACCAACAAATGAACCAAATAAGGAACCTACAAAGTTGGTACGGATCTATGGGATTAAGATAAGTTTCTAGGCAAGAGGAATCGACCCTAGAGCTGAAGTATTCTACTGAATCTTACAAGATCCTATCTATGGAATATAAGTCTGACAGTCGGCAATACATAAAGTGCTAGGTACAAGAACAAACAAAGATGTTTAATGTGCCTCGAGATAGCTAAGTACAGGATTACTGCTATCTAGCCACTTTCATGGAATATCCGATGAAACATCCATCCCATAAAGATGTGGCGACGCTAACTCTTTGGAAACCATTAAGATGCAAATATGGACCATGAGAGAATTGTAAAACTCCGAATATGCCCAAGATGGGCATGTCATTAAGGAGAATGTTTGGATCAAATAGGGAAAAGCTAAGGAGTTCCAAAGACGGAATACCTACCAGAATCCTAACACAAAGATGAACCGTAGAGCCCAGGATCGAAAGGTTGGCATGAAATGGATCAAGAAATGTATTAACGAGCCAACCAAAATGGAATTTGAACATGATCCTCAAGGAAACTGGCTATCTCATTCATGATTCACCAAAAGCATTAAGGTACAAGAGGACAATGCTTGTGCGACATGAAGAAGAATGGTTGCACTACCTAGTCAACCGACAAGTAAGAATTCGAAATGGTAGCTAACCCATTATATCACTTTTGGACAAGGAGCTAGAATCGGAAAATACTAATGTGGTACAAGAGAAGATGATTGGGTACACGACAAGGGGTTGGATAAGAGCTTGTCGTATGCCACAACTCATAGCAATCATGACCCCGACTTTAGCTAGGAAATGTCAAGCTAAGTTGATCTACTGGATAATGAGTTTACGACTCCCTATATGTGAGCTTAAATGGGAGATCGTACCTTTATGGATTCAAGAGTACAATCAGACACCATGAAGAAACGGCCAAGGCCAGAAGGGATTTGGAACTTTTGGAATTTTGAACGAGTTTAAAATAATTAGCAAGAACTATGCTAATAAGAAGGATTTACCCTCGAGTAGAGGGATTGGTATATTTGAGGATTTCTCCAAGGGACATGGCTAGACAAGAGTTAAGGACTGCTGGAACTCTAGCTTCCAAGTGGAGTAATCAGAAGTAAGATTATACCCTACAGGCCATATGGATGAAGTGTTTCTGATCTCAAGATTCAGCCCTCTACAAGAAGGTCAATAATCTCTAACGCAAAAGCTCTTGTGCGAGCTCAATAATTGGAGTAAGGAGCTAAACCGGAACCACCTATTGGAATAATAAGAGTTCACTCTTTGTTCCATCCCAACTAAGGAAATGATGGAACTACCTTAAGAAGAGGTTCAACGAAATGCTTTGGATATGCATGACACATTGGAATACATGGAATAATTGGTCCAAATTTTGGGATTGAGCACGGAGTTGGAAAGAAGCTTTCCGGAAACTATGATGATTGTTCCCATTGCAAGATTTTGTGGATCAACCACACCGAAATCAACAGAGAAGTCGTCTGAGAAGCAAGACCAACCCGAAGAAAAACAGTACATCATTGTTGAAGAGATGGAAGATGCTTAAATCTCGAGGACGAGATTCTCTTAAGGGGGGAGGACTGTAACATCCTCAAATTTTGAGAGATGTTTATTGTGCTGGTTTTTGCTAAAATTTAAAACTTTTTGTTTGAATGTGTGGAACCATTTAAAACTTGGTCAAACATAGGGTCAACCCTCTATTCTTTCCCTCAAACTCAAAATCTAGTAATTAAATTTGTGCATTTAAATATAAATCATACTTGCACGAGTGATTTGGATTTTACTTGCTTTTATTTGGATCTCATGTGTGTGTTTGTATTTTGGATTAAATCCAAAATACAAATTAAAGCTAACATAATCTAATAAGAACCTAAATTGACTAACCTTGCACACGGACTGGTTCACAAGCCACCCCAGCCCGTCCAGCTATCTGCCTCTCTTTCTATTCATCTGTCAACCTGCTAAGCCAATCCGTCCTGCTCGATCTCGGGCACTATGGAAATTCCTACATGAATTACGACATTTATTTTCCGACTCTTCGAATTAATCTCTTGCTCATTAATTCGATTTCGGAAGTAGTCTAATTCATTTGTATAAAAATTTCCTTTGGCATAATCTGATCCATGACTAAATTTTCTGGGTTCTCGAATTAAAGCTTTGTTATTTAATTCGTTCCGGAAAAACAGTTTAATTCGTCTGTATCAAAAATTTACGAAATAAATTGTGACCAATTTATTTCAGAGGCTGAGGATATTCTGGCCCAAAAATCTAGGCCCATCTAAAGGCCCAGCTGGTCTAACCCTAGCCCTAACAATTTCCTATAAATACCTAACCCTCTCTCTCCCCTCCATTCATTCCCTGCTTGCGCCGCCGCCTCCCTTCCTTCCTCGCGCAGCAGCAGAGCAACCAGCTCTCCTCTCCCTGCCTTGTCTCTTCCACCCGAAGCAGCCCTCCTTCCTCTGCTCTTCTTCTCCACCGAGCAAGCAGCAGCTGCAGCTGTGCCTCTCTCCCTCCTCTAATTCTTCCATCCGAAGCAAAGGCAGCAGCTCTATTCACTGCTCGTTCTCCTCTCTCAAGCAACACCGCAGCATCTCCTCTCTCTTGATTTTTCTCTCCTCCGAAGAAACAAGCAAGCACCAGCCTTGGGTCTCTCCCTTTGCTTTTCTTCACCGATGGCAAGCACTAGCCTCTCTGCTCCTTTCCATTCCCCGTGTTCCTCCACCACCAGCAGCAGATCAAAGATCGGCAGAAGAAAAGGGGCACGCAGAGGAGGAGAAAAAGGAAGGCTGCAAGGGGAGGACCAGGCCCACGATGCCGCAGCTCTTGGGGAGCGCCGCCACCGCCCGGTAGCTGCGCTACTGCCTACCCGCAGCTGCGTCGCGCCCCACCGTCCTGAAGCCCCGGCATCGACCTCGCCGTCGCCCCGGTGCACGAGCTGCGCCCACGGCCCGGTCACCACGCCAGTACCGCGAGCTGCCGGCCTCAAGCAGAACCGCGAGCTGAAGAAGAGGATGACGTCGAGCTTCTGACCTGCTACCTCTCCGTCCGTGCCGCACCGACCTCGCCATCCTCGACGAACTCTGCAACCTTGGCCAAGCTTCTGCCTTTGGTCGCCTACGACCTGTTCGATGAAATGCCCGAACGTGCCCAAGCTTCTGCCTTTGGCCCACTGCTCAACCCCATCGGCACCGAGCTCGGCGATGACTACACAGCCGCCCCTCGGTGAGCACCGCACAGCCTCTCTGCCCTCGACCCTTTTGCTGTCCGGCGAAGTGGCTTAGCCCCGCCGATGGAACCTCCATGCGCCGGCCTTCGCCGTCGGTCTATACTGTTGCACAGGCATATCTGTTCGGCCTTCGCGCCGCTGCCCTTGTTTTCTTGCAGGTCACCAGCACGCACGCACTCGGCACAAAGCCGTAGCACAGCTGGCCGCTCACGCACGCGCATGGTCCTGCCATGGCCATGCCGCGGGCGCCACGAGCTTGCCGCCTACACACGCACGAGGCAAAGCCTCTCCATGTCGGCCGCACGCCGTGCTGCTCATGGCCGAGCAATGGCCATGGCGCCGCACGGGACCGAGCGGGCCGAGACGTCGTGCCTTTCTAGGCCGGCCGCACAGCACGGCCACGGGTGTTGCCCGCCACCGCCGTTGCACACCTTGCACGCATGTGCTCCACCACGCACGCAGCGCACAGTTGCTCCACGACCGAGCGCCGCCCCATCGCGCCTGGCCTCGCCATGGCCTCGCCGCGATGCGGGACCGAGCGACTCCGGCTAGTCGGGCGTTTCCACGCCACGGCCACACGCACGCGCCCACGCCGGCCACGTCGCGCCGCGACGCACTGGCCGTGCACGCGCGCACACAAGAACGCCACGGGCATGGTCGCGCAATGCGCAGGACCGTGC
Source organism: Alloteropsis semialata (assembly GCA_004135705.1). Lineage (NCBI taxonomy): Eukaryota > Viridiplantae > Streptophyta > Magnoliopsida > Poales > Poaceae > Alloteropsis > Alloteropsis semialata. The sequence goes on along the minus strand of CM014272.1, from coordinate 71,443,590 downwards.
CGTGAGCACACACGCATGCGCACACGCGCGCCGACGTCGCGACACGCACGCCATGGCGCGCCGCGCATCGCACACGCACAGGCCACACGCTCGGCCACATGTGCACGTGGCCGCAGCGGCCACACGAGATCCGAGCCAACGTGGCACTGCCACGTAGGCGCCACGTGGACTCCCAGTCAGCGTGCTGGGGCTGCACACTGACAGATGGGGCTCACGACTGACATATGGGACCCACCAGTGGGACCCACTGACTTGACCACTGACCGTTGACCGTTGATCGGTTAACGATGATGTCAACAAGGCCCATGCTGACGTCATCACCCCGGACCCCCTGGCTGACGTCATGCTGATGTAATCATGACACATGGCACTCTCACAGCCTACCATGTGGCATTACCAGGGGCTAACACTTGGACCAAACTGTTTATTAATTCCTTAAATCAATTAAAATGGCTGAAAGATCCTTGGACTCATAACTAATTCAATTTAATTTAGAAAAATATGAACTCTGGTTCATATTTTTCTATAAATGAAGCTCTTGCTGTTTGTAGCTAGTTTGGAGTTATTTGAGTCTTATTTGGTTCTCTATTGCATCTTGTTGCCTAGATGTAATGACGTGTATTTATTTTTGCGATGCTTCTTTCTTCCTTTCTCTAGACTACAAGCTTGGACTACATCAACATCGACCACCCAGGCTAGACTGAGGAAGAATGGAACGACAAAACAGGTGTCTAGTCACTCTCCATCATATAGAATCCTATTAGGCTTGCAGTAGAGCTAGTGCTTTGATGAATGAAATGCATGTCTTGAATTGCATAGCCTGTTTAATTAAGCCATGCCTTGATAATTTAAAACTTGATTCCTTGAAATTACCTAATCGAAACTAGCTACTTACCCATAGCTAGTTCCTTACTACTCAATCACATGCTATTTGTGTGATGATTGGGCATGTTTATGCCATGGATTGGTGATGGGATCCTTGACCACTCTCGGCGTGTGTTTTGGGTGAGTATATTCCTTGATGTGTTTTAGCGGGGAGCGAGCCAGGACGGTACTGTGGAAGTGCCTTGCCGGGAAGGAGGTTTCGGGACCTTCCCATACTTTGTACCTGTGGCGGGTACATGTTTGAGACTTGACTGAGGAGTTTGGTGGCTGGTCTGTAGTGGACTAGCAGTTGTACTGCGGTACACTTGAGGAGGAGAGTGCTCGCTCTCTGCACCCTAGGACCCGAGTTGGGATACCACCAGATACAGTATTTTAGTACAGACCACCCGCCTTGTATGGGCGGGGGACGGTTTTGGGACTGGTGGGAAGACAGCACCTGCCTATAGGCGGATTGGCGGATCGTGTACGAGATGATGGACTCAGAGGGACTTAGCCCACGCTGGCCCCGTGGGCGGTCGTCACAGCTTCGAGGTCTGCAGTCAGCGACGGTGTGCCCTGTGACTGAAGACATCCCCGGACTCGGAGAGGCAGGACGGTGCTGGCTTCCCATTAGCGCTCGGGCCGTTGGGTATAGTTGGATGGCTGATCCCCAGCCAGCTGTATCTCGGGTGGGTACAGCTGTACACCCTCTGCAGAGGTATGATCTATACGTATAGCCGCGTCCTCGGTTATGGACGGTACTGTGGTCTACCGCTATCCTGACTAGACTTTTCTTGTGCTTCTACCTTCCCTTTTCTTGATATTCTGGTCTTGGGGACCGCTGAGATGTGCAGGGGAGGGAGCTCTCACATCGAAATGTGTTGGGCCGGAACATGGGAGATGTTCCGGGTGTTGGTGCAGACTTCCTTGGTTGGGGCGAGGCCCCGGAGATGATTTGAAATAATCCTTGAATGCTTGCTGCTGCATAGGAAACCCACAGCCAAATATATAGAATCCATGCATATAGTTAATTCCCCCGATACCTTGGCTTGCTGCTATGGAGAGTGACTCGGCCTACCCGCTTCCCGGGTAGATGGTGGTGTTTCAGGAACAGACCCGGAGTACCTCACAGAAGACGAGGATTGGGAGGAGTAGGGCTTCAACCTATGCTCAAGTTGGCCTGAGGGATTGGAGTTTCCCTCGCTTCTACTTCGCTGCGCTTCGTAGATCTTTACTCTGTTTGATTCAGTCCTCACAGACTTGTACCGGCTAGGGCCGAGATGATGTATTGCATATATTCTTATGTTGGAACCTTGATGTTGTATGTATATATTACCCTGTGTGGTATGGATTTGTAACAGCTAAAACAGAGATTGCACGTGATAGCCGCTTCCTGGGACTATCACAGAGGTGCAGAGATTCGGATTATCAGTTTTGGGAATTCGGGTCGTTTCATGCTGGTTATGGCTGACCATGTCCCCTGCCATAGAAGGCTAAATTGCTTCTGCTTCGGGCCCCTGCCATAGAAGGTTGTACTGCTTAGGGTTCAGGGTTGTTGGGGACGACTCCGTCCTATTGGGTTCAGAAGCATGTTCGGGGTTTAGGTGTGACACCCCTGGTGTCACTATTGTAATTACAAACCTTAATGAACCTAATTACATTAATAATGGCATGCATCATCTCATAGTCATAGTGTCTTGTTTGTGCATGTATGTGTGTACGTATGGTCAAGTCAACTATTACGAAGTATTGTACTAAATTAGCTAGATGAGGATTCACGAGAGAAATCCCTTTGTCTTTGTCCAAGAAGGTTCTTAATTATCTCATAATTGAACCTTTGGACATAAAACAAGCTTTAGTTATCAAAATTCCCAATAAAAACCCACTTGAAAAGTGCCAATGCCGCTAGGACAGTAAGTTGCGGTGCTCAAGCTGATGGTCACCGCAACAACACGAGCCCTAGCAACTTAACCCATTCACCCTGCATGACCGACTGTTGCGGTGGTTTCCATGTCACCACCGCAATAGTCGGTGGTCTCGGGCAACAGTGAAAATCCTCTCTGGATCGACGGACTGTTGCGGTGGTTAATCACTTCTGCATCACCGCAACAATCCGTGGTGGTTTGGTCTTTTGTGAAATATACAAGCACCTAAAGTTGCGGTCCGAACCAATGCCACGACCGCAACAGTCGGTGGCCCGCGAATGTTGAATCTGACTTGTCGGCACAGTGTTTTCGACACCACAGACTGTTGCGGTGGGTGTCGAAAACACTGTGCCGACAACACCGCAACAGTCTGTCGCCAACAACCGCGCCGGCATGAGCCTTCCCGGCGACGGTATGGGCATCCGCGTCGCCGTACACACGTGCCCGGGCTCCCTCGTGACACGTGTGAAGCTCAGGCCGCGGTGGCGTGCCACGTCCGTGCGTGGAGGGCAGGTGAACCACCCCCGTCCTCCCCTTACCGTGCTCAACAGCCTCCTCCACCGGTTCATCGTGTTCACCCCACCATTTTGCGATTCATCACGACCAGAGCTCATCCATCACGTCCTCTCCTCGTCCGAACCCTTCCCTCCCTCAGCCAAGGCCTCACTTACTCGGGCTTGCCGAGTTGCCGGCCGCCATTGTAGTAGCCGGCTCGAGCTCGCCGTGACCACGTTCCCCTCGCCGTTTCTCTGCCTAAGCCAAGTCCCAAAATGGGTTCCTCGCGAGCTCGTGATCCTCCCCAGCCCACTTCCCTTTTTCCCCGCCCCCTGTAAGACCGCCGCCGGCCAAGCACTGAGCCGCGCTGGTTCTGTCCGAGTTTAAGGAAAAAGAGAAGAACTAGGGGTAAGAGTTTGGAAAGTATAAGGGGTTTGTTCCATAAGATTCTAGGGCTTGGGTGCAATAGATGTCTGAATAATGTGTTGCTTCCTGCATAAATGTGTGCTAGAGAGTGGTTTATTGTTTCCTAAATCCTAAACATGAGCTAAAAATGCCAAAACCCTTCTTGGATGGTTAGGCCATGGTTAATAGAGATGAGTTAAGCACGTAATTGCCAAAGTTACTCATAGCTTTGGGTAGGTTAGAGTTGGTTAAGTTAAGGGAGTAGGAAAAGTCATCTTAAAAATTTTACTTGTCAATCATATTTGTTAAATGTGTGAGTTCAGCCATAGGAACACTACTTAGGCCTAGTAGTCATTTGTAGTTGATAAATCTAGATTGAGCAATAAATAGGTCGGCCATAAGAAGTTTGGGCTGGCCAGTTGCCAGACCGGTCTAACCGGTCAGACCGGTTCCTGTGCAGGTCACACTTCTTAGTTATGGATATTCCTTAAATGATTGTTAAATGATACGAGTTGTTGTGGATAGTCTTATGATTACTTGCCTCTGCATTCCTGCATCTCATGTATACATTTGCATCTCGTGTAGATCACCCCATTACCGACGGCGTGTACGAGATCGAAGTCGAGCCCGAGGGCGATCCTGCCGCCGCCGAAGTGAACTACTCCACTACGCAAGACCCGGACCAAATTCCGGAAGGGCCCAAGGCCACCGGTGATCAGGAAGGCAAGCCCCGGAGCATAACCCACTGTGAAACTAACTCCTTACTTGTGCCTTTTATTGCATTTAAGTTTCGAGGAGTTGGTTGAAACCTTAGTTGCATGATCCCTAGGTACCTATGTCCTAATACTAGTATGTGTAGGTCGTATAGAATGCTATGCTTAATTACGACCGGTAGAAGTCGAGTGATTGTTTGGTCACTCGCGAGATATAGGTTTTACTTTATATCAGTTCATAAAGTTCGGCAAGCGGGGCTTGTGCGATATTCATGTTGGTTGAATGTCCCGCTTGCACAGGGAATGTTGGCTAAGGCATTGCTTGGGTGGCGTTGTTGGTCAAGCTTTTGAAGGTACTAATCGTATGCCGGGAAGTATGGTAAACTGGTAAACCTAGTACTTGATTCAAACTGACGTCTGACAGACACTTCCACTCCATTGGGCGAGGGGGATGATGGCGAGTGTAGCAGTGGCCGCGGCACAGGTTTGCCCGGGGCACCTGGGGTCCGTTGGGGCATGCACTCGGGTGGAGTGGGCTCTGATGACAGATGGCAGGGAGAGATGGGAACGGTTGCCCCGTAAGGTCCTGGGCGTCTCTCACGGGTCGTGCGATTAGGTTGTCCCATGCATGGTAAAATCAACTCGAGTTGTCCGTCCTTCGCGGTTACATGAAGCTGCTTGATCACTTGTCGCACATCAGTGGCTTGGCCAATGGGTTTCGAGTTG
>CM014272.1:71413044-71436027 GCA_004135705.1 Alloteropsis semialata | reverse complement strand
TACACAGTTGGTCATTGGTTCTCATCCTACTTATCCACCCGCGTTCCTGATCTCTGCCCCCAACCTTCAAACTAAAGCTTCAGAGGAACGGCCGGTACCATCTCTTTCAATCTGAAATGAAAAATTCAACAAGGAAATCCTTAGAAATGATATAACAACAAGAAAAATAGGCTGCCAGCAACTCTTTCATGTCTACAAAATTAGAGGTAATAGAAATAATGTATGCGAAGGTTAACAAGCACTACCGGAAATCCTCTCTTTGCCGAGTGTCAAGCTCTTTGCCGAGTGCACTTTTTCGGGCACTCGGCAAAGATTTCTTTGCCGAGTGCATTTCAAAAAACTCTCGGCAAAAATAAAACACTCGGCAAAGAAAATATTTGCCGAGTGTCAAAAAAATACACTCGGCAAAGAAAATATTTGCCGAGTGTCAAAAAAATACACTCGGCAAAGATTTCTTTGCCGAGTGTTTTTTGAAATGCACTCGGCAAAGAAATTCTTTGCCGAGTGTTTTTTTACACTCGGCAAAGCCATAATTAAAACCACATTTTGAAGTAGTAAATCAATTCAAATCAAAAAAGTTTTGAACTACAAAGTTGTATAACTTCTCAAGATGTAGAACTTTTAGTTTGGTCATTTCTTCATTCGATAAATTCATATGAATATTGTTCACAAAATCTATAACTCTCGTAGAGTTTCCTGAAACTATAAGAGAGATCTATAAGATTTGTAAACAATGTTACTCTCACTATATCGGATGAAGAAATGACATATATCAAAGTTGTAGATCTTCATAAGTTATACAACTTTGTAGTTTAAAACTTTTTAATTTGAATTTATTTTGCTAATGAAAAGTACGTTTGTAGTTCTCAAAATTTGAAATTTGAGTTTTTTCAAACGACCTCGGATGAAGAAACATTCAAAATAAGAGTTGTAGATCACAAAAAGTTACGAAACTTTGTAGTTGACAACTTTTTTATTTGAAATCATCTTGTCAACGATAGCTAAGTTTGAATGTTCTCAAATTTGAAATTCAAATTTTGTAAACGACCTCGGATGGAGAAACTACCAAAACAAGACTTGTAGATTTCAAAAAGTTATGAAAGTTTGTAGTTGACAAGTTTTTAATTTGAAATCATTTAGGGCCTCAAACAAGCAATTTACACTCGGTTTAGTATAATATGGTAGGAATCAGAAGAGTTTCTAATCACAAGTGAGAGTGTGGTGCAGTGGTGGAGGACGTTACACGCGAGGGAGAGGTCACGAGTTCGAATCCCGCCAACCGCGTAGCAAGCAAATTTTTCGCGAAAAATGCCGCGACTTGGCCGAGTGTTTTTTTGCTATTTGTTTTCGATTTTTTTGTGCTCAGGATTCACACACTTTGCCGAGTGTTTTTTTGGCACTCGGCAAAGGCTGCAAAGCCTTTGCCGAGTGCCCGACGCGTAGCCCACGGCAAAGGCCTCTTTGCCGGCCGAGCTTTGCCGTGTGGCCTTTGCCGTGGGCAGCCCACGGCAAAGTCTTTGCCGTGGGCAAAAGGAGCTTTGCCGTGTGCATCTGGCACACGGCAAAGCCGGCGAATCCGGTAGTGAAGGAAAACTGACGTACCAAATCATATCATCAACTGTCATAAGGCTCTGGAGATGAAGTAAACAGATTATGCAGTTTTAGAGGTTTCAGCAACTTTTCTTCCCACAAGGTAAACTGAAGTCTTGGCACAAAATCTGGGAAGGCGTGCTCCAGTAGGTTCTGCACTCCTTCATATGTATACTTGCCAGTTGGACTTTTGCCTTTGTGCTCCATACAGTGGTGTGTGACATGACGGTGAAGCACCATCAAACTTCTTTCGTCTCTGGTGTAGCGCCCACCACGGTAATTTAACCCATTGCTTAACATTTTGTCATTCTGAGCGATATCATACCAGTGGTCTCCTGGTTTCATGTATGGACCGGCTGCTCTTGTTAATATTGATGATGCAAGATTAGCATGACTCTGATCAATATGTGGCATTTCCTCGATAAGAAGTATATAGATCTTAAGAACAGCTATTGCTCTGGTGGTGGCAGGTAACAGCGACAAGTGATTGGGCAATAAGTACGATTTCTCGCAGGAACCATCCACCATTTTGTCTAGAAGATGCTGAAATCCTCTAGGAAGTTTACTGGCCACCTCATTGCCATATATTTCTGTGATTATAGAAGATATACAACTCTTGAGATCAGCATAGTTTTTGTTAACGCCTTCTTTGGTCAGAGCTGTTATTTTTTCCTCTGATAATAAAAGAACACCTTCGCTGGTAGCCAATATGTTGTCCTTAACTATTGGCGAACAAATGCACTTATTTGCTATATGTTTAGAATCGACTCTTTGCAGCAAGGATCTGAAAGACCTTTTAGCAACTTCTGTTAGCATGTAGGGTTGCGCTGAACTGGGTTGGATTAAGTTGTAATCAGAGTCAGAGCTTAGGTCAGGAACCTTGATAAGTATATCATTCTTTCTGAAGTAATCTATGGCCTTCTCACACTTCTCTCTTATTACTAGTTCAGCTTCAGATTTAGTGAACCTACAGAGGTAAGAAGAACAGATATCAAATCGCACAGTCGTGTTTCTATTCCATTACAAGTCCAAGCTGTATTGAGATGAGGAAAAAACTGTGCACTAACAAACATATTTTTCAAACTGGGTTGCACAAACATGGAAATCCAATTCCATTTCTGCTCTGCATTCAGTTAACAAAAACCAACAGAATACCACTAGGCACTGGAATAGTATGTAGGTTCAAAGATTGAAGCAGTACGTGTGATTTCACAACTATCTCACTATGTTGTAATCAGAAACAACCCCAGTCTGAATATTGCAGTTATAGACTACCTCACCCTGAATACTGCAATCAGAAAATATCAAATACCACACTCTAAATGTTGCAATTGAAACTACCTCAGCATGCCAATTAACATGACATCAGATTAATCCAGTTCAGGACAATGCAGATCGCATGAGATGCACATTTATCAGCACATAGGAACGGATAGTAAGCAAGTTAATAGTTATAGAATCTGCAGTCAGGGCAAGAACCTAACGCCCACATCAACCATCGTCACAACAGTAAACTATTTTTGGGTGCTGCAAGTGACTCAGAAGACAGCAATAGAAATCGCAATTCAGATGCTGTGCAAATTCATTTTTCGGGTGGGGAATTGAATGGGAAGATGTAAGCTAAAGTATGTCAACTTCGCTGTGAATAGTAACAACCAGATTCAAATTCAATGCACTGATGCTGTATCAAACCCTCTACATTGGATGCATTTCTGATGCCAAAAGCAGTGAGGAGGCCTCACCTTGGAGTTTCGTGGGTCGCTGCTTGACCAGTCCCTTCGTCAGTCGCTGCTCCACCCGTTCCTTCGCCAGCCGCTGCTCCACCCGTCCCTTCGCCAGCCGCTGCTCCACCCGTGGAGAATGAGAAGGACGGTGAGTACAGCCACCCTGTGGTGCGCGGCAGGGAGATGGCCCCAGCGAGACCCGCGCATGGCAGGCGGCGGTGAAGCGGGTGTTCTGACGCAGACGATGCCGCGTGTGTGAGCGACCGGTACTCGGCGCGTTGATCAACTCTTCCGGATGTCGCCACTTGACATATAGAACGGGGCTGCGAGTTGAAGGAGCAGATTTCGACGTCGGGAGCGGTGGCTCGGTAGGGATTCGGAGGTTGCGTAGCGGAAGCTCTGACGCCAACGGCGGAGGCAGTGGGGCTTCGGAGGTGGCGTGGAGGAGGCGCTGACCCCCACGTCGGAGGCGGCGGCGCGGTGGAGCTTTGAAGGTAGCGAGGCGCTAACGCCGACGTCGGTAGCGGCGCGGCGGGGGCGTACGGGAGGGGTGGGGGTGGAGGTAGAGCAGACGGCGGAGTTGAAGCGGGCGGGACGAGGAGGTGTCGAGGAAGAGCACGCGTAGGCAGCGCAGGTAATGCGGCGAGGGCACGCCGCGACAGGAACCGCAGCAGCGCCGGCGCCGCCTTCATTTTTCCCCGGCGACAGCTGTCGGACCTTCCACCCGCGCTCCGCCGCGCCCTCTCCCTCTCTCTCTCTCTCTCTCGATCACCAATGCCGTGTCAATGCAGCCTTTCACGAGGAGGGGGAGGAGCAAGACTGCTTTAGAACCCCGGCCGTGTCAATGCCGGCCTTGTTCGTTTTTACTGTTTCCGGCCGGGATTCAGGCCCGATCCACGTGGGTCATCCCGGCCTGGATAGAACCCCGGCCCACGATTTTTTTTTTGTCTTGTTAAGTCCGGCGAGGGTGATTTCCCGGCCCACCCCGGTCACTTCCCTTCCACCGCCCGGGAACTCTCCCCTGTCTCATTGCCGTGGGAAAAACCCACGCCGCCACGTGAGGGAAGGGAGAACGTGAGGCGGCGCTGCTCTCCGCGCGGTGGCTGCGGCCTCTCCAGGCGACGGCGGCATCTCTGGGCGACGGCTTCATCTCCGGGCTGCAGTGTTGAAGCCAGCGCATCACGGATCCGTCCGCCCCACACGACATCCCCGGCGGTGACGTGTTCCGCGAGGGGCACGGTAAGTCCGGCGGCGGCGGCACATCTGCGGTCTCCCCTCCGGCGTCCATCCGCTCGCGCCGGTAACCATGTTGCTCTCCACTTTTTTCTCCTCTGTTCTCGTGTGTTAGGTTTTTTCACGTTTCTTGATTTGAGTTATATGCTCTCCACTTTTTTCTCCTCTGTTCTCGTGTGTTAGGTTTTTTCACGTTTCTTGATTTGAGTTATATTATAGGGTTCTTGATTTCGGCGATAAATTAGTTTCTAGTTAGTCCAAGTAGTTCTCCTCTTCATCAGGTTCCTTTGAATCATTGTTAAGTAGGCCCCTTTGCTTCAGTCCAACTTTGATTTTCGGAGTTTAGCTTCATCGATTTGCTTCTGTAAATGAGTAATGTCAGTATCTCTAGTCTGGATCTGGGACTGGAACTTTTTTACCATGACCTCTAGAGCAGTAGTATCTCTACTCAACAACAAATTCTGCTGCTCGTGTATTTCAGAAAGCAAGCGTTAATCTTGAGGAGATGCTGCTACTGGCTTAGTTTTTTTTTTTCTCTATAAGCATGCTTTGTAAGCTCCTCTATGACAAGCTTATCAGCTTCTTGGATCTTGTCAGGGTCATATTGGGGTTGCTGAGATAGTGACCATGCAGAGTTGATTGCTATGCTATGCAGCCTCCCACATGGTTTCAACTTCGTGCCGACCTGCACTTATCTGAAAATCCTGAGCTGTTCTAAACTGACTGACAAAATCTGTTCATGGATTGCATTGCTGAGTTGGTTCAAACTGATACTCTGATAGTACAGTATGTAGCAGCTCTCGGACTGACTGCCAATAGGTTCAGGTACATGCGTAGATTGCTATCAGAGATTACGTTTACATGACTGCCAATAGGTTCAGGTACATGCGTAGATTTCTATCAGAGATTACGTTTACATGATGTGGTGTCCAGGCACTAAGTGCAGACTCACTAGAATGCAGTTGCAACCTGGAACCAATTTACGTTTTATACTGAAAAGAAAATGAAGGCACCATTACCTTAGAGCCATTATGAATCAAACAACCAGTTTTGTTTTCAGCTTCTAAACTCTAATGCAGTAACATATGCTAAATATACGAGGTAAGTGAGGCAAAAGTTAGGGAGTCAGCTAGTTATCTAACTAGCTTTGTTTCAGTTACTACAGAAGCCAGGGAGTCGGCTTGCAGTAGGGGTGTTAGGGGTAGTAGTAGCAGCTTAACTGAGGCAAGAATATCTGAGGTAAAACAGAGAAAGATCATTAGTGTCATTCATGTTGTTGTATCATTAACAAATCATGCTTGTACATTCAGTCACTTTCAACATGTATACTGTATGGTTCAATTGGGCTTTCCACTCATTTAACTATAACATTCACTAGTCGTGGTCTGTTAATTGGTACCGATGCATGTAAGTTCAACTCCTGAAATGCTCGAGTATTTTCTTCTGTAGCAATCTGAAATGTTTGTCCTAACTAGCTTCGTTCAGTTACTGCAAAATTATTGAAAAGATACTCAATAATTCAGAGGAACATAAAATTAGATATGATATGTAACACTGTTCCATTCAAAACAAAATATCTGTAAACTTACTAGAGAAGACCAAGCATACTTTGTAGTGGCGTAGTGCTACGTGAATTTTCATGGATAACAACACTTGTTCAGTTGAGTAATTTGCACTCTTGTTATTTGATACATTGAAACAGGCACCCAAAAAGCAAACACACGCACATAATCTTATATGATATTACATGGTTAATGATGCTCCTGCACTTGAATTCAGCTATTAGTTCCTGTAGTTATGTTGCTTAGAGACGGCCAGGGTGAAACCATTGTAGGTCAACAAATATTTTATTGTTTTCATCACAGCTGATTGCTTCATGTGTATTTTAGCTGTTCCTTCTGAATATCTATGAGTACTGAGCTGCTAGATCCAGAACTAATACATGTTTGATATTACATGGTCGATATTGTAGGAAGCTTCCAAGATCACGGCTGGTAGCATGGTGTGGTACAAGAGTATTATTGCATACATCAACTCAATTACTTCTCAAAGCAGCAAAGAGTGAAGCAGAGAGCTTGTGTTTTGATTTATCTTAATTATAAATCAGGTGGCTTGTTCAGCTATGTGGGACAATCAAACTACTGCATTTCTTTTTATTTACATAGGAAAAACTTGTCCATTCACAGGTTCATGCACTTCTCAAAGTGATTGATCACCTGGTAGAATGATTTTAATGAGAAAACAGATATATGCATACATAATGCTCTATATTTCTGTGTGTGAGATGTCAATATGCTGGAGTGCTCATCTTGCAAACCTGTAATGAGCCTGTTCTGAATGCTTGTATTTCTCTGTGTTATGATTTTTTTACTCTGCACCAGAAGGTTTAACCCAAGGTTTTCCATAAGACAGTGATTAGGATTAAACCCCAAGAGGGATTGGGTGACACCACTGGGTTCCACCCAATGTCTGGTTTATATTGACCCCTGGGAGCCGAACATAGTTATGTGGGTTGTCCGACGGGAGTTCGCCAAATTGGGCAGGCCCAGAAGCCCATGATGGTGAGAGTGCACAGCCCACTGGGTTCATCAGGGAAAAAACACTTACGCAGATAAGAGAAGCTTTCTCAAGCCCATCTGCGGCCAATCAATCACCTCGGTCCCTTTTCTTCTCTCTCCCCGCTCATCCTCTTCCTCAAAGCTGATGGAGCTCGAACCCACCCCCCCCCCTTCTTGCTGCCGTGCAGTGGCGGAGCTCGCTAAGAATTTTAGGTGGGGCGGATTATGTGGCAAATATAAATGGTACTTCCTCCGTATTTGTCACCATTGTTTTTTCTAAAACGTTTGATCTTTTATCTTATTTAAAATTTTATGCAAAATAAAAAAATAAGTCATGATAAAAAGTCAACGTCGATAAATACTCGATACGGAGGTAATACTAACCAGGGCTAGTTCATGTAGCATTGCAAACTGAATTTTTTTTGCGACCGTGCCTTAGCACGTATTTCATTAAGAAAAAAGCAGTTTACAAACATTGCTTGATACAGGCCAAACAGAAGTTGACCTACCCAAGCGCACAAAGGACTAAAAGCAGAGAAAAAACTGAAAACGACCATTAAAACCAACGGCCAACAAACAAGCAAAGCAATGACCACCGGCGGAAGAGGGACCCCACAAAGCCCTTGAAGCCCAACCAGACGACATGGATCATCTGAACCTACACGAAGAACAACACCACCGAAGCTGAAGACCATGACTACCAAGCAACCTGAGGGTGGCCAAGCATCCTCCTGAAACAGAAGCACCATAACGGCAAAGCATCCGTCGGAGACGACCAACAAGCACCACGACGGCAAAGCATCCGTCGGAGACGACCAACAAGCACCACGACGGCAAAGCATCCATCGGAGACAACCAACACGCAGCGCACTAGGCGGCAAAGCATCCGCCAGTGCAAGGGTGGCAAAGCATCCGCCAAGACGAAACGAAGGGCGGCAAAGCATCCGCCAAAGCAGTCGCGGCTCCAGCAAGCACGGTGATGATGTGTCAAAGCAGCACAGGCAGGCATAGGGCTGTCAAAAAAGCTCGAGGATCGTGAGCTACTCGAACTCGGCTCGCTAAAGGCTTGATTCGATATCGGTTCGATTGCCAAACGAGCCGAGCTCGAGCCTACTCGCGAGCTCGCGAGCTTTTGCGAGCCGAGCTCGAGCCTTCGATGAGCTTTTTATTTACAGCTTTTATATACACTATGTATGTTGGACTGCTAATAATCTTGTGGCTAGCTTCGAACTCCAAAAGTATAAGGCCATGAAATCTTAATTTGACATGGTCCATACTGTGACACCCCTGGTGTCACTATTGTAATTAAGAACCATAACAAACATTAATTAAATCATTAATGACATGCATCATTTCATAATCGTAGTGTTTTGTTTGTGCATATGTGTGTATGTGTGGCCGAGTTAACCATCATAAGGATATAAGGAGTAGTTCCACAAAAGTTCGAATTAAAAACCCATTTAGAAAGTGCAAAATTCGCAAGGACAGCAAGTTGCGGTGCCAGAGGAATGGCCACCGCAACAGTCGGTGCTCTGAGGATTTAAGCCTATATCTTGCTAGATTGACCGAGTGTTGCGGTGGTTACCCATTACCATGACCGCAACATTCGGTGGTTAGGGGAAACAGTGAAGTTAGCCTCTGGATTGACGGACTGTTGCGGTGAGGAACACCACCGCAACAGTCGGTGGCCCGCGTCATTTGGATTCGAACTTCATCGGCACAGTAACCTCGACACCACGGACTGTTGCGGTGGGTGTTTTACCCCACCACCGCAACAGTCGGTTGCCAACAACCGCCCTGGCATGGGCCTTCCCGGCGACGGTATGGGCGTCCGCGCCGTCGTACACACATGCCCGGGCTCCCTCGTGACGCGTGTGAAGCTCAGGCCGCGGTGGAGCGCCACGTCCGAGCGTGAAGGACTGGTTCAACCACCCCGTTCGTTCATTTACGAGCCGTCACTCCTCCGGCCGAATCAACCACCCTCCACCTCGCCATTTCTCGATTCTCCGCGTCCTGAGCTCCATTGCCTCTCCAGCTCTGCTCCCAACTCCTTGCCTCCCTCAGCCATGGCTCCCCACGCCGGGAATTCGACGTTTTCCGCCCACCATTGTTGAGCTCGGCCGGAACTTGTCCCCTCCCATGGACAGCCACACACACGCCACCTCCACGCAAATGAATGCCTCCTCTAGCTTTCTCGTGAGTTCGTGATTCTCCCCGGCCCTTTTTCCCTCTTTTTCCTCCACCAAAACGGCCGGAACACCCCCCACCGGCTTCCACTGGAGCTGAGCTTGGTTCTGCTCGAGGTGGAAGAAGCGAAAGGACCCCAAGGTGAAAAGTTGGAAACCTGAGAGGGGTTTTCTATAGATTCTAGGACCTAAATGTAATGCTTATGGTAGTACTTTAGGTATGGGTAAGTGTTTAAGGATTTAGATATATTGCCTTGTGATCTTATGCACGAGCCAAAGCTACAAAACCGCCTGTGTTGGTTTTGCTATAAACAATAGAGTAGAGTTAAGTACTTAATGGCCCAAGTTATTCATGCTTTTGGTAGATTTGAAGTTAGTTAAGTGAAGGGATTAGGAAAGCAATCTTAAATTTTTGCTTATCAATCATGCTAGCTGAATATTTGGGTCCAGCCATAGGGGCAATACTCCTGGCTAGTAGACACTTATAGATGTTCTAAGAAAATGGTGTAGTAGTCAACTCGGCCGCAATACTTTGATTGGGCTGGCCAGTTTGCCAGACCGGTCTAACCGGTCTCCAAAACCGGTCAGACCGGTTTCTGTGCGGGCTGCTTTTATTAATTGTTGTGCTCCATGTATGCTTGGCTAGTGATGCAAGTTGTTGTAAGTATTTTTGTGTAGTTGATCGCTTACGCATTCATGCATCTCATGCCTACATTTGCATCTCATGTAGAGCACACCATTACCGACGGCGTGTACGAGATTGAAGTTGAGCCCGAGGGTGATTCCGCCGCCGCCGAAGTAAACTACTCCACTGCGCAAGACCCGGATCAAAATCCGGAAGGGCCCAAGGCCGTCGCAGATCAAGAAGGCAAGCCCCGGAGCATAACCCAGTTTACACTAACTCTTTGCTTGTGCCCTAATTTTGTGCATTTAAGTTTTGAGGAGTTGGTTGAAACCTTAGTTGCATGATCCCTAGGTACCTATGCCCTAATACTAGTATGTATAGGTCGGATAGAATGCTATGCTTAATTAGGACCAGTAGAAGTCGAGTGATTGCTTGGTCACTCGCGAGATATAGGAGTTTACTTTATATGAGTTATGATGATCGGCAAGCGGGACTTGTGCGATATTCATGATTGGGTGAATGTCCCGCTTGTACAGAGAAAGGTGGGCTAAGGCATTGCTTGTGTGGCCTTGTTGGTCAAGCTTTTGAAGGTACTAATCATATGCCGGGAAATATGGTAAACTGGTAAACCTAGTACTTGATGCAAACTGACGTCTGACGGACACTTCCACTCCATTGGGTGAGGGGGATGATGGCGAGTGTAGCAGTGGCCGCGGCATAGGTTTGCCTGGGGCACCTGGGGTCCGTTGGGGCGTGCACTTGGGTGGAGTGGGCTCTGATGGCAGACGGCAGGGAGAGATGGGAAAGGTTGCCCCGTGAGGTCCTGGGTGTCTCTCACGGGTCGTGCGATTAGGTTGTCCCATGCATGGTTAAAATCAACTCGAGTTGTCCGTCCTTCGCGGTTACATGAAGCTGCTTGATCGCTCGTTGCACATCAATGTTCTTAGGCCAAAGGGGGAAAATGTTTGTTAGATGAGAAACATGGGTAATATGTTAATCAATTGTTTGTCAACATTGATTGTGGTAGGATAGATTGGCAAACCTAGTAATGGTTAGTCACATTTTAAACTTGGCTAAAATCTTGAAAATAGAATTAACTGGTAGGTGCTTTTGGCAAAACAAACCCCAGAGCCATAAAGCCTTACATGTCTAGAATTTATCCTTGGTCGGGTAAGTCTTGCTGAGTAATTAGTACTCAGCCTTGCTTGTGGCTTAAATTTTCTTGCAGATTGTGATGGCTACGATCCAGTTGCTGCTTTGACTTGGCCATGCACTTTGCCTGACAGCTGAATTGTGGAGCGGGTGCCGTCCGAGTCCGACTCGGGCCGCGGTGATTAGATGTTGAGCGAGGGCTCCGCTTAATGTCTTTTGTTCCGACGTTTAGACTTCCGCTGTATATAACTCTGGTTTGTAATAACTAAAACACCTGCACTGTATTTGTATAATTATCTACGCGAACCATGTGTTGTAAAATTTGCGATGAGTTGTACTGCCTGAGCCCACCTTCGAGTGGGACTGCTGCTATTTCGTTTCGGTCGAGAGAAAAATGTGGTGTAATCGGGAAGGAATCCAACGGATTGCACGATTAACTCGGTTTAGGGGCGTGGCGCACTGCTGTGATAGTGGTCCCATGCTCCTAAGCCAGATTAATTGGGGCGGTCTGCCACAGCTGGTATCAGAGCCGAAAAATAGGCAGCGGGTGCTACAACAAGTCTTAAAATGTTTTCTTGATGTGCAAAACTTAAATATGGACTTAGGAATTCGTTGGTTGCGCTAGGGTTTGAAAAGAATAAAACGTGAGCCCTAGGGAGAATTATGGGTACATCTAGGTGGCATAATATGTACGTATATGACTAACTTCCAGCACATTACTTTTCTGTACCGACGACCCCAGGTGAGTAAATGGTCGCCCATTGCCAGAGGGTGTGAATACTGGACGCTGTTCCCCAAGCAGTGGCTTACTTGGGGTGCAGTCAATATAACATTTTACCGGTGTTATAATGACTGTAGTACTTTTACTTATTGGTTGAACTATTGCTTCTATAGTGAGCAGCAGGGTGTGGTCATCATATGTGGGTAACCGCATATGCGTCACCCATGTGGCGTGAGGTACATGGGAGCTGTTTGTGAGTGCTGGCACAAATGGTTCAGTGATGAATATTTTCTGTAGGTACGCTAACCACGAGACCATAGGTGGTGTGCTCGTTAGACTTACGACTAACTATTATAGGGAGAGACGTATATATGTGCCACCGATGCTAACCCCGTAAGTCCAAGAATACTTGGCAATTGTTTCTTTTGTAAGGACGAATAGGTCGATCATTCATGCATCATAATCATGCATAAATGCATAAATTGTGGGTAAGGGATCAAACTACGGTGGGGCCACCAACAAGAAAATCTTGCACTCACTTAAAAATATTCTACATCGTCCTTAGATGGAAGCTTTTGACACTACCACTAGAGCGTCATGTCGGTTTTGTCTTTGTATCGAATCTATCTACACTTAAAGTATTTGATGGGTCTGGTACATTTGTACTCAAATTTGTCCTGGTTGTTGCTTGCTTTCAGATGGCTGGTCCGAGCAACCGTACCATGCACATCGACAACCAAGGGCACTATCACTCCACGTGCCTCCATTTGGGGGATTTCCCGTGCTTCTATGGGAAACCGCGCAACGTTGCGGGTACACCGAACCACCCCGCTACGTTGGAGTACCTCACCACGAGTGGAATGTGATGCAATTTGAAGTCACAATCACCATTCCAAGCCCACCTGGAGTGAGGCAAGAAGATTTGGTGGTGACAACACGGTCTCATTCTTTCTTGCCCGGTTGTGAAATGGTGGCACAACAGGCATTGTTGCAGTTTGGACAGCAGCACCAAATGCAACTCCACCACACTCCTGCAGCCTTGTTTCCACCACTACCCGGCAATGCCATCTTGTGGTGGGATAGCAGGGCCACAGTTCATGATCCTACCATTATCGCCATGATTGACTATGGGAGAGCATCTGCTGATCTCATAGAAACGCTCAACCACCAGAACCGTTCGGTGGCTGTAGCCGCTCAAACTCTAGCTAATCAAGTGAGGGACTTGGAACAACAAGTCCATAATCTCAATGAGGAGCTAGTTGAGCAACACGAGATAGTAGCTCAATTGGAGGACGGCATGAATGAAGCTCAAGAAGTGATTGCTCAGTTACAGCATCCTCCCCTAGCGCCTGTACCTCCAGAGCTACCCATACAGGGTGAGTCAGGATTGGATACCGTTTCGGGCCTACCGGTTCAGCTGAATGACCCTGCCATGTCGGATGGAGAAGGCTCAGTGAACCAAGCACCACCTCCTAACGGTGGAGGTGATGGGTCCGACGACGAGGAAGATCCAGAGGAGCTTTACCCTGTGGACTCCGATTAGATGATGTGTTAGGAAATGAATCTCTTTTGTGTCCATAAATGTAATCCTTGGGCTCATGGTAGACTTTTGTTCTGCTACAAGGATGGTGTAAGTTACTTCATGGATATTGTATATATGCCGCTAGTATGAAACAACCATCTATGTATATATACTAATTTCAACCTTGTTGCAACAAGCATGTCCTCAATTTTACATATAGTAACCGATGTTTTTCGCATGGGGCATGAATAATAAACTTGTGCAAAACTTCATAATCTAGGTCCTATCCAAAATTCAACTCCTTTGGAGTGAGGCAACAAAAGTTATGGTTGAATTACCAAAACTCAGTGAGCACCGCAACAATTGGCCTGAAAGCACCGCAATAGTCGGTGGCCAGAAAACTTAGGCGGGAAAATTCAAATTGAATCACAGCAAGTTGCGGTCCGGACCAACTGCAACGACCGCAACAGTCGGTGGTCCGGACGAACAGTAAAGTTCGTCTCTGGATTGACAGACTGTTGCGGTGCTACACATGACAGACTGTTGCGGTGCATATGACATGCACCACCGCAACAGTCGGTGCCTAGGACATACAATGCATGAAGCTACTGGAATGACCGACTATTGCGGTCGTGTTCAAGAATGAGGGACCGCAACAGTCGGTGATCATCAGCTTTACCGAAAACTACCACGAAAATTTTGAACTTCACAACTTTTTCAATTGGAAATAGTTGAACCCCGAATACCAAAAGAGTTAGCTAATTATATACGCTCTCTTTTGGCAAAGAAGGGAAATTTTTGGGTAGTCTCTTAATTGCCCTTAGCAAGCTAGAATCACGCTTTTCGATGAATGGAATGATGTTTGGTACTAACATTACATAGAATATTTCTCATGGTTGCTAGTACCCTTTTATCATCCTTTTGTTTTTATCATTCCAAGAAATGCATGACTAATGTGAGCTATGAAACAATGCAGGTGTTGCAAACTCCCGGTGATGGTTTACCTGCTCCGCCACCTCTGCCTACCAATGTCTCGGAACTATTGGCTATGCAGACGGAGCTACTTCGGCGATTGATCGAAGCCCAAGTGAATCAGCAACCACATGGAGGACATCACAATCCCCATCCCCACGAGGCAACTTACTCGGACTTCACGAGTACACAGCCACCTCTGTTCTCCAGGACGGAGGATCCTCTTGACGCTAATGCTTGGCTCAGCAACATTGAGTCCAAGTTTGCTTTGCTGGTGTCCCCGTGCTCAGATGCTAACAAGGCTCGCTTTGCTGCTCAGCAATTGCGAGGTTCGGCTCGACTCTGGTGGGACAATCATTATGCAATGCTCCTGGCTAATCATGTGATGACTTGGGAGGAATACAAGACTGCCTTTCGTGCTCACCACATTCCTACTGGTCTGATGGACCGTAAGCTGAATGAATTTCTTGCATTGACTCAGGGCACCCGCAATGTGCTACAGTATGCCCAGGCTTTTAATCAATTGGCACCGTATGCGGGCTATCATATTGATACCGATGCCAAGAAGCAAGATTGTCTCCGCCGTGGCCTTAGCTCTAAGCTTAAGGACAGGCTTTCTTTGGTCAAGGCTGATAGCTACTCTGATTTGGTAAATATGGCTATCACCCAGAAGGATAGCATCAATGCTCATAAGGCTGAGAAGAAGAGGAAGGCCCCAGTTGGCCAATCTAGCTCCGCACCACCTAAGTTTCGCTTGGTCCAAAAGAATCCTGCTCAGTCTTATCAAAGGGCCCCTTAGCCAGGGTCATGGATCATTAGGCCTCCACAGCAGCAAATTCAAGCACAGCAACAAGTTCAGGGGTATCGTGCTCCATTTCAGGGGCAACAGCCGCCTCGTCCCACTAACGCCCCTTGCTATAATTGTGGTAGGCCGGGCCACTTTGCCAGAGATTGCAAGTTTCCCAAGCAAGGTGGGAACAATGCCCCAGCTCCACCCAATAATAACAAAGGCAAGAAACAAGTGGCAGTTGTCAGGCAGGGCCGCCTCAATTTCACCACTATGGATGAACTCCCTGCTGGTGCTCCGGTGATGTCGGGTATTTTCTCTATCCGCAATGTGCCTACTTATGTGCTATTTGATTCTGGAGCGTCTCATAGTTTCATGAGCAATAGACTTGCTGCCAAACATAATTTTGTTTTTGTGCACACTACTCAACAATATGTCACCTCTACACCTGGTGGTAGAATCGGGTCACATCAAATTGTGAAGAATATACCTCTTCAGTTGGGTAGTAAAATCTATGAGACCAATTTTATTCTCTTGGAGAACCAAGGGATAGATGTTATTTTGGGTATGAATTGGATGGAAAATCATGGGGTCAATTTAGATATTCCCTCCCATTGTGTGGAAATCAATTCTTCGACCCATGGTGCTTCAACCTTATACCTGCCTCGCCAAGACATCCGGAATTCTTGTGCCTTCTCTGCCATAGAGACTCCTTTGGAGAAGATTCCGGTGGTATGTGAATATCCAGACATATTTCCTGATGAATTATCGGGTATGCCACCTGACCGGGAGATCGAGTTCGTGATTGAATTATAACCCGGTACAGCTCCCATCTCCAAAAGGCTTTATAAAATGGCACCCAAAGAGTTAGCTGAGCTAAAAGTTCAACTCCAAGAATTGCTAGATAAGGGCTATATTCGTCCCAGCTCTTCACCATGGGGCTGCCCCGCTCTGTTTGTGAAGAAGAAGGATAAAACTTTGAGGTTATGTGTTGATTACCGACCTCTCAATGCGGTAACTATCAAAAACAAATATCCACTTCCCCGCATCGACGCTCTCTTTGATCAATTGTCTGGAGCCAAGGTATTCTCGAAAATTGACCTACGCTCTGGATATCATCAAATCAAAATTCGACCAAGTGATATACCGAAGACGGCTTTCTCAACTCGCTATGGACTCTTTGAGTACTTAGTGATGTCTTTCGGTCTCACCAATGCTCCGGCATATTTCATGTATCTCATGAATTCGGTTTTCATGCCCGAGCTAGATAAATTTGTGGTCGTATTCATTGACGACATCTTGATATATTCCAAAAATGAGGCGAAGCATGCGCACCACCTCCGTATTGTTCTCCAACGCCTCCGGGATCATCATCTTTATGCCAAGTTCTGCAAATGTGAGTTCTGGCTGTCTAGTGTAAAATTTTTGGGGCACACTATTTTAGCCGAGAGGATTGCTGTAGATCCAGAAAAAGTGCAAGAAGTACTGGATTGGAAGCCTCCCAAATCAGTCCACCAAATTCGGAGTTTTCTGGGTTTAGCCGGATATTATTGCCGCTTTATCCCGGACTTCTCCAAAATTGCCAAGCTAATGACTGAACTCCTCAAGAAAGGAGAGAAATTTGTGTGGAGCGAATAATGTGAGCAAGCTTTCCACACCTTGAGAAAACTTTTAACCTCAGCACCGATTCTAGCTCAACCGGACACCTCCAAGCCCTTCGATGTTTATTGTGATGCCTCGGGCACGGGTCTTGGTTGTGTGCTTATGCAAGAAGATCGGGTTATCGCTTATGCTTCTCGAGCTCTTCGGCCTCATGAAGTGAATTATCCCACTCACGATTTGGAATTAGCTGCTGTGGTTCATGCTTTGAAAATCTGGAGGCATTATCTTATGGGCACTCATTACAATATCTACACCGACCATAAGAGCCTCAAGTATATCTTCACCCAAGCCGATTTGAATATGCGCCAAAGAAGATGGTTAGAGCTAATCAAGGATTATGATCTGGAGGTGCATTACCATCCAGGAAAGGCCAACGTGGTGGTGGATGCCTTAAGCCGCAAGGCTCAGTGCAATTGTCTCACCATCACGTCTTTTAATGACACTCTTTGCTATGAGATGTCCAAGTTGAATTTAGAGATTGTTCCTCAAGGCCCATTAAGCCACATGGTGGTGGAATCCACCTTAAGAGAAAGGATTATCATGGCCCAATCCAAAGATAAAGGAATTGCTCATATCAAGCAAGGGCTAGCTCAAGGATTGCCCAAATATAAATGCTTTCGGCAAGACCGGAAGGGAATTCTTTGGTTTGAGCAACGGCTTGTGGTACCTAAAGACCATGAGCTAAGAAAACAGATTCTTGATGAGGCCCATCTATCAAAATTCTCTATTCATCCGGGTAGCAATAAAATGTACCAGGATTTGAAGGAGAACTTTTGGTGGACAAGAATGAAAAGGGAAATTGCTAAATATGTGTCCGAATGTGACACATGTCAAAGGGTGAAAGCAAGCCATCTCAAGGTAGCTGGAACATTGCAACCTCTACCTATTCCATCCTGGAAATGGGATGACATATCCATGGATTTCATTGTGGGCTTACCCAACACCTCTCTTAGGCATGATTCCATTTGGTTGATCATTGATAGGCTCACAAAGACTGCTCATTTTATTCCGGTCAACACCAGATATTCTGCCAAGAGGTATGCCGAAATTTACATCGATCAGATTGTTTGCCTTCATGGGATTCCAAGGACAATTATCTCTGATCGAGGTACTCAATTTGTTGCTCGCTTTTGGGAACAGTTGCATGCTTCCCTAGGCACCAAGTTGATCCGTAGCTCCACTTATCATCCTCAAACTGATGGCCAAACTGAAAGGGTGAATCAAATAGTGGAAGATATGCTTAGAGCTTGTGTCATGTATTATGACAGAAATTGGGATCAATGCTTGTCATTGGCTGAGTTTGCATATAACAATAGCTATCAAGCAAGCATAAAAATGGCACCATTTGAAGCCTTGTACGGGCGTAGGTGTCGAACCCCATTGAACTGGTCCGAGTCCGGTAAACAGAATTTCTTTGGGCCAGATTTAGTTCAAGAGGCTGAAGATAAAGTACGGGTCATCCAGAAAAATCTTCAAGCTACACAATCTCGTCAGAAGAGCTATTATGACAAAAGGAGGAAGCCATTAGCCTTTGAAGTGGGAGATCATGTTTATATTCGGGTTTCACCGACCAAAGGCGTTCAAAGATTTGGGATGAAGGGAAAATTAGCTCCTCGCTATATTGGACCTTTCCCAATTCTAGAAACGTGTGGACCCGTGGCCTACAAAGTTCAACTCCCAGATAATCTTTCCGCCGTACACAATGTGTTTCATGTCTCCCAACTCAAGAAATGTCTTCGAGTTCCAGAAGAATCTATTCCTTATGAAGAACTTCCCCTGGAACCCGATCTCACGTATGTGGATCATCCTATCAAAATTCTTGATCAAAAGGATAGAGTCACAAGGAGAAAGGCTATCAAATTATACAAAGTCCAGTGGAGTAATCACACCGAGGATGAAGCTACTTGGGAAGAGGAGTCCTATCTCAGATCTAAATATCCGGATTTTATGAGCTCCATCCCAGGTAACTTCTTTTCTGCACCAAATTCATGCACCAGAATCTCGGGGCGAGATTCCTTTTAAGGGGGGAGGGCTGTGACACCCCTGGTGTCACTATTGTAATTAAGAACCATAACGAACATTAATTAAATCATTAATGGCATGCATCATTTCATAATCGTAGTGTTTTGTTTGTGCATATGTGTGTATGTGTGGCCGAGTTAACCATCATAAGGATATAAGGAGTTGTTCCACAAAAGTTCGAATTAAAAACCCATTTAGAAAGTGCAAAATTCGCAAGGACAGCAAGTTGCGGTGCCAGAGGAATGGCCACCGCAACAGTCGGTGCTCTGAGGATTTAAGCCTATATCTTGCTAGATTGACCGAGTGTTGCGGTGGTTACCCATTACCATGACCGCAACATTCGGTGGTTAGGGGAAACAGTGAAGTTAGCCTCGGGATTGACGGACTGTTGCGGTGAGGAACACCACCGCAACAGTCGGTGGCCCGCGTCATTTGGATTCGAACTTCATCGGCACAGTAACCTCGACACCACGGACTGTTGCGGTGGGTGTTTTACCCCACCACCGCAACAGTCGGTCGCCAACAACCGCCCCGGCATGGGCCTTCCTGGCGACGGTATGGGCGTCCGCGCCGCCGTACACACGTGCCCGGGCTCCCTCGTGATGCGTGTGAAGCTCAGGCCGCGGTGGAGCGCCACGTCCGAGCGTGAAGGACCGGTTCAACCACCCCGTTCGTTCATTTACGAGCCGTCACTCCTCCGGCCGAATCAACCACCCTCCACCTCGCCATTTCTCGATTCTCCGCGTCCTGAGCTCCATTGCCTCTCCAGCTCCGCTCCCAACTCCTTGCCTCCCTCAGCCATGGCTCCCCACACCGGGAATTCGACGTTTTCCGCCCACCATTGGTGAGCTCCGCCGGAACTTGTCCCCTTCCGTGGACAACCACACACACGCCACCTCCACGCAAATGAATGCCTCCTCTAGCTTTCTCGTGAGTTCGTGATTCTCCCCGGCCCTTTTTCCCTCTTTTTCCTCCACCAAAACGGCCGGAACACCCCCCACCAGCATTCACTGGAGCTGAGCTTGGTTCTGCTCGAGGTGGAAGAAGCAAAAGGACCCCAAGGTGAAAAGTTGGAAACTTGAGAGGGGTTTTCTATAGATTCTAGGACCTAAATGTAATGCTTATGGTAGTACTTTAGGTATGGGTAAGTGTTTAAGGATTTAGATATATTGCCTTGTGATCTTATGCACGAGCCAAAGCTACAAAACCGCCTGTGTTGGTTTTGCTATAAACAATAGAGTAGAGTTAAGTACTTAATGGCCCAAGTTATTCATGCTTTTGGCAGATTTGAAGTTAGTTAAGTGAAGGGATTAGGATAGCAATCTTAAATTTTTGCTTATCAATCATGCTAGCTGAATATTTGGGTCCAGCCATAGGGGCAATACTCCTGGCTAGTAGACACTTATAGATGTTCTAAGAAAATGGTGTAGTAGTCAACTCGGCCGCAATACTTTGATTGGGCTGGCCAGTTTGCCAGACCGGTCTAACCGGTCTCCAAAACCGGTCAGACCGGTTTCTGTGTGGGCTGCTTTTATTAATTGTTGTGCTCCATGTATGCTTGGCTCGTGATGCAAGTTGTTGTAAGTATTTTTGGTAGTTGATCGCTTACGCATTCATGCATCTCATGCCTACATTTGCATCTCATGTAGAGCACACCATTACCGACGGCGTGTACGAGATTGAAGTTGAGCCCGAGGGTGATTCCGCCGCCGCCGAAGTAAACTACTCCACTGCGCAAGACCCGGATCAAAATCCGGAAGGGCCCAAGGCCGTCGCAGATCAAGAAGGCAAGCCCCGGAGCATAACCCAGTTTACACTAACTCTTTGCTTGTGCCCTAATTTTGTGCATTTAAGTTTTGAGGAGTTGGTTGAAACCTTAGTTGCATGATCCCTAGGTACCTATGCCCTAATACTAGCATGTATAGGTCGGATAGAATGCTATGCTTAATTAGGACCGGTAGAAGTCGAGTGATTGCTTGGTCACTCGCGAGATGTAGGAGTTTACTTTATATGAGTTATGATGATCGGCAAGCGGGGCTTGTGCGATATTCATGATTGGGTGAATGTCCCGCTTGTACAGAGAAAGGTGGGCTAAGGCATTGCTTGTGTGGCCTTGTTGGTCAAGCTTTTGAAGGTACTAATCGTATACCGGGAAATATGGTAAACTGGTAAACCTAGTACTTGATGCAAACTGACGTCTGACGGACACTTCCACTCCATTGGGCGAGGGGGATGATGGCGAGTGTAGCAGTGGCCGCGGCACAGGTTTGCCTGGGGCACCTGGGGTCCGTTGGGGCGTGCACTCGGATGGAGTGGGCTCTGATGGAAGACGGCAGGGAGAGATGGGAAAGGTTGCCCCGTGAGATCCTGGGTGTCTCTCACGGGTCGTGCGATTAGGTTGTCCCATGCATGGTTAAAATCAACTCGAGTTGTCCGTCCTTCGCGGTTACATGAAGCTGCTTGATCGCTCGTTGCACATCAATGTTCTTAGGCCAATGGGGGAAAATGTTTGTTAGATGAGAAACATGGGTAATATGTTAATCAATTGTTTGTCAACATTGATTGTGGTAGGATAGATTGGCAAACCTAGTAATGGTTAGTCACATTTTAAACTTGGCTAAAATCTTGAAAATAGAATTAACTGGTAGGTGCTTTTGGCAAAACAAACCCCAGAGCCATAAAGCCTTACATGTCTAGAATTTATCCTTGGTCGGGTAAGTCTTGCTGAGTAATTAGTACTCAGCCTTGCTTGTGGCTTAAATTTTCTTGCAGATTGTGATGGCAACGGTCCAGTTGCTGCTTTGACTTGGCCGTGCACTTTGCCTGACGGCTGGATTGTAGAGCGGGTGCCGTCCGAGTCTGACTCGGGCCGCGGTGATTAGATGTTGAGCGAGGGCTCCGCTTAATGTCTTTTGTTCCGACGTTTAGACTTCCGCTGTATATAACTCTGGTTTGTAATAACTAAAACACCTGCACTGTATTTGTATAATTATCTACACGAACCGTGTGTAGTAAAATTTGCGATGAGTTGTACTGCCTAAGCCCACCTTCGAGTGGGATTGCTGCTATTTCGTTTCGTCGAGAGAAAAATGTGGTGTAATCGGAAAGTAATCCGACGGATTGCACGATTAACTCGGTTTAGGGGCGTGGCGCACTGCTGTGATAGTGGTCCCATGCTCCTAAGCCGGATTAATTGGGGCGGTCTGCCACACATACCCATATGGATGCTTATGAGGCCTACCAACATGTGACCACACTTTAAGTAGCTTGTAGTCATATATTTTAGTTCTTTTCTGTGATAAAAAACTGGGTTATTAACATAAACGAGCCTTGTCGAACTTTCTCGAACCGAGCTCGAGCTTCAGTCGAGCCGAGCTCGAGCCTCACTCTAAGTTCGACCTATCAGGCTCGCTCGAGCTTGGCTCAAGAGGAAACCAAGCTCGAGCTTGAGGCAGTAGGCTCGCTCGAGCTCGGCTCGTTGACAGCCCTATACAGGCAACTCAGATGAAAAACGACCACTCCCTGCGAATCATAAGAAAGCCAGGCCACCCGCAGAGGAGGCATGGAGGTGTTCATGGACGACGCCCTCAGCAGGGACATGACACACCAGGCGCCATCGTCATCGGTCCAGATTACTAGACATGGTTTTCACCGCGGACCAACCTCCATGCCAGCCCATGGTGGGTAGGGTTTCACCCAGACGCGGCGGGGAAAACCGGCGTCCACACCGATGGCGCAGACAGGACCCAGGCCCGTGCGAGAGATGCCCGCCGTCGCCTTCGGGAAGGACACGACGCCATTGGCGCCGACGCCGCGCCCAAGGAGGGTCGGGTTTTCATCGCATCAACTCAAACA
The DNA here is from genome assembly GCA_004135705.1 of Alloteropsis semialata. Classification (NCBI taxonomy): domain Eukaryota; kingdom Viridiplantae; phylum Streptophyta; class Magnoliopsida; order Poales; family Poaceae; genus Alloteropsis; species Alloteropsis semialata. Next base: position 71,413,418 of record CM014272.1, on the reverse strand, counting down.
CAGAGGCGCAAGAAACGGCCGGCGCCACCAGCCCCACCACCAAGATGTCGCTGGTGCGCCCCCTGCAAGGCCGAAGCCAACGACGCCACCACGACGACGTTGCTGCGCGCCCAAGGAAACCGTTGTCAGCCATGCCACCACGGCATCGCCGACCCACTGATGCACGAACCAAGCAGACCGGACTGCCGTGGCCGCCGCCGCCGCGGCGCAACCCACCAACGCCCGACCGCGAGCCGCCCTGGGTGCCCCAACGAGGCGGCGACACGCCGCACCACCGCCAGCCGCCAGGCCCACCGCCACCCTGCGCCGACCGCACGCCAGCCAAGGAGGCCGCCGAGCCGAGTCCCGCCGCACCGGCCAAGGGTGTCTACAGA
>CM014272.1:71377020-71400300 GCA_004135705.1 Alloteropsis semialata | reverse complement strand
CCCTCGATCTCTTTCCCTCACGCCGCCAGCCCCAGCCTCTGCCGCACGCCCGCACCGTACACTGCCACGCTCGTCTCCCCGCCTCAGATCTGCGCCCCTTGCCTCCTCGCGATTGAAGTGGCGGCGCATATCGAGTCGTGCGCTCAGTGCCTCAGGCCCGCAGCTTCTTGACCGCATTCGCCGTCCCCTCCCCCTCCGTTTGTAAGACCGTGAGCACCGAGTGCCCCTCCGGCCCTCCCCCGTCCGGCCGTCCACGCCAAGACAGTGACCTCCTGCTCCTTTTTTTGAAAGACGTGACCTCCTGCTTCTGACGAAGCTCGGCCACGGCCAGGCCGACCAGCTCCGGCCTCCAGATTCTGTATACTAACTCAGTTTCTTTTCCTTTTCATTGACTTTCGACTTCTCATTTTTTTTGTGCAAGTGCAATTTGCATTGCATGAATGACTATCATCATGTGACTTCTGTCGTATGAACAATATCTATTTACTTGGCTTGTGTGCTTGCTGTCAAGTATGTCATAAGTACTGATCAACTCATCTGTGTGATTATTTTGAAATTGATGTCATGTTATATGACTGTACAGCATGCCCGGTACCCGGCGGGCCGCGGGCACGGGCAAAGGATTTCGCCCGCGGGTAAGCTCGCGGGCGGGCAAAGCTGGGCATCGCGGCATGCTCGCGGGCGGGCAAATGCCTTACCCGCAGCTTGCCCGACCCGTTGCCATCCCTACGTTCAACGCCTGCGCCGCTAGTCGCCGGGATTGCCACGGGGGATGGAGGTTTGCTCCGCCGATAGCTGGGGCAGCTGCCCCACTCTGTTGTATGGGGAGCTCCGCCTCTGCTGCCGTGTTTGTCTTCGGCGGCTCCCGTCGCAACCATCTCGACCGCCCCACACTAATCACTCCAAGTGCTCACTCCTGCCGCCCCCGCCGGCCATCCGGGGATCCTCCGCTGCCTGGCTCCGGCTGCATCTCCGCCGCCTCGGCTACCCCGTCGTCTCGACCGCCACCACCGCCGGCCGACGAGCCGCCCTTGATGCCCTCTACAGTCGCAGGCCATGGATGAGCTTTCCTCCAACCCAATCTCCAACCCTAACCCTAACCCTAACCGGCGGCCTCACCGTCAGCCGCTCCCAACCACACACCGCCACTTCGACTACGGCACTCGCCCGACACGTGATGGCGGCATGAAAGACGCAGATGGGAAGAAGAACTGGAGGAACAAAAAGGAGAACGTTGCGGCCGAAAGTGGCCGCACGAATTCCAAACACTGAAAGTTGATGGGGAAAAACTTTCGAAAGATATATAGGACCCCCGCTGACTAACTCATCCCCCCGGCCCCAAGGCCCAAGCCGGGCAGGCCCATTGGACGGGCGAGGCTATACATCACCTATATCTTATGTGATGCTATCCCATGAAAAAGGCAATGGGTCGCAGCCCGTTTCTCTTCCTCTTCGCTCGACCCATCCCTCTCCTTCCTCGGTCTTCCACCTCCCGTTCCTCCACCATGCCTCCTCCGTCCTCCAGCTCCCTCACGCCGCCTCCCTCCTCCAGTTGCGGCGGCTGCTGGCGCCACCCACCACCCTCTTCCCTGCCTCAGCTCATCCCTCTTTTTCCTCATCTTGCTCAACGAAAACCACATCTGCCTTCTCTTCCACAATCCCGCGTAGTGGCAGCCGCACCGCCCCCACCATCCACCCCCGCCTGCTCGTGTTGGCCTTCCTAGTTAGTCCGATGGGCATCCTCACCCCTTTCCACTAGTCGCATGCCTATCGGCTGACCCGCACCAGCGTTGGGGCTCCACGGCGCCCCTGAGACTCCTCCTTTTCTGTGCCCACTGGCCGTTGGAGCCCCACCTTGGCAACTCCCAAACTTTACCCTACTCCCGCCTCCTTCACCGACCGCTCCACCACCTTCCACCCCGGCCGGCGACGAGTGAGCAGCAGAAGGATGACGAGGTGACGGAAAAGGCCGCCAGACCGTTGTGGGCCGAGAGCGCATCGCGTGCGTGATGGATAGACGTCCCAAATCAGACTGGGCGGATCGGACCTGACCACGACCAGGTCGGTGCGTGGATCCCTTTTCTTTTTTTTCTGATGGGGCGTGGATCCCTATTTTTGGTTTGGTGAAGATTTCCGGAATCCTATCTCTTCTCTTCTTATTAAAGCGGGCGGTACCTCGGGCAGCCGAGGTGCCCATGTCGGCGAAAATTTTTTCGGCCGTCGGATGGCCATCCGACGGTTAGCGATAAGTCGTCAATTTTTCTACGTTTAGACCCTCGTATTTCTAAAAAATCAAATCCCATCAATTATTTACGTTTAGACTCTCGTATTTCCGATTTGTCTACATTTAGACCCTCGTATTTCTAAGAAATCAAATCCCACCGATTATTTACATTTAGACCCTCGTATTTCCGATTTTCTACATTTAGACCTTCCTATTTCTAAGAAATCAAATCCCACCAATTATTTACGTTGGACCCTCGTATTTTAATAAACCAAACCCACGGTCCTAGATATAGGTGTCGTTGTTTTGTATTTAGACCCTCGCATTTCCTCGAATTTTTTCATCCATTGCCATAATCCACTAGTTTTTTTATATTTAAACCCTCATATTTCTCAGAAACCAAACTCATGGTCCTGGATATAGGTGTTGGTATTTTGTATTTAGGCCCTCGTGTTTCCAATAAATCAACCTTAACCTACATTGGGTGGCGTGATCATTTTACAGTAATACCCTCGTATTTTTAAGAAATCTAATCTTGTTTCAAGATTGCGTGTAACGAACATTTTCATTTAGACCTTCATGTTTCTAAAAAATCTATCCAACACCGTCCGATCGCGCACCGACGGCTAGGGATAAACCGCCAAATTTTTACGTTCAGACCATCCCATTTCTAAGATACCAAACCCACAGTCCTCGATATAGGTGCCGATGTTTTATATTTAGGCTCCCACGTTTCTAAGTGAACAACATTGTTCTACATTGAGTGGCGTGCTCATTTTTAAAATATGCCCTCGCATTTTTAAGGAATCAAATCGTGTTCCTAAATTGAGTGTGGCATACTTTTTGCATTTAGACCCTCACATTTCTAAAAGATCAACCTGGATTGAGCTGAGTAGCGCGATTTTTTTTTGCAATTTGCCACTTGGGTCTTTAAGGAACCAACCCGAGATTGAGTTGAGTTGGAAGCACATTTTCCAATTAGCCCTCGTATTTTTAAGAAATCAATCCATGCTCCTAGATAGAATGGTACAGACATTTTGTGTTTAAGCCCTCGTGCTTATACACATTGTATGTAAACAATTACTTATACCCACTTCATTTCTCATACTTCATCCACAAAAAATTTTTAAGTCATGCAAAACATCACGTACTCCATCGCGCGCATGGGCGCGCGCCAATCACTAGTCTATTGCTTCAGTCCGAGTGCTTTGAGAACTGTGCAAGGGGTGAAATCAGACGGCTCTGATTTCTTTTTCTCCCTCCCGTTACTCTCGTAACAATCATTCTAAAATCCACCAATAAAATATGAAGTTTGTCAAACTACTAGTGGCCATGTGAAGAGCATGGCATGTGTAGTAGAACAACCTCACCTTACTAGTTAAGAGTGAAGCTCACTAACATTTATATAAACCAAGTGTCAAAAGCATTCCAATTGTGGGTTAGATACACGAAACGAGAACAAAAATGTAAATAACGCTGGTGTGAATACGTGTTTTACTCAGTGTGCGAGTAGGACTCAGCCATATCAAAACTGTGGTGTCATACACCCGCTGTACATACAAACTTTGCATGGATGTCTGGAAGTCCGATATAAATTTGCATGGTTGTCAGTCATGTGTAACATATTACAGAATTACATGTTATAGCTTTGCATCCCAGAGAATGATTCTTTCGTTTACTTTTGGCATCAAAAAAGAAGCTACAAGCCTACAATATTGTACCAGTCAAAAAAATTAGAGCAAATTTCTTCTATGCCATCAAAAAATTATACTCATCCCTTCTGTGCCACTGAAAAATACACGATCCCTTCAGTGCCATCGGTTTTAATTTTTGTTCCCCTGTATGCCACTGCCGTCTATTTTGAGCTATATCCATCTTTCTGCCGTTAGTTGTTGTCATTCTTATGAAAGAATAATGGACCATTTTACCCTTTCCAGGTTTTATCTACGTCGGCCACTTGCAAATCACGCGTGGACGTATAGCAACACCGCACCTCCATGCACGGGACGTTGGCGTACTTGCATGGCCAGCGCACTGCGGACCTGGCAGCCTCTGCCACATCTCCCACCCGCCGGGACGAGCGGGCCGTCGAGGAGCAGGAGCTCAGACGCCCGTGGAGGGCTCGGCTGGGCACAGATGCCGGAAACACAGACAACTTCAGCAGCGATGGTTGGCCTGTACAAGCTCTTCACCTTGGCGCGGGTGTGCTGGGTGGACTACTCAGTCACCAGGGCCGTCGTTCTGCACAAATTGGCGAACGGGCGAACGGCGAACTTGTTGCAGAGATCCGGAGAAAACCGATGGTTTGCAGTCCAAAGGAATCTTGCTGGTGGGAATTGGAGACATGCGTCCCAGTTGCCTTAATTGAGGTAGCTAGTTGCCCTGTGCCCCTGTCACAGCCTTTCATGGCACTTGCAACATCGTTTTTAATCAAATAAAAACATGATCTTGAAGCATAAATCATGTAGTACCACTTGCTATACACTCAATTGCCACTGCGGTCTGTTTCCAGCAGCCCGCCGCTCGGAGCCTGAAAGCCTCTGACCATTCGCGCCAGCGGGATGAGAGAACGTGCGGCCTGGAGAAGGCGAGGGGCACATGCAGCTAGCGCCGAGTCTCGCGAATTGGGTCGGCGGCGGGGTGGACCAAGCCGGGGCGACGACGACCATCTCTGGCAACTGCCACAACTGGGACGGACGAGCTCGATGGAGGTAGAGGGTACATATGTGGTCGTAGGTTTTATATGATTTTAACGGCGTGACTGTCTGAAAGCAGTAAATTAACGGTAATGGCGTATAGGGGATCAAAAATTAAAATCGATGGCACTGAAGGGATCACATATTTTTCAATGGCATAGAAAAGATGTGTATATTTTTTGATGGCATAGAAGGAATTCACTCAAAAAATTATGCACAAAGCATCACAAGTTTAAGATATGCTTCTTCAGGTTGTCCACTGAGCTTTTACTTGCAGCAATGATTCTTCTGTCCTCGTTGCCGTTACGAAGGGAGCGTAGAAAGTCAAGTAGTCAACCAATGCCTGATTTTTTTTTTAGAAAATGGAATTACATTCCGGCCTCTGCAGTAACGCACACAGCCTTCCGTCCTCTGCATGACTGCACACAGCCTTGTTTATTACAAGCATCTAAGAAAATATCTTAAAAAACTTTAGTACATAAATATCAGTACTAAAGACCGCCTAGTCCAAAATCTATTGAGGTCACTTGTAGCCATCACGAACGCCGATCTCCTATCTCCGGTCATCGCTAAGTAGGGAATGAGACATACAACATCTTGTCGTCGCTCCCCGACGGTCTTCTTCAACGGATCGGTAACCAAGAATCTGGTCACCTCCGCTTTGATTTGCCAAGCAAGAGCAAATCCGGTCAACACCGGCCGCCACCTCATGGACCATGCATCGGCTGCTATCTAAGCATCGAAGTAACCTCGAAAGAAATCTGTTGGACGTAGTGACAGCCCAAAATGGGTTTGGTTTTCACCGCCATCATCCGACAGGGAAGACCGACGCCCATGTGGCCGGCCTCAGACAGGAGCCATGGTCTGCGCCAGAGATGCTCGACGTCGCCTTCAGGAAGAAAATGACGCCAATGGCGCCATCGACGCCGCCCCAAGGAAGGGATGGGTTTTCACCCGCATCATCAACGCGGTGACTTGGGGAGCCGTCGCCGCTGCCACCGACGCAGGTTGTCGCCGCCACCACCAGCGCCCGGCGTTGCCCGACGGCGGACTGGGTCCCTGAGCTGGGATGCTTAGATCCAGGGCTAGGGTCGCTCCCGCCGCGGGCCGTCGTCGCCGCCGGCCGATGCTGCCATCGCCGTCACCACCGCTAGCTGCCGCCGCCGCGGATCCAGACATCCGGCGGCTAGCGCACAAGGACACCCGGACCAGCCGTCGCCGGATCCGGACCTGCCGTCACCGGATCTGGGCACCACCAACCCATGGGCGGCGGCGGCCGCTGGCAACCACCATCGCATCTACCACCGGATTGTGGAAGAGGAAGGTAGTCCTTCGCGGGGATGTTGCCTGATAGCAAGCTATATTGCTTTCTTACATGTTCCCGTTGGAGACTGAACTGATTTACATCATCTTGAATGCTGCTTATCTTGTTGGCATATCCACTGACTTGAAAAACAACAATCAGTGAGATGCGCATTATGTACTTTGAGTTGTTAAAAGCATGAAGGAGCTTAACATCTCGCCACCTACGTGATATACATAACTTATGTGGTAAGAATACAGGAGCCATGACATTTTGATACTTTTTAAGGTCAAATGAGTGGAATAAACAATTATACTACAGCCAGCGGCATCAGCGCTGGTTCGTAAGGGGCCTTCAGCGCCGGTTTTGAAAGTGCTGCTGAAAAAGCGCTTGTGAAGACCCTGGGCTTCACCGCTGGTGATGTTTGTGCCACGAACCGCTGGTGATGCTATGGGCATCACCAGCAGTTTATGCCACGAACCGACGGTGATAAGTGTATAACAGCCAAAAAAAATTCCAGCAGCAGTAATAACATTTCAGCAGCAAATATAAATAATCTAGAAGTATAACAATTATTACATCAACACAAGATTAATCTAACAATCATCACAAAGCAAGTGATCATGTTAACCATAAAATCTTTCATTCACTAATGTAGCCACGTAACAATAAGAGTAACTATTATAACAGAGATAGTGTCATATATCATCAAACTATACTGCATGTCCACAAATAGCTTATGGTGCCCACTGATCATACACATCCTAGAAACATGTTTGGATTGATTGGCTCCAAAATGATAAAGGCATCTCCAGATAGTCCAAAACAAATAAAAAACTGGAACAACACTTTGATCCACTTGCTGTCAACAAGCTGCTGCCTAGCACCTGCTTGAAGTTCCTGAAACTCCAAGTTGGCATGCACTCAGGGACATCCTGCAAATCTCAGTAATCAGTGCATAAAAACTTTCTTGTCCAGCAGCTTGACACCAAAGTTTGAGTGATCTTAGAGATCATTTGCACATGTGCCAAACAGGATATAAGAAATTTCAGAATCTTCCCTAAACTGGATAGCAGGAACAACGATGTACCATAGTGAAGGGAAATTAGTCTATGTAAGAACTAAATAAGATAGATGTGCATGAGCAATTGTAAGAACTAAAGAAGTACAGATGTGCCTGAGCAATTGTAACTAATTTTTCTTGATAACAATATCATAACCTGAAAGTCTCATGCTAAAAGCAAGTTTAGAAATGATTTTTTTTTGTAAAGACTCTAAAACTTCTATTACTACTACTACTACCTAAGAACAAAACCTGAATATACGAGTGTGAAATCATCCAATTATATCAAACAGTTCTAATTAAACAGCGAAGAGACCACAAAGGCATACCATGTAGCTAAAAAACATTGAAGTTCTGAACAGGTATCATGTAGCTTTAATATCAGGAAGCCCTCAGCTATACACCGCAGATTAAGTTTCAGAATAATAGCCTCGAAACAGCAGCAAGCCAAATTACCTTTCAATTGAAGTTTACTCTTTTCCAGTAAGGTAACAACTAGCCAAGTGCCTCCATTCACCAAATTTCGATTTCCCCAACTTCAAGCTTGCAGCCAAAAACAAATATAAATGTATAAATCCTATTGTTTTATTCTTTCAATAGAAATAGATGGGATATACATCACCTTTCAGTTCAGGCTTTCAGCCTTTTCATATCTAGTCTAGCAGGAAGCAGCAATGCAGCAAAACTAGCACTTATCACTGCAGTAACGTGAGAAGAAAAAAGTTCAGAACTTGCAGATCAAAATCATTGATTCATGGTCAGAAACAAGTAGTTCGAAGCTTATGCTAACAGACAAGTAGTACTAGATCAAAACAAAACAAGCTAAGATGGCTGCTGTATATTAATGGACAGCTAATAGACAGCATAGCACTTGCTCTGATATTTGCTTAAGTCCTGAAACGCATCTGCTGCCCTTGCCATTTGAACCTATCAAAGCTCACTCCAAGCCTTAAAGCAATATCCACACATCAGAGTAATGAATGGTAGAGCACAAATGTCCGATGTTAATAGATATAAAAATTCATGCAAAAGGAACAAGAAAGTAAAGCCATGACCTGCACAAAAATCTGCAAGTGTAGGAAACAACCAGCTATTATGTCTTTGAGTGAACTGATCTTCAAAGCACTAGCAAAGTACTGATATGCAGGCTCATACATTAGTCATCATACTATCTATTCCAGCCACTCACTAAGGAGGCGTTTGGTTGCCGCACTGGTAACGGTAACAGGACTGTAAATGAATTACAGGGGCATTTGAGATGGAATAGCTGTTTACGAGATGGACCCATCCCTTTCGTTTTCAGAACCATTATTATTGCCAACCTTACTGTGCCCAAAAAAGGTTCTGAATACTGGCACCCAAAATTCCACATGCTAACATACAATTGAAATTCAGCTCACCTGTAGAGATGCAAACATCTTATCTTGTTCTACCACCTATCATCATCCTTCTCTCTTCCTCTACAAAAAGAAAAACAAGATAGGTTGATATTACTGGAAATATACACTCAGCTGTAGTGCCTTAGAGAAATGACAAGTCATAGTAACTTGAACTGCGGATAGACTACCTGCACGGCTGCACTTGTTTTATGACATAATAGAGGCAGTGTGCACACATGTACAAGACTAATGGCACGGCTAGCAGTTTATAATGATGGTTCTGGTGACACTAACCACAGATTTAACATGCTCATTCAGATTAGTTTCATGCTACCCATCCTAGTATTCTGATTACAATAGATCTATTGATTTATTTGCAAGCCGTAATATTGATAGCCTAGTTGGAAATCTATCCAGAAACGATCTGATTAGGAATCTGATTCAGGGCAACGACAAGAACAGATTATGCATGCTGTAGCAAAAAAAAAATCAGCAATACATTGATTTCAATCTGATGACTGAATCTACACACGAGTAGATCAAACAAGGGAATTGAGACACATTAGAAGGGGGAAGATATCAAGCATGGGGAGGAAGAGAGGTTGGGAGTGTAGGACTCACCAAGGAAGGAGTAGTGGTGCCGCGCGTCGATCTGCCCGTGAGTAAAAGAATCCCGTCGATGGCTGCCGTGCTCCTCCTCCTCTTCGCGTCTCGCGTCCTCATGCTTCTTCTCCCAAGAATCTCTTCTACAACCTCTGAAAAAGAAACGAGCCTAGGGTTAGGGTTACGAGAAATTGCTCTTGTATGCGGACGAGGGAGAGAGAGAGTGAGAGGGGGAAGGAAGTAGGTGCTCACCGCGGTGGCGTCTGGTCGACGGCGAAGCTGCTCGCGCGGAGGAGCGGCACGGGCGGAGGAGCGGCGTCGGGGGGAAGAGAGGAGCAGCGTCAGGGGAAAAAGAAAGAAGCGTCGTCGGGGGGAAAGACAGGGGCAGCGAAGGGGGAATTATAATTAAATCATTTTCATGAGAAAACAAATTAAAACAATAATAAATTTAATTTTATGTAGTAGTGAAGTGTTATAATTACTTAAGAGCATGAATGTAAAAAAAATGTCACATATACATTATTGCATAAAAATTGTGATAAAAATATTTTTGTAAATAAAAATATGACAAAAAGTTTCATTAATTTTTCAGGAAAGTAAGATAAAGTTACCTATTGAGCTTTAAATCTTTTTAGAGAGACATGTGCTCTAAATGAACACCGAGATACATTTAAATTCTCAAAAATGTATATCACGGCAAACAATCATAATTAAATTATTTTCATCAATAAGCATACTAAAATAATTTTATATTAAATATTCATACAAAAAAGTTAAAACTAGCTACTGTCACCTTGAATCTCACAAGAGAACGGGGAGTTAACTATAAGCATGTGCTCTCAAATGAACACCAAATGAAGCAAATCATAATCTCAATTTATTTTCAAGTGAATTTTTTTGGAGTTATAAGAATGCATTTTGTTCCCCAACCAAAAATTGTGATTTTCCAAGACTTTTTGGGTACTATTAGATTTTGAAAAGTATAAAGTGAATATGAAAACTATAGTGCAAACTATACAAACATTTGAATTTTACATTCCGAATTCACATGTGCTATTCCAATGTATGTATGTAGTGGCACATATATGTTTCTACAATTTAATGACCGTTTTTGCAAAATATGTAATTAAAAGGTGAAGTAATCCCAAGAAATAGGTAGAAATACATTAAGTTCTAAAAGGTATATTATTGCATAGAAGTTATAATTAAAATTACTTTTATGAACAGCCACACTTGACTAAGGTTAAGTTTTCATGCAAAAAAACATATAGTCAAATTCATGTGGTGCATCACTAAATGAAATTCACTAATAATGTGGAAACCATGACATCAACATTGAAATCATCACACTGATCCATCACATAACAAAATTCATCAAATTCATGAGTTTCTACCAAATTCAAATAAATCATGACCTTCTAGCAAATTCATCACATTGATCCATCACTAAATGAAATTCACTAATATTGTCGAATTCATGACATCTACATTGAAATCATCACATTGATCAATCACTAAACAAAATTCATCAAATCCATGACTTTCTACCAAATTCAAAAAATCTAACCATCCAAACAAGCTATCAATTAGAGAAAGGATGAGATACCAACCTTGTAGCATACAAGAGACTTGGCAACTTCAAATTTTGGGTTCCACCTTGAAAAATTGGGGGAGAAATGACACCTCTCCTTTAAAATTTAGCCAAATTTTGAAATCAAACCAATGAAACAAGCTACAAAGTAATGAGATGCAAGTTACCAACCTCAAAATAAGTGGGTGAGGTCCATACCTTGAAATATGGCAGCTTTCAAATGAAATTGGGTGAAAAATGGTGAAAAAATAGTGAAAGAAATGGTGCCCGTCGGGTTGGAGAAGAAGGTAAGGGGGCCTTTATACTGTGCGGGACCTTCACCAGCGGTTCGTAATACGAACCGCTGGTGAAGGGTACCCATCACCAGCGGTTCGTATTACGAACCGCTGGTGAAGGGGGCCGGCACCTTCACCAGCGGTTCGTAATACGATCCGCTGGTGAAGGGTACCTATCACCAGCGGTTCCAAATGCTAGCGGGGCCCGGCGCTTACGAACCGCTGCTGATGAGTCTTCACCAGCGGTTCGCCCAGAACCACTGGTGAAGGGGGTGCTGGGGATGGTGGTGTCTGTAGTAGTACCTTCCAGTTCCAAGCTTTTCATATCCTTCCAAGGCTGATTAATTTGTTAACCCTTTTACATATACACCTGCACATCAAATGGGAGTTCTATTTGAAGCACCAACATCAGGTAAAAAATGACATAGATACAAGTCATAGTGTCAGAATATCACCCCAGAGTGAGTGAGTGACAAAATGTAGAAACAACATGTGTTCTTCTGCTTCTGACCAAGAAACTTCAGGTTTCATCACCTTAAGCTGACCAGCGAAAGTAAATCGAAGCGCACTCCTTGTAGCAGAATACGTCAATAACTAATATTTCTTTTGTGGCAACCTGAGAATTGAAAATATAGTCAACTCATTCAGAATGTTTTTTTTGGCATAACACTGATTTAGTAAAAAATCATAACTGTTCATGTTGGCAGCATTCAGCTAGAATGCTAGATACATGTAAAGCTAAAGCATATTCTAGATTTGACTGAAGTTTTCCAAATATGACATAATGTATCACGAAATCCCAACTTTTGGGTGATAAGTGACATATATGCCATTGTATCTAAGGTTCAGGAAATCATATACACCATTGTATCACCCAAAATAACCTTATGATTGCTTAGCTGAATGATGTAAATTTGTTCAAAGGGCTAAGAAACACTTAGTTTAGTATGTATTTCACTTCAGAAAGAAATAAGAATTATAAGGTGCATGTATATGTGAACTCCTAATTTACTTGGCTGAAAAGGCTAATTTTTTGGAAGTAGAAACTTAATAAAATTATTCACAAAAACTAAGGATCTTTGGAAAACTTCTGAAATCAAACCTGTTGTAGTCTTCCATGTTGCTTTTGTTTTGCCGATAGTCTGCCACCCTCCATCATCTATGCTCACTTCTTCCAAAAATATTGGAATCATAAACTCACAAACACACCCAAAAGCAACCAGTTGTTTGGGCTTGTAATTTGTTTTAACGGCTCGGCTCATCGTCAGTACCAATCCAAGCCTCTCGAAAACTCTCCTCCCTCTCTTCTACTCAGAGGAATCTTAAATTGCGTCTACTATTTGGGAACAAATCTTGTGAGATGTGAGTGGATTTATAAGGTTGCAGTTGTAGAGGAGGCGGCCGCTGGCGGAGACGTGGGAAAGAGGGTGGAGTGCAGGAGCAGGCTCGCCGGAGACACTGCACGTGACGTGAGGCACGGTGATGGACTAATGGTTAGGGGCTTAGGGCGGGGGGAGATGGGAGAAGACGACGACTATTGGCCGGAGAAGAGTCGCCGTGTGAAGGCGGGCTGTGGCGGAGCCCGGAGATGAATCCGGGACGTCCCTGAAAGAATTCCTTGTGGGACGGGCCCTACGAGGTAGTAGCCTACGGAGTAGGCTGGGAGTTTGCCATGTGCGGCCCGCCTGTCCTTTAATAGCGATGCGTGAGCCAGAAAAGGCGGCCCAGTTTCATATGGTGGCTGTTTAGTTGTCGCTGATCAATGCTTTGACTTGCAGATGAGATCATCGCGCTGGTATAGTATAGCTTGGAGGATGGACAATTCGGAACGTCCGTGCAGCTCTCCTCTTCTCCGTTGAAGACATGGGTTCTAACCATAAATCCCCCCCACCCCCACGGCCCCACCCCCGCCGTATCCGTGAACGGCGGCGCCAGCCGCAAACTGCAAAAGCTTAGAAGCTAAAAAGTCAGGGGGTGTTTAGATTGGAAAGAAAGTTTGTGAAAGAAAGTTTCACCTTTTTAAATCGAAGATTAGAAAGACTAAACATGATCTAATTATAAAACTAAATACACGGATGGACGGGAAATCGCGAGACGAATCTATTAAGCCTAATTAATCCGTCATTAGAGATTGTTTACTGTAGCACGACGTTGTCTAATCATGACGAAATTAGGCTCATTAGATTCGTCTCGCAAAGTTACCGGGGGGTTATGGAATGGGTTTTGTCATTAACACACGTTTAATACTCCATGCATGTAAGATTCCCTTTGATGAATAGTGAAGTTTCAGGGTGAAAGAAAGTTTCACCCTGAACTAAACAGGGCCTAAATATCTCCCGAATGGAGGCAAGTAGTTAAGGCCCTGTTTAGTTCAGGGTGAAACTTTCTTTCACCCTGAAACTTCACTATTCATCAAAGGGAAACTTTCTTGGACAAAACCCATTCCATAACCCCCGGTAATTTTGCGAGACGAATCTAATGAGCCTAATTTCGCCATGATTAGACAACGTCGTGCTACAGTAAACAATCTCTAATGACAGATTAATTAGGCTTAATAGATTCGTCTCGCGATTTCCCGTCCATCCGTGTATTTAGTTTTATAATTAGATCATGTTTAGTCCTTCTAATCTTCGATTTAGAATTGAAAACTTTCTTTCACAAACTTTCTTTCCAATCTAAACAGGCCCTAAATATCTCCCGAATGGAGGCCCTCTTGCCGGCATCAACTAAGGGCCTGTTTAGTTCCCTTGAAACTTTGAAACTTTACTATTCATCAAAAGGAATCTTACATGCATGGAGTATTAAACGTGTGTTAATGACAAAACCCATTTCATAACCCCCGGTAACTTTGCGAGACGAATCTAATGAGCCTAATTTGGCCATGATTAGACAACGTCGTGCTACAGTAAACAATCTCTAATGACGGATTAATTAGGCTTAATAGATTCGTCTCGCGATTTCCCGTCCATCCGTGTATTTAGTTTTATAATTCGATCATATTTAGTCCTCCTAATTTTTGATTTAGAATTGAAAATTTTCTTTCGCAAACTTACTTTCCAATCTAAAGCCCTAATTGTGGGAGGACGCTATACCAAAGGCCGGGAGGACGAAACCGCCAAAGACGTACGAAGGACCAGGACATACGTTTTAGGTGTCGATGGGCAAATCAATTCAGGTGTTCATCGTTGCCTCCCCCTCCCATATGGATTCGATGTAAAAGGAGTAGGTGCCAATGTCCTTGGCGGATACACAGATGTTGGAGTGCCCGACCACCGTGTAGGACCTGATGTAGCTGTCAGGCAGCCTGTAGCCTGGCTCAAACAAGAACGGCGGCGGCGACAGAGAGTGCCAGTGCCAGTCCCACCTTGCTGAATGGGTCGCTAGAAGCGTGGCCGTGGGTGAGGGCCTCGAAGCATTTGGTGTCAGATGGTCCGGGCTAGGTGTCCATGGCGTCGAGGCTGTCGCCGACGTTGAGGGAGAGAGGCATCCTCTTTGGCTGGTTCAGGGTGGGCATGACCCAGATGATATGCGAGTCCGTGCTGTACAAGAGTGTGTTGCCCCTCTGGTCAGTGCCGATGATCCGGTTCTTGCCGCCATGAGGTGCTGCTGAAGAGCATTGTCGGGGTTCTTTACCGCCGGCAAATAATAAGATCGTGGAGCGCGCGTCGGGCCTCGGGTGGTAGTGCAAAAGGACACGGGGGTTTATACTGGTTCGGGCCACCCAGGGGGTGTAAGACCCTACGTCCAGTTCGTGCTGCTCGTGTTATTTGCACTGGTTTGTAGTAGGGGGTACAAGCGGGCGAGAGAGGGAGAGTTTCCCAAGTCTCTGGTGCGTGAGTCGAGCTCGGTGCGGTGACCGGCTGGAGGAAGAAGAAAATCGAGGGAGAGTACTCCTCGGGAGAGAAAAGAGGCTCCCTGCCTCCCGTAGGAGGCCCAGGAGAGAGGAGGAAAAGAGTCGATCTTGCCTCACGCAGGAGGCCTGGCCTTCCCTTTTATAGCTCAAGGGAAGGCCGGAGAAGAAGTACAGTCAAAGGGTAAAACGGGGAAAAAGGAGGCGTGCCTGCCCAGGCTGTGGGGCCCGTCGTCCTTCCGAGCACTGTAGCCATGTCCTGCTGGTGTCAGTTGCGTCAGGGAGTGGTTGACACAGTGTAGCAGCTTGACTCCGAGTGCTTCGGTCTTCCCGGTGGTTGCTTCGTTGCGAAGGAGCGAACCAGTCGGAGACGGAGATCTTGTCGGGCGAATCGGAGTCCTGTCGGGTGATGGAGCAGCTTGTCGGGCGAATCGGAGAGCACTCGGGCGCTGCGGAAAACCGGTCGGGCGAGCAGCTTGCCGGGCGAAGGAGCAACTCCTCGGGCGAGACGGAAACCACTCCGGCGCGGTGGGATGGAGACCAGTCGAGCGAGCGGGATAGAAACCACTCGGGCGAGACGGAAACCTGTCGGGAGTCTGCTCGGACAAGCTTGCGTCCGGGGCCAACCACTCGGGCCTTCTTGGTCTGATGTCGTAAGTCATCATGGCCTTGTTTTTTGGCCGTTTTCCTTTACAGAAATAAAGACAGAAATGCCGCGAACCTGTTACATGCACCCAAAGAAAGCTACCAGGAGGTTATTAGCTCTTTGGTAATCGCACATAGGAGGTGTACATCAATCTGCAGGTTAGTTTTAATCGCTGCCATTGGATACCCCTAATATTGGTATCCGACAAGCATGAACTGCATGGTTCCCAGGTTGAAATATGACGAGGGGGGCTCGAAGGTGATCACAGGCCGAGGCAGCCGAGCATCTTCGATTGTAGCGGCCGTGGTATTCTCTGAACTGATGTCTCCGGTGCATTCTGCATCTGCGGCGCCTCTTGATCTGTTTGATGGCGGTCTCGTTGGGTAGAAGAAGCCAGACATGTTGATGCGGCGCAGACCAAAGGTGCTCTGCCCCTGATTGATGTTATCCACCAACAGATAGAGAAACCTCCGGCTCATCGTCAGTACCAATCCAACCCTCTCGAAAACTCTCCTCCCTCTCTTCTACAGAGAGGAATCTAAAATTGCGCCAACTCTTTGGGAACAAATCTAAAGAGGGCGGAGTGCAGGGACGGGCTCGCCGGAGATACGGCACGCTAGGCACGATGATGGTTAGGGGCTTAGCGGCGGGGAGACGGGAGAAGACGGCGACTAATTGGCCGGAGCCCGGAGAAGAGTTGCCGTGTGATGTGAAGGCGGGCTGGCGGCGCCTGGAGATGAAACCGGGACGTCCCTGAAAGAATTCCTTGTGGGCCGGGCCCTACGAGGTAGTAGCCTAGGCTGGGAGCTGTTGCCATCTGCGGCCCGTCTTTTCTGCAATAGCGGCGCGTGGGCCAGAAAAGACGACCCAGTTTGATATGGTGGCCCGTTAGTAGTCACGGATCAATGCTTTGACTTGCAGATGAGATCACCCGTCACCGTGCTGGTATAGCTTGGAGGAGGGACAATTCGGAACGTCCGTGCAGCTCTCCTCTTCTCCGACGAAGACGTGGGTTCTAACCATAAATTCCCCACCGCCGTACTCGTGAACGCCGGCGCCAGCCACGAATTGCAAAAGCTTAGAAGCTAAAAAACGCCCGTGCAGTCCAGGACGTGCTGGTAGCACCTCGCATCACCCCGGCGAGACATATCACTCACTTTGTGCTTGCGGAATTTAGCTTCGGGCAACCGACAATGGCGGAAATGCAGGCCCGAGAGTCCGGTGCCGCCGTCGTCGCGGTGCACGCGTTGCCAGGATTTGTTCAGATATGTTTCTGAAAGTTAACACTGCAGGTACAGTACAGGGGGAGAGAGAGAGAGAGAGAGAGAGAGAGAGAGAGTTGAACTTTTGGGTGCTGATCGATCATCTGCATGGCATGAGCATAAAGGAAAATGAGAGAGAAAATATAAAAGAAAAAACTGACAACCTAATCTGCTACGTGCCTAAGCTCCAGCCTCCAGCCATATTGATCTGTTCCAAGTTTCCAATCAGTACCAAATTCAGCATTAACATCGAGAGGTAGACGCGCGCACCAACCAGGCGTCCTCGGCGCTGGTTCATTCAACGATATAATTCAAGATTTGAAGCCTCGCCGGTGTGCCTCAGCTCTCAGACGAGCCGGTAGTTCTTGCTGTTACGATGCTAGGACACACGGCCATTGCCAAGAAGAGCAGCAAGTTCGAGGACTCGGACAGTCGCGTCATGTCAAGGCCTAGGTATAATTCAATTCGCCACCATTTTCGATCAAATTTTCACGCTCCGATCCGATCCGCCTTATACCTCTGGAGGTTAATTCACGAGAACATCTACTTCGATCAGGGCCGTGTCTGAGCTGCCGCAGCGTCCAGCACAGCGTCTGAAGCCGGCGGCGGTGGCGGTCGGGGAGGCAACCGGCGCCACGCCGCGGCGCGCTCTCGGCGTCCGGGGCACGGCGCCGCGGAGCCCGTTGCACGAGGCAAGGATGCTCTTTGTGATCAGATGAACGGTGCGGACACCACGGCACGTGTTGTCACTGACGTGGCGTTTGTTTTTTTCGTGAACGTGGATTTGCAGAAGAAGCCCGCCGGTGCTGGTGCCGGCGCGGGGCCACGGGTGGCGGAGCTGGAGGCGAAGCTGGAGAAGGCGCACGGTCAGCTTATGGGGATGAGGGACCAGCTCATGGCGGCCGAGAAGGCCAGGAAGGACGCGCGCGCCGCGATCGTGGAGGCCAAGAAGCGCTTGGGCGCCAAGAAGAGGGACGGCGCGGCCTCTTCCGCGCCGCCGGTCGAACACGATGACGACGGCAAGGCGCCGGCGCCGGCAGATGAAGCTGCTGGTGGCGCAGATGGCGCCATTGGTGAGAAAGGCTACAGGAGGTCGCCGGCAACCGACGCCTTCGAGGCGGTTGTGCCGAGCGAGCCGGGGAACAACGAGGGCCCGGTCGTCGACGAGGGCAACAAGACTAGTGACGAGGAGGAGGCGAGCAATGCCATGGCTGATGACCATGGCAAGAAGGGGAGCCCGGAGGTTGATCTGCTGAAGGCAAAGCTGATGGCCAAGGACATGGAGGTCTATGAGCTGAGGGCCAAGCTGATGGTGATAGACACGGAGGTTGACAATCTGAAGAGGAAGGTGATGGCCAAGAGCACGGAGCTCGACGAGCTGAAGGAAGGTGATGGCCAAGAGCACGGAGCTCGACGAGCTGAAGGCGAAGCTGATGTTGAATACCGAACTTGTCGACAAGCTCACGGCCAATCTGATGGTCAAGGACGCGGAGATCGCCGCTCTCGAGGCCGACAACGCCGACCTCACCAAGATGGCCGAGGAGGCCGCCGAGGCAGCGAAGGCGGCAGAATACCGAACTTGTCGACAAGCTCACGGCCAATCTGATGGTCAAGGACGCGGAGATCGCCGCTCTCGAGGCCGACAACGCCGACCTCACCAAGATGGCCGAGGAGGCCGCCGAGGCAGCGAAGGCGGCAGTTGCCAGGGCGAAGGAAACCGAGCACGCGCTGCGGGAGAGCGCGGCGCGGGAGGCCCGGCTCGCCGATCGGCTGCGGGAGTCGGAGAAGGCCCTGGAGGCGCTGGAGGCTGAGGCCCAGCGCTCGCGCGTGCAGAGCGAGCAGTGGCGCAAGGCAGCCGAGGAGGCCGCCGCGGTGCTCGGCAGCGGCGGCGTGGAGCGCGCCGCGAGTGCCAGCAGCACGGACAAGCGGCGCCACGGGTCAGCACAAAACGGTGCCGGTGACAGCGAGAGCACGGCGGCCAAGAACGACGACGAAGAAGGACCCAGCGGGAAGCGGAAGGCCGGCGGCGCCATGCGGGCGCTCAGCGACCTGTGGAAGAAGAAGGCGCAGAAGTGAAGTGATTGAAGGCGGCGGACGCGATCGGTTGGCGTTGCATGAGTATGACTCAAATTTACTTTGCTCCGTTGTCAGCTTTCCACTAGGATAACAGCTTCTGATTTACCCGGCTCAGGTTAATTTACTATTTATGTTGTCTGATTAAAGTAAGTCGGTAAATTCATAATAAACTCGAGTTGTATTTACCACATGCGTCGCTGGCTTACTGATTGCCTCCTCGGCTGCTCCTCTGCTGGCAAATTATATGACAAGGAACATAAATTTGTTTTTGTGTGATATTGCCCGTTGGTATTGTACTTTTGAGGTGTAGTAGTACTTGTCATGGATATATACTATAACTTCACGTGCTCCCTCTCTCCTTAAAACCAAGATTCAAAAATTTATCTTAGAAAACAAATCATTATATAGTATATATGCATATGCATACGACAGCCAATTGACACCAAATTTGGCTAATAAATAGAGGCAGATAAGGTCATTCACATTTTTATTATCTGTGAAATTTTCTAGGATGACTTGTTTTGGGACGAAGTAGCGAGGATATGATAGGAGTGTTAGCTCCTGCACAACAGATTAACATCTGTATCATGCCATGCAACAACATATCATCGACGCTCATGCCACCACCTCTCGCCTGCATCTGTGGCTACATTTGCTGCCCCCACCTCACTCTTTTTCTCCATTTCCACAACCCTTTGTACCTAGAAACGTCATTGTTGCCACACTATCCAAACTTCGCCTGGAGCGTTGTTGAGAGACTCTTTCCTCATCCGCCGCTGACTAGTGGCTGCGCTTCTGGGGCCACATACGGCTGGCATCTCCTGGCCACTAGTGTCTAACGACTACCACCAAAGGCGGAACAAGAAACTCTCTTTTTTTTAGAAGTGATAGTACTATTCTTTTTATAATTTCTTTAATTTAAAATTTTGTAGTGTAAATTCCACTGACAAGCAAGGTGCTTGGCGCCTTGTCCCCAATTGCTGCTGTGCCCTGGCCACCACCCGAATGGCCTGTTTCTACCAGTGTTTTAAATTGCCGGCTATAGCTTCAGCTAAGCTATAGCCAGATATAGCTGCTGGAGTGCCCTGCCGCTAGGAGATCATTGGCGCTAAGTTTTCATGGGCGCTATTAGCCGGCTATATTAGCTAAACGGACCTGAATATAGCCGGCTAGGCTGGGCTGTGAACTGTGACCATTGTTGTTGATGGTTTGATGGATCTGCTCTTTTGTTAACCGTCTTGTGATGTACCGCTAATTCCTAGGACAGTCTGTGATAAGTTGATGACCTTTTAATGCGTTTGGTTGGTGAATCAGTGAAGCAATTGTTATGCCAAGTGCTTGCACTTTTCTAATTTTTACAAAACCACTAAACGGCTTAGCTCCTGCATAGCCGGCTATAGCTGCTAGCTGCTGTAGAGTCCAACAGCTAAGGGCCTTAGCCGGCAATTTAAAACATTGGTTTCTACAAGGATGTATTCACCAAAGATTAGCCCTGCCGCAAAAACCCGAGCTAAGTTTAACCATAAACCTAACTGCGCAAGGAGTAGCATTGGCGTGGAGAAGCAGAAGAATCGCAACGTTCGGATAAAAATCACCAAGAGATGGGGGCCACCTGTCGAATATACTCGCCTCCACGTGAACGACTGATCATCTTCCTAGACATATCTATCATATAAGCGGTGTACTCCCTCCGTTCTTTTCTACATGTCATATTAGATTTGTTCTAAGTCAAACTTGTATAATTTGACTAAATTTATAAAAAAAGTATAGCAACAACTATGCTATCCAACATATGCACTATCGAAATATATTTCATGGTAGATTAAATGTAAACAAAACTATTTTATAGATTTTATTATTTTTCTATAAACTTGGTCAATGGCTAAGCATGACTTAGGACAGACCTAATGCGACATGCAAATAAAAATAGAGGGAATATATCTTGTACTTGGATATGAACATCATGGCATACAATAAAGTCCATTATGACATCCTGCTTGCATTTTGTGAGGGCAGTGAGAACCGATCTCACAGTAAAGTCTATGGGCTTGTTTGGAACAAAAGAATACAAACCACCGATAGGAAAAAATATAGAAAAGGGATAGTGGTAGAGTTATAAAGTAGAGGATCAGAGAAACACAGGGAAATAAATGAAATGGCATTTGGAACACAGGAGTCCATAACATAGGAATCATACAATATGAGAATAGTAAGAGAATAATAGTTTCCGGTGATTATATCAATTAACATATGCATATGAAATTAATGGAGAGTATTGTCTACCTTAGGTCACATAAATGTGGGATCCATTGTCCATGGAACTAATCTAGCCAGCTACGGTGCACCACATCTAGCTTTGATGTTTATACTCTCCTACTATTCTCAGATCTCATCCTCTTGCTCCCTGTGACATGGAGAGGCTAGTGCAGCGCGGCGGGAGTGAGGTAACGGGAGACAGCGGCCCCGGAATAAAGCTCGATCAACCTGATCGATGGTGACTTATTTAGCTTCATCAGGCGTAGCGCACCATGGCAATGGCTCCGTACTCTCCTTACTTCCCTCCTTCTCTCTCTTCCCCTCTCAGCCACCTCGGGCTTCCGCCAAAAAATTGAGCTCAAACTAGATGTTTCTTTTCCTCTGTTTTGTAAAGGAATGCAAAACTTTCTAGAGAAAGGGAAGATATAGTCCTCCGTTCCAAACTCTCTATAACATCAGCAAAATGGAGGAATGAGATTCCTCCAAAATTCATCTGAAAATCCTCTATTCAAAACAGGGCCAAGAACTACAAGTGTGAGATGACCCAAGCATTTTTAATTATCTAGGCTAATAGACCAGGAAATATGAATTTGCCCCACAATTGAGTGCTGAAGGTAGAATGCTAAAGGCTTTAGAATGCTAAAGGCTTTAATTGTTTCTTATCAATAGGGCTAATAGATAAAGCCAAGCTAGTGACTACTATTGGGGATCAGCAAAAAACTAACCTTCGCACGATTAGGAAGAGGAACTTGTGCAATAACACTATCCAAAAATATGTTATAGACAAGTCTTAACCTTCAGGAAAATTCATAGTTGAAACTTAAGTGCAAAATGTATCAAGGGAATTCTTGGACCAAAAGCAGCTTTAGCTTTAAACTTCGTCGAGAAAATTAAAGTAGATTAATATCACCAGTTTGTTCTTATATGCTCATAGGTTTATGGTTTAGGACCTCATGATTATTGTTAAGGAAAGTAAAGACATAAGATAGAGAAGTTAATCTCGAGCCGTCGCTTCAAAAAACAAGGGGGCTCATCAAGCACAAGAAAAATCCCCAAAGGTCAATGCAAGAGATAATAAGGAAGACATGACTTTGGCAGGTTTTGCGATGTGATTCCTAAAGTACAACCTATATAAGTTTACTTATGTACATTGATTACAAATTTCTACATGAGAAACAAGGACACACAAACTTTACAGGGATAAAATTGGATATCTAGATGTCCTTTGGCCTCCCTATAGAAGGGGATCCACCCCCTCTTTGTAAAGGGTTCAAACTTTCAATACAATTTGTCTGAGTTTGGATTTAGAAACAAAGCCATGTGTAGTATTGTATCAGAGCAAGTATTGAGAACTTAAGATTGCACATCTCATGCTTGTAATGAAAAAAAGGACCCTTACTTTTTTACAAAAGCATTCGGTATTGTCTTAGAGCTGAAGTATTAAGCTCAAGAGCTAAAGTATTAAGAACTTAAGATTTCACATCTCATGCTTGTAATGTAAAAAGGACCCTTCACTTTTTTACATTGTTTTCAAATAGTGTACTAATGATCTAGTGTGGTGTGGTACTCCTCACAAATACCTTACCATGGTAGGCTGGTCCCTATCTCAAAAACTATACCAAATTTATATAACAAAATTCTACAAAAGAATATATACAAATATTATGCAATGAAAAATATGTAATACACTATTAAAAATACACAATAAACTTTATGAAACAAAAATACTTATAATAAAACTATACAAATAAATATAAAACAAAACTTAGGTAACAAATTCATATAAAAAATTACAAAAAATAAAATGAAACAAAAATAAGAATCCTAAGAAAAAAATTGATGAAAAAATGAACGAAAAATTTTGGGGAAACAATTTGGAAAGCGAAATTTGGGGACAAGGTTTTGCCAAAAAAAAGGAATGAACAACGATTAACACACACTATCGGAAATCCCTAATTTGCCGTGTGCACAAACGTTTGCCGTGTGCTGTTTGTCGGGCACACGGCAAAAAGGCACTTTGCCGTGTGCCATGGGATAAGCACACGGCAAACAAACG
>CM014272.1:71338544-71376020 GCA_004135705.1 Alloteropsis semialata | reverse complement strand
AATTCTTGCAATCAATTAGAGCAAAAATTTCATGATTATTTTTATAGCGGGAGTACTCAATTAAAATTGACAGAGTTGACATCGGTTAAATAACAAAGAGATGAATCTGTTTTGGATTACTTTAAACAATTCAAGGAAACTAGGAACCGATGCTTTAATTTGTCACTTTCTGAATGGGATCTTGCTGATGTTGCTTTTAATGGTTTAGGATCCTTTATTAAAAAGAAGATAGAAGGCTTTGATCACTTTTTGGTTAATCAAGTACAAGTAAGGGCTTTAGCTACTGAAAACCGATTAAAAAATTCTAAGGATACATATAAGACTCATCGTTCCAATGTGCGTGTTATTAACTATGATTCTAGTAGTTTGGACGATGAGAAAAATGTGTATGCAGCTGAACTTGTGTGGCCTTCTAAGAATAAATCGTACACATGTCCATCTCTTAAGCCAATTCAAAAGAATCAGCAAGAAGAAGTGCGATTTACTTTTGATGTTTCCAAGTGTGATCGTATTTTTGATGAATTATTAAAGAATGGAAACATTAAAAATGTCTCATATTATTTCTTCACCTGAAGAGCTTAAAAGATGGGCATATTGCAAGTTACATAATTCTTTCTCGCATGATACTAATGATTGCAATGTTTTCCGTCGACAGGTGCAATCGGCCTTGAATGAAGGATGTTTGACCCTACATGAGATGCAAGTTGACAAGACACCTTTTCCTATCAACACCCTTGTGATGCATCCTCCTAAGGTACTGGTTCGGCCGCATCAAGTCGAATCAACTAAAGGAAAGAATGTTGTTGTGGGTGATGAGAGGCCTGAAAATTTGTAAGGAAAATGAATAATCAGGGAAGTGGTGTGTGAGAAGACTCCAAATGGCACAGAAACTTTCAAAATCACAGCAAGAGTCTCAGATATTGGGGGGGCAAGGATCCTCGAAAACATCATTTGAGTCTGCTGCGCAGAACAAACCGGTGCCATCGATTTCAGAAACCTGTACTACCGGTTTTGGTCAGGGTCGCCTGAAGATGCTGAAACCTAAGTGACCTGAGGTTGGAACCTGGAAGGTGAATGTGGCCAAAGATCAGGGTAAATTTGCAAAGCCAAAGCCGACCTTTGACCAATTATTTTCTAAATATGTGAATCAAAGACCAGTTGATGAGGATTTGCCGGCAAAAAAGAGAAAGAGGTCACCTATACGTCAAGAGAAGCCAATTTCGTCTCCAAGGGTGAATAACAAGCCATGCCGTGGATGTCGCCACATTATAATTCTCCACATCCGGCGTGGGATTACAATGAGATGTATATGTCATATTACCCTATGCAATATCATCCTTTACATCCAGGATGGAGTAATAACAGAGGTCCAGTGCATGAGGCTGGTGGATAACCGTTCGGCGCTTCGTCGATCAGGTTGGGATCAACCACCTAAAACCGGTGGTATCAGATTTCAAAACCGGTGGAACTGATTTTCCCAGAAGAAGCGGCCTTCTCTTCCTAAGCAAATTTATCGCCCTAAGAAGATGGTGGAGGTTGTTCAGGATATGGATGTCGACTAGGAGAGGACTACTGCTGCTTATGTGATTCCGGAGGATGATGGCAAGAGGCCAATTATTATTGGAGATGAGGTCAAGGCATCAGTCCAGGAAGAAGTTGCTGCAGATCTTGGTGAGGGTAAGAAAGCTGAGATTGATAAATCTAAATATTTCTTGCCAAGATGGTCTCCTTCAGGTTTGACGGGCACACAAAAGAGGAAGTTGCAGCGGCTTCGCTTTCAAGAACAAAAAGAAAAGGAGCTAGAGAGGCAATGGGATGAAAACTTCAACAAATATAGGCCCATGGCTCCTCCAGGAAAGGGATGGAAGCTGAAGATCAATGAAGCTCCAGAGGCAAATCCGGTGGTACCAGATTCTAAACCGGTGGGACCGGTTTCGTCTGCTTCAGCGCCTGCTGTTACACCGAATCCAATGGTACCGGTTTCAAATCCGGTGGTACCGGTTTCTGCTGATCTAGGGTCATCTCGTATTGCTTCTAAAATTTCTATTACTTCTTCGTTTGATGAGAAGTTGTCATCAGATTCCCTGAATATGGACGATGAACAACTAGTTGATTATGATTCATCACCTGAGCGTATAAATGTTGACGCAAATGTGGTGCATCTTTCTTTGGACTATTACATCATTCCGGAGGAAGAGATTGCTCATCTGGACTTTGGCCCAAAAGAAGCTATATTTAAAAGGCCAAAGGATTCTGAAAATCACTTAAAAGCTAGGTATATGAAGGGGCATATTAATGGGAGGCCTGTCCAGGATGCTTGTTGATACTGGGGCAATTGTCAATCTGGTACCCTATTCTATGTTCAAGAAACTTGGTGGTTTGGATGATGAGCTGATCAAGACCAACATGACTGTCAATGGTGTGGGACGAGGCGAAACAATGAGTGCTAAGGGTGTTGCTTCTATGGAGCTCACCATTGGGAGCAAGACGTTGGCTACTGCTTTCTTCATCGCTGAGGCCCAAGGTAATTTCAGTTTAATATTGGGTCATGATTGGATTCATGTAAATAGATGCGTACCTTCTAGTTTGCACCAATTTCTTATTCAATGGGTTGACGATGACGTTGAGGTTGTACATGGAGATACATCGGCTTGTGTTGCTGTCACTGATGGTTCTACCATGTCTATGCATGATCATGTCAAGTGCTTGATGGGCTTAGATATTTTAGATTATGAGATGATCAGTTGTGAGATGGCTTTGTGCCTGCTGTTCTAAAGCCGGTTGAAAATCGGCTAAACCATTTGTTATGAATTAATGAATAGTTCGGAATGGTTGCAGCAAAGACTTGATCACTATTGAACACAAAAGAACGATATGTACGAGGCCATTGAAGATTTTGATGATATGAGCAAATTGGGACATGTTTTACGTCGGCTGATCCTTTAGAGGAAGTTGATATTGACGATGGTTCTATACCTAGGCCGACGTTTGTATACAAAAATTTGGAAGCTGATTATAAAGCTGAATTAATCAAGCTATTGAAAAAAATATGTTGATTGTTTTGCATGGAATTATCAAGAGATGTCTGGTTTAAGCCACGAGTTAGTTGAACATCGGCTGCCCATTAAACTTGGTTTTAAACCTTTTAAATAAAGTGCTAGGCGTTTTAATCCTAATATGTATGACCAGATTAAAGAAGAAATTAATCGGTTGTTAGATGCAAATTTTATTAGGCCTTATCGTTATGCTGAATGGTTATCAAATATTGTGCCAGTTGAGAAGAAAGATTCTGGTAAGCTTAGAGTTTGCATTGATTTTAGAAATCTTAATAGAGCTACTCCTAAAGATGAATATCCTATGCCTATAGCTGACATGCTTATAAATGATGCTTCTGGATATAAAATTATTAGTTTTCTTGATGGTAATGCTGGTTACAATCAAATATTTATGGCTGAAGAGGATATATCCAAAATGGCCTTTGTATGTCTAGGTTTTGTTGGTTTGTTTGAATGGGTAGTTATGACCTTTGGTTTGAAAAATGCTGGTGCTACTTACCAAAGGGCCATGAATTTAATTTTTCATGATTTCCTTGGCTTGATCATAGAGGCTTATATCGATGATATTGTTGTTAAATCGGCTGGTTTAAAACCTCATTTGGCTGATTTAAAACTTGCTTTTGAAACAATGCGTCGATATGGATTAAAGATGAACCCGCTCAAATGTGCATTTGGTGTGTCGGCTAGAAAGTTTCTAGGATTTATTATTCATGAAAACGGCATAGAGATAGCTTCTAACAAAATTGATATTAATAAGAGGATTAAAGCTCCTACATGCAAAAAGGATTTGCAGAAATTCCGGGGGAAGGTTAATTACCTGAGGATATTTATTTGTAACTTATCTGGAAAGATTATTGCTTTTACTCCTATTCTTCGGTTAAAAAATGAAGCCGAATTTACTTGGGGGGGCAAAACAGCAAGAGGCCTTTGAGAAGATTAAATGTTACTTGTGTTCACTGCCGATTATTAGAGCTCCTAGGAGAGAAGTTTCATTTAAATTATATATGGCTGCCGAAGAACGAGTAATTGGAGTTGTTTTGACTCAAGAAACCGAAGGGAAGGAGCACATTGTTACCTATGCAAGTCGTCGATTATTGAATGCCGAAATGAGGTATATATTTATTGAAAAGCTTTGCTTGTCATTATATTTGCTTGTACCAAGATGAGGCATTATTTATTGTCCAATACATGCATAGTTGCTTGTCAAACCGATGTTATTAAATACATGTTGCAGAGACCAATTTTAAGTGGTAGAATTGGTAAATAGGCTTATGCTCTTATTGAATATGATTTGGCTTGTGAACCTTTGAAATCTATGAAAGGCCAAATTGTTGCTGCTTTTATTGTTGATCATAGCATTAATGATGATCATGATTTAGACATCGGTTATATTACTTTTACCCCATGGAAATTGCATTTTGATGGATCAGTTTGTAAGAGTGGTTGTGGTGTTGGTGTTATTTTTATATCACCAAGTGGTGCTGAATTTGAAGCTCTTAACCGATTAGAAAATGATTGTACTAATAATCAAGCCGAATATGAAGCTCTCTTGTTCGGACTAGAAATTTTGCGTGACATGGGGGTAAAGCATGTAGAGGCATTTGGTAATTCTTTGCTGGTTATACAGCAGGTTACTAAGGTATACCAATGCTTAGATGGTTTTTTAAATACATATCTTGATAAATGCTTGGACATAATTGCTGATTTTGATGAAATTACTGTATATCATATTTCAAGAGATGAGAATCCAAGGGTGAATGCTCTGGCTCAACAAGCGTCTGGCTATGATGTTCAGAAAAGAAATTTTCATGAGAGAAAGCCGACATTTTGCATAGCTGAGCTTTCAGCCCACGAAAAACCGGTGACACCGGATTCCGGAACCGTTGGTACCAGATTTTCCTTCATGAACCTGTTGACAGCAGTACTTCGGCCATCGAGCGTTCTAAAATTGCTAAGGATGAAGTTGCTGATTGGAGAATACCCATCATTGAATATTTGCAGAATCCTAGTTATAAATTTGATAGAAAAGTCCAACGGTGGGCATTTAAATTTGCTTTGGTAGATGGTCGGTTATATCGTCGGACAGCTGAAGATTTATTATTGAAATGTCTGAATTCTGATCAAGCTAGAGTTGCAATGGGTGAAGTTCATGAAGGAATTTGTGGTATACATCAATCGGCTCCTAAAATGAAGTGGCTTTTGAGAAGAGCTTGTTTTTATTGGCCTAATATGATAGCTGATTGTTTTCGGTACTACAAAGGTTGTAAAGAGTGTCAAAGATTTGGGAATATTCAAATGGTTCCAGCTGCATTGTTACATCCTATTATCAAGCCTTAGGCTTTTCGATGATGGGGATTGGATTTTGTAGGGCAGATTCATCCTCCTTCATCAAAGGGACATCGGTTCGTGTTAGTGGCTACCGATTATTTTACCAAGTGGACTGAGGCAATTCCTTTGAAAAATATGGCACATTGGGAGGTAATTGAGTTTATTCATAGGTTTGGCATTCCACAAACTTTGACTACTGATCAAGGTACTTTATTGATATCAAAAAAAATTTGTGAGTTTGTTGAGATGCATGGCATCAAATTACTCAATTCATCTCCATACTATGCTCAGGCTAATGGTAAAGCCGAGTCTAATAATAAGATTTTGATTAAGCTCATTAAGAAGAAAATAGAGCAGAATCCTAGGAGGTAGCATGAGGTTTTATCTAAAGCTTTGTGGGCTCATCGCATATCTAGACATGATGTTGTTGACGCAGAAAATCGGCGGTCGTATTCTCAGCGATCAACACAATAAGACCAGGGAGATCTGCTTCACTCCAGTGCCAGCCTGCACTTTGTTCAGGTTCGCAGCGTGCCAGTCAGTTTGACCATTCAACTGACAAGGAGCATGATCGATATCATATAGCGAACCGGCCATGCCTTTGCAGAATATAATCAGTACAGAATAAGGCCGATACGCTGTTCATCGTCTTAACTGCTTGATCATCATCTCTAATACATCTGCTAGCTTTCCGATCTCTCATAGCTGTTGAAGAATCAGATTAATTCACATGGCGTAGATCTAAATCAATCTAGCAACCTCAAACAACCGAATAAGCTGCCTTCAAATAACCAAGATAAATCTAGCTCCAACGTAGGGAATCTAGATCAAACCCGAAAGCTCGAAGAACAACCCAATAAACGATTAATCACTGAATAACCAAGAGAAACCCAGCTCCGACGTAGGGAATCTAAACCAATCTTGGCAATCCAAAGATAAATCGGTGGCACCATTGCCTCACGTAATTGCTCGCAGATATAATAAAGACAGCTCTCCCGCAGCTAATCTTGATGCAATCATAATAACAGATCGGCTTTGCCCGTTGCAATATATTCAATAAGCTGTGAGAGCCGATATGTTGTCCCTCCTGCCTAATCTCTTGGACAGGAAGCTCGCAATGATAATCATCCTGATAGAACAGTAACAAGATCGTTCCAATATTCACAGTTGTTGAAGAAATAGATTGACTCACATGGCGTAGATCTAAACCAATCTAGCAACTCCAAGCAACAGCATAAGCCGCCTTCTAATAATCAAGAAGGATCTAGCTCCGACGTAGGGAATCTAGATCAAACCCGATATTCAAAGAACAACCAGATTAAGTCTATAAAGATGAATCGGACCTGGAACGATATTGTCAGCTCAAATCGGACTAAACCAATGCTCATAGCTGTTTGAAGAGTCAGATCAATTCACATGGCGCAGATCTAAATCAATCTAGAAACTCCAAACAACCGCATAAGCTGCCTTCTAATAATCAAGATAAATCTAGCTCCGATGTAGGGAATCTAGACCAAACCCGAAAACTCGAAGAACAGCCCGTCAGTAACAGATCGGCTATTATATTGAATAAGCAAAGTAAAGCCGACATGTTACGTTGAACAGCATAAACGAGAAAGGGCGATGCGCCTCAATTCAAAGCTTACGCTAATTCGGTAGTTGAACCATCCAAACGAGAAGAGGGCGATGCGCCTCAGATCAAAGCTTGGATCGATCCGGGTGACGGAACTCGCGGCAGGCTGGAGATCGAAGACTGATGCAGCCCAGCTTGCTGAAGAACTCGTCGATAAGCTACATGGTTCCTAAGGTTTTGGCGTGATGCCAGTTTGTGTATTGATCGAGAGATAGAAAATTACAAGCTGCCATAACCCTTTATATTTATAGGGCTGCTGGACTTTGCGTACAGAAATAGAACTCTTAATCCTAAACTGAATACGACTGGCTACCTTATTTAATATACTATATTAGCAACCACGTACAGAATCTTTCTCCAATATAATATTCTATTCCTAATCTTGAATGCTTGGCGTAGCTTTCTTCTTTATTTCTTCCTCGCACGTAGACCCATCTCCAAGCACGAAGCTCTTCGACTCCATCCAAAGATACATTAAGATATTATAATATATTTCCTTTACTAATCAGGCCGGACTCTTCCTTCTCACGCGGCAACATTGCTTTCTTTATTAATCACCGGACTCTTCCTTCTCACGTGGCAACATTGCTTTCTTTATTCTAATCACCTTGCCATGCATGTGTAGGGCTTTCTAGAATGTACTGGTTCCGACTCGATTTTCACCCAATTATCGGCTTTATTTTAGGGACTCCTCTGGCCATAAAATTACCAAATTCTGGTGTCAACACAGGCCCCCCCAGTTCGAAGTATGAATTCTTTATGCTTCGAATTATTTTTTCTGAGAGCCTATAAAATTTTCTTTCTGCCGATGTATACATCTGCTAGTTTTCTTCCCTTTAAATATTCATTGAGTCGAGTTCTTTTCCAACAAGTGCTTCAATTGGAGATTCATCGGCTATCCAATATAACATATGTAGGAAGTAGAAGCCGATGAATATATCCCATTGACTGATGCATTGTATCAATTTATTTATCATATTTCGATCCTCGAGTCCGTAATTGCATCTTCCCATAAGAGACTTCAATCAGTTGCCCAAGCTAATGCATCGGACCTCAATCGGTTGCTCAAGCCAACGTATCGGACCTCCATCGGCTGCCCAAACTAACGCATCGGACCTTAATCTCGGCTGCCCATCGGACATTCCTATCGGACATCACGTATCTGCTTTACTTAGTAGCCGATGGGTACGGTATCTGCCTTTCTTCCTTGATACGGTCCGATGGTGAGCCATCGGCTTCTCAATCGGCCTTGCACCCTTCAAGTTGCATCTTTCCGTCTGTGTGCAACCTTCTTCAATTTTTTTTAATATCAGCTAATACCAAATATGATGGCTGTCATCCAAATAAACATGCGTGCAATAATGCTTCGAGCAGAATCAGCCGACGCATTTTACTGCGCCTCTTTGGCCGATGACGAGCGCAGGTCTGATCGGACCAACCAACTATCGGCCCCGAGTGAATGACAAAAGATCGATTATATAACAATTAGCTCAGTTAACCGACTTATCTGATCAACCATGCAATCAAGAAGTGGCATAAAATGAAAACTGATCAGCTAAGAGTCCGATAGCTCCGTGGAGACTCATCGGACTGTGGATCATCTCCATCGGCTCTTGATATTGGAATATAAGTTCTGAGATTATCCAAAAGCCGATTCTTCTTCTTCCACCTGATGAATTGATAAATCCCATCGTGGTCGCCAAAATATGTAACATATTAAAATATTCCGTCGGACTCCATCGGCCACCATCAGTTGTCAGAAGCCAGTGCCCCATCAACTACATGAATTCTGCCATGCTCAATAGCCGATTGAAATATTTTTGACTTCGACTTTCTGGATTAGTCCATGCCGAAACATAGTGAAACTGATGAAAATGTTCAATAAAAATCTGTGAAAGCCATCAGAGTATTACGCGCCGAGCCAACAACCATCTTCTTTTCATACCATCCACAGAGAACAGCGATGTCCGATTAGAATCAACAGATAATGGAACTGGCATCAGCCTTGACTCCCTCTGTTCCTCTTTCACCATCAGTGTCTTTGGAGATGTCAGCTTCGGCCTTGATGTCAGCCAGGCAGTCCGCAGCCTCCTCCGGCGTCTCGGCGATCATGAGCGCGAGCAGGACGGATGATGTGGTGCCGAGATGCCGAGCATGACGCGTCGGCCGAGGTGGAGCATGCTGGGCAGGATCAACCATATCATCGGCCAGCCCAATATCGGAAACAGAAAACCAACAAGCCGACGATACTATGAATAGTTGATCATTAATTCGACCAATTCATTTATTTTTCCTTATATAGTTTCTCCAGGAAGCCGATATGTTCTATAGTGGACAACACAAATACGCAGAAAAACCATTGGTCCACACATGCATCGTAGTGATATACTGGCCATTAGTTGACTGATTCGTCTCGATTGCCGATTTCCTGATATGCTAAGCCGAGAGATCTAATCGGCTCTTGGATATAGGGTGAATACATGTTGCCGGCCAATCTCCGCTTTTGATGTTTCTTTTTACTCCCTTTCATACGCACGTGAAATCCAAGTCATATTTTATTGTCCGTAGCACAAAATCAGACTTGTTATCCAACTATCCCTTCTATCGGCCATTGCACCATACTTTCTCTTCTGATGGAAATAAATCTTGCTTGCATAGGTTTTCCAGCATGCATCGGCTGAGGAAGAAGGAAGTACCAATCAATCCTTTGCTTCTAATCGGAATGCCGATGCTCCCCCAATCCTGATAGCTTTTAAAATAAAATAACTCCATCAAACCAAGGTCGCTTCGGTTATCATTATCGGCCATCAGAAAAGTAGCATACCAATAATACAGGCCGATGATTCACTTTGGCCGACAACGAACATAGATTAATCGGATCAATCGGACCTTTGGTTGGAGAAGATCAATCAGACCTTTGGTTAACCATCAGCTATACGAGCATTGGACTATCGGCCCCCAACTCATACCATCAGCAAAGCAAAAATGACCATACATTGGCTCATCGGCTGAAAAATGATTCCATCGGCCATCCTCTTGGCAGCCTTAATCTATTGGCTCATCGGCTTGATGGCCTGACGTCTTGACCTATCGGACCTGTCTCCATCGGACCAAGAACAAATATTTCTTTAGTCATGCTTTCAATATAATCTGATCCGCCGAAATAAATTCGCCAATCTTTTTCATCCTGCAGCCGATAGAATTGTATATCTTCCCAATATCTAGACCGGCCTTTATTGCAGCAGCAAAATCAAAAAATTCCATCAGCTTACAGTATAGTAATAATATAGAATCTGAAAGCTCCAGCCGATGTCTCCCCGCATTAACCAAGAATCGACTGATGTAATCAATGGTGGATATATCTGACTTTGATCATACGATTGTGGTCCCACCGGGCGTGCCAAAAATGTGTTGACGCAGAAAATCGGCGGTCGTATCCTCAGCGATCAACACAAAAAGACCAGGGAGATCTGCTTCACTCCAGTGTCAGCCTGCACTTTGTTCAGGTTCGCAGCGTGCCAGTCAGTTTGACCATTCAACTGACAAGGAGCATGATCGATATCATATAGCGAACCGGCCATGCCTTTGCAGAATATAATCAGTACAGAATAAGGCCGATACGCTGTTCATCGTCTTAACTGCTTGATCATCATCTCTAATACATCTGCTAGCTTTCCGATCTCTCATAGCTGTTGAAGAATCAGATTAATTCACATGGCATAGATCTAAATCAATCTAGCAACCTCAAACAACTGAATAAGCTGCCTTCAAATAACCAAGATAAATCTAGCTCCGACGTAGGGAATCTAGATCAAACCCGAAAGCTCGAAGAACAACCCAATAAACGATTAATCACTGAATAGCCAAGAGAAACCCAGCTCCGACGTAGGGAATCTAAACCAATCTTGGCAATCCAAAGATAAATCGGTGGCACCATTGCCTCACGTAATTGCTCGCAGATATAATAAAGACAGCTCTCCCGCAGCTAATCTTGATGCAATCATAATAACAGATCGGCTTTGCCCGTTGCAATATATTCAATAAGCTGTGAGAGCCGATATGTTGTCCCTCCTGCCTAATCTCTTGGACAGGAAGCTCGCAATGATAATCATCCTGATAGAACAGTAACAAGATCGTTCCAATATTCACAGTTGTTGAAGAAACAGATTGACTCACATGGCGTAGATCTAAACCAATCTAGCAACTCCAAGCAACAGCATAAGCTGCCTTCTAATAATCAAGAAGGATCTAGCTCCGACGTAGGGAATCTAGATCAAACCCGATATTCAAAGAACAACCAGATTAAGTCTATAAAGATGAATCGGACCTGGAACGATATTGTCAGCTCAAATCGGACTAAACCAATGCTCATAGCTGTTTGAAGAGTCAGATCAATTCACATGGCGCAGATCTAAATCAATCTAAAAACTCCAAACAACCGCATAAGCTGCCTTCTAATAATCAAGATAAATCTAGCTCCGACGTAGGGAATCTAGACCAAACCCGAAAACTCGAAGAACAGCCCGTCAGTAACAGATCGGCTATTATATTGAATAAGCAAAGTAAAGCCGACATGTTACGTTGAACAGCATAAACGAGAAAGGGCGATGCGCCTCAATTCAAAGCTTACGCTAATTCGGTAGTTGAACCATCCAAACGAGAAGAGGGCGATGCGCCTCAGATCAAAGCTTGGATCGATCTGGGTGACGGAACTCGCGGCAGGCTGGAGATCGAAGACTGATGCAGCCCAGCTTGCTGAAGAACTCGTCGATAAGCTACATGGTTCTAAGATTTTGGCGTGATGCCAGTTTGTGTATTGATCGAGAGATAGAAAATTACAAGCTGCCATAACCCTTTATATTTATAGGGCTGCTGGACTTTGCGTACAGAAATAGAACTCTTAATCCTAAACTGAATACGACTGGCTACCTTATTTAATATACTATATTAGCAACCACGTGTAGAATCTTTCTCCTAAACTGAATACGACTGGCTACCTTATTTAATATACTATATTAGCAACCACGTACAGAATCTTTCTCCAATATAATATTCTATTCCTAATCTTGAATGCTTGGCGTAGCTTTCTTCTTTATTTCTTCCTCGCACATAGACCCATCTCCAAGCACGAAGCTCTTCGACTCCATCCAAAGATACATTAAGATATTATAATATATTTTCTTTACTAATCAGGCCGGACTCTTCCTTCTCACGTGGCAACATTGCTTTCTTTATTCTAATCACCTTGCCATGCATGTGTAGGGCTTTCTAGAATGTACTGGTTCCGACTCGATTTTCACCCAATTATCGGCTTTATTTTAGGGACTCCTCTGGCCATAAAATTACCAAATTCTGGTGTCAACAGGATGTTATATGGATGGATGTAAACCAATGATAGGCCATAGGGTTTTAGCTTTAGTAGAGAGCCCATTTTATACCAAGTGAACACATGTGTTTTTTAGTAAATTAGTAAAGAGAGTTTTTGATAATAATAACGTTGACTTGTCCCTAGAAGGGGAATGCTACTTCCCATACAGTTCCCACCATATTTCATCAAAGTGCTAGCGACTGAGAGGTTTTCGCCAGCTTATGACATTCGCATGTTCTTCTGAAATCGTGGGCCTACGCCCACACTAACCCATTTTGAAAACAAACAAATACTAATCATTGAGAGCTTTAACAAAGTGAGTGCATAACCATGAACTACGGCTATTTGGCAGCTATACCATGGCCTTGATGGTACTTGCCTACAAGATTTGTACCCACCGACACCTACTGCTAGGCAGCGTCGTTCTATAAATCGACATGGATGTATCAAATAATTGCCCCACAATCTTCCACACCATTCATAAGTTCATCAAAATAAGTTTTGGGTCCAACATCTTCAACACTAGGGCTTGGTTTTTGCTCCATCCACCAAAGCATCGTACGTTCAAACCTTACAATAGTCTCGATCGAAGATTGAGATAATCACCATGATAAACATGATTGTGTAAAAATGGAAACAAGCATAGGCGTCAACATAGTTTGATTAGAGAACTTATTCAGCACATATCATGTTGCTAAATCTCCATCCGTGGTGCAGTGCACAAAGAGCTGCATGACCGTGGTCTCAATCAAGAGTTGTCATAGGTACACGCGCGCGTGTGCGTATGTGTGCCTTTTTATATATTATGCTTGAAAAAATGGTATATGAAGTATATAAAGATATATAAATTAAAGTCACAGGAAAAAATGTCTTAAATTGACCATCCATGGAACCATGGAACAAGGACTGATACTGCAGTATATATGTTGTTCATGGAACTCTATAGCATGAAAGGGAATGGCAAAATCATCCCTCAACTTTCCTCAAGAGGCCAAGTTCGTCCTTGAACTTTCAAAAAAGTCAATATAGTCCATTAACAGTCATTTTTAGGTCAAACGCACCCTTTGCTGATGTGGCGCTGTATGGTGGCATGAGATGAGATTGAAATGACCGTTTTGCCCTTGTCTTATGCATAAGCTCCCTATGGGTTTTAGATTTACCATCACTCACAATTGCAAATTCTTATCCCTTTGTTGAACCAAACCCTATATAAATAAGCTACTACTTGTACACCGTAGAAGGCTGCCATTCTTTTGCATTAAGTCACCACTCACCAGCACATACTTGTCGATCATTTTAAATGATTGGGAAACATCTGAACATTTTGTGCCTGCTGTGATGTGTTGTTCAGGTAATAGAATAAACATAGAAGGTGCTTTCTGTCGCCATGTTCCACAAGGTCAATTTGCATTATGATGGGTTTTTTACATTTTGGAAGGATCGTGATGCATATGTAGGTCCCACCTGTCATCATGGCAAAATGGACATTTTAGATTCGTCCCATGCCACCATGCAATGCCACATCAGCATAAGGATGTCTTTGACCCAGAAATGAGAGTTAAGGGACTATATTTACCTTTTTGAAAGTTCAAGGACGAACTTGACCCCTTGTGGAAAGTTGGAGGATCATTTTGGCTAATTTGCCAAAGGGAAGCTTTAATTTGCACTTGGGAATTCTGGATGCACGTTGAAGCTAAGATGAGGTCCACCACCAGCGCACTGAATCACGCATGCTCAGACACAACTATAAATGGAAACAGTAAAGTGGAATGAACACAAGAACGCTGCAACAAAGATGGGCAAACAAAAACCCCTGCTCTTGCTATATTTGGGTAGAGAAACTGCGCCTTTGCTATATTTGATTATAGCCCTTACCAAATTTGCCCGAACCTAACGTCCATCCATCCATGATCCATTATATTGCTCAGTTCAGGGCATTCATCATTGATTAGGTCAGTACATCGAGCAAACAGTGAAAGGTAGATAGAGTGTGAAAAATTTTTCAGGGTAATAAATGCAGCTTTGACCACTAATTAGGGGTATTAAATAATGTCAGTTTACAAAACTACCTCCACAACATCTAGTAAATTTCCGAGAAGAATCTAATGAGGCCTTTGACCGCATGATTAGAGGATGATTAGAAGATGGTTACTGTAGCATCACTGTAGCAAATCATGGATTAATTAGGCTCATTAGATTCGTCTCGGAAAGTTACGCTCATCCGTGGCTGGGTTTTGCAAATAGACTTCATTTAGTACTTCATGCAAGAAAGATTCTCTTTTGCAAATTTTTTTGGGAAGGAAGTAAACACGGCCATATATAGAAAGCACTCATAACATTCAATTTCACACAGGATCAAGCCAATACATCAGAGCAAGAACCTCTCTAGAGATAGTACCACGGCTACTGTAGACTTGGCATCGGCAACACAAAGCATGCGTGCAAGAGGAAGAAGAATCCAACAGAGCACACCTGTCTCCGTAGCCAACCCTACCCACCTACCTAGCCCTTCGTCCCCCCTCTTCCTGCTCCATGAAGCAATCAGTAGCACTGGCCCCCTCGATCCGGTGATCTCCGGGACGAGGTGCTGGTGCTGGAGGCGATGGGGCAGGCAGCGGCACGAGAGCCTGCCGCGCTCGCGACAGGTGGTAATTATCCTAGATGCGGAAGGGGCCCAGGCGGTTGTCGCCGAGGCGCGAGCGGTAGGCCGCCTGCTTGTAGTCGCCCCATGTGAAGTCCCTGTAGAGGCTCTGCTCGCCGTGCCCCAGCAGCTCCGGCAGCGGCGCGATCCGCTGCGCCGGCGCCGGCCCGGCGAAGTAGATCATGGACACCCGCGGCTTCAGGCTGTTGGCCACCACCCGGTGCCGCACGCTTTTCAGCCTCCCATTCGTCAGGACCTGCCGCACGTAGTACAACACGTCCATCATCAATTCATCATCGATTGATCGCTGCATCTCTCGATCTGATCCAATGCATGCGCGAGCTTTTTCTGATGATGAGAGGTGATGGAGGGCCGGGGATGGTGTACCGTACGTACCTCCAGCGAGTCGCCGACGATGACGAAGAAGGCGCCGCGGTCGGGCGGCACGGGCACCCAGCGCCCGTCGCGGAGCGCCAGCTGCAGCCCGGGCGTGCCGTTGGAGCGCAGCACGGACACCAGCTGCGGGTCCGTGTGCTCGCCGAAGCCGGTGACGCTGCACGAGTCCGGGAGCCGCGACACCAGCGGGCACGGCGGGTAGTGGTTCACGCGGAACACCTGGTCGCTCGCCGGCTCCGTCACCATCCGGCTCAGCGCGTCCCGCGGCGCCACGCCGAGCCCCTCCGCCACCGCCTCCAGCACCGACGTCGCCACCCCGCGCACGGCGCCCACGTACTCGTTCACCGCGTCCCTGCACGTGATACACGCGACATGCATGTACACGGATCGTTAGTTACAATGCGTGGCTGCAGTGGCTGAGAATCCAATCCTTGAGATCGAATATAATGGAGACCTTAGGGAGGACGACGGGGCAGGGGAGGCCTTGGAGACGGAGGCCTGGTCGACGGCGAGGAGGAGGTACTCGAGCCACCCCATGTCGCCATTGCGCCCGATGCGCTTGTTCCCGTAGCCCAGCGGGTTGGCGGGGCCCGACGCGTCCTTCTCCGCCTGCGGCGAGGCGAAGAACCTGACGGCCTCGGCCTCCAGCCGGTCCACGGCGCCCATTGGCACGCCGTGGTTGACGACCTTGAAGAACCCGAACCGCTCGCAGGCGTCCACCACGGCCAGGGCCGCGCCGGGGCTGGAGAGGTCGACGGCAGGCACGCCGCCGGGGAATGAGGCGCCGCCGCCCCCGGGCTCCGGGGACCTCAGCAACGAGATTTGGTCGAGCGCCGGCGGCTTCGCGAGGACGACCATCGCCACCACCACCAAGAAGCAGAGCACGCCGCAAGGCGTGCAGGGGAGCAGGAGGAAGGAGCAATGCACCGTAGCTCGCTCCCGAAGCTCGTACAGCCGCTGCCTACACACTGACACTGACGACACTGATCACTGCTAGTCAGCTCGAGCTCGAGTGCATGTGGGGAATTGGAGGGCTTCATGGCTCCTATATATAGGGGAGCGCCACGGCGGCGGGGCCCAAAGCGGCGATACGAAACGAGCGGGGAGGGAGCGGACGACGTTGGCGCGAGCTGTTCATCGTCCCCGATTTTTCGGGTCGGTGTTGGCATCGTCCCCGAGACATTTCCAATCTCCCACCCTTTCTCGTGTGCGCGCGGCAGATCCGAGCTTGATCTGTGGGCGGCAGGTGCTAGCCGCGCCCTACACTCCAGTCCCGGGGGGAGGAAGGAGACTGAGACGAGACGTGTCCCGGCGTGATCCGCCGGTGCGCGATGGGGTCGGGGGAGGACGAGGACGGGGCGATAAGTGTCCGGGTACTGTTCCTCTCGGTCTCGGATGATGTCTCTGTTGGTGGATTCCTGCTGAGGTACAATGACGAAGCACCCAATTAGTAGCCCGGCCGGCCATCATGAGAGGGCTTTTGAACCAAGGCTACCGAGCGGGGTGATTAGTGCCATTCCTGATGATGCAACCCTTAATTACTGCATTCTTTTGACAGTTTAGAGTGGGATGGGCAGGATTATGGTTTAGAGTGTCTAGGTGGAAAGAAAACGTCATTGCATATATATGCTGTTTTTACAGCATATACAATAGACTAAAATATATAACACAAATGTAATCGTGACACACATCCAAACCTTACTGCAGCTGTTGAAGATTTGTTTTCTTGCCTGGGCCGCATATGGGTGGAATTTGAGCACGGGGGTTTTGATTGTTGGTTAAGGATAGACGCTTACACCAACACGCATCCTCGCCCCTATGAATACACGTACGCAACCCTACCTCTATAAGTACCTTTGATAGACTAAGCCGGCAACTCCGATCTTGAGATTGACAAAGTCACCATAGGTGCCTCGTTATCGACGGACACATCACCTACCGTTAAAAAATAGCGCATGTTAAATCCTAAAATAAATCCACTACAACAAATCTAACTAAGTTACGGTTAGATTATTTCTTATTTTTTTTCTATATCTGTAACGTTATATTTTTTTGTCTATATGCTACTGTATATGCTGTAAAAACAGCATATGCATTAACATTTTCTTTCCACCCGACACTTTAAAGTCTAAACCATCATTTGTGCCCTCTCCGCCACTGGGATGACCTTGGAGCGAGTGTGCCACTGCACTTCCTCCTTGGCAAGCACATGCACATTACACAAACAATACCGCACCGTCCTCTCCGTACTTGCAATGGAGGATCCGGCGGAGAGGGGGCAACGGCAATGGAGCATATGAGAAACCACCACTCATGCTGAAAAGTGATTTACTCAGATACTGTACTATTTATGGGTCTCATGTTAAAAGTCGGGATCTGCATGACACTACTACAAAAACAAACTGTAAGAACGTCTTCTTTTTGCAACAGGAGCGGTTCAGGGGCGAACCGTTCTTACAGCGACGGAACAGCCCCAGGAGCTGACCAGCCGCCCCTACAGAATTAACAGTAGGGGCGGCTGGAGTTACGAACCGCCCTTACTGTTGTACAGATTAGTAGGGGCGGTTCAATCACCAGCCGCCCCTACTGTGGTTCACAGTAGGGGCGGCTCTATATTGAGGCGCTCCTACAGTGTTTTGCCGAATTTTGAAATGAGACACTAGAAAATACATTTTTTAAAATGACCTCGGATGGAAAAACTTCCTAAATAAGAATTGTAGATCTCGAAAAGTTATGAATCTTTGTTGTTGACCACTTTTTGAATTGACTTTATTTGATGCCTCAAAATGTGGGTTTGAATGTCTAAATTTTGAAATTTGAATTTTTCAAACGATCTCAGATGAAAAAACTTCCTAAATAAGAACTGTAGAGCTCGAAAAGTTATAAAACTTTGTAGTTGTCCACTTTTTATTTTAAAATCATCTTGTCATGCAAAAACTACGTTGAAATGTCTCAAATTTGAAATTCAAATTTTGTAAACGACCTGGGATGGAAAAACTTTCTGAATATGAATTGTAGATCTTGAAAAGTTATGAAACTTTATAGTTGACCACTTTTTCATTTGAAATCATATAGTCAACAAAAACTAAGTGTGAATGTTCTCAAATTTGAAATTCAAATTTTGTAAATGACCTCGGATGGAGAAACTACCAAAATAAAACTTGTAGATTTCAAAAAGTTATAAAACTTTGTAGTTGACAAGTTTTTAATTTGAAATCATTTAGGGCCTCAAACAAGTAATTTACACTCAGTTTAGTATAATACGGTAGGAATCAAAACAATATCTAGTCACAAATGAGAGTGTGGTGCAGTGGTAGAGAAGGTCACGCGCGAGAGAGAGGTCGCGGGTTCGAATCCCGCCGACCGTGTAGCGCGCGAATTTTCCGCGAAAAATGGCTTGGATGGTTGGAGTCCTTCCCACATTGGAATAAATTTTTTTTGCTATCATTTTTGGTTTTTTTGAATTTTGAAAACCCGATTTCCTGGAATTCATTGTAGGGGCGGCTGCATCACCAGCCGCCCCTACTGTGGTTCCACTGTAAGAACGGTTGATTAAGGGTGGCTCGTAAAACCGCCCCTACAGACGCTTACGAGCCGCCCCTACTGAAACTTTCTGTAGTAGAGTTGAAAGCGAGTTCCAAGTTTAGGAGCTGTTTCGCCAAATTAGAAGCTGAAGCTCTAAGGCTATATCTTTCAAAACAGTTGAGTTACATGTCTTTTAGGAAAACCAACAAGATATGCAATGCCTGTTTCTGTCTGTTAAATTTGTTATTTAGTAGATGCTATGTAAAGTCTATTGAAATCATATGGCCTAGGGTCCATGTGATTTGTCTTGTAATTTCAAAACTGCGATCATTTTGTTGGGCTGCCTGCTTGGTGGAGGCAGGGAGCTTTGGAGCTGGGCTGGACGCATCACGAGGAAACCGAAGACGGCAAGAAGAAGAAGAGGAGGAGAAGAAGAGATATATAATGAGTGCGGATCTAGAGTGTACGCTTTGGATCCAAAGATTATCAATGGTGATCGATCGAACAAACAAATCTCAGTTGATCGACGAGGAGAAGATTCATCAAGAAAGCAGCGTTTATGGTCGTTAGCATGGCGGTCGGTTACTTATAATTCCCAGCCTACTTTCGTTGGTGTTTTGCACGTGAATGCAATCTTCCCGGCAACTCGTTGCGGGGGCAAAAGGCTCTCCCGCGTTCCGGCAGATTCCGCGCGCATCCTCGCCGTGCCGACTAGGCGACGCCACGCGGACGACGAGCCGCCGAGCACGTACGCAGGCGGCGCAGCAGCTTTCACCCAATTCCAGCACGCGGCACAGGCACACGCCCGGCGATCGAGCAGAGCAGAGCAGCACACAAGGCCGGCGCGGATAAGGTAAGCCTCGACAGCCCGAAGCGAGAGCGCTGTAGCGGGTGCGGCAGCTCCGGTGGTCGGCACAGCGCCACAGCCGGATCCATCGGCGTCAGCGGCTGCTTTTTTTGCGGGGGTCAGGACGCGGACGGGGAGAGGAGGCGGCATCGGGGGCAGCCGGCATCGGCCGCCGCTGTCACGCGAGCGCGACGGGTTCGCCGGATACTGTGCGGGGAGGCCCCGCGTGTGCGGGTGCAATCGGCCGGCGACGTGGCCGCGGGATCCGTTGCGCAAATGGTATCGGCCGGCACTGCTGCTGTGAGCTAAAGGGGTTCCTGAACAGTGAATACCTTCTCCGGCCATCCCTCGACCGCATGCCGGTGAAGAAAGAGCATCGGGTTCGTGTTCGTAGCATGCCAGCGATAGATGCCGGAGCGCGGGTGGGGAGGCATGGAGAAGTTTGTGATCAGGCTGTCAGGCAGTGAAAGAAGGTACGAACTCTCGGCGGAAGGTGCTTTTTCGAGGCCCCTTTTATGCCTTCAGATGAAGCTATCTAGGTAGGGTTGAAAACGGACGGAAAAAAAAATCCCGTTTCTGTCCGCCCATATTTCTATATTTGATCCATATTTCCAGCTCTACGGAAACGGGACGGAAAAACACGGAAATGGGACGGGAAATGGGATAGGGGTAGACGGGAACGGGACGGGATATGGGTGAGGGTGTATCCCGCCCATAATTGCGGGATCCCGTTTTTAACCGGGATGGACCCGTATTTATCCCGTATTAATATTAACCGGGATGGACCAATAGCTTAGATCCCCCGCCATTGTAGGATTCGCCGCAAGCCGCTGTGTGAGTTCGTGATAATAAACTTACTTGTGTTATTATAAATTGATAGTGCTAGC
The DNA here is from genome assembly GCA_004135705.1 of Alloteropsis semialata. Taxonomy (NCBI): domain Eukaryota; kingdom Viridiplantae; phylum Streptophyta; class Magnoliopsida; order Poales; family Poaceae; genus Alloteropsis; species Alloteropsis semialata. The sequence goes on along the minus strand of CM014272.1, from coordinate 71,355,339 downwards.
CTTATTTTGTTAACTACTGGTACTTGTTTATCGTATATTTAATTGTGCATGTAAAGTGTCGTCACACTGTAATGAAACACTAAAACGTTTGATCCCAATTTAAATCCCGACTTCTGTCCATTTCCGACATATTTCCGTACATATTTGCTCATTTCCGTGCACCCGTATAGCCCGATCCCATTTCCATATATCTCGATCTCGAACCCGTTTCCGACTATCCCATTTTCGGTAAAAAAAATATGGCAACGGAAATGGGAGAGGGGTTTTCCCGCCCATTTCCGTCCGTTTTCATCCCTACATCTAGGATCCTAGGTGGACACTCTAGAAAAAAAAGAGAAATCCTAGAAATTCTCGCAAAAAAGCAAAACATCTGGCCATCAATTAGAACACTCAAATCATCATAGCCATTAGATCTATTATATTTTCTAAAAAATTACCCACCTATGCCATTATGAAAATAGCTTAAAGTAATCCCCTAAATTTATATCAAAATTACCCACATCTGCCATTATATAAAATAAACCAAAGTAACCCCCTAATCTTCATCAAAATTACCCACTATGCCATTATAAACAATATTTAAAATAACCTCATAAATTTGCAACTAAATTACTCACTATGAATACCAAAAAATAACTTAAATTAATTGTTTTACATCTATATTACCCACATATGTCACTATTAAAAATAACATGAGGTAATTCTACATTGGAATCCAAAATCACCTTAATTAAAAATGTACACTAACATAAGATTCTAAATCGTGCATTTTATACACTATTAGTATATTATATAGTGATTAAGGTATATACGCATAATGTGCGTTGTCATATAGGGGAAGTGACGACAATATAGAATTCTACGTTAAAATTATAGTTCAAACTTATGGTTCATTAAATAAATTCAAGGCATACATGTGCTGCAAAGTGAAAATTTAAAGATTATAATTGTGTATGAAAACATAACAGAGTAATTACTAACAAAGATCTATCACAATCAGATAAAAATAATAAGTATATATCTATATAGGTATTGTGTTCAATATTTAAACAAATGAGAGATAGCTCATAATAGTTTGGTAGAAATATAGCCTTAATTTTTTATTTGAAGACTCCGCATTAGTTATCACAAGACACACTAGAAAAAAAGACAAATCCTATAAATTCTCACAAAAATCAGAAACATCAATCATGTAAACTCTAATAACCATAGTCATTGGCCTATTATATTTTATAAAAAGTTACCCACCACTATCATTATAAAAGTATTCTAAAATAAATCCTAAAAATGTATCTAAATTATCGAGCTATGTCATTATAAAAAATAATTTAAATTAAATCCATAATTTTTATCTAATTTACTCATGCGTATCATTATAAAGGATAACTTAAATGACATTCAAAATTTGTATTTAAGTTACCCACGTATGTTGTTATTAAAGATAACCTAAACTAAACACCTAAATCTTAATTAATTATCTTCATGTGTATTCTACTGAAAAGTCCAAAAGTAAACTGATATATGATTCTAAATTACGGTAATTTATCATTGTTAACATAGAAATAATAAGTTAAGGTATATATGCATCATGAGTGTCACCATGTAGGCCATTTATACATGTACTAGAAATCTTGCCCGTGTGTTGCAATGGATGAGGACCGTTATATCGTTTTTCTAAGCAAGTTAAAGTAATCAACTTGATTTTCCTAATCTGACTGCGGTATACAATGCACTACTCCTAATCTGATTAGAGGACAAGATGAAGCATGTCTAATCCGATCGTGAGACGTATATGACAGACCGCTGAAACATTCCTTCCTTTAGAAATAGGTGTGTGTGNTATATATATATATATATATATAGATAGAGATAGAGAGGTAGGAGATAAAGATTGATGGGTTCAGTTAGGACTCTAATCCAATTAAAAAACCGATGCTGATAATTAGAACCGTGGTTATAGTTTGTCGCAATAGGTGGGACCCACCTGCCAGGACGGACAAAAAAAGAAGCAATTCTCTCTTTAGAAATAGGTAAAGATATGTGAGAAAGTAATGAAGAATATTGATTTTTATGTTAAATATAATGTATGGAGACGCGATACAAAGTGTAAGAATTGTGAATGTGGATGAAAAAGTTTGTAAAGTACTTACTAATTAAAAATTAATTTTAAATAGTTTGTTCGAAAAAAAAATTAATTTTAAATAGAAAATAATAAGTACACATCGTTTTATGTTGAAATATTGACAAAAATAAAAGAGTAGTATGTAAACAATTTTGATTATTAGGTAGGAGTTTATTTTTTTATAATAATTTTAAATATAATAGCTTTTAAAAATATTAGTCCGTGCGGGAGCACAGGTTGATGGACTAGTAAATACTAGTGACAATTCAACCTGTAGTTTCTACAAATTTTTTTTTTGAAAAGACTAGAAACTATACTCAAGACAGGGGCAGACCCATGTTGACCTGAGTGAGGGCACAAGCCCACACTCAAATTGTTCAAGCTTAGCTAATTAACAAGAATCTACCATGTAAAAACTTCATTGATTTAGCTGTCTTTGAAGGGTGCCCTTTCTCAATTTTTGCACTGGGTCCGCCACTGCCTCAAGTATGGCCAAATCCAAATAAAATTATCTGTGTTCACTTTGTCCCGTAAACTATATCATTTTTGGTCTAATTTTTCCTTGATAAAATTTTTGTAAACTATATCTTGGACTCTTGGTTTATTTTCCCTAAACTGTATCATTTGGTCTAATTTACCCTCGATAAAATTTATCTTTTTTTCTCCACACACAAGTAGAGTCTTAGTTTAATTTTTTACTGGATGATAGTGAACATCACAATGTATTAGAAAATACTCCTATATCATGAAATTTTCTTTGTTATTTTAATAGGATAGAACATTTAATAATAAATTAATATTTGGAATACAAATTATATTAAAAATAATGATAAAAATCATAATATATTTTTAAACATGCGTTGTAATGTCCACTACCACCCTACAAAAATTTTAACTTAAGACTCAACTTATGTGTGGGAAACAAAAACACCAATTTTTTTGTTAAGGGGTAAATCAAACCAAATGGCAGTTTAGGGGGTAAAATAACTTTGGTTATTTTTGAAAGTAGTAATTTGGACTTTGTTTTTGTGAAACAGGAGAGGCAAGCTGCAACTGATTGTGCATGGACAATTGGATACACAGACTTTTCACTTTGACAAGACTTCATTGCTTAAGTATATTTTCATTTCAAAACCACGCATTTCTAATAATATATTAAATTTTTAAGTTCAATATAAAATTCTATTTTAATTCTCACATCGCACAATATAACAAGACATGAATTTTAATATATTCAAAAATATCAATATGTAACTATTGTATCATGGACTAAATAAATACCAATATTCATCTTTATAGAACACATAAGGTTTTTTGCTCTCTTTTTTTGTTTCCTTGTGAATTAACCATGAATGTAGACATTTTCCTTAAATTTTTTTCTATCTAAATTGTGCTTTAAAACTTTCTTGTAAATTGTAAAGATAAATTGCGAGCTTTAAAACTTTCTTGTAAATTTAGAGCTATATGGCTAATTTTAAGAAGTTCATTTTAGGAATTATTTTAAATGGACAAGAAAATAAAATACCTCCAATAAGAAGCCCATATGGGCTAAAATCAACTTAAGACTAAGGGCCCAAGGCTAGGTGAGTGATGAGAGATGAGAGACATATATTGGATTGTTTTATTTTGATCATAGTTCCTTCGACCTGTTAGACAAGTACATGTTTACAATATCTAGGTTCCCAATACACTTTTTTTCATGGTAAGGTCATTACAGATATAAATATAATTCGGTGTGGAATCAACTCATATGAATACAATTTTTCTCTAGAATTACATGTATCAACATGTCTAGAGCAAGGTTCATACATATTACAAAGGTTCGTATGCTTCAAAGTCTTTTATGTGGCAACAAAAGTCAATAGATCACTAATGGAAGACCTTGAATCAATCCTTTTTGCATGTAGTATTACCATGTTTGTTGTTTACTCATGTTATATACATACCAATGTGAGTACCAAGATCTATGTTTGAATGTCTTATGTGGATGGTCAATTGACTTCAACAACCTCAATGATGAACTGAAGAACTTATTTCTAGTCAATTAATTTATTAAGTTTCTCTGTACAGGAGGTTTGAAAAAATTAGAATCTAATTTGTCCACTATCGTTGTGATCTAACATTGGCGGGCCAGCAAACATATTTCACGTTAGGCACAGAGCATGTTGTATGTGCATGCAGTAGATGCAGCCACTGAAAGCTTCATTGCGCCGTTGCCCGAATGGCGATGGATTAGTTGGGTCTCTGACGAAACCACCTACACTCGTCCGCGCCTTGCTCCTTGTTGCTGGATGAGCAGGATCTTACGCGGCACGGGTCCACAGAGTCAACCATAAAAGATACAGTGTTCATATATATCCTGCAGTGTTCTGAAATTTTTAATGTTATTTTCTGAATGCTGTCGACGCCGACGCGAAAAGGCACAGCCCCACTTCCACCAATAAACGGCACGATCCGTTTGCTCTGAATTTGCTGGGCTTATTGTCACTACTTACAACAAAGCAGAACTTTCTAGTAGCTTTAATTTGCTGCACCTGTCACGGAAAATGTTCAGTCATCAAAACTGTCGTCGCCTTGCAACTTGAAATTTGTCAGCACGCGATTTTACAGTTAGAAGTGGCAACTGCCATGGATCCCTTCAAAAATGTTGATAAGTGGCCAGTTTTGTCCTGACTGATATCGTGAGAGCACATCCGGCCATTTATGCAGCGCTTGACGCCTGAAAATCCCATTCGCAAATAAAGATGACATGCTTTTCCACGAGGTTGAGAGCGCGCACCACTGCAGATTTTTTATATATATACAAATGCTGCAGAAAGGTTATATGCATCTCTCGCATTGCAAGCACCAACAGCTCATCTTTGTGTCTGAAACACGCTTCATTTTTTTCACACATATTTTAGTGCAATTATTCATATGGCTTTCCCTTTCTACTCTTTACAATTCATGGGGCGGTCAAATGGTAACGCAATGCACAACCGCATGCTCGAGTTGCAACCTGTGAATTGAATTGAAGGCCGGATAACACTTAGCAGCACTATGTGAATCTTCAGAAGATAGCTGTCAACAAACTGAAAAGACACCACTGACAGTATGACACATTGGACTGGTCCAATCGGGTGGATCACTGGAACATTTAACCTAAAAAGATTGTGGCTGGTGACTAGGTTCGTAGCCTTCTCGATCGTCATCCGATCGTTGATCAGGCCTTCATGACCTGTACCGTGAGGTTATTAACTGGTTAGTATTCTGCTAATAACTTTTCGAGAGGTTTTAGCGAGTGAGCTATGAGGTTTCTTCTATCTAGTTAGATGCAACTCATGCACTTGAGGTTTTTGTCGTTTTGGTGCATTTTCGCCAACCAATCAGTAGTCCAACTGGCAAGACGCATAGTTGACATTACATCGACGGTTCATGTATGGAGAGAATTAGTGCCCTAGAGTATATCCTTGGTATTATACTTTTGTTGTTGATTTTTCTCGACCAATTTGTATTTACTAGTCTATCAACGAGTGCTTCCGCACAGCCTAATAATTTAGAAGACATGAGTATTTAAATTCCATGCAAAAAATCTAGACCCATATATAATAGCAAAAATAATTTACCTTGCATTTTCTTTTATTAATTAAACATATTTTTCTTCACATTGCACTTGCAAGTGTGTTTTATTGTATCCTCTATTTGAGCTACACAATTAACATGAGAATTAATATCTGTATTGATTTCTCCATACATGTATACATAGTCTACATTGTGACAGTTATCATGTAACATTGAATGTATATACCATTATACATATACCTTAATAAGTATTTCACATATTAACAATGAATAAAAATAGATTATTTAGAATTATCTATTGGTGTATTTTAGAATTTTTTAATGATATATGTTGGTGATTTTGATGCAAGTTTAGAGTTTGAGTTACGTGTTGAACTTGGAAATCCATATTTTTCATCGGATCTACATGGCGAGATATATCATATACACATACCCTAAGTTAATATTTTATATATTAATAATTAATGTAAGAAGTATATAATTTAGAATCTGTTGGGATATAGCCGAAGCCAGCGAGCCCCAAACAATGGCTAAGACAGAGAAGCAGAGACAAGCAACAATATATTACTCATCAATAGTGTTCTCAGGAATCAGCCCCTTACACGTTGGTGAGAGGTCCCCTTTTATAGGGAGGTCAAGAGGCACATTTACATTCCATTTATGCCCCTGGAAATCAGGCATCATCTTCTAGACTAAACAACTTGAGGTTTCCAGGGGCATAAGAGTACTTATACATGTCTCAATGTGAATGTGTAGACCAGCAACTCCGTCTTTGACTCGTTTGGACCCGGTCCATGCTGCCTTCATCATGCCTCTGATGACTTTCAACGCCTTCACCATCTGGGACACCTTCGGTCGGAAGACGCCTTCTCCTCCGGAGAAGAGAAACCGTTGTGCCCTCATCCCGGGCCTGACCTGAGCCTGTGAGAAGAGAGAAGCCGAACATATGCAGGTAATATTCGTAATTTGCCTTTGCACTCATGCATAACGAACTCTTGTTGCGAAGGCAGTGGATCGTTACTTAGCGCCTGATCGCTAGCGAAGACAATGGCCTTTCGGTTACTCATAGCGAAGGCAAACGCCTGGAGCTCAAAGGGAAAGCAAACGGGTGAAGGCGTTTCTTTGGCAGGCCAATCCCCCAACAGTAGCCCCTCGCGGACGAGGGCTTTCTCCAACAGGTCGATGTCTTCAAAAATTCAGGATTGCCATCGCCTGTTCCAGAGAAACGCCTCCTCTCGTTGCAGTAAAACCCGAGTCGATGATTTCACTCCGAGTTTGGCTTCGCATTTTGTCGTTTTATTCTTATTTTCATTTTTATTTTTATTTTTATTATTTTTTGAATCATCGGCGCCGTTTGGTTTTTCAAGACGCGGTAACGGTCGTATTTTTTACTGCCCTATAAATAGGACCGAAGGGGGACCCCCCTTACGCAAGTTTCTTCACGTTGTGAGTCATTTGGTTTTCACCCTTCTGCTATCAAACTTTGAGGTATTTCCTTATTTGCTTGGCATGTTATTTGATTATTTTTACCTTCGCATGAAACTTGTGCTTTGTAACTTATTCTGATTTTGCCTTAGCTTTGTCAGATCGAATTTGTCTCAACTGCTTTCACGGTTGTGTTGGCTTTTGCCTTGTGGTACCCACTTTGTTGCAAGCAGGTTCTCTCCCTGTATTTGAATATTTTGTTTTCACAGATTCCCTTCGCTGAGGTAATGACAATTGTTGTCATTTTTGCAGTGGCACGCACCAGGTAGACTGCTGTGCTAATTGACATGGCTGGCGAAGGCAGCCCCAAGGCACAAAGAGCGGGAGAATCTTCTCCTCCTCGGGAGGAGATGAGCGATACTGAGGCTAAACGTTTTGCTCAGCAGTTAGAAGATGAAACTCCAGCCGCGGAGGAGGTTTCTGGCGATGACCACGTCGAAGAAGAGGAGGCTGGTGAAGAGGAAAACTTGGATGACGTGGAGGCCGAAGTTGATGAATTAGTGGATCCTACTAAGAGGCCGAAGACGCTCATTTTTGGCAAGTCTAAGGTCGGTGAAAATAATATCAAGTTCTATGAAGAGAAGGGATATTTTCCTGAGAGTTGGGACCGTGCTCCTGGTGCCGATACTATCCCTAACCCTCGTGAAGACGAAGTTGTTGTCTTTACTGATTTTTTCATTGCTGGTCTGAAGATGCCCATTGACAACATCATCGCGAAGATGATTGCTTCTTATGGCTTGCATCTACATCATCTCACGCCCAGTGCCTTCAACCACCTTATTCGGTTTTTCTGGGCTATGAAGACGCATGATTCACTAGTTACCATTGATGGTTTTCTTCGGTTATATGAAGGTCATAACTAGAGCAAGTCCACTGAGGTCAAAGGAGAGTTATTTACTCCTGATTTTGGCTGTGTGACTTTCACTGGGCGCCGTCATGGTTCCAATTTTGTGAAGGTGAAAGTTTCCTTCGCTCAAAGAAATAAATGGACCAAAGATTGGCAAGCATACTGGCTTTACGTGAAGGTGCCTTCGGAAGAGATTGTTTTGGCAGATGGGACCAAGTCTTTATCTTTCCCTCTGCACGGCAAAGTTGAGACGCTTAACTTTATTTCTTGTCTGGTGTTTAATCCTGATAGCCCTGGTTTCACGAAGTGCTGGCAAGCCTTCCGGACGGCTTCGCGGATGACCTGCAGCCGTGATCTTGTTGAGGAATGTCTTGCTGCTGGAGTTAATTTCTTATCTGCCGAGTGGGAGCCATATAAGGTTGAATGGAAACCTTTCGGTAATCATACCAAGGTTCCTTTCCCTCATTTTGGGGCGAAGATCCCTGAAGGCATGTCGCAACAGAATTTGTCGCTTGGGTGGAGCAGCGGGCCATTGATATTCTTGGCCCATATACTACAAAGGAGCATCGTAGTTGCAAAGATAATTATGTTGCTACTAGACTCAATAGAGTTTTTGAGGAATTGAAAATTTCTTACGGTGCTCGTGAGGTTTTCCGTCCCTACTAAGGAGAAAAAGAAAGAGAAGAAAGGGAAGGCGAAGGTGAAGAGACTGGATGAAGATGTCTCAGCCACGTCTTCGCGCGCTCCTCGTGGAGGTGGTTGTACTGGACGAGCTGGAGGCCGTGGCCAGGGTCGTGGGCGTGGAGAAAGTAAGAAAGCTATTGCGAAGGCAACATCTTCCTCTACCTCGGCCAAGCACAGCAGCAACAGCTCTTTTGAGTCTGCAGAAAAGAGGCGCCGCCAAGAGCCGCCAATTGCCGCCATTCTAGTGTCTATTGTGGCTCCTGCTGCTAGTGCCGCTTCGTCAGCTTCGCGGGGTGGTCGTCCTCCTCGCCCTCCTCGGGCATCACATGCTCCGTCTTCGGCACTGTTGACAGCTTCGCCTGTCACTGGTTTCATGAGCTCTGCTCGGCGCAGTGGTGACACCGTTTTTGCTGGTGAGATTGCTCTCTTTGGGAGTTACTTTCGGGGCACAAGTCTTCCTTTGCTAGGGAGATACCTAGCGCGAAATCCGGTTATTGATATCAATATTACTTGTGAAGGTGTCCCCAAAACACCTGGAGATACACATGTTCCAGATCCTTTTGACAATGGCATTGACCTCAGTCAATTTGAAGATACGCCTATTCGTGAGGTCCTTGTCGTTGAGTCAGTTTTTGAAGAGGCACGTGAGGTTGAGGAGCCTGTCGCCGAAGCCCCTGTGGAGATTGCGCCAGTTGATGTTCCTTTGTCGACTTTGGCTTCTCCCCTCGAGCTAGCGACTCTTTGCAAGTTTTGGCTGATGTTGCCACAACTGATATCGGCAGTCAAGATAGAGGAAAGCAAGCTGCCGAAGCCGAGACTTCCGACGCCGCTGAAAGGGCTGCTGCTTCTCGAGCGGATATGGAAGTTGACACAAGGACCGATGTCCCCCCTACTTTCGAAGGTAGTTATACTATTGTTTTTTCTTGTGAGTTATTAGCGACAATAGTTATTGTGCTATTTGGAGTTGATGCTAAGGGTGTTTCTTGATCAGGTGACGAGGGCACCGCGCAAGCTCAAGTGCGCGAAGGTGGACTTTGTTTGGGAAGGTGTTTTATTTTTCAGGGTTATAGCTCGTTTTTGGCTTTAGTTATTTTCTGCGAAGATAATGGTGTTATCATTATTTTGGTAACGACAGAATATCAACAGCTTGTGCGAACTTTGGATCCTGAAAGTATCAGTTCTAACATTTTGGCTTCTGGGATGAAGGTATGAGTTTCACGCCTTCGCCTTTCACTTTGTTGTTGACCTTGGCCTCGTGTTGCTGATCTTGTAATACTGAATGAGGAGTTTGTTTTCTTTTATAGATTATTGTTGCTATTAATGAGTTGCATGCTCGCGTCCCAAACCTCAATTTCATTGTCGCTGAGCGCGAGGAGTTAGTGAGGTTACGGAGGGAAAAAGCTGAGTTTCTCCAGATCCAGGCAAATATTGATAGAATAAAGCAGGATCTTGAGGATGAGAAGAATTTACTTCGCCAGGACCGGGAGTCTATTGTGAATGAGAATCAATCTTTGAAGGATAGGGTTGCTGCTTTGGAAGCTCAGGCTGGCGAAGCCAATTTACTTAAGGATAAGGTTGTTGCTTTGGAGGCTCGGATTGTGGACAAGGATGATGTCCTAGACAACCTTCGCAAAAAGGTCGCTGAAGACGTTGACATTATCTCTGTGTTGAAGAGCGAGGTTGACACTCTCACCGGAGTGAAGGAAAAGCTATCACGCGATGCCGAATTATATCGGTCTCGCAGTGAGAAGGCTGAGCGTGAGCTCAGTCCCTGAATTCTTCGGTCATCTCCCTTCGCAAGGAAAATAAGAATGTTATCAATATTGCATGGGAGCGTGGCCTTAAGTTGTATCGCTTGTACAAGGAGGCCTTGCGATAGTTTGGAGCGGAGCCCCTTGCCTTTCCTGACAGGTATTACAGTTTGGACAAGCTTTTTGGTTGGATTGACAAGGAGTTTGCTTCGCTTCTAGGAGTCATTCAGTCTGTTAGTGACTTCGCTGTCAACCTCTGCTCATGCAACTTATTGAAGATTCTTGCTGACAACAGCTGTGATCATTATAAGGCTTTGATTCGGAAGGGTTATCCTTATCCGGAGCCAAAGGATCCTACCGATGAAAATGCTTTTTCGAGAGACATAATGATTGCGAAGGCACTTTTCTGCAAGAACTTCTGGGTTGCCAGTGGACGCCAGGCGGCTCAGAACATTATCTGCGATCGGCTGGCGAAGGTACTTTATTAGTTGCCGTCGTGATCATGCTTTATCATTTTGTTCTTAATTTTATATTGTTTTGTTTGATAGCTTATGTATTCTCAGTCAAAGGAGCTGAAAGAAAAGCTAAAGGCTGATGCCGAAGTCGCTGCGAGAGAGGCTGCTGCGAAGGAAGCTGCTGAAGCCACTGCCACCACTGGTGCTGCTGCCTCCGGAGCTGGTGCTGCTTCCTCTTCCCAGGGACATAGTGGCCAAGGGGCCTCCGGAGTCAATCCTCAGGTCTAAGGACCTTTTAGATTGTAACTAGAGCTAGGTCTTATTGAGTGGGCAGTCCTTTTAAATTTATACATTTGTGTATATTCAGGGTGATGAGATGCTCGAACTTACGCCATTGGCCATGCATGATGGGCCACTTTGTATTTCTGGCTTCGCTTGGAAGGAATATCAACGACTCTATCCAAACTCTAGTCATGGTGACTTTTTGGAGTATTGTCACGAGTTTTATCGTCGCACCGAGTTCGATGTTTTTGATTTTTTTCACTGCGTTTATTGCTCGTGGCTCATATCGAGTTGAGTTCGCTGCGAAGAGGAATGCCGAAGCTATTTCCCTGGGATGGAACCATTGGATGTTAGTCCTGATGATAAGGACTTTGCATGTGTTTACAATGCTCCTCGCTTTAGATCTTCCGGTGAGGAGTTTTATGGATATGTTTTTGAGATGTTTTGACATCGTTTTGAGAATGTTTGATGTAAAAACCTAGAATGCGTGATGTAATTACATCTTTGGATGAATGAATATGAACTCGATTTGCCTTCGCTTTTGAGAGAAACGTCTCCTCCCCCCAAAGCGAGTTTATGTTTATTCATGCGAAGACGAAATATCCTCATGAATTTTGCGAAGCTGATTGTGTAGATGAGCATGTAATTTGTGTTTGAATGAAAGAGATTAAACTCATTTTGCCTTCGCTTTTGTGAGAAATGCCTCCTCCCCCCAAAGCTAGTTTATGCTTTTCGTTCAAACTCTCAGCTGTCGAGCGTTTTGACGATGGTTGAGTTTGATGAGGAATTTTCTCCGCACTTACTCTTTGGAGTTCATGCTCCACTTTTTGACGAATAATTTGAGCCGAAGCCCCTTTTACTCTTTAGAGTAAGCGTTTTTGTGTATGAAAAGCAATCTGAGCCGAAGCCCCTTTTACTCCTTAGAGTAAGCGTTTTTAGATCTGAATTGGCCTTACCTTTAGTAGGGTCAATTTAGTTCTATTTGATTTATCGAATACCAGCGATTTTGTCGAAGCCAATCGCTTTCGATGCAACTTTTTTGGGGAATAGCTCATTCATATATTTCACATGAGTTACAGTTAGCGCCGCCTCGTTAAAAACCTCACCCCTCGATAAGGGTTCCCCTGTGAGGAAAAGAGTACGGGCCTTTTTTGAAGGAAAAATAAAAATCTGCTTTACTAATTGACTTTGTTTATAGATTACGAAGCCAATTGTTACATGCTTTTCACAGGTAGTACCTTCGCAAGCTGTCCGCATTCCATGAGTGCGGCAGCTCATTGCCTTCTTCATCCCCCAAGTGAAATGATCTTGGTCTATTACTCTTGATGACTAGGAATAAGCCTTCCCATTTGTTTTGCAGTTTTCCCGAAGGCATACTTGGGTTCTTCCTTAGCACCCAGTCGCCTATCTTTATGTCTTTCCTTAGCACATTCTTGTCACGCCATTTTCTGGTTTATTCTTGGTACTTAGATATGTTTTTGGCTGCTTGCACCCTGTAAATCTCTGTGAGATCTTTGTCTATGGCTTCGCTATCTTTTGGCGCTTCTTGCTGAGTGCGAAGCCCTTTGTGAAGAATTTTCTCGGGGCATACTGCTTCTTCGCCGTATAGTAGCTTGAAGGGTGTGAATTGAGTTGCTCTTGAAGTACATGTGTTGTGAGCCCAGATTACCTTCGGCATTTCCTCCACCCATTTGCCTTTTTTCTTACAATTTGCAAGGTATTTTCTGATGGCGTTGAACATGATGCCATTCGCTCTTTCAACTGCGCCATTGGACTGCGGGTGGTATACTGATGCGAATCTTGCCTTCGTCCCGATGGACATGCAATACTGCCTGAATTCATCGCAGTCGAACTGCTTGCCATTATCTATTGTGATTTCCTTTGGGACTCCAAATCTGCATACGATTTGCTGCCAAAAGAATTTGATGACTGTCTTCGCTGTGATATTTGCCCATGGCCTTGCCTCAATCCACTTGGTGAAATATTCCACTGCAACTATTGCATATTTCAAATTTCCTTAAGCTGTGGGAAGAGGACCCACCAGATCTATGCCCCATCTCTGCAGTGGCCAGGTTGGAGTTATCAGTTGTGATAGCTCCGAAGGCGATTTTTTGGTTGCTGCACATTTTTGACATTCGTCACAAGTCTTGACTGTGTTTGTTGCGTCATTGATGATTGAAGGCCAATAGAATCCTTGTCTCATTGCCTTCCCCACAATTGCTCTTGCTCCAAAGTGAGCTCCGCATAACCCACTGTGTATCTCTTGTATTAACTCTTTGCCTTCGCCTATTGACACGCAGCGAAGCCAAGGAGCCACGACTCCTTTCTTGTATAGAATGTTGTCAATGATTTGATATGACCTTGCTCTCTGCTGCATGGTTTTGAGATCTTCTTCGTCAATTGGTTCATAGTATCTAAAAGGACCTTGATGTCGCCTAGAGGGGGTGAATAGGCGAGCGGCCAAAATAAAACTTTTCTCCCAAATTACTCTAGCTGCCAGGGGGTCACCGGTCAGACCGGTGCTCCACACCGGTCAGACCGTTGCTGTGCAGATGGCACCCCCAACAACAGCTCGAGCGTCTTCTCGACTTCTAGCACAAATCAAACTTGGTGAGCAGTTCCTGAAGATGATATTTGGCAAGGCAAAACTATCCCTGCACACAATATAAGCACACCCAAGTAGATCGAAGCGGAAGCACAAATAATATGCTAGAAATCAACAAGTGAGGCAAACCACAAAGGAGACACGAGGGTTTAGTTACCGGAGTTCGGATTCAACCAATGAATCCTACGTCTCCGTTGAGGAGCCCACAAAGGGCCGGGTTGCTTTCAACCACTTTTCTCATCTCAATCAACCACCAAGGAGGCTTGAGATGCTCACTAAGAGAGTCCACACAAGGACGGGTGATACAAACGATCCCGGGCGCACCACACCAAGAGGGCGCTCGACGGGCGACGCCTAGCCGTCTAGGAGCCAAAGCTCCAAGAATAACAAATGCTTCAAATGGCTTTCTTGACGCGGATCGAAGTGCTCAAGCTATGGTTGCTCTTCTTTGCTCTCTAATGCTCACACAAACTAACCCTCTCAGCCCAACACAAAGATATCTCAAATAACACACAAATCTCACAAAGAGAGGTTGGAGAGAGTTTTTCTGGCTTCTAGGATGTGTCAATGGCGTGTGGAAGCAGCAGCCCCTCAAGAAGGGGGCTAAGGGGTATAAATACCCCAGCACACAAAAACTAGCCGTTGGGATCCTGCCGTGACCGGTCAGACCGGTCACCCTGACCGCTCAGACCGGTCATGCAGATCTGAATTTGAAAACTAGTCGTTAGAGCCAGCACCGGTCAGACCGGTCCCCTTGACCGGTCAGACCGGTCAGGCTGAGTTTGTCCCAAACTCTCACAAGTAAGCTCTCGTTTCACCAAAAGGCAAAGCCACTCACGGTTAGTTGAGCTGGGACAGATAGCACACTCAGTGGCTCTCTTAAGGCTATTCTCACATAGGTCAACTATTGAGCACTTTTGATATTTGTCAATAAGCAAATGTTGCATCCCTCTTGATAGTACGGTGTACCTATACTCAAGGATAAATATAAACACAAACAGATCCTCTTGAGTTTCCAAGTCTTCATCAATGTCATATTTTGATAGTTGTCAACATGAGGGCTTTCAATATTGCTAACTTTCTTGAGCAATTCCATACTTGAGCTAGTGACTTGGGATTTTCCATCATCCATTGACAAAGTGCATTTCAATCCTTAAGTCACTCCATTTTATCAATCACAACTAATTGATGCATTGCATTGCTTCCCTCAGTAAGGCTTGGATATGATTCTTCGAAACCCCACGGACCTAGATACTTCACCTTAGCAATTCGCACATGGAAAGCCGTCCTTAGCCAAAGCTTGCTTAGTACCTCGCTCTAGTCATCTCGGTTGATTTCTTCAACACTTACCCTTGCCACATTGAGTTTAGCTTTGCTTCATCATTTTGAAATCCATTTGAAAGAACTCTTCAAATGCTTGTTCTTGATTGACAAAGTACATTCAAACCATTGCAAGCTTCCAACAATGAGACCAATGTATGTCACATAAGCATATGTCCCTTTGGCGTAAACACATGAAGCCTTGCAATTTCCACTTTGAATGATCCCTTCATATATCAACAAGCTTTCTCATAGATTGGAACCACATAGATACACCTTTGTTGACTTGTCCATAATATATCAACACACATGCTTGTCATTCATTATTTATGCACAAAGAGATCACCCACTTGCTTGCCTTTTACATTATGAGCCAAATAACATTCATTTCATATAAAATTCAATATCACACCATGAATGTACAAATAACAACCTGCTCATAGTCTTAGACAAACAAGTTAGTCCTTTAATCATTTTGTCATACAATTCACCAAAACCCACATAGGGGCCTAGATGCACTTACAGTATCCTCTGAGGTATGCCATTATGGATGACCGCCAATCTTCTGAGTTTATTGCATTGATCAAGATGCTCTTCGAGTTCTTTGATCGAAGGCATTTTTAGTGTTTGGAAGAAGACATCGGGTGGTAACTTATCCCCCTTTGCTGCTGCCTTGGCCAGTGCGTCAGCTTCTTCATTCTTTGCTCTTGGGATGTATTCAACTATGAAGCCTTTGAATTTTTTCTCCATTGCTCGAACGGTGCCTAGATATTTGATAAGTTCAGGTTGCTTTGTAATGCTCTCTTTTTCAATGTGATCTGCCACCACCTTTGAGTCGGTTTTCACAATGAAACGCTGAGCTCCCAATGCCTTTGCTTTCTTGAGCCCCAATAGCACGGCTTCGTATTCAGCGACGTTGTTTGTACTTCTGTCGCTGTTTCTGCAGAACTCTAGGTTCGCTGCGTATCTCATTTTGACGCCCGAAGGCGATTACACAATTGCTGCAATGCCAGCTCCTTTGTCCCCCCAAGCACCATCACAATGTATTAGCCAGCTTTCCTCTCTGGTCAGATTTTCTGTCGAAGGCGATGTCCATTCTGCTATGAAATCAGCCAAGACTTGTGATTTGATTGCTGTTCTTCGCTCGAAATCCATCACATATTCTGACAACTTTGCAGCCAATTTGCGTATTCTTATCGAGGCTTCTTTGTTACTCAGTAACTCTTTTAATGGTTGATCTATGAGCACTTTGATGTTGTGCCCTCGAAATAATGTCTTAGCTTTCTAGATGCCATCATCACGGCGTAGATCATTTTCTCGATCTCAGTGTAGAATAGCTTCGATCCGGCCAGTGCCTAAGAGACATAGTACACTGGCTGCTATATACTTCTGCTTTCTATCAGCTTCTCCGCGATAAGTGCAGCACTGACGGCTGATTACGAAACTGCGATGTACAATAATAAAGGTGCCTTCGGGTCTAGTACTGTTAGTTTCATGAGCTGCATGAGATAATGCCTTAGCTCTTGTATGCCTTCGACTGCTCTTCTCCCCATTCAAATTTTGATGCGTTTCTGAGTGTTGTGAAGAAGGGTAGGCTTCGTTCCGCTGCCTTTGCGATAAACCTGTTGAGTGCCGCAATTCTGCCAGAGAGTTTCTGCACATCCCTAATGCATTTTGGCTCTT
>CM014272.1:71312611-71338334 GCA_004135705.1 Alloteropsis semialata | reverse complement strand
TTATCTCAGGGTTGATTGCAAGTTTGTGCTCAACTATACTCCTGTCAATGCCTGGCAAATCTTTGCTTGACCATGCGAAGACATCTTGTTATTTCTCAAGAACTCGATGAGTCTTTCTTCTTCATCAGGTTTAAGATCTGAGCCGATGATGACATTTCTGTCGAAGACATCGGGCTGCAATTGCACTTGTTTTGTTTCTATTGCACCTTGCATGCTTTTGCTATCTTTCTCAGTAATTGGCTTCTCCTCTGGGTAGATAGGTTCTCTTTCTTTGAGCACATGTACCTTTCGCTGGCCTGGGGTGCTAGCGTACTCAATTTTTCTTGCTTCCGTTTGGTCACCAAAGACGGTGATGACCCCTTTGAGAGCTGGCATTTTCATGCATAAGAAGGCTTGCCTTATGATGATGTCGAAGGCATTTATGACTCTTCTGCCGAAGATAACATTGTAGTCGAAGAACATGTCAACGACGTCGAAGGTGATGAACTCAGTTCTTGCATTTGATGTGTCGCCAAAATATACTGGCGATGTGATTTTCCCCAATGTTGCAATGCGCTTCCCCCCAAAGCCAACCAATGGTGTATCTGATGGTTCTAGGTTAGTTGGGTTGATGTTAGTCATCGATCTGAGAGTCTTTAACAGGATGATATCTGCAGAGCTGCCTGTGTCCACTAGCACTTTTCCGACTGTCCAGCCAGCAATATTAGCCTCGATCGACATTGCGTCATTGTGTGGAAAATTGTGGAGCTTGAGATCTTCTTCAGTGAAAGTGATTGGCATGTGAGACCATTCCGATTTCTTGTAAGGACCGTCAACTGAGATGTTGTTGACTTGGCGAAAGTAACTCTTCTTCTGCTTCTTTGTCTCGAAGGCGAGTGAAGATCCTCCAGTTACTGGCATAACGAGGCCGTAACTAGGCAGGGGATTTGGTGTGTTTTGGTCTTGCGGTTTTTGTGGTGGTGGAGGTGGTAATTCCTCCACCTTGATGTCTTTGTTTGGGATAGGCTAGGTATTTTGAGGGTATAGGTGTGGGTACATGGTTTGTGGGTAGTAATGTTGGAATGTTTGCGGCGAAGGCGAAAATTGAGTCGCCATCGCAGTTGTGGAGTGGACAAAGTTTGAGTTTAGGGAGGGATAAACTGGGCAATATGGCTGAATAGCTTGGGTTTGTGTTTGGGTTTGTGTGGTTTGGGTATTGGGGTGCGAAGCCAAAGGTGGCTTCGTTCGGGTAGCTTGGATTTTTTCTGCCTTCATCTTGTCAATAGTTTTCTTGATGTCACGGCACTGTTCTGTGCCATGGGTGTGATTTTTGCCATGATATTGGCAAAACAGCTCTGGTCCCGAAGGTGGACCCCTTCCTCTTCCTCGGCCTCTGCCGGTTCTTCCATCCCTTTGGGTAGGCTCATTTCTTTGGTTCTGAAATTGGTTTTCTGGGTAGGTGGGTTTGTTCTCTTGGAACGAAGGTGGACTCTCCACGCTCATGATGGTTTGAGATGGGTAATTTTGGTAGTGGTTTTGGTTGTAGTGGTGCTCCTTGTTTTGGGAGTCGTACTGGCTTTTCATGATAGCTTCTCTGCCAATTTGCCTTCGGTTGTCATTGTCGGATCGACAATATTTTTTGAACTCCTCATACATATCTCCAAGGGTTGCTGGTGTTTCCCTTGCAATGTGCTGTGCGAATGGGCCAGGCCGAAGCCCTTGAATAGCTGCAAACTTGGCGGCTTCGTCAGGAATATGAGGAGCTTGAGATCGCAGTCCCACAAACCTGTGAAAGTAATCTTCCAAAGATTCCTTCAGCTGTTGATGTAGAGTTAGCTCTGCGTATGAGAGTGCTTGGTCTCCCATTATGCTGAAATTCTTGATCGGCTCTCTTTTCAGATCATACCAGCTGCTGATAGATAACCCTGGAAAAGCTTGGTGTATCAGTTCATTGCAGTACCATCGCAAATAATGATGAAAGACTTTGCCAACACTACATCATCACCCTCTGCCGAAGCTATTGCAACCTCATAGCTCATGAGAAATTGCTTGGGGTTGGTGAGGCCATTATACCTTGGTAGAGAGATGGGATTGTACGAAGGTAGCCATCTTGCCAATTGCAGACTTTCTGATAGAGGGCATGTATGATCAATGGGACGAGTGTGCAGCATTTGGAAGCCGGTTTCTGATGTGGAAACACGATTTGCTCCAGCATTGGCGAAGGCAATTGGCTCATTGAGTTCTGCTTGGAGCTCAGCAATTTGTTTCTTGGCTTTTTCGATTTCTTCTCGGAGCTTCGCAGCTCTGGAATTTGTGGTGTTCAATCTTCTTTGCTTCGCTTGCCTCAGCTCCTCCAACTGCTTCCTGACCTGCAATAGCTGGTGTTGTTGTTCTTCTTCTTCTTCTTGCGTTTGCTGTTGTAGCTCAAGCTGGGCAGCTTCGAGCTCTCTCTGCTGCTCCAGACAGCGAAGGCTGAGCCTTTCCTCCACCCTGCGCAGCTTTTCTTCGGTGGTGAGTGTGTCCTCATCGACTTCCAGTTCTTTAGTGACGGCTTTGGTTATGGGTGGTAAGGCACTTGGTGGAATTATGGTTTGGGTGTTGACTTCACCGGTAGGGGTTGTGTCTTCGGTGGTGTTTCTTTGGTTTCTGGGTATTCTTTTTGCTTGTGGCATGGTGGTGTTCGGGTTTTCTTCGTGCACAGCACAGACGGTGGGCGCCAATTGTTGGGATATAGCCGAAGCCAGCGAGCCCCAAACAATAGCTAAGACAGAGAAGCAGAGACAAGCAACAATATATTACTCATCAACAGTGTTCTCAGGAATCAGCCCCTTACACGTTGGTGAGAGGTCCCCTTTTATAGGGAGGTCAAGAAGCACATTTACATTCCATTTATGCCCCTGAAAATCAGGCATCATCTTCTAGACTAAACAACTTGAGGTTTTCAGAGGCATATGAGTACTCATACACGTCTCAATGTGAATGCGTAGACCAGCAACTCCGTCTTTGACTCGATTTGAACCCGGTCCACGCTGCCTTCACCATGCCTCTGATGACTTTCAACGCCTTCACCATCTGGGACACCTTCGGTCGGAAGACGCCTTCTCCTCCGGAGAAGAGAAACCGTTGTGCCCTCATCCCGGGCCTGACCTGAGCCTGTGAGAAGAGAGAAGCCAAACATATGCAGGTAATATTCGTAATTTGCCTTCGCACTCATGCATAACGAACTCTTGTTGCGAAGGCAGTGGATCGCTACTTAGCGCCTGATCGCTAGCGAAGACAATGGCCTTTCGGTTACTCATAGCGAAGGCAAACGTATGGAGCTCAAAGGCAAAGCAAACGGGTGAAGGCGTTTCTTTGGCAGGCCAATCCCCCAACAGAATCATATATTGATGTAGTTGGGGATATATTTATAACGACACGTTGTTTTTTAATAAAGTCAAACGTAGGTAATGTAGATGCAAATTTAGGGTGTTAGTTTAAATGATTTTTATAATGGCATAGTGGGTAGTTTAGATGAGTGTTAGGGGGTTACTTTAGTTTATTTTCATAATGGCAGAGATGGGTAATTTACCTATATATTTAGGGGGTTGGTTTAGGTTATTTTCATAGTGGCAAAAGTGGATATTTTTTATAAATATTATTGATCTAATGGGTATGATAATTAGGATCACATATGAATGGCAAGTTGTTTCTAGTTTTTGTAAGAATTTCTAGAATTTATTTTTTTTATAACACATCTCGTGATTAGTAATAGTAAGATAAGATTGGCTCAACGACTGCATGAGCTAAGGATGCACAGAGCCATTCATTGTTACCTACATATAACCAGTGGCTGCCTCACGGATAAGAAAGCGACATCAAGCACGGTCCAAGATAAAAGTTCCATTAAGCACAGCGTCTAAATATCATGCTTGTATGTTCTTCAAAACTCGACTTTGCATATGAAGAGTTAATTGGTGCATTATTATATATATATATAAGAAAACCACATCATTTTGATTTATAGACAAATCACCAAGCAAAAAAGACCAGCTCAAACATTTTTTTTTGCAAAGTTTATTGTCCACGCTACATGGTGTGTGATTGTGGCAAAAGCTATACTACTGGAAAAACCACCTTTGGTTCGGGACCTTTAGTCCCGGTACCAATTGGACCCGTGACTAATGAGAGCATTAGTCTTCGGTCCAACCACGGGGGGTAGGAGCACTGTTGCAAATAGCCCGCTATAGCTGCGCTATTGCGTCGCTATAGCTTCTGGAGGCATATGCCGCTACGATATTGCAAATATTACCGCTAATGCCGCTAACTCCGCTATAACTTGAAATAGCGCCGCTAAGTTCAATAGCGTCGTACCGCTAACTCCGCTATGTTTGAGTTATGAACTTATGTACTGTGATTTTTGAGCTGAGTCATAAGTTGTAACTTATCTTGTAGTTTATGACCTACTTTTTATTGTTTCATTGTGTTTGCACTCATGTATAGAGATGTGCGTATGAAATATGTG
Organism: Alloteropsis semialata; assembly: GCA_004135705.1. Taxonomy (NCBI): domain Eukaryota; kingdom Viridiplantae; phylum Streptophyta; class Magnoliopsida; order Poales; family Poaceae; genus Alloteropsis; species Alloteropsis semialata. Next base: position 71,333,851 of record CM014272.1, on the reverse strand, counting down.
CTAAAATTTGTCATATTTCTATTTGAACCTAAATTTTGATGATTTTTGGCATACCGCTAAAGGTTATAGCTGCCGCTATAGCAGCGCTATAGCCCTTATAGCTTTTCTCGTTGCACTCCGCTAAACTCTATAGCCCGCAATTTGCAACATTGGGTAGGAGAGGCCTTTTAGTCCCGGTTGGTGGCTCCAACCGGGACTAAAAGGTGTCATCTAGTCCCGGCTGAAGCCACCAGCCGTGACTAAAGGGCAGGACGCCCTTTAATCCCGGACGGTAGCTTCACCCGGGACTAAAGCTTTACATTTAGTCTTGGGTGGAACAACCCACCGGGACTAAAAGCCTCTCCTGCCCCCGTCCGATATTTTCTAAGTCTTGGCCTATTTCTCATCCCCATCCGATCCCCCTCTCTCCCATTCTTTATTCTCAACCTCTTTCTTCCTTATCTCCTCAATCTCTCTCTTCCTTATCTCTTCTTCGTGTGAGAGAGCAGAGGCCGGAAAGGAGAGAGGCCGGAAAGAGCAGAGGTGTGGCAGGCAGCCTGGTGCGGGCGCGGCCAGGCACGGGGCGGGGCGGCGCGGCCTAGTGCGGGCGCGGGCAAGTGTGGCCACCGGCGCGCTGGCGTGTCGCGGTTGTGCTGGCTCCGGGTGCCCTGATTTTATTTCTATGTCATCCTTTTTCTGCTGTTATAGATATGTGGGATTGATCCGTTATGGATTTGTGATGAATGAGTTGATTTAGATTCTGTGATGAATGAGTTGACTTGTATTCTGTGATGAATGAGTTGATTTGGATTCTGTGATGAATGAGTTATGGATTCTATGATGAATATGTTGTTTTGGATTGTGTTTGGTTGTGAAACGGAGTTAGAAAAGATGGCCAGAGGAAGTGGGGGAGCACGAGCAGAAACGGCAGATCGAGCGGCAGGGGTGGTTTTTTTATATATTTTTGTTGAAACCATTTGGTCCCGATTGGGGTTACCCACCGGGACTAAAGGTTATTTTAGTCTCGGATAAATATTTGGGACTAAAAATCGGGACCTTTATTTCCAGTTGGCAACTCGGGACTAATGTGAGTTTTCAACCGGGACTAAATGTCATTTTTGCAGTAGTGCTAGTAGTAGCATTGTGAAATGACCAATTGACCGTACACGGTAATATTTGCGTATAGCTAAATTACACGGTTTTTTCTCGTCGAGTCAAACTTTTAGACCCAGCCAGCTCGTGCACGGTAGCTCGATATAATACGAGAGCCATAGTTCTGACTGGTGCAAATAAAGTATGAGACACTCTTGTTCAGCTTGCGCAGCAAGTTGTGGTCACATCCAGGGCGATAGGATATGATTGTGGCTCGTTATCTACTGGATGAGGACTCGAGGATCTCTTGCAGTGAAGACAGTCTAATCGCGCCACACCACAGTTTAGTGCCCATGCTTTTCGTAGTCCTCGTGTGTCTCTGCGGCGGCGGATGCCACCCGCATGCTACAGCTTTCCATTCCATGGCATGCCGACGGATGGGCTGAAAAGGTTGGGTTCGGATATGGATCGATCGGATATGGATCGATCGATGACGTCATTCATGTCCACCAAGTGGATCCTCACGAAGTTGCAAAATACTAACCCATGCATAAATTGATGATACATGAGTTATCCATTGCTTAAAAGTCGGCCGCCTACTCCTTTCTCGCTAAACCCTAAACCCTACTAGGTAATTCCACGTTGCTTCTGAATGTGCCACCCTCTTCGTAAATAGATATCTGATCTCGAACCATCTCTCTGCCACAATTTTGGCAGGATTGAACGCCATCGGTGCTACTGCGGTACTGCCCGTCAGACTAGAGCTTCAAACTAATTAACACTGGTTAACGAGGAGCTAGCTGGGCGGCGCGAGCGGACTCGAGGCGACAAACTCGTGCTCACCTCTCCGCCCGGTCGCCATGGGCTCGGCTCGGCTCGGCTTATTAAGATAACGAGTTAACTCGGCTCGGCTCGGCTCGGCTCGGCTCGTTATCCTAACGAGCTGAAAAGGCGGCTCGGCTCGGCTCGTTAGCTCATTCGAGCCAGCTCGTTTAGCTCGCGAGCTGAACATGTAATACAAATATTGACAAATAAATAACCATTGATGTTTACAATCTCACATAAATGACATAAACACAAGTACAAGTCATCCACATGGTACATATAAGGTTTAACATATAAGTATGCAAATGAACACAAGTACACAACCATCATATGAGCAGGCTTGCAGCTCGTTTGGCTCGCGAGCAGCTCGAACTCGCTCTAACGAGTTGAGATGGTTGTTCGAGCTGGCTCGTTAATAAATCGAGCCGAGCCGAGCGAGCTAACGAGTCACGAACTTTTTGTCCAGCCCTATCGCCATGTGCGTGATGAAGATGTCAAAGCGGCCTAGCCTTCGTCCTCGTTATCGAAAAGTGCCATTATATTAGTGACGCACAGAAAGTGTCCTCCTCATCCTCCATAGCATGCAGATGTGATAACGATCCGAACAAAGTCCAAATAGTTTCCACGTAAGCAGCTAGGCCACATGCGGATGGATGACGAAATGGCTCACTAGGATACCATGCACCTAGCTCTAGTCACGTACGAACTGAGCTCTATATAAGACCCTGCTCTGAGTCGAGATCTTACACAAGCAGCTAAGAACGACATACATCATAGCTCGATCGAGTACAGTGGCACCGTATTGTGTGTCGTTCTAGGGTTCAGAGATCGTGCAGGCTCGATCGCTAGCTATACGCTAGCTTGAGCTGAACAACCGAGCAAGAAACATGGCAGGCACCAGCGCGAGGGAGATTCTTTGCGCCGTGCTGCTGCTCGCCGCCGTCGTGCAGCACGCCTGTTCGGCCCGGCCGCTGCAGCAAGAGGCGGCGCCGGCCGTTGTCGAGGGGTCCTCAGGCCTCCTGCGCCCGGCCGTGGTCCACGTGGATGCCACGGCGAAGGCTCTCGGCGGCGACGGCGTGACGGGAGAGGGAGGTGACGCCGCCGGCGTCGCCGGGCCATACGAGGATAAGAGGCTGAGCCCGGGAGGACCAGACCCCCAGCATCACTAATGGTAGACCCAAACGGTCCTTGATGGTTCAAATGCATAACGGTTAGATTCAGGGGCGCCTAAGCCCAAGAAGTATTTTTAATTTTCTTTTTTTTAATTTTCTCAAGACTAGGGACATTACCGACTTACACTAAACTGCAAGCTGGAAATGTTTCTAGTGTTGAAAATAAAAAAGACAGTTAATGGGGTTAAGAACTACTCACACTCTAGCCTCTATAACCTTTTTAAAAAAGAATAATGATGAGAACGAAGTCAATACCGACTTCTACATTAGGAGAGATATGTATGCAATTCTGGATGATTGTACCGAGTTACTTATATGATATACTACAATCTACAAGTCTACATCACATATTTCTATGACCTTATGGCCTTCCGGCGACGACAATATATGAGGGCAAAATTTCTTGTCTGCTAACAGCGTGCGTGCAGCTGCAGCGCTTCGTCTGTGAGTCAATGGGAATCCGAAACGTGGACGATACTATTGCGGGCCAACATGTGGGCCACATAACTGCTCGCTAAGATTTGACACGAGGAGGGCCATGAGGGCATGATAACGGGCTAATGGCCCATGAGCACGGTGCCTAGTCAACTTAGTACTATCATTCTGCTCGAGGAGACATATCGGTCTGACGAGTCGAAGACGACAAGCACGAGCTGGTCCGCCTGACCAGGGTTTTTTTTACCGACCGTTACCGGTCCGGTTACCGCAGTAACCGCTGTTACCGGTCCGGACCGGTAGCGGTACCGGCCGGTAAGAAACCGCCGAAATTTAAAATTTTGAAATTTGAATTCAAAAAATGAAAAAATAGAGTAAAAATTTCAAAAAATACTTCAAGGTGCGTATAATCCAATGGTGTCAAAATTTTTCAAATATTTGTTCATTTAGTATTTTTGGCGGGCATTACAAATTAAAAAAAAAAAGAAAAAACCGGCCGGCCCATTTAGGCCCAACTCCTAACCCCTCCCCCGGTCCCCCCCACGCCCCCACGAACGGCCATTCGGCCTCTCCCTCCCCCTCCCGTGCTCCCTCCCTCTCCCTGAGCCGCCGCGCGCCGCAACCGCCGCGCGCCGTCGGCCCGCCGCCCCAAGGCAGCGGTTGGCCGGGCGGTTGCGCCGGTTAGCCGGCCCGACCGCGGATCTACCGTCCCCGGCCCGGATAACCGCTCCGAGCGCCGGTCAACCGGCCCTAGCGGCGGTTGGCCGCCGCGGTTGCGGCGGTAAGCCGGCCGACCGTTGAAGCTGAAGGTAAGAGCTATTTAGTGTTTAGTATGAGCTATTTAGTGTTTAGGACTTTAGGTAGAACGACCGTATGAGCCTGTTAGTATTTAGGTATATATAAGTTGCAAGAATTTAGGTATTATTTGATTTAGGTATATTGTGATTTAGGTATTATTTGATTTAGGTATATTGTGATTTAGGCTATTGTGATTTAGGTATGATTTGATATAGGTATGTTGTGATTTAGGTGTATTGTGATTTAGGTGTTGCAAGGTTTTAGGTGTATGGTCATTTAGGTATGTGTTGTGAACTTGTGATTGATATGTTTATGTTGGTTCCATGTTTGCAGATACAAAATGTCAGGCAGAGAGAAAGATATTGTATGGGAACACGGTGAAAATCTTTACCCCGGTTGGAGATGCAAATATTGTCATACGTCCAAAGGAGGAGGTGGTTCCACTAGATTGAAACAACATTTGGCAGGGCGCGGGACCGAGGTCGTCCATTGTAGGAAGGTTCCAAAGGAGGTGCGTGAATACTTTCAGCGTGACATTGAAAGGGTTCAGAAGGCAACTGCTGACCGGGCTCGAGAGAGGTTGAGAAAGGAGAAGGTTGCAGCGGAGGGTAACTATCCCGGTGGAGATGAAAGATATGATGAGGAGGCTGAGCTGGAGCGTGCCCTGAACCAATCGAGAGCGGAAGAGGAGTTCCGTCGGGGGGTGCAACAGAGAGGAGGTGCATACGAGCATGGAGGGGGTAGTGGTTCGAGGGGAGGAAATCCGGTGCAGAGGATTCTTCGAAGGGCAACTTCGGTGAGGGAGACTCCTGGGGTGAGGGACTATAACTTGGCGGCGGGCCTGAGAGGAACGACGCAGCCAAGGATTGACACAGGCTCCTGGACGCAGAAGGGTAAGAATGCAAAGGAAGCTATTGGGAAAGCTTGGTCAAAGTTTTTCCATATTGCGGGAGTACCTGGAAGACAGGCTGACAATCCATACTTTGTCAGCGCGGTCAGAGAGACACAGAAGTGGGGTAAGTTTTCTTTTCATGCGAATGACACCTATGCAACTGCATGTCTCTATCTAATCTCATGATTGCCATATGGTTGCAGGTGAAGGTATCGCGTCACCCACTGGACGGGATATTGATGGCAGGTATCTGGATCAAAACGAGCAAGACTTGAAGACTCAGTACGCAAAGTTTCAGCAAGAGTGGCCTCTCTTTGGCGTCACGTTGATGTGCGATTCATGGACTGGCCCGACGAGGATGAGTGTCATCAATTTTTTGATATATTGCAATGGGGTCACGTGGTTCCACAAGTCTATTGATGCGTCTAGAAAATCTCAAGATTCCGAATTTTTGCTCCAGGTAACCCCTTACCTAGTTCCTTTCAATCCGAATATGATTCAGATGTTGCTAAAGAATCTGTTGATGCGTCTGGAAACCGCTAAAGAATCTGTATATTTTACCAGGAGCTTATAAAGGTGGTGGAGGAGATTGGGCCAGAGCATATCGTTCATGTTATCACCGACAACGGCTCGAACTACAAGAAAGCATGCAGGGAGCTTTCCGATGTGTATGCACACATTGCTTGGACACCTTGTCTAGCACACACTGTCAATTTGATGTTAAAGGATATCGGTGCAAGGTATGAACATCAAGGTATGATCGATCAATGCAAGAAAATTTCAGCTTGGTTACACAATCATGGAATGTTGAATGCAATGATGAGGCAAGCGATCGGTGGTGAGTTGGTCAAGTGGAATGCAACTCGCTTTGGGACCAACTACATGTTCCTAGACAGCATATATCGGAAACGTGATCGTTTCATGCAGTGGATGGGATCTCCTGAATTTTTGCAGAGCAAATGGGCAAATACAAATATGGGTAGATTTACTCATGCCAGATTTGCAAGTATGGAGTGGTGGGATGGAATGAAATTTATCATTGACTCAGTTCAACCATTATACAAGTTGCTTCGCTTTGCTGATCAGGACAAGCGGCCCAACTTGTGCGAGGTGATTATGACCTTCCAGAATGTGAGACATGAAATGGAGTCTTTCTTCGGTCAAAATGTTTCCACGTGGAAAGAGTATGAAAAGCTTATGAACAGCAGGATGCAGAACGTCATCGTACAGACGTATGCGGCTCCAGGTAAGAATGTCACAAAAGTTTCTACTTTCACGTTCCATAGACTTTATGCTCATTGGCGGTATTTCCATTTTGCAGCTTCTGTCCTAAATCCGAGGTACGCCTATACGTATACTCCAACTTCAGAAATGTGGCGTACACTCAAGGATGCATTTCAGCGCATGACGGATATCCAGAGCGCCATCCAGGCATTGAACGAGGCTGAGATGTTTCGACAAAGGCGTGGCGAGTTTGCCACAGATTTGGCAATGAAAATGGCGCTTGACCCAAAGACAACTGCATCTTCATGGTGGATGGTAAACGGCAACACCACTCCCAAGCTGCAGAGCCTTGCTTTGCGCCTTGTTTCTCAATGTTGTTCGTCAAGTGGATGCGAGCGGAACTGGAGTACTTTTGCCTTGCTGCATACAAAGGTTCGCAATCGGTTGTCGCACAAGAAACTGAACAAGCTTGTCTATGTCAACTACAACCTACGCCTGCGACTTGCGGATGTCGGCAACCCCGTGCGTGATGAAGGTGATTTCATTGACCAGCTGTCCCATCTTTCATTCTATGATGAGAAAAATCCGGTGCGGGAGTGGATGGAATATGGTAGATCAAACGGGGATCCAGTTCTGGACGAGGACGATGATGACGGAGACACCCCGCTCCCGTCCCATATTGTCACGGATCATATAAACCCAGCAGACCTCCGGACTTCTACAGGGGATGATTGCATCAGTGATTGGGCACGTCGAAATGTGGGTGACACTCACCTAGGGAAGAGGAAGCACCATGTAGGGCCTACGAAGGGTGACCCGAAGCGCCAACGAGAACAGGCCAAGGGAAAAGGCAAAGGCAAAACAACACTAGTGCTGAGCGACGACGACACTGATGATGGCGAGGGTGATGGTAGTCCACCGTATCAGGAGTCTCAGGATAGCAGCTCCGCTGATGATGATGATGATAGTGATGGCGGTGGTGGCGGCGGTGGTGGCGGTGGCGGTGCCGGTGGCAGTGGCGGTGGCGGTGCCGGTGGCAGTGGCGGTGGCGGTGCTGGTCTTCGTTTCACAGGTTTCAAGTGCATGCACGTACATATGCACATATGTTTTTCACTGTGAGTACTAATTATGCTATATGGTTGGTTGCAGGGGAGACTGAATTCACGCATGCTACTCAGGACATTGACCATGGAGCACCGGAATCCCAGAGGAGAACGGTTGAACCGACGGATTACAACACTCCACACTTTCCACAGTACTCTTCTAGCTCATACAGCGATTCCTCCCAGTCCAGTTATCACTATCCTATACCTGATTTGAGCACGCAGCCACCGATGAGATGGGTGTACGAATGGCAAGACCCCCATTGGTACAATATGTTACTTCAGGAATGGCAGACGACATCGGCGTGGACGGGCCAAACTTGGCAAGACTACAAAGCTGAGCTGCTTCTAAGGCAAGGTTTGAATGTGATGTCCACCGCCGAGTACGAAATGGCTAGGCAATACTACCGTTGATCTATTTCTATGCACAACTATTATTTCTATGCACAATTATTATTATGTATCCATGTTTGTATGTATTTGTGGTCATTTTCTATTTCTATGCATAATTATTCAATTATGTCGCAACCGGCCGGCTAACCGCTCCAACCGACCGGCTAACCGCTCCGACCGACCGATCGACCGACCGACCGACCGCCCGACCGACCGACCGGTTAACCGCTCCTACCGACCGGCTAACCGCTCTTACCGTCGGTCAACCGTTATTTACCGTTTGAATAGCGCGTTTTGAATTTGAATTTGAATTTGTTCGGTATTTAGCGGTAACCGCGGTTAACCGGTCGGTTAACCGCTACCGCCGGCCGGCGGTTCCGAGGGACCGGTCGGTAACAAAAACCCAGCGCCTGACTGGCTGACGGTTTTACTTGTATACAAGAGGGTCATTTTGCAAGCAAGATGAGCATTCTATTTTTCTCACAAGGCGTAAAGCAGAATGTAGAATCTTTGTGTTTTTGCACGGACTGGACACTAAACAAGAATGGTAATATTTGCCGACAGTTTGTTCATGGCTGGCCAACGGTTTACTAATCTTAGTGTTTTTTTTCTAAGTGGCTCACAATTTCTCTTGTGTACTTTGTATGTTTTCCAATAGGTTTAGCAAATCACCAACAAAAGTAATTGTCGTCAAACCCATTTAATTTCCTACCGTTCTTACATAGTTCTAAAAAATAATATACACTATTAGCCATTTGCAAACTAAAACTGTTGGGAAAGTTTGCTAATCTTGTAGTAGGAAAAACATTATAAAATGCAAGGATGTAGAATTTAGAGTTGGTTGCTACGTAAATATTGATAAGTTTTCTTACAAACTTCATAATTTGCATGGTTTTAGAATGTAGACGTACTATTATGTAAGTATTGATTAGCTTTCTACTATGTTATTTGACCCTATCAGAATGCTCAAGTCGTTTAATTTTCTTGTTTCCCCCCTCAATCCCTCATGTTCACCATATCTGTGTTGTGTTTGACCGTTTACTAATCTTAGTGTTTTTTTTCTAAGTGGCTCACAGTTTCTCTTGTGTACTTTGTATGTTTTCCAATAGGTTTAGCAAATCACCAACAAAGTAATTGTTGTCAAACCCATTTCCTACCGTTTTTAGGTAGTTCTAAAAAATAGTACACACTGTTGGCCATTTGCAAACAAATACTGTTGGGAAAGTTTGCTAATCTTGTAGTAGGAAAAACATTATAAAATGCAATGATGTAGAATTTAGAGGTGGTTGCTACGTAAATATTGATAAGTTTTCTTACAAACTTCATAAATTGCATGGATTTAGAACGTAGAGGTGACTATTATGTAAATATTGATTAGCTTTCTACTATGTTATTTGACCCTATCAGAATGCTCAAGTCGTTTTTCTTGTTTTGCCCCTCAATCCCTCATGTTTTTTTTGGTAGACCTTCGTCTCATAAGTAAAGAGGGGAAGGACCAAAGGATTAGATATTCAAATTAATATTTAGGAGAAAAACATAAAGAATGATGACGTGAGGTATATAGAGAGGCACCTTAGGTTAGAACAAATAGCACCTCAAATAAAAATTATATATATGACTAAGTCAACCCAATTAAAGACTCATTCGACATTGATGGTTGGTCAAAATATAGCATAGTATAAAATTAACAAATAATGGTGGTGGTCAAATTGAAAGGTTTCTGACGAAGCATGTAGGTACACGCAGTCTTACCCAATGAAAGCAAAACGGCGGCGCAACCAGACGTCGTCTCTTGATGGGCCTCGCTTTTTCTCTGGCCATTGAGGCCAAAAGCAGCCACTTCCAACGAAGCAAAGGCGATCGATCTGCAATGGCAATGACACCTGAGATGGCGAAGGCCATTTCGTGCTCGCTGATCCTCCCCTCCGCTTGTCATCTGGAGACTGAGAGAGCGTGTGAGCTCAGCACTGAAAGCTGGAGCTCTTCACCATCAGCAGGGGCACTTTCAGTTAATTGTGCGGTCCTCCTCGAGGTCTCTTTGACCACGATTTGAGGCTTCGTAAAGCTCTCTAATTTCTTCTGTGAAATTAGGAAGGTTCCGAGATGGAGCTACTAGCTAAAAGTAGCATGGCTAACCTTTCCAACGGATTCGTAGCTTGGGATAGATCGAATCTTCTAAAAGCCTTCTTGCTTTCAGATTTGCGCAAGATGCTAAAATATATGTACAAACCGGCATCCATTTATCAACTAAGATACCTACTTTTCGTTCGTGTTCAGGCGTGGAAAGCAAATGGAGCTGAATCATCAAACTAGGAAGGCGGCGTTTGGAAGGGTTTCTCCTGAAACCGCTTTATCGGTGAAGCCAGATTTTTTTTTTTTGTCTCACTTGCATATATAGCCACTTTGCACCAATAGCTAAATTAGAACATATTCGAAGGGTGCACTTGCCTTGTGGGTGCTTGTATTTGAATTGTATACCCGGTGAAAATTTGCTCTTAATCACTAGTTTTGTATTTCGGTGCGGGTGAATGTGCACCCCATAAACTATATAACTTCACCATTGTTTCACGTCAGTGTCTTGTTTTGCGAAAAATAGGTGAAGCCAAAGCTGACCAAGACCCTCTCAAACGGATCCTAAGGCTCCCTTTGGTTGCGCTTTCTAGCCTGCTTTAGCTTCTCAAAAAGTCACAAGCCAACAAAAGGGGTTGGCTCCCACCCAATGTCACAGCCAAAAGGAGCTTTTGGCTAATACGAATTTCACAGCACCCTCACCTCAGCTTTTCCCTACTTTTGAATTCCAAGTTTTCGTGAAAGTTACCCACTACCACTACTTATGTTGGGTATCGGTTCGTTTTCTTCCTTCCTTTCCTTCTCTCCCCGTCCGTGAGCGCGTAATGAGACCACGGTATGACAACCTTACTCAGTACGATTTTTGAACTAAAACCAACTGCCAGTGTTAGGATTTTTTGGCTCAGTGTTTTTTCCATAGACAGCAGCGAAATGCGCCGAATTTCATGAATTGTAGCCAAAAAACATATTTTGGATGAACTATTGCATTTTTAAACCAAACTATTTTCATTCAGGGTCAATGTAAAAAAATGAATTTTATGTGAAATTTCGGCAAAAGTTTGGACCAAGCACAGCTTCTGCTTGTTCTTGCCTTTCCACGCATGGTATGTTATATGCAGAACTTGTGAGCCCAGGCAGCGCGCCCATGTTCTATCTACTTTCAGAGGCTGGCACAAATGCATCATAGAGCTCATGCAGACGAAGCTAGTGCGTTGTTTGAGCCCGTAATGAGACCACAAATTGTTTGCCTCAAAAGAAAAAGAAAAACGAACCACAAAAGGCAGGAAGCTTTTGAGTGGCGAGTGGCGGCAATGGTGGCCACTCGGACGAGCGCTTTCCAGGCGGCTTGCTGCGTGTGCCGTTTTGTCCTAACTGTTAATATGCCCAACCGCCAAATCTCGCTCAAAAGCCATCCTCTTGTCACGGCGCGCCGCCCAGGGACCTATTAATGTCAGGCGATCGCCGGCGCACACCAGGCCCACCACGAGCAGATCAGGTGTAGCGGCGCGCGCTTTTGAATCGCTCGCACGGGGAAATAGCGATCGGCCTGATCACTCGATGGCGGCTTCTGCTCGCGCCGTCGGCATTGCGCTCCTGGTGATCCTGGTCGTCGCCGCCGACCTCGTGGCCGTGCCCGAGGCTCGCCTGATCCAGCGCGCCAGTCCCAGCCCCAGCGTCGTGGTCACCGGCGGCGACGGTGGACCGGCTGGCGTCCGGCGGCCGTCCAAGTGGAACAGGGGAAGGGAGCTCGGCGGAGACAAGAGGAGCGTGCCCGGCGGCCCGGACCCGCAGCATCACTATTAGCGAGCCGTGGAGGAGAGCAAGAACTGGCGACACTTTCAACATGGCGAACCGATTCTGTCATTCTGAAAGGGTGTTGCTTCTTCTAATAATCTGTGTGTGTGTTTTAGCGGTTTCACTTTCACATATGTGTTCTGAATGAGCTGGTGTTTCAGTGTTTTTGGTCAGTTGTGCCTATTATTATTAAATATTATAGTTAAATATTTTTAGTATTTTTAGAAAATACATGAAATAAAATGAATTACATATAGAATGTTGTCTTTATTGATAATAACTATAAAGAACATATGTTTCAAAATTCAGCCCCAGTTTGAAAACAACATGCGTTTAATTACATATTGAAAGACAGGATGTAGGTTTGAGTTCCAAATAACATACTTCTTCCAATCGCACATACATTGTCCCAAATAACACGCGTTTCATTGTTGCTTGAAAAGGCTTTGATTTAGACTGATACTAACATATATTGCAATTTTGCTGGTATTTTCTTTAGAAAACAAAACAGCAAAGTCATTTTCATTCATCCAAAATGGTACTATTGCAGGAAATAGGAATGCACATGTGGCATTACAGTTTATTCACCTTATTCATCCTTTGCACTTACACAGCCAGTTCTTAATCATAATGCATTATGCATACCCACCCCAACCAACCAAATGAATCGGCTAGCAGCCTAGCAGTACAACCAATTTTACTGTATGCTTCTACTTTGACCTCGCAAAAGTTGTGTGAAATGCGAAGGTTATTTGTTAGGGAGCGTAGTTGCAGGCTTCCACCACAAGTAAAGGCCTGTTTGGATCCGCTCCGCTCCAACAATTCCAAGCCAAACACCACCAGCTCCACGTTTTGCAGCTCCACGAAAAACATGAATCTGGAGGCCAACTCCACGTTTTTTGTGAAGCTCCTTAAGAGGTGCTCCACGTTCTGCAACTCCACGGTGGATCTGTTCTATGGTGGAGTTGGTGGAGTGGAGCTGCGTGAATCTGATCCAAACAGGCCCTAAGAGTCTAAGACCGATTTTTAGAAGAAAAATCAGAAATAAACGTGCTGGTGCTACGCAGATCAAATAGGCATCGCAGGATGGAACTGAGTGGGCCGCTTAACACATATCACCTTCCGCGAGCCGCGGGCAGCGGGCCAACGGAATGAACCGCATGTGAGCCGGGCGGTCGCGGTGACATCATCTGCGGTGAGGCGGCCGTCTTCGCTGTGCGTAGGCGGCAACCGCGACCCTACGCCAGCGCTGCGCCTCCCCGTAGAAGACGAAGGCAGAAGCCGGAAGGCGAGATTGACCGCATCGAAGCGGAAGGACTAAGGAAGGAAAGACGATGGGGTGGGCCGACGGCCGCGACGGTGGCAGCTTGGGAGGCCACGCGGGCATGCTGCGGTGGGAAGTGGCCGAGAAGCAGAGAGTATAGATGGCCAGATGGGCCGCCCGGCACTAGCCCGGCCCTCGCCGATTTGACCTGCCCAACGCGGCCCAGCCCTATGTAGGCCCGATGGTTTTTCGTGCCGGGCTGGGCCGGACGCCGTGCCTAATTGCCAGCCCAGGCCCGGCACTATGGCCTATTTTTCGTGTCGGGCTAGCACGATGGCCCGGATGGCCCATCGGGCTGTGGCCCGCCCAAGCACTAAAAGCATAAGAAACCAGGACAAAATCGAATCAAGATAAAAAAACAGAAATTTCATCAGAACTGTTGAGGCCATAATACCAGGGTACCCGATCACGAGGATTGCCGACTACCGACTCCAAGACTACCAAGACTCCGAACAAGACACGATGGCCTGATCGCAGAAGGGAAGCCCGAAGACAGTTAGAATCCTACTAGGTTTAGGTCTGTTTTGTCTTGTAAGGCACGTCTCCCTGGATACAAATAGCGGGGGTCCTGTGCGTAGAGGGTATGTTCCATTGATTTGCAATATTAGACAATCCACCCGAGGGTACTTGTTACGCGTTGTAATCTGTACTCGACGAAATAATACAAGCAGCAACTGGACGTAGGGTTATTACTCGATCTCGAGGGCCCGAACCAGTATAAAAATCCCGTGTCTTTCTATTCATCACCGTGATCAATCTTCGCACAAAGCGGGGTGTCTGCCGGACAAATATCTGACGAGAACAACCTCGACAGAGGCGCGCCAGGTAGGGGCCCTTGCGTGAAGAAAGATCATGCCGATCGTCAACGGAATCTGGATCGCCGACGCGTCGAGTTCCTCGATGCCCTACATGCCCAGTTCAGTCAAGTCGGGAGCGATCGGGAGTTCTGCTTCCGCTTCCGATCTCTACGCTCACCGCCATCTAGTGCCTGCACGGGAGATCCGATTCGGAGATCTCGTGTTCGAGCACCAAGGCGACTACGAGCTCAAGTTGACAGGGATCCACGATCCCGATCTCACATGCGCCGGTCGGGAAGTTTTCGCCACCTTCACGGAGCCAACTCCTGAAGACATTGCAGATCGCACTGCGCAGTTGGATCTCGACTACAGTGGATCTAGCAATGGGTCAGAACAATCTGAAGACCGCCGCATCCATGTGCTAAACGCAAACGGGACAGAGGCCGTTGCCGAGTCGTCTAGCTCGCGTCGACCCGTGCCTCCTCCACGTTTGAGCAACGCACCGACACTTCAAACGGCTAATACCCGTACACAGCAGGTTGCATCCTCATTGGCTCCCCTAGATCTCAACAACGATTTCCGGGCCGTCGAACAGGACAATCTGCAGATCCGAACCCTCTTGGAGACCATGGAAGCAATGGCCGAAGGGACCCCGATGGCCACCATAGCCAAGAAGGCTCGGGAAGCAGCGGACAAGGCCAAAGAGCGCATCGAAGCCGCCGCTGCCACACCACCAGCTCCGTCAAACAGACCACGTGAGCCACAGCCGGTTCGGCCTCGATCTGTTAACGGACGACCATACTATCGCCCACACGAGGGGCGCGACATGAGGCCACAACTCGAGCGCAATCGTCGCACTCACGACGCTCGGGAAACTCTCAATCACAATCGAGATTACCGAGCACGTGAGGGTTACTATCGGTCCCATCAAGATTCACCGCCACGTGACTCCCGACCAGGCACGGGGGATGCCTTGCGTACTCCCCAGCCCTGCGCAAGGTCAGGTGGCCCGAAAAGTTTCGTCCTACTAACATCGAGAAGTATGACGGAACAACCAACCCCCGCGAGTGGATTCAGATCTATTCCACGATCATCGACGCCACCGGGGGTGACGACTATGTCAAAGCCAACTACTTGCCGACTGCTCTGCAGGGATCAGCCCGTACGTGGCTCATGAACCTGCCCGAGGCCAGCATCAAGTCATGGACTCATCTCCGGGAGACGTTTGAAGCCAATTTCCAAGGCACCTATAAACGCCCCGGACATGAGGGAGATCTGCTCAACTGTGTGCAGAAGCCTGGAGAATCCCTCCGAGACTACATCCGCAGGTTCAGCGACACCCGTAACACCATCCCCGACATGGTGGATGATCGGGTGATTGTGGCCTTCAATCAAGGTTGCAAAGACGAGCGAACGGCGGAGGAACTTGCCAAGAAGAACCCGAAGACGGTGGCAGAGCTATACGGGATCCTGGAAGAAACCGCCAAGATGGCGGACGCCAGAGCACGGGTTCACGGAAAGCCCGAACAAAGCCATCCGGCCGGGGAGGGCAAGAAGAAAAATAAACACAAAAACAAGAAGCGCAAGACCGAGGGTGACGAAGTCATGGCCGTGGACAACAAGCCCCCGTACAGGCGTCAAGGCAAACCGGAGAACCTCCCGATGTACTGCCCGATTCACCGATCCACAAAGCATCACTTCGTGGACTGCACGGTGTACAAGAAGCAGAAGCAGGAGGAGGAGAGCCAGAAGCAGGGGGCTCCACGTGACCAGGCAGCTCACAACCCTCGCGCGGCAAACTACATGGATTGTGATGACAAGCCAGATCTCCCCGAAGATCTAGAGGTCGCTACAATTTTCGGTGGCTGTTCAACCCGAACCTCCAAATCCCAGCTCAAGATGGTCGAGAGGCAGATAAACAGCGCCGAGCCCTGCAAGCAACTCTTGAGGTGGTCAGAAATCCCGATCACGTTCGATCAAAGGGATCATCCCGAGACGCTTTACGACGGGCCGCTACTCCCACTGTGCATCAAGCCATGGATCGGGCCCCGCAAGATCGGGCGAACCCTGATCGACAGTGGGAGCGCCCTCAACCTCCTGTTTGTCAACACTTTTGACGAACTTGGGATCCTAAGAAGGTCCTTGTCTCCCGTTGAGAAACCTTTCTATGGGGTCATACCAGGCATTCAAGCCTTTCCCTTGGGGAGGATCGATCTGCAGGTGACCCTCGTAGAGGGCAAAAACATCCGATCAGAGTTCCTCACCTTCGAGGTGGCTGACATCACGTCGGCCTATAACTGCATCTTGGGCCGACCGTTCCTGAAGAAATTCATGGCGGTCGCTCACTTTGCGTATTCCATGATCAAGGTCCCGGGGCCGTTGGGTCCGATCACCATCAGCGGCGATCGCAGGGGCGCGGTCCAGTGCGACATGAAGACCCTGGACATGATCAAGGGTGACGAGCAGGAACCAGCCAAGGCTGCCGAACCTGCCAAGAAAAAGACAAGAAGCCAGCCCAAGGCTGCCGCCAAGGGCGCATTGGCTGAAACCTCCCGAGCAGCTGAGAACCGACCAAGGGCCAAGGGGAAAGAAGTTCCCGAACAGGAGCTCATCGGGGAACAGGAGCTCGTCGGGAGACAGGGAGCTGACAATCATACCGCTGAAGGGCAGACTGTGGTGGACCAGACCCCACTCAAGGGGACGCCGCCACAAGCAGCTGGCGAGTCGCCGGCCAACGCCTCACCAGTCGAGCCATCTGCCAGGCGCACCGAGCCGGGCACGAAGGCAGTAATCCTTGATGACGCAGACCCGACCAAGACCACCCAGGTGGGCCTTGGCTTGGGTGACAAATAGGAACTCGAGCTCATTGCTTTCCTCCGGGCAAACGCAGATGTGTTCGCTTGGGAACCATCTGACATGCCCGGGATCCCCAGGGAGGTAATCGAGCACAAGCTTGGCATACGAACTGGCGTCCGACCAGTCAAGCAAAAGCAAAGGAGATATACCCCGAAGAAGCGAGACGCCATTAACGAAGAAATCAACCGACTACTCAAAGCCGGCTTCGTTCGAGAGGTCCCTTTCCCGGAGTGGCTGGCAAACCCAGTCATGGTCAAGAAGCCCAACGGAACGTGGAGGATGTGCGTGGACTACACAGATCTGAATAAAGCTTGCCCGAAGGATGAGTACCCATTACCTAGAATAGATCAAATTGTAGATTCAACCTCTGGATGCGAATTGCTTTGTTTTCTAGATGCCTACTCGGGGTATCACCAAATCAGCATGTGCATTGACGATGAGGAGAAACTGCATTTGTAACTCCCTTCGGTGTTTATTGCTATATAAAGATGCCTTTTGGTCTGAAAAACGCAGGTGCACTTATCAAAAATGTGTTCACATTGTTCTTGAAGGCCAAATCGGCCGTAATGTGGAGGCATACATAGATGACATTGTTGTGAAGAGTAAGTTAAAAGGCGATCTAATCGCTGATTTAACCGAAACATTCAACAACTTGCGTAAAAACAGGATGATGCTCAACCCCGCCAAATGCACCTTTGGTGTATCATCGGGTAAGCTCCTCGGTTACCTTGTTTCCCAACGAGGTATAGAGGCAAATCCGCACAAGATCAAGGCACTCGACGACATGAAGTCTCCACGCAGCCGCCACGAGGTCCAAAAGTTGGCGGGAATGATGGCGTCCCTAAGTCGATTCGTGTCCAAGTCAGGCGAACGAGGTATGCCATTTTACAAATTGCTACGTAAAACTGATCGTTTTGAGTGGTCGGCAGAAGCAGAAGAGGCGTTCCAGGCGTTCAAACAGTACCTGCGGAAAATGCCCATACTGGTCCCGCCAAAGCCACAAGAAGAGATGCTGTTGTACGTAGCAGCGACCCCAACTGTTGTTAGCACTGTTTTGGTGGTCGAAAGACCAACAGAAAAGTCTACAACACAACATCCCGTTTACTTCGTAAGCGAGGTGCTACATGATGCCAAAACGAGGTACCCTCAGATTCAGAAATTATTATATGCTGTACTAATGACTTCCAGGAAGCTCAAGCATTATTTTCTGAGCCACAAGATCAAGGTTGTGTCAACTTACCCCCTAGGCAACATCTTACATAATCGAGATGCCGTGGGTAGGATCGCACAATGGTCTGTGGAGCTGGGGGCTTACGACGTTGAATTCATACCCAGAACTGCCATCAAATCGCAGGCTCTGGTAGATTTCATCGCGGAATGGACTAACCCCGAACCTGAAGAAGCTGCCCAAAATCCCGAACACTGGACAATGTTCTATGACGGAGCATTTTGCAGAGCAGGCGCGGGGGCTGGGGTGGTCCTGATTTCACCACACAATGACGTCATTAGGTACGCTTTGCAAATCAATTTTGTTGATCCAACTCCTACTAACAATGTTGCCGAGTACGAAGGACTGTTGACAGGTCTCCGCATAGCTGCATCTCTTGGTGTCAGAAGGCTGCTCGTGAAAGGGGATTCCGAGTTAGCTGCAAAGCAAGTCATGAAAGAGTACAGTGCGCGGAACGAGGTCATGGCCAAATACTTGGAAGCATATAGACGGATGGAGAGCAAATTTGATGGGCTTGAAGTACAGCATGTGAAGAGGGAATTCAATGGCGACGCAGATAAGCTGGCAAAGGCAGCTGCAGAGCGCACACGGCTCCCAGGTAACGTGTTACTTGAAGTTCTTACTAAGCCATCTGTGTCGGTTTCATTACCGAACCTAAAAACTGAACCCGCCAAGGGACTAGTTTCTACAACCAACGAATCCGTCAAGGAGTCTATGTTGGTCGGTACGGCCCGAGCTGCCGCTCTAGTTGGAAACGAGGAGAACTGGATGGATCCAATCCGGGCGTACCTCACAAACCAAGCTATTCCGGACGATGATGCTACATTGGAGAAAATCCATCGTAAAGCCAAGAACTATCAATTGGTTGACGGGCGATTATACAAGCTAACCCGCAATGGAATGCTCCTCAAATGCATCACACGGACCGAGGGCATTAGTTTGCTCCACGACATTCACGGAGGAATCTGTGGACCACATGCTTCTCCCCGATATCTAACAGGGAAAGCATTCCGACAGAGCTTCTACTGGCCTACAGCTCTTCAAGACGCAAGCGATTTAGTGAAAAAGTGTGAGGCATGTCAATTCTTCGCACGGAAACAAACTAAACCTGCGCAAGCTTTAAATACTATACCCTTGTCATGGCCCTTTGCCACTTGGGGTATAGACATCCTCGGACCCTTTCCAAGGGCTGTCGGGGGATACAGATTTCTGTTCGTTGGCATTGACACATTTACAAAATGGGTTGAAGCCGAGCCCGTTCAGAAAATCACTAAAGAGGCCGCTGTCAAATTCCTACGGAGTATTGTCGTACGATTCGGTGTCCCGAACAGGATAATCTCCGATAATGGAACACAGTTTAAAAGTAAAAAGTTTTACGATTTCTGCTACAATCACGGGATCAGGCATGATCGGTCATCGGTAAACCACCCGAAGACAAACGGGCAAGTAGAACGTGCCAATGGCATCGTGCTCCAGGGCATCAAGAAGAGGATTTTTAACAGATTACAAGCTTACGACAAGCGCTGGATTCATGAAGTCCCAACAGTACTCTGGTCAATGAGGACCACTATGAATCGGGCAACAGGCGAAACACCTTTCTTCTTGGTGTATGGAGCAGAGGCGATTCTACCATCCGACATCCGACTACAAGCCCCTCGCGTGGCAATGTTTTCAGAAACTGAAGAGCCTGATAGGCGTACTGATGAGCTAATCCTCCTGGAGGAGGCTCGTGATGCAGCTGCTTTTAGAGTAGCCCAGTATCTGCAAAAATTGCGACAGTACTACGATGCTAATGTTCGACAACGAAGCCTATGCATTGGGGACATGGTGCTCAAACTGGATCAACGCACCAAGGACAAAACTAAATTGTCCTCTCCATGCCAAGGACCGTACATTGTAGTAGATATCGCCCGACCAGGAGCCTACAGGATCGCAGAGATAGATGGGGACGTACTGCCGAACACGTGGAATATGGATCAACTACGCAGGTTCTACGCCTAAACAATGAAGATCGTGCACAGTTCTAGACCAACCATCACGTTTGGCAGGTATAAAACCGTCGTCTGCATCGCCTACAGCGCCAACAAAACAAAAAAAGATAAGTTCTATATACTCTACTCACCCTCGCTTTTATGCTCGGGGGCTGGGTTTTCTATTTTCTATTCTGTTTCTACTCTTTGTTATCATATTGCATACACTAACAAAGAGCCGGGGACTACCATGCTGAAAATTTTCTATTCAGACCTATTCTATGCATCCCGAGCTATACGCTCGGGGGCTCCCCATTTGATCGGGAAGTTTCTTGCAGTTTGTACTTCTAGACTCTTTTTCAGCATGCCAGCATGACTGTAAAAGAGCCCGGGGGCTACTACGGTACTACTACCATGCAAGAAACGAACTTTTTAATTCAAGAAAGCTAGGCAGACGCTAAAATTACCGAACACCATGACTACAAGGAATTACACAGTTCAGAAGGCCGCCCGTGTCTCAGCAACTAAACAATTCCAGAATAGCTTATGGTAACGAGACTTTTTGGCTATGACAAAGCTATCAGTTAAAAAGATCCATGAAAATACCGATCAGCTCTAAGACTTACGCAAAAACATGCAAGCATATGTTTAGCAAAATATAACCGCATTCTAAAATGTTAAAGTTTTGCCCTATTACAGGAATTCTGCACAGTGTTCAGGGTGATTCCTCCGAATCACTCAGATGAAGATCAAGTTTTCCGACAAACGATTCCACCAGTGGGGTGAGGCTATTAAACATTACCTCAGCTTCTGACTCCGAGCACTTGAAGCCTTTGGAGAGCAGAGAAACGTCCAGATCAGGGAGATGGCTCTTCAAAGCCCCGATGGTGTGAGTTGCAGCAACGCAGGCACCTTCCATCAGCCTGGACTCCAAGGACGAACTGCGCTTCTCTGATGCTTCAAGACGCGCGGTCAGGTCAGCCAGTCTTCCTTCCAGATCCGAGTTTTTCTCTTTGAGCACCTCAATGCTCTTGGAGTCAGCTACAGGGTCAAAGGCAGCATGTGAACAAAAGTTTGAGGATAAAAACTCAATAAGCAAGGCATAAGATTTAAAGCATGTACCTTCTTTCTCGGACTGGAGAACAGTCACCTGGGCTCCCAGTCTGATCACAGACGCTTCTGCAGCAGAGGCACGAGCGTCTAGCAAACGCCATTCTGTCGAGAGCGTGCTAATGATCGGGCCCAGGGGCGTCGGGATGGGTCCCACGATCTCTGCAGTTTTCTCTGA
>CM014272.1:71267376-71296643 GCA_004135705.1 Alloteropsis semialata | reverse complement strand
GCGGCGGAGCTTCTTCGGCAAGCTTTCTATTTTTTACCTTCTTGAGCACGCCTTGTAAAGTCTCACCTCTCCTGAGTATAAATAGAAAAATCAAGCTTCAGGAGAGGGGGGACAGACACACGACAAACGCACACGCTCACCCACAGACACACTCACAGAGACTTGGGAGCCCCTCCCTCTCTCGACCGCTTGTAACCCCTACTACGAGCAACGCGAGTAACACGAGCAGTCTCGAACTGGACGTAGGGCGTTCGTGCCTGAACCAGTATAATCCCTTGTGTCCTCTCGCGAACCATCCGGAGCCCAAACGCGCAATCCACTAAATTTACTTGTTGGTTATTTCGCACACCGACAGTTGGCGCGCCAGGTAGGGGCCTTTGCGCGTTTCGGCGATCACCAGGCTTCGGATGGCCACCCACGGATCGAGCTGGACTCCTGGGACGCAGCTGCGTCTTGGGAGTTTGGATTTCGTCATCACCAACGCCGGGGACTTGGAGAGAGTCGCTCCCACGCCCCCGGTCAACTCTGCCGATGCTGACGTCGCGACCGCCACCGAGGCCCTCGCGGACATCAACATCAACGCCCCCGGCGACGAGGCTGGCATCCCTCGTTCGAGGGCCAACGAGGCCCCGCTGTGGGAGCAGCTCGAGGTCTTCCTGGGGCCACCGCCCACGCAGGAAGATGCGCGCTTTGTCAGGTTCGCCCTGGCGAACGTCGCTGCTCAGCTTGCGGGAGGAGCTCCTCTCCCCCCGGGGATGCTGGACTCCATCCCACCGTATGCGGCCCCATACAGTCTGCGCAACGCGGCTGAGGTCATGTCCCGCCTGGTGACACGCCTTCTGGGCCCCACCCCGGCGGACGGCGAGTTCGTCGGGGTGATCGATCATATCTCCGAATCGGTCTTCGACCTGCTGGACGACCCCGTTTCGGAGGCATCCGACACGGAGCTTGTCGGAGAAAGCCACCACCCCTCTCGGGAATGTTTCATTGCGGACACCCCCGACGGGGCGGAGGGAGAAGCGAGTGAGAGCGGCTCAGGGCCAGCGGGCCCTGACGACGGTCACCCGGTGGCCGACGCGCCCGTTGCTCCCGCTCCGGTTGCAGCCCAAGCCGCGGCAGCGGCAGGACAGCCAGCCCCGCCACGAGCGGCTACACCGCCACGACGCTCCCAAGCCGACGACGCCCGGCAACGCCGGGAGGAGCTCCAAGAGGCTCGCCGCCGGTTGGAGCAGGAGCGGGTGCGGATCGAGCAGGAACGGGAGCGCATCGAGCGCGAGCTCCTGCAGGTCAGAGACGCGCCTCCGGCGCGGGAGCGCGCCCGGGACGTGCAGCGCCAAATCGTCGACGACGACGGTGCCCCGCCCCCGTGTTTTGCCCACGCCGGGCAGAACATAGCCGCGGCTGCCATGCTCGTGAGAGGGCTCCCGCCGCCGGTGACCCCGGAGGCCCGCAAGGCGCAGCGGGAACTCGGCGAACTACTGGAGCGAGCCGCGGCGCAGCAGGCCGAGAGTTCGCAGTCGCGGCGGCGAGCGTCGCAGATGCCCCACCGCGGAGCCTCGAGGCAGCTGGGCGCTGGGCGCGGCGGACGCGCCCAACAAGGTGACTCGGTGCACCAGCCCCGTCCCCCCGGGGACGCGCTTCCGGTCCGACAACGGGTCGGCCCTATCCAGGATGCCCGGAGCATACTGGACGCCCGTCGGCGGCGACCCCCCGCGGGCGAACCCGAGCGGCCGCGAGGACGCGTTCCCCGACGAGGCGGCCGGTACGACGACGACGACGAGGACGAGAGGACGCCGAGTCCGGAGGCGCCGGGACCGCGGGCTTTCAGCCCGCGGATCCGTGTGGCTCCTCGTCCCGCCAACTTTAGAGCCCCGTCGAACTTCCCGAGGTACGACGGGGAAACCGACCCCGAGCTCTGGCTCGAGGATTACCGACTCGCCTGCAGAGCCGGAGGAGCTGACGATGATGACTTCATCATCCACAACTTGCCGCTCCATCTGGCCGACTCGGCGCGGGCCTGGCTCCAGCATGTCCCCGCCGGACAAATCGGCAGCTGGTCCGACCTGAGGGAGGTCTTTGTGGGGAACTTCCAGGCGACCTACAACCGCCCTGGAAACCCATGGGATCTCAGGAGCTGCAGGCAGAAGCAGGGGGAGACGCTACGGGAGTACATCAGGCGTTTCTCCCGGCAGTGCAACGAGCTCCCCAACCTCGCTGACGCCGATGTCATCGGGGCGTTCGTCACCGGGACGACGTGCAAATCCCTCGTCCACAAGCTCGGACGGAAGAGTCCCCGCACCGCGAAGGAGCTGCTTGATATCGCCACGAGCCACGCGGCTGGCGAGGAAGCAGTGGGGGCCATCTTCCACCAGTCTGCCGACCCTAAGGGTAAGCAGACTGAGGAAGCGGAAGGAGGCCCATCGGGGCCCCCCGCCAAGAAAAAGAGGAAGGGCAAGGGCAGGCGGCACGACGACGAGGCCACCATGGTGGCCGCCGCCGACCCGAAGCCGACCTTCAAACCTCCGACCGGGGAGGTCCCCGACCACTTCGAGAAGAAGTGGAACGGGCCCTGCCCGAATCACGAATACCCCGTCAAGCACCTGTACAAGGATTGCTCCCTCATGAAGAAGTTCATGGCGGGGGGCTCCCGCAAGCCGGCGCCTCGGTCGAGGAAGCCCGACCTGGCCCCGCAGGAGCCGGGGGCGGACCAGAACATGTACGCCGACCCCTATCCGGAGCCGGACGGCTGTCTGATGATCTTCGGCGGCACGGAGGCGTCGGTGAGCAAAGGGCGAGCCAAGGCGGAGCGCCGAGAGGTGTACGCCGCCGAGCCGGCCACTCCGAGCTTCCTCAAGTGGTCGGAGGCGCCCATCACCTTCGATCGAACCGACCATCCGCAGTTCGTCCCGAGGCCGGGTAAGTACCCTCTTGTGGTTGACCCGGTCATAGGGCGTAAGCGCCTCACCAAGGTGCTGATGGACGGCGGGAGCGGGTTAAATATCCTCTACGCCGACACGCTCGACTCCATGGGGATCGACCGAGGGCGCGTTCGCCCGACTGGGGCGCCCTTCCACGGGGTGGTCCCCGGCAAACAGGCCGTCCCCCTCGGGCAGATCGATCTGCCCGTCACGTTTGGGTCCCCGACCAACTTTCGGACGGAGACCCTCACGTTCGAGGTGGTAGGATTCCACGGTGCCTATCACGCCATTTTGGGCCGCCCATGTTACGCGAAGTTCATGGCCGTCCCCAATTACACCTACCTCAAGCTCAAGATGCCTGGGCCGAAGGGGGTGATCACGGTGGGGTCGTCATTCCAACGGGCCCATCAGTGCGAGGTGGAAAGCTGCGAGCTGGCATCGGCCATCATCGCATCGACAGAAGAGCTGGCCCCAATCAAGGCGCGTCTCGTCGAAGAGGCGCCAGACTTCACCCAAGGCCTGGCGTCGTTCGAGCCGCTCGAGGGCACCAAGGAGGTCCAGCTGGACCCCGACCACCCGAGCGCGAAGGTGGCGCGGATCGGGGCCAAACTGTCTCCGAAATAGGAAGGCGCGCTCGTCGGCTTCCTCCGCGTGAACGTCGACGTGTTTGCGTGGAAGCCCTCGGACATGCCGGGCATCCCGAGGGAAGTCGCCGAGCACTCCCTGGACATTCGAGCCGGGTCCCGACCCGTGAAGCAACGCCTTCGGCGCTTCGACGACGAGAAGCGTAAGGCGATCGGCGAGGAGATCGCCAAGCTCTTGGTAGCCGGCTTCATCAAGGAAGTGTATCATCCCGAGTGGTTAGCCAATCCCGTCCTTGTACGAAAAAAGAATGGGAAATGGAGAATGTGTGTTGATTACACTGCTCTTAACAAAGCGTGCCCAAAGGATTCTTTTCCCTTGCCGCGCATAGATCAGATAGTCGACTCGACCTCGGGGTGCGAAACCCTGTGCTTCATTGATGCGTATTCCGGATACCACCAAATCGCGATGAAGGAGTCCGACCAGCTCGCGACTTCCTTCATCACCCCGTTCGGATCGTATTGTTACTTAACAATGCCGTTCGGGCTCAAAAACGCTGGCGCCACCTACCAAAGGTGTATGCTTAAGTGTTTTGACGAACTCATCGGACCGACCGTTGAGGCATACGTGGACGACATCGTTGTCAAGTCCAAACAGGCCGACCAGCTCGTGGCCGACCTGGGAAAAACGTTTGCCAAACTCAGGGCAAACAGCGTTAAGCTAAACCCCGAGAAATGCGTCTTCGGGGTACCCAGGGGAATGCTCCTAGGCTTTATCGTTTCCCACCGAGGGATAGAAGCTAACCCCGATAAGATCAACGCGATAACCAGGATGGGCCCGATTCAGAACCTGAAAGGGGTTCATCGGGTGTCGGGGGTAGACCCCCAGGGGTACCCAGAAGGCGGATTGGCCCAACCAGCAAGGGGCGGCCCAATCCGAGTACATCTGGATCGGTTTGTCGGACTGGCTGGCCCACCAGTCGAAAGGCCCACCAGTCGGGCGAATCGGATGGGCGCGACGACGCGCGCGGCAAGGAAAGCACACGGCGTATCCCGCAAGAAGCTCGGAGATCAAGATAAACTAGCCGGAATTGTAGGGAAAGATATCTGTAATCGTTATAGGATCGAATCCTTGTATTCCGGGTAGGTTACGATCTCTGGCCGACTTGTAACTCAAGGCAGCCGGACTATATAAGGTGCCTTGAGACCCCCCTCCAGAGCATCAACATCCACGAACATCTACGCTACAATCCACGATCATACAACCCTAGGACAGAACCCAACTACGGAGATCCTTCCAGGAACTTCATACACAGCAATACAATCGCCGCCAACACAGGACGTAGGGTATTACGTCATCTCGACGGCCCGAACCTGTTCAATCCTTGCGTCTTGTGTTACCATCGACTTCTGATCCTCGATCTGTCCCTCAACAAATCAACCACGTAGGCTACCCTGTGTGGACTGCCGGGTCCAAACATCCGACAGTTGGCGCGCCAGGTAGGGGGCTGATCGACGAGATCAATCTGAAAGCTCGATGGCATTCACTTCCGCCGTCATCACGCCGGCGACCATGAAGATTTCCATCACCGAGGGGGCTATGTTCTTCTTCGGATCCATGGTCTTCACCGCTGGACCCGAGGGAGAGCTCTCCTTCACCCGTGACGCCACCCCGGAGGAGACAGCGCCACGACTGGACGCTACGCCAGACGGGATCGTCACCATCACCACTCCGTCGCCAACCATCGCCAACCACTCGGCGACCGCGACGGCCGGCGTTGTTCTCCCGCCATCTGAAGGGAACACGCCGTCTCCTACATCGCCGACTGCTTCGTCCACTCCGCCTCGACCACCCAGGGTGCAGGAGACGCCCGAACAACGAAGGCGCCGATGGGCTGCACGCCAACGCCAGTTCGAGGCGGACATGGATCACGCCATCGCCTCCATCGGTGAATGTATTGAGCTCACCGAATCNGGAGGTTGCTGCCTGCCTGCCTTAACGTGCCGCGAGCGCGGGTAGGGCCGGCCGACCGGAGAGAGCAGCCAGCAGGGATGGGGATCGATCTCAACACCGTGGAGGAGGACGAGCCGGCGGCGGGGGCGGTGTGCGGGGAGCTGTGGCACGCGTGCGCGGGGGCCGGGGTCGCGCTGCCGCGCCGGGGGAGCGCCGTCGTGTACCTGCCGCAGGCGCACCTCGCTCTCGCTGCCGGCGGCGGGGACGTGCCGGCCGCCGCCGCGGCGCGCGTGCCGCCGCACGTGGCGTGCCGCGTCGTCGACGTCGAGCTATGCGTGAGTTTTGGGCCCCGCCGTGTTCGCTGTGTGGCCGACGTCTGGTGGTTTTGGCTTTGTTTCTGACGCCGGGTGCGGTGCGCGAACGTGCAGGCGGATGCGGCGACGGACGAGGTGTACGCGCGGCTCGCGCTGCTGGCGGACGTCAAGGTGAGTGACGCTTCCAATCCGCTAGTGGATGCTTCATGCTTGGGGTGCTTCTAGGCAAAATGGGGCGAACTAAACACGCCCTTACGCAGTTATTAGTTACTCGCAGCGAGGACGCACTGTTCTCAGGCAAAAAGTGTCATCGATTTGTACCGGGATGATGGAGATGGTTTCTGTTCCATTAACTTTGCCTGTTTCATTTATGAGTAAAGTGCACCACCGGTCCTCTAACTTGTCACGTTGTGTCATCCCGGTCCCTGAACTCACAGATTGCAGATTTGGGTCCCTAAACTTAGCTTCGGGTGTCATTCCGGTCCCTAAACATGCAAATCGCAGATTTGGCCTCTTAAACTTAGCTTTAGGTGTCACCCCTGTCCCCAAACTTGAAAATATAATCGCACCACAAATTAAACACAAGGTGAGCAAGAAATATATATACCATTAGGATGATTTTTCATATTCATTTCCTCGAGGAATTAATACCATCATGACTAGAGGGGTAAAATTAGATTTTTTTTCTTTACCTCTTATGTATATTAGGTACTCCAAATTTTGAAGGGGTGTTTGCATTTCATTTTTTACTCACCTATAAATAATACAACCGTTACTAAATAAAATATAGAGTCACATTACATACTAGAACTTCACAATTAATAACTTGTTTGGCCTCATTCTAGTAAATAGTATGGACACAATTACAAAATACTTTTTTATTGAATATATATAAATGCTAAATATGTATCAATATAATCCAAAAATACATTTTTGTAAGTTTGAGGGCTTGGATGACACATGAAGGTAAGATTATATGGCCAAATGTGCATTTTGGAAGTTTAGGGACCGGAATGACACCTGAACCTAAGTTTAGGGAGCCAAAACTGCATTTTGAAAGTTTGGGGACCGGGATGACACAGTGACAAGTTTAAGAACCGGTGATGAACTTTACTCTTCATTTATTTATACCTCACACTTCGTTAGAGGGCTGGAGCTAGATATCACTAGCTTTTGGTAATGAAATGTGGTTGTCTGCCTGTTTAGAATGATTATCTTCACCATTGATCAAAGTGGGCTTGGAGTTGCTCGGAGTGATTGGCTTGGAGGAGTTCTGGATTACAGTTTGAGACCAGTTAGAGCCCCAAATCAACTATACTACCAAATCATTGTTTGGTTAGTCCTTTTTTGTATTATTACTTCTTTATTAAACCTTGGAAGCATGCTTGATATCAGTTAATAACAAATCAGTGATTGATATCAGCTAGTATACTTCCATTGATTAATATCAAGGAGTGCGGCTTCCATCGCAGCATCACTGGGGGATGATGGAGGGTGTGTTGTCTGTCCATTTGCACTTTGCATTTCCTCGGAGCCTAGAGCCTAGATTTCACCTAGAGTTATGGTAATGAAATGCGGGTGACTTTCTCAGATTGAATGAATTTTATCTTCACTATTGATCAAATGGGCTTTAGAGTTGCTGGGAATGATTCACTTGGAGTAGTGAAGAGTACAGCTTGAGACCTATTAGCACAACATTATAGTTTATTTTGGCTCTAAACTATAGAGCCACTGTCAACTACAGTAATATGTCCTTGTTGATTTAGTCCTTTGTCTTTTCCTCATCAATTGGTTATGACTTTGGAGACATGATATCACCAAGTAAGGAAACATTTCTTATTTACTAATTCTTCTCTTTTTTTCCCCTTATGGGCACTTTGTTTTAACTTTGGAAGCACACTGCTTCTTCCTAGGTGTTAGTATGACTAGTTCCTTATTGTGGTACTGGAGATTTGATCTCTTATTTGGGCTTCTCCTTGTAATGGCCAGTGGACCACGTTAGGATCTTACATACTGTATTGTTGAAACTAAGAAGGAAAAGGCCCTCATAGGTCTCTAAAAACATTTGTTTATTGGGCCTAGATGTTTGGCCGAAACATCCATGATGGTGAAACTCAAGAGAAGAACTGTGAGATGGAGGATACTGATGGAGAGAAGAAGCTACGAACATCGCACATGTTCTGCAAGACACTCACAGCTTCTGATACAAGCACACATGGAGGATTCTCTGTTCCTCGGCGGGCTGCTGAAGACTGCTTTCCACCATTGGTGATAGACATAAAACTAGCGTCAATTTGCTCCTGTCCCAGATTAGCTTCAATTCTAACCAGTTCGTGTTTCTTATATTCCTTCTAGGATTATGAGCAGCTTAGGCCTTCCCAAGAGCTCATTGCCAAGGACTTACATGGCGTGAAATGGAGGTTCCGGCATATCTATAGAGGTATCAACACATGAACTAGTTGTTTCTAGTGGATTGCAGGTCTAATTTCAAATCTGAATTTATAATCGCTAATTTAACATATGTGTAGTGTGTGCTTCTTCATGATTCACATGGAAAAGCAGTGTGCATTATTTCCCCAATCGAAGTTATGTTTTTTAGTAAGTTCTATAGGCTTGAATTATGGGGATGAATTGCTCAGTATAAGCTGTGAGTGTGTTAATTGTTGGATTAAGAGTTCATGTGATTCAGTTTCAAAAGCAAGAGTTTATTTTATTTGCGGTAAGAATTCAATTGGTAGATCAGTGATATATGCACAGCTGGAATCTTTCCTAATGTTTGCTTTGGAAAAAAAAATCATTGTGTCAATAAAGTAAGAAATGCAATTGGGAAGAGTACTAATAAGTTACTGTCAATTATATTAGTTAAATAGGGAATCTGTTGATGACTCATGCAAGCATTTTCTGTCTGCCATTATGTCTCTGTGAATGCTAGATTTCAGAACTTGGGACTAACAATTGAAAAGGCCTAAAGGGTTAGATTAGGACTAAACTTTCTTTCTCAATGAAATTTCAGGTCAACCACGTAGGCATCTTCTGACAACTGGATGGAGTTCATTTATCAATAAGAAGAAATTGGTCGCAGGGGATGCGGTCTTGTTTCTTCGGTAAGCATGTTGGCAATGTGCTAAAATTAATGACTAAGTGGTTTCCATCTTTCATAAGTGTTTGTTATTCTCACATGCAGAGGCAATGATGGTGAGCTAAGATTGGGTGTGAGGAGAGCGGTTCAACTGAAAAATGAAGCTCTTCTTGAAGCTGTCAGCAGTACTGATTCAAAGCTACGTACACTGTCTGCTGTGGCCAGTTCCTTGCAGAACAGAAGTATATTTCACTTATGTTTCAACCCTAGGTTTGTTTACTGGTGCACAATATATTCGTTAGATTCTGGTTAATCTTTATTAAGTACACAAAAGCAGATTCTAGTTAATCACTCTTTGCAGGTACATAGTCCTTTGGTCTTACTAATCTTTTTCACTCTCTGTTTAGGTATTTCTTTGTTGTTGACTGAGTATGTTTATAGTGTTGCTGGTCAATATATTCGTTAGATTCTGGTTAATCTTTATTAAGTACACAAAAGCAGATTCTAGTTAATCACTCTTTGCAGGTACATAGTCCTTTGGTCTTACTAATCTTTTTCACTCTCTGTTTAGGTATTTCTTTGTTGTTGACTGAGTATGTTTATAGTGTTGCTGGTAGTTATATACTAGAAAAGCTCGCGGCGTTGCCGCGGGTGGGCAGTGGATGTGCCCGTGGTACGATGGTTTTTTTTTTTGCGTGGGATCGTATAAATATTTTTTTATAAATGAATTGCAAAACCACATTGAATTTAAAAGTTCGCTCTGTGGAAAGGTTTTAGATTTTGGAATATTGAGTAACTTTTGTTTTGAAGTGTATCTTCGGGCCTGTTTAGTTCGGTGAGAAAGTTTGCGAAATTTACTGTAGCAATTTTAAACCAAAGATTAGGAGGACTAAACATGATCTAATTATAAAACTAATTACACGGATGGACGAAAAATCACGAGACAAATCTATTAAGCCTAATTAATCCGTCATTAGAGATTGTTTACTGTAGCACGAAGTTATCTAATCATGGCCTAATTACTCATTAGATTCGTCTCGCGAAGTTACCCGGGGGTTATGGAATGGGTTTTGTCATTAATCCACGTTTAATACCCTTAATTAGTGTCCTGACATTTGATGTGACGGGTGAATAGTAAAAAGTTGTGAAATTTTCCTCAACTAAACAGGGCCTTCTTTTGAAATGTCAAAATTTGTGCAAGAGAATTAGAAAGGGGTTTTGAAATTTAAAATTTGCTACGAATAAAAGTTATAGGTTTTGAAATTTGGAGCAACTTTTATGTTGAAAAGTTTTTAATTTGAAGTTGTTTCGGTGTTCGGATGTTAGGTTTAATGGGTGAATAGCAAAAGAGCAAACTTATTGCTTTTGTAATTTTGAGCAACTTTTATATTCAACACTTTTTGATTCGAAGATGTTTCGGTGTCAGAATCGTAGGTGCAACAAATCATATGTGAACATTTATGCAAATGAATTACGAAAATGCTTTGGATTTGAAATTTTCTTGTATAGCAAAGCTTTATATTTTAAAGTTTTGAGCAATTTTTGTATTGAACACTTCTTAATTTGAAGATGTTTTGATATCTGGATCGTAGGTATAACGGATTACATGTAAATATTTGTGCGAATGAATTGCGAAAGCATTTCGAATTTTAAAATGTGCTCTCCAAAAAAGTTGTAGATTTTGAAATTTTAAGCAAATTTCATATTGAACATATTTTGATTTGAATGCGTTTTTGGTGGTCAAATTGTACGTATAATGTTGATCGTGTAGAAGTAACAATGGAACAGGTTGTAGGGTGATTTAAGTAAAATCCGAGGGTTTTTTTTAAAAAAACATGAGAGTGGACGAGGACGGCGGGTTGGTTTTAAGAAAACTCAGGGTTTTTTTTGCAAAATTGCCTACACCGGGAAGGTTGGACTGCGGGTTGATTTCAGTTAAGTTGTGGGTTTTTTTTGCAAAAAATTCTGAGCGAGGAGGCCGGACGGCGGGTTGATTCTTGCGAAGTTCGAGGGTTTTTTTGCAAAATGACTGGGAAACGTCTGATCTGGGCCGTCCGTGCGGCCGATCCGACGGCCGGGAACGGCCGCGCGACGTGGCCACGTTCCCAGGCCAGCTTTTGGTGCAGGTTTCGTAAGTAAAAGATAAGTCATGTGGTCTTCAAAATTTGGGCCCCTGCGCCTCCAAGGTCATCTAGTGATGTCTGACATACTTTGGATTATGTGTTATTCTCATGTCATTGCATTTTTGTGCGCACTTCTTATCTTATGCACAATTGTAAGGCACATGTAGCTTCTAAAAACGATGTGTGCTTCAGGTATTTGCATAATTGGATTGACTTAATTAATGCCACATGTTTCATCCTTAAACAGGACTGGTGCATCAGAATTTATTGTGCCGTATTGCAAATTCGTGAAGAGCTTGAACTGTCCCTTTTCGATTGGAACGAGGTTTAAAGTTGTTGTGGAGAATGAAGATGCTAACCAGAGGTCCACACTCTTAACTTTGGTAATTATTTTTCTATATACAACAATCTCTTGAACTGTCTTCTATGTGTAGGTCTTGTGGATTGATCTCAGGTATTGGTGAAGTTGATCCCATGCGCTGGCCTGGATCAAAATGGAGATGTCTCCTGGTATGCATTTTAGATGGCCTGTTTATTTTATCTAGCCAAAGAGTTGTAGCTAGCTTTTCCTCTATGGTTCTGCTTGTTGCATTTACTAGTGATACCAGCTAAGTTCTATTAACTCTCTGAATCATTTCTGATTAGCTTGAAATGAACCTCAACAAGTTGATAAAACTTTGTCCTTGGACTTTGATTCCTTGGGTGGGATTTAGATCATTGTTAAGGTTGAACCTAAGTTGGCTATAATATATCTGGGGGTGGAAAGTTTGTACTTAGAGGAGAGTGGTTTTTATACCCAAATTTAATATGTTCCATAGCTATGGTGAGCTGAAGGTGTACATTTTTTTTTGTACGTTCCTCTGCAGTATAAATAGAGATGGATTGAGTTTTTGAATAATTTCTTATTTAGACTTAATTTATATGGCATGTGGGTCCTCGACTTTCCTCAATTGATTCTCATCTATTTGCATGATTTACAGGTAAAATGGGATGGTGATACTAAGTGCAACCAGCAGAATAGAGTATCTCCGTGGGAGATTGAGAGAGTTGGCAGCTCAATTTCAGTTACTCATTGTCTTTCATCATCTGTTTCAAAGAGAACAAAATTGTGCTTCCCTCAAGGCAATTTGGACGCTCCGATTCTGGGTAGGTTCCACAACATTAGACTGATGCAAATTCATACCTGAAAGTTTCCTTTAGTCCATGTCCATTTAACCGTTTGCATGAAATATGTAGATGGAAATGGTCGTCCGGACCCCATGGAAACTGAATGTTTCCACCGGGTCTTGCAAGGTCAAGAATTGGTGCGCTCCAGTACTCATGGTGTTGGATGCTCTCATTCATCAGATACTCTCAAATGTCAAGGCTCTTATGAAAGGAGATTCTCTGCTAATGCATGGAACTGCAAGATGAATGATACAATGAGTGGGCTCCGACACCAAAGTGCTGCCGGGTTCCCTTACCAGCCCCTAGGCTTCAGTGAATCAGTCAGATTCTCAGAGGTCTTGCAAGGTCAAGAAATGTCCGAGGTGGTTCCTTCCTTCCTTGGAGCTGCTTTTGATGCTCGCACACAGAACGGCAGGATTGGCTCGTTTGATTATGTGCAGAGATCAGCTGCAACTCAAGGATATCCTCTCCAGCAGTTTAATCTGCCAGTACCAGAAGCCAATTCACCCTCTTCTGTTCTTATGGTTAACCAAACCATGGCACTAAAACCTGAGTTAGAAGGTATGACCAACCTTGAAGAAGCAAATGGCAGTAGATATGCACCCATTGCATTTCAGAGAGAAGCTGAAACCTGGCCATCTACACAGCAGCAAATGGCAACTGAAAATGGAAGTGGGCTTTTTAACACAACTGGAGCCTCAGCTCCTGCAGCTGTTGCTAAATCTGGATCAGTCGACAGGGGAGTCGGGAGAAGCAGCTGCAGGCTTTTCGGTTTCTCCTTGACCGACAAGATCCTGGGAGCAGAGGAAGATGGTGTGAAGGAAGGAGACTACGAAGCGTCTCAGCGGACTCCCCGGGTGCTGGACTTGTTTGGGCACAGCCAATCTACACCCAGTGCTCTGCATGCTCTCTGCGCTGCTCCCTTGGGAATTTGATGCCACTTCAGTGTTAGTGGTCAGGTTCATGTAATCCTTCAGTCATTTTCGTTGTGTGGGGAACTTTGGGCCATGCGTTTCGGCAAAAAGAAAAAAAAAACATGCCCAACGTAGGCTAGTAGATCTGCCTGTCTGTTGATCTGACATTTTCTGGTACTAATTGTGTGCTGAATTTGACATGTTGCGGAATTGCCGATGCTGCCTGCGATTTCCTGCAAGGCATGGGTGTTGTTTCTTGGTCTTTATTGTGGTACTAGCTTATACGCACGTGCGGCACGCACGTGTAATACAGAGATAACACAGAAAACAATATTAATGGCAAGGTAAAAAAATCATATGTTCGATTGCCCTTTCCATGGTACAAATACCACATATTTTAGAAAATAAAAATTGTACATATATATATGAGATCACTTTCCAACCCAAAATATCCGAGAATTAATAGCATACATAGGATGATGCCATCATGACAGAATCCTAAACATTTCCAACCCAAACAGTGGAGCATGCTTTCCCTGGACCTAGAGTATTTGTAATTATTCTTTATTTATGCAGTAATAGAATTCGGTGAATTTGAATGAAAGTCTAAGTCAGCCAAGCTCATCCAAAGTTGGGTCTCAAACAAAATATGAGATTATAATAATAAGTATTCCATATCCTAAACAATATCATTGAACAATCTTATTTCCTAAACATTTTCATTTGGCAGTTCTAACTTTATATTAAACCTTTAATCTTGTCTAGTGTTGTAATCCTAACCTTAGAAAATGGAAAAATATTTGTTGTTTATGGTAATGTACGCATAGTGTTGTAATCCTAATTACCCATCTATGGATTAATAGCTCTTTTTTTAGACCTATGGATTAATAGCTCCTGCACTCGTGAATGAAGATATATGGCAAAAGAAAAATACAAATTGTTCCTAATTACCCATCTATGGATTAATAGCTCCTGCGCTCGTGAATGAAGATAAATGGCAAAGGAAAAATACAAATGGTAGGCATGGAATCCAGCAGACGTTGCCTCTGCAATTCTGCTGCGACAGCACGCGCTACAGAGGAGAGTCCTCGTAATTGTTTTTGAAATTAAGTCCTCGTAATGTTTGCGAACAAAACATTGGGCCTTCCAAGTTCCAAACGACAGCTCACGAACATGATTAGAGTTAGGGACGGATTCCTCTAGCACACAACATATTCTGGTTGCCAGCGTGACTCCAAACAATCCCAACGGTAGTTTGGGGGGTGGGTAAGACACGCATAGGTGAGAAAAACATTAGCTTTTTGGCAGAATCATTTTCTAACTCGCAGTTTTTATGGGTCTCAGTACCCTTCCACCTCCCTCGGCCCTGACAGGTGGGACCAGCGTGAGGGGTACGGTGGGTCCATATTAGGTGAGAAACGTTTTCAATTGTTTTCGTTCTTTATAGTATAGATATACCGAAGAAATTGATGTGGAGAGCGGAGACTAGATTAGGAATCGGCTACTGCTCCAAAAGTCCATAACCTGCAGGAATCTGGAGCATCAAATTATCTGATCTTGCTGAGCAAGGGACTCTGCCCCGCCTCGTTCATCGATCGGTCGGTCCAAACCAAGATGGAGCCTGCTGCTGCTAGCACGTTGTTTGTGATGGCAATGTACCCCACTGACATATGAATGGAACAAAAATAGAGAAAGTGGACAGCGCTTGCCTTAGCAAAACGTGCAATGCATGCAGTGACACACATGACACATGATAACAGATGCTGCCATGCACCGATCGTGATCAGAGATTCAGAGGTTTGGACTCACTGAATTGGCTCTACCCTATGTAACGTGCAATGCCAATTCTGAATTACAGGTAAGGACCTTGATCGTGGATCGGGCATCTAAAACCGGCGTCCGGCGATATCCGTCATGGATCGCGAAAGCCGCCGAGGCCGAGTGCTTGGCAAGAGCTGGAATGATCAAGTTGTATGATTCGCTGGTGACCATGCGCACAGCGCGCACTGGCCGAGCTGCCACTGGCACAGAAACTTGCGTTCTCCGTTAGATGGACTGAACATCCCTACAAAGACATGCTAAATTTAATATCCTTTGCTAAATTTAATATCCTTTTTTTCTTTTCTTTTGCAGTTTTCAGTAGCTACCCAGTTCTGTCGCCAACCACACCCCGGTTCGCTGTTCGCCTACGGGGAGCAAACCGACAAGCCAGCTAAAAGCATGGCTAATAATTTAGCCGGCTGCCGGCTGTACGTTAGTGCCACGTCACTTATAGCCTATATAAAGGCCCACTCGTATAATAGCTAGTTGTAGATATAGGCTATATAATTAAAATATGGCCCACCTTATTTTCTCACAAAACATCTAGAGACATCAAACATGTGTCTTAGCTGATTGCATGCTTGTAGCCCGTTTCTCCTCTCTCCCCACTTCTCTCCTCCACCTCAGCAAAAGTATGACATGGCAAGTCTCCCAGCCCGCTTGCATCATCCTATTATACTTAAGACGACTAGTCTCATTCGTGGCATTAAAAAAGGTTCACCTACATCACACTGTTCCGGATGAGCAAACGATTCAGGCGCAGCCTATTCTGTTGGCCTGTCCAGCGAAGGATTTCAATAATTTCTCTAGTGTTTTTTGAATAGCCGATGGTAACGATCTTGTTCGTAATTTTCTTAAATATTCTGTTCATCCTAAATAATTAGTCGTTTCAGCTTTTTTATATGCATATTTTTTAAGCCTATAATGAAAACGATGTGAAGGTTATTTATTTTCCAAGTTGACGGTGTTTTTTTTAAAATGTTGGTTGGTGGTCTTTTTTTCCTTGTTCGAGTCAAGGCTTTTATTACAGGATAACAAAAATTTGTTGGAAATTCTTTATTGTAATTTGTTTTCCCTCTTTTAAAATGTTGGTTGGTGATCTTTTTTTTTCTTGTTTAGAGTCAAGGCTTGATCCCTGTTTCTGTTACTGTATAACAAAAATTGGTTGGCAATTTTTTGTTATTTTGTTTTCCCTCTTCGTGAGTTGCCAGCCAAAAACCGCGGACTGCACGCCAACATTGTCATGTGCTCGAACAGTCGGAAATTCTATGGAACATGCTGAATTACAAAATTGTCATGATACAAAAGAATGCATTGAGGAGGCACAAAAAAGGTTTAGTGCAACAAGGCAACAGATTTATTCGGAATTACAGACCCACACAATCCATGGAAGTTTAACCATTTGCTCGCAATACGTTTACGGGTAGACCTCGATGATTGATCTAGCACCTAACACGGGTGATATCTTGTAGTCGCTGAATCCAGCTTCAAAAAAGATGTCTTTCCACTCCTGCTCATCTCGTTCAATGCCATTTACAAGCATGATATATAGATCAAACAAGGCTTGCGCCTCTCTGTGCTTCGAGTTTGACGACCCTTCTCTAACAACAATATCTATGATTATCACCTTTCCTCCTTCCTCTCTTGGAGGAATAGCTTTCCTGCAATTCTTCAGTATCGTGACACACTCCTCATGACCCCAATCATGCAAAACCCACTAAAACATTGCAAAAAGTAAGTGAGAAGGAGAAAAAGAATGTAAACTAGTAAATTAAGCTTTCATATGTGCCTTCATGTAGTATTAAAGTACTAGAGGTCTTTTATTATTTTTCTAAATGCACTAAGAGATACCTATTCATAACCTGGTATATTTTTATATTACATAAAACCCACCTTTTGATACCTCGTATGTAAGTTTTGGTACCTCTCGCGAGTTATAATTAGTAGTACCTCTCAAAGGATAGTAAAAAAAAATCTCATTACACTATCTAGAGGTGTTTTACGGTGGTTGAAAAGGTACCACGAGATACCGGGAGGTATCTTTCCTATTTTTGTAAGGTACCAGGAGATACCTTTTCGATTCTGCTATCGGTCCCACCTATTTTGGTACTGTTTGGTACCTTTTCTTGATATCTCTTGGTACCTCCGGGTACCTTTTATGTTCAACCGTTGAATTTAGGCTGATAGACGATCCTAATTTATTTTAACCATTGTAAAATTCCTCCACTATCAAACATCAAAGTGAGCTAGGTCGACCCACGCCATGCATATTATATCTAGCTAATCTATTATCTTTTTTTTTGACCGGAACCGGCAGGGGAGGCCCCTACCTTTTTTTAATATATATAAAGGAATGTATGTACAGGTTACAAGGTCTCAGACCCAAAATAAAAAAGAGGGAAAATCATAAGAGACTACTCAGCCAATTGTCTATTTTCATACTCACATCTGGTTTAGCCCTAAGGGAGACCAGCCTCATCTCTTGTTCAAAGTGTGAACGCCAGTGAGCAAAAGATAAATGTCCACCATAAAAAATGATACTGTTTCTATGACACCAAATGGACCAGGAAGCAACAATAACCACTTCTCAAAAAATAACTGATTCAAATAACCGTCTAGACTTCAGGAACATGTCATAAGGAGGTAGAGAAATGTCCCAATGGACGTCCAGGAAGATCCAACATGCTTGACTGAATGGGCAGTTAAAGAACAGGTGATCAATGTCTTCCTCCAGACCTTCGACACAGAGTACACAGTTATAGCAAGGCAAATGCATTGTTTTCCTTCTCAAAAGATTCCTGGTGTTGAGCCTGTCCTTCAAGAGGAGCCAGAAGAAAAATTTGTGCTTGTTTTGAGCTCTAGATTTCCACATCCAAGCAAAGAGAGGGGATGCAGGTATACTGCCATGCAAATAGGAGTAGGCTTTCTTGCTTGTGAATACATTAGAACCCCAAATGTAAGACCAGTCATCCTTCTGATCAGAGCTCAAGTTCAGTTGCTGAAGAAGAGCATTCAGATCATCCAGTTGTTGAGATGCCTGCAGAGACAAGGGCTGCCAGAAAAGAGAATCATTGCTGTCCCTTGCAAATTTCTGAAGTGATATATTTGATTTATGAGCAAAGGAATATAGCTGAGGAAATTTCCACTTAAGCACATACTGACACCACAAGTCATCCCAGAACAGAACAGAGTCCCCTTTGTGAGCAGTGCAAGTGGCTATCATCAAAAAATGTGGGGCTAGGGACATGATATCTCTCCACGAAAAAGAACCCACATTCTTCCTAGCATGGGGAGGTGCACCATTTTTATACAGGCATGACCAAGTTAATTGAACCCAAGGCAGATTCAGTTTGTTGTAGAATTTATGCAGATATTTCAGGAGGAGAGCTGTGTTTTGGGTTCTCAGATTAATGATTCCAAGGCCACCTTCCTCTTTGCTACGACAGGCATCAGTCCAAGCTACTAAATGACCACCTCTTTTGTTGATGTCACCACCAGACCAAAGACAGCTCTTTCTATACTTATCCACCTGTTCCAAGAATTCAACCGGGAGCTTCAAGGAACAGAGATAGAAAGTGGGCATGGAGGTATAGACAGAGTTCACTAAAATGAGTCTCCCTGCATAGGACAGCATTCTAGAGATGCCCATCAGATGTCTTTCCATTCTGGTTAGAATAGGCATAAGATCAGAGACATGAGGTCTGGTGGTACCCAAAGGCAGACCCAGGTAGGTGAATGGCATGTTTCCAACTTGACAGCCAAGAGCAGCAGCCAACTCATTTGCTTTTGAATCATCCACATTAATGGGTACCAAGAAGGACTTACTATAGTTCACCTTTAAACCAGTGGAGCCTGAAAACTCAGCTAGAATGCTTTTAAGATGAAGGAGCTGAGCATCATCAGCTGGCAGTACTAGGAGGGTATCATCGGCGGGATATTTACATTTTTGCCACTCTTACGGTTGGCACCTCTTCAAAAGCCACTCTTACAATGGCTTCTACATTTTTGCCACTGTCTTCGTAACGTTGCTACAAAATCGCCATTTTTGTCAACGTGGCACGACACATAGGCGTGCCAGCTCCTGTCCGACGTGGCACGGAGTTGTAAAAAGACCCGATTGCCCCTGCCTTTCTCAACTTAGCCATTTCATTCCCTCTCTCCTGTCACTTACGTGTGGGACCCACACGTCAGGTTATCTTCAACCTCTCGCAAGCTGCAACATTCACTGAGGCCGGACATGGTCCGGCGACGACAGCTAGTGGCGGCAGGGCGCTGGGAGGATCAGGCGACAGGGCGATGGCGGCGGTGCTGTGGCCCGGCGGTAGGGCCGACCCTGCCGCAGCATAGCAACCGACCGACACTGGCGCGGCTTGTCCTCCGTCAAGCGGCGAAAGAAAACGGCCAAGGCGCAGGCGCGGGAGCAATGTAGAGTAGAGGGGAGCTCACCCGTGCGGTGGAATCGGGAGGAGAGGGATCAGAGGTGGCGCCCAAGGTGGAGCTCGGCGGGGCAGTGAACTCCGACGGCGGGAAATTCTCCGATTCTCGGCGACGAGGTCGGAGGAGCTTGAATAGGAGCGGTCTGGGAGATAGAAGAGAATGCGGAGGGGCTGCAGCTGCGGGGAATCGGGAGGAGGCACGACGATCTGCTTGAATTTGTGCAGCGGCCGGAGTTGGTCCGCGTCTCCATGCGGCAACATGTCGGGGTGATGTGGCGACCGCGTGCAGTAGCAGCTCTGGCTCCTCTCGGTGCGCGGCGAGCGGCACAAGGGCGCAGCCACAAGTGAAATTCAGCATCAGCGAGTGCAGCTCCCGAGCACTAATTTAATTTTTAAAGAAAGTTCAAGTCAAGATTGTAGGCTGTAGCCCGGCGGCAGTAGCTTGTAGGCTGTAGTAGTACAAGAACTCAAGATTAGCTTCTTGATTAGCACGGTGGTCCAGTGCATGGGGCCAGGGGCAGGGCACATACGTGCGGTGAGTGCAGGAGCGGCGGGCGAGAGAAGACAGACAGAGCAAGGCCGAGGAGCGGAGAAAGAGGCTGCGGGAGGTAGAAGACGATCCTGACATGCGGGTCCCACACATAAGTGACAGGAGGAAGGGAATATAATGGCTAAGTTGAGAAAGGCAGGGGCAATCGAGTCTTTTTACAACTCCGTGCCATGTCGGACAGGAGCTGGCACGCCTACATGTCGTGCCACGTCGACAAAAGTGACGATTTTGTAGCAACGTTATAAAGGCAGTGGCAAAAATGTAGAAGACATTATAAAAGTGGCTTTTGAAGAGGTGCCAACCGTAAGAGTGGCAAAAATGTAAATATCCCATCATCGGCATACTGCACAATAGGAAAATCTCCTCCAAAATCAGGGCCAAAGGGATGCATCAAAAAACCATCAGCTGAAGCTTTATTAATCACAGATTGTAGGAGGTCTGCACCCAGAACAAACAGCAATGGGGAAAGAGGGTCTCCCTGTCTGACACCTCTTTTACATTGGAAAGAATTCCCAGGCACACCACTAAGCAAAACAGCAGAAGAACCAGAGCAAAGAATAGCTTTTATCCAAGCAACCCATCTGACAGGGAACCCCTTATGTTTAAGCACCTCTAAGATGACCTCATGTTCAATCTTATCAAAAGCTTTTTCGAAGTCAAGCTTCAGAATTACAATCTCTCTCTTAGACTTGTGACAGATGAATAAGAACTGATAGGCCCAAGCTAAGCAATCCTGAATTGTTCTCCCTTTAATAAAACCATATTGATTTGTGTGAACTACCTCAAGGATCACCTTCTGAAGATGGTTGGCAAGAAGCTTAGTTAGAAATTTCAGAGAGTGGTTCAGCAGGGAAATAGGCCTAAAGTCATTTACAGATTCAGGGCTGTCCTTCTTTGGGATTAAAGTGATAAGAGACCCATTGATGCTAGAGATGTCCAGGTCACCTAGAGCAAAATCATTACAGAGCCTGACAAAATCATCCTTAACAATATTCCAACATTTCTTAATAAAGCGACCATTAAAGCCATCCGGCCCAGGGGCGTGATCAGCGGGCATATCCTTGAGCACAGCATTGATTTCATCCATTGTGAAGGGGACATCCAGGTCAGACAGATCATGGGCTTCCAAAAGAGAACTCAAATCATAAGAAATCCCATTGAATTCAGATACACCAAGACGATCCTTATAAGCATTCCATAAGACCCCAGCCATCAGT
Source organism: Alloteropsis semialata (assembly GCA_004135705.1). Classification (NCBI taxonomy): domain Eukaryota; kingdom Viridiplantae; phylum Streptophyta; class Magnoliopsida; order Poales; family Poaceae; genus Alloteropsis; species Alloteropsis semialata. Next base: position 71,275,569 of record CM014272.1, on the reverse strand, counting down.
GTATGATCAGACACACAAGATCCATCAGATAGTTTCAGGCTATTAATGTATCTCTTCCTGTAAGAATAGGTGGCCATATCTTGGAAGAGCCCAGTATTTTCATCACCAAATTTGACCCACCGAACTGTATTTCTTTGCTTCCAGTATATTCTTTTGGCTTCAAGAAGATTAGCAAGGTGCTTTTTGACACTGATTCTGAAGCATTTTTCCACATGATTGAGGGGTCTCTGATCTTCCAGGCCATCTAACATAGCAATCACATAATTGCAGTTGTTAATGAGTCTGGACAGCTTAGACAAATCTTTACTCCATTTCTTCAGACCATATCTGACCTGCTTAAATTTTGCATTAAGAGTCTTAGCCGCATTAGCAAAATAGGGAGAAGTATTCCAATGAAGGTCCACCACATCCAAAAAATCACTGAAATCTGCCCAATAATTCTCAAATCTAAAAAGATTAGATTTGGGAATAGAAGTACCAATTTTGATCACATAAGGGCAATGATCTGACACAGGCCTGCTCAAAGTGTGGACAGAAGTATCAAGAAAGCTAAGGGTCCAAAGAGCAGATGTGAACACCCAATCAAGCTTTTCCAGAAGAGGATCATCCTGCATATTACTCCAAGTGAAATTTCGGCCATGGAAAGGGATATCCACAAGATCATGCATTTGAATAATGTCATTGAAGACCATCATATCTTGAAAACTGCCCCCAGGTTTATTCCTATTATCAGGGGATCTAATGTGATTAAAATCACCAGCAAGGATCCAGTTATCATGCTCAGAGGAGTCCAAATTATATAACCAGTAGGTAAAAGCAGCTTTTTGAACAGCATGAGAGGGACCATAAATATTGGACAGCAGAAAACTGAAGTCTGAAATACAGGAGGAGAATTTGACAGTGACAGTGAAAGAATTCACAATCTCCAAAGAGCCAGAGAAAAGGCTGGCATTCCAGACCACTAAAAGCCCACCAGAAGCTCCATCAGAGGGAGAAAAGAGAAACTGATTAAGGTGTCTTGGATAGAATTTTTTTAGGTAGGCTGAATCAAAGGAAGATCTCTTGGTCTCTTGTAGACAGACTATGGAAGCTGAGCTTTCTTTGATCTTATCACGCAGGGCATCCCATTTGGCTTGAGAATTGATGCCTCTAACATTCCACACAAGGATGTTGATATTTCTATTAGCTGGATTCATGATAAACAAACCATGGAGAAGAGAGACTTGCAAAAGGCAAAGCCAGTGCAAGATGAGAGCCAGCAGGGTATAAAAGAAAGGAGCAGAACAGCACAAACAGCAAGCCAACATAACCAGAATCCAACTTAAGCATTAACCAACTGACAATCCAGAGGTTTACCAAATTATCACACCAGAGAGTAACAACCCCAACACACCAGACCAAGGGCACCAGGATTACATCAAGGTCAAACACAAAAGAGTACCACGACACAGAGCAAAAGGGCACTCCCAGAGTGCAAGCTACAAGGAGCAAAACTAGACTAATCATCAAGTTCTTCTAGAGTAGCAGCAGATGCAACGCCAGGAGGCATCTTCAGGAAATTGACTGCAATACCCTCAACGATCTCCAAAGTCAAGTGAGGCGCAGGATCAGAAGCAGGGTCAGCAGACGAGCCCGAGTAAACAGAAGCAAACGCTGAGGCGGCAATCTGGCTCTCCTTGTTCTTGAAGCCATCCAGGTCCTTGTTGAGGCGCTTGCTACGCCTGCAGAAGATGTCGTCCAGAGGTTCATGCAGGATACGGGCCCTCCTCTTGCCCGGAGTGACTTTTGGAAGTGGTCCAGTGATCTCCTCAACTTCACTTTCCGAGTCATCAGAATAGGGAACAAGAGGGCGTCTTGGGCCAATGAAGGAAGAATCCTCACCCTGATCAACACAGATTGAGGCCAAAAACATTTGATCATTGACATTAGCCACATAGGTGGGCACAGGAGTATCTAAGTCAAGATCAATAAGGGATAAAGAGGCAGAGATGTGTTGAGGGATAGAACTGGGGACAAAAGAGAGGCTGACAGAAAAATTCACCTGAGGAATCTGAGATGGCTTCCAAACAGCAGGGGCAAGGATCTCCAAAGGTGTAGGCTGTACAACCAAAGGCACCAGATCATGACCTGCAAGAGCAGGCTGAGGAATCCACTGCTCTTGATCCTGTTCCACTTGGTCCTGCTCCACTTGAATTCCAAGATCAACCAAACCGTCAGCAACATTCAACGGGGCAGATCGCACAGGATTATCATCAGAGCCAGAGCCAAGGCTAGCATCCACCTCATTATCACCAGCATCATTCTGGGTTCCATAACCAAGGCAAGCATCCACCTCATTATCACCAGCATCATTCTGGGCTGCCTGATCATTGACAGAAAAATCCATAGGAGCATGATCATCGCCTTGATTACCAGAGGGTTGCTCATCCACCCAGTTGGCAAAGCCAGGCGCTCCATGGGGCCCCATCCATCCAGGAGCAGGATGAGGCATCGGATGGACTATTCCATTATCAGGCAATGGTTCCTCATCTCCACCAAGCACAATATCCGAGGCACTGAGCAAGAAAACAGGAACAGTCCAACTACGAGCCCGGGGGTAAGAACCAGCAGAAACAGTTATACTATCAGGAACATCACTGTCTTTATTAACCAGGGCTTTGATCACCAACCGAGACTCACTGGAAGAACTATGAACATGCAGCAGCTGAGCAAAGCCATCTATGCTCTTGGCAATCAGGTGGGAGTGACGGCGTGCATCGGCAGGAAAGCAAAGCAAGAGCAACTAGACAGTCCTATCCAGCTCAAGATCCCTGAAGTTCTGACCCTCATCATGCCTAACAAACCTGATCTGGTAACCATTGAACTCCCTAGGAGCTAGCAAAAAACCCTCGCGTTGCATAGAAGAATCAAATCTGACAAAAGCTTCACCAATAGGGCACTGCTGGATTTCTGGGCGGCGGACACCAAGATCAAGAAGGTACCTTTGCAGTTCTCTGGCAAAGGGACCGAAATCATCCTTGGCGATGGCCGGAACAGTGAGTGCGATGGCGAGGTCTTCGTTCACACGCTCCAGAGAAGGAGCCAGAAAGCATCGCGTACGAGCGATCTCGCGGAGGAACTCGCGTGGCACAAGATTGAAACCTGGAGGCACGAATGGGCGAGGATCAACCAGGAAGTTCGCCATTGTCGTCGGGCACGCAAACCGAGGAGCGGCGGAGGTTTCTGGAGAAGCTGGGTGGGGAAAAGAAAACAAAGCGTCACCGCCCAGAACAGGGGATTTACTGCCGTCCACGGCCGAAGAGGAGGCCGGAGATCTCGTGATTGGTTTCCAAATCCGAGTTGGTTTGGGCCTGGCCCGACAAGCGCGTTCAAGATGGCCCAGGGCAAGACAAGCACGACAACGCAGCTTATTTTTGCAAGCCCATCTACTATGATCCAGAGAGAAGCAGCGACTACAGGGAGTTGGGCCAGGCGAGGAGTCCGGACAAGCACGGTTTGAAATTTGAAAAGACCGATGATCGCGGCGGTCCTCCCGCGTCAATTTCGGTCTCCAGCGAAGAACACGGGGCAAAGAATTAGACACCCGGCGCTGTTGATCCACAAAATTATCATAATAATTATGTGGAAAACTGAGTCTTTTAAAAACCGATTGCTTGACAGAAGGCTATAAGTTTTCATCCGGGACACGAATGCGAGCAAAGGCAGAAATTCGGGGCTTTTTGACGGCATCCGCATAAGAGTGTTTCAGCCCCTTTGGCAAAGCACTTCCTTTCTGAGAAACGTAGGTCCATTGAGCATCTTCCTCAGAACACCAAAGATCAAATTCACGCCGCCAATCTGGGCCACCAGAGCGCTAGAGCGCAAGGAAGAGGTCAAAGATGGGGTTGTTGATTCGACGAAGGCGATAGACCATAAGGCCAATAGCTTTCGAATTCACAGAAAATCGAAAAACCCAACCAGATAGGGGAAGAACATTATAATCTTTGGCAAAGCCACCAAGGACCGATTGCAAAATAAGACCAACAGAATCCTCATTCAGCCGAAGGGCTGAGCGACCAAACGAGTAGACCAAGAAGAACTCGCGCGAGGAGGGGGAGGCAGAGAAACTAACCGACGAGGAGAAACGATCACGAACACAGCGCTCAAAGACAAGACCTGGACGGAAGTCCAGATCAGAGAGGCCGATCATGATGAAGATCAAGAGAGGCCATGATCACCGCCATGGATCACCAGGGAGGCGACGCGGAGAGGAGCGGCGACGGGAGGGAGAGCCATCCCGAAGTCAGAGTGACCAAAATAGGGGAGTGCCGCCTGCGTCGATGTTTGCCTCTGCCTGACCGGATGCGATGGCTACATTCGCTGTCTCCAGCTCCACCGGATCCCCGCACAGACCAGGGTGGGATGCGAACTGGCCGCCGGCGAGAGTGGCGCGTGGCCACTCGACAGCGTACGCAAGGCGGCGCCACGGCGGCGGCCGGCAAGGAGAGGCGCTGCTTAGGGTGAGATTGGTAGGCTGGCTGGTTGAGGCTTCCTTGCTAATCTATTATCTTAATACAACAGTGTTAAAAGAAGCCACCACGTTCGTCGAGGAGGTCTAGAAATTTCCACGTCAATCCAAAAAAAGAAAAAAATATGCACCGTTGGATTTAATGTATATCTAACGGTACTAGAAATTCCCACATTAATTCAAATATGCACCAATGGATTTAATGTATATCTCAGGGTCCTAGAAATTCCCACGCCCACGTTAATCCAAAAAAGAAAAGAATATGCACCGTTGAATTTAATGTATATCTAACGGTCCTAGAAATTCCCACGTTAATCCAAAAAAGAAAAGAATATGCACCAATGGATTTAATGTATATCTAAGGGTCCTAGAAATTTCTGCGCCCACGTTAATCCAAAAAAAATATGTTGAATTTAATGTATATCTAACGGTCCTAGAAATTCCCACATTAATCCAAAAAAAGAAAAAAAATATGCACCATTGGATTTAATGTATATCTAAGGGTCCTAGAAAGGGTCCTAGAAATTCCCATGTTAATATAAAATTGTTAAAAAAAAGCCACCACAATCGTCGAGAGGGTCTAGAAATTCTCACGTTAATCCAAAAAGGACATAAATATGCACCGTTGGATTTAATGTATATCTAACGGTCCTAGAAATTCCCACGTTAATCCAAAAAAGAAAAAAAAATATGCACCATTAGATTTAATGTATATCTAAGGGTCCTAGAAATTCTCATGTTAATCCAAAATTGTTAAAAGAAGCCACCATGTTCGTTGAAAGGGTCTAGAAATTCTCACATTAATCCAAAAAAGAAAAAAATATGCATCGTTGGATTTAAGGTATAACTAACGGTCCTAGAAATTCCCACGTTAATCCAAAAAAGAAAATAATATGCACCATTGGATTTAATGTATATCTAAGGGTCCTAGAAATTCCCATGTTAATCCAAAAAAGAAAAGAATATACACCATTAGATTTAATGTATATCTAACGGTCTAACTTACCCCTAAAAGTTCTCATAAAAAATATTAGTAATAGCTAATTTTGAAATAAAAAAAGTAAATTAGCAATAAGTGTCCACGTCGAATACGGTTATAACTCTAAATGAAGATGCAAAGAAAACATCGATATGATTTTTATTTATTTAACTTCCGGTGGATCCAATTAGCAGTCCTGCAAAATTAACGCAAAAGTATCACAGGTGGCGCAGACGATGTGAACATTGAAGGGTTCATATGTCCCATGTAAAGGTTGTGCCGCCTGTGCGAAGGAGCAGCATATATAACTGTCGACGGAGCCAAAACGTTGCTAGAAGTTGACGACTTTCCATGACTCATGCAATACTTTTTTTGCGGGAGCATCATAAAGAAACGAAGGATACAACTAGCTGAAATACAGAAACGATCGATGATGATGACAATATGTAGATTAATTGTGAACTAGATCAAGGAGGCCACAGAAGCTACGTGAACGTATGAGTTGCATTATTTTGGAACTGTGTGATTCAGCAGGTAGGTGCTTTGCCATATGAACAAATAGATGGAATCGGAAGATGCTACCTTTATCCATATAGTGCTGCAAAGAAAGAATTCATGAAATTGATGTGTTTTTACACACACGCACATGCATGCTGATGTATCCAATCTCTAGACCCTTTATTGGATAATCCCATATTGCCACTAAATAGATGAGATAATCTCTATGCAGATGCATACAAGGAAAAAAAAGACACGATGACCAATTCATTAGAGTTGGGTTATGAAGATTTTTCTTGAAACACCAGTACATACACACACGCTCACACACATATGCACACTCACCTCTATGAATACATGTTATATCACAAGGAACCTAAGCAACTAAGCTATGCTTAATTCATGTTATAAAGATTTTTTGGTGCAAATAGTATCCCACCAAATTTGTTGACAAAGAAATTCGGCCAGCCACAATTTGTAGCAAACATAGATAACCATAGATTAATGAATCCAGAAGTAAAAAATATACAATGTTATGATGATCTATCGGTCTATATTATCTAAAAAAAGTCCTTATTGGAAACAATTAATAATAGCTAATTTCAAAATAAAAAATTAGTAAATTAGCACAAAAGTATCCACGTCAAATACAATTACTAAATAGTTTAATTATAAATAAAAAATAAAAAATAGCACTTGACCAAAGAGTACATATTGAATACGATTAGTAAATAAATAAATTAAAAAATAAAAAAATATAAATTAGCAATTAACTCAGGAGTCTATATCAAACACAATAAACACATAGCTATATTCAGAATAAAAATAAGAAATTAATATTTGTTTTGTGTATGAATTTAGAAGCAATATATATAAAAATAAAAAGTATGTGCCAAATACAATTAACAAAGAACTAAATGGATACAAACTAATTAAACATAATCTTATATTGTTTTTATTAGTATTATAATTTGAAAATATTTTATTATTTTATTAGTTGAATTAAAAACAATTACTAAAAAATTAAATGGATACAAATAAAGCTTAATTTTGACATAGGACCTCAAATTACCTTGCTAATAAAAAATAATATATAATATTGATTTTAGGAGATAATATTAATCATTCAGATTATTCTAATGATTTTTTTTTAAATTTGATTAACAAGAGATAGTTAGTAGTATTATATATGAATTTTAAAGAAGATAGAAAAATAAAAATTACATGCAACACACAAATAAATATAATAGAAGAAAAAATAAAAAATGGTATTTCATTTCATTTATTTTTGAAGAATTTTACTTATGTAGATACTAGAAGCACAACAATTATAGCACGGCTATAGAGTCATGTCATAGCCACTATATGGTCTCAATAGAATTAGGCAGTTAAGGCCGAGCATCATCCTAACGTGGCAACCAAGGCATGGTGATAAACTACTAACAATAGTGAGAAATAGAAATATGGCGATGTCTTGCTATGTAGTATTGTGATTAGTGGACCAATGAGATCTGAAAAATTTAGGACAAAATGAATGATAAATGATGCAATTACGTGTAGTTCTAATAAGATCCAGAACAAAGCAACATGGAAATCGAGGTTTGACATGCACATCCATCCATAGCAAGGTGAAGGTTGTGTTCAAAAAGAGGAAAGAACATGCATGGTAAAGTGTTAAGCGTCATGAATACATCTTCAATGATCGCGGCGTAGCGGGTAAAACCCCTTGGGAGCAGAAGCAGGAGAGAGAGGATGGGTTCAAAAAAGAAGGATATACCATGCGAACTGCAATAATGAGTGTATAAAAAATTTATTATGGAAGAATGCATAAAATAAAAATGGTGAAAAACATAGATGGTACCTTAGTTTGATCCATCTAGAAAAATAAATAAATGACACCATTAGAAACAAAACTATATGCATTTGTTTTTAAAATTCGAACAAATGTTTAACATCTAATGGAAGACAAACGTGAGAGACGAAGACTTACATCCTTCAAATATAAGTGATTTGAGTAACTAATATAGTAGAAGAAATATGAGAAAAAAAACGTGATGGAGACAGGGACAACCAAATGAAGAGACCACATATAGTGAGGGCCGATGACTCAACAAGCATGCATGGGGCTACAGCAAATTTTTTTTTTTTTTTTTTTTTTTTTTTTTTTTTTTTTTTTTTTTTTTTTTTTTTTTTTTTTTTTTTTTTTTTG
>CM014272.1:71190911-71267308 GCA_004135705.1 Alloteropsis semialata | reverse complement strand
CAAAGTTAAATTCTAACTATTACCGAAAATGATATACATTAAGCCAATAACCTATATCTCCCTGTAAACATGAAAATATAATTTATCAACATCACTACACATTTCAACCAAAAATATGCATCGCCACTTAGAAATTTTAAAAATATAGTCATGCTAAACCAAAAGTTATTTTCTTCTCACTTGAACTCATGTTTCAAAAAACCTATGACATATTACTCTAGGTTTGTAGGACAAAATAATTAAAACGACATGACTAAATAAAACTATTTTCATCTATTAATTTGAACTCAAAATCCGTTTGTTAAGAAAACAAACACTAGCTTCCCGCGCAATTTGCGCGGGCCACCTTGCTAGTTCACATTTATTTCCACCGTTTCAAGCTGGTAAAAAAAGTAAACAATAACATATACCAAGGCCAGCAGTAGCCGGGTCCAGGGAAATTAACAACAGACCTTGAGGAACATAGCATTCGCCGGTGGAACGCTCTCAAACATGTCGCCGGCGATGTACTGCACGTCGGTGTCACTAGGAGCCTTGGCGACGACGTGGTCCAAATCCAGAACGCTACACTTCACGCCAGGGAACGCCTTGGAGATGCCCTGCGCCGCCGCCCCAAGACCCCCACCGACGTCCACCAAGGAGCTTATCCCCTGGAAGGCACCTGCACACTCCTTGATGGCGATGTCCATGATGAAGTGGCTGTCCGAGACCATCCCGTCGTTGACGAGCGCGTCAAAGGCCGCGTCACGGCCGGCCTGCTCCCACAGGGTCTGGCCGTGCGTGTGCTTGAAGACGCATGGCTCCGGCGGCTCCTTCTGGAACCATGCGCCGAGCTCAAGGAACGGAGACACGAAGGCTGGGTGGAGAATCATGGCGGTGATGGGGGCGAGGTTCTGCGAGCCGACGAGGAGGCGGGACAGCGGCGTGAGCGCGTACACGGGTTCACCGCTGCCCGAGGGGTTGTTATTGTGGGAGCTGAGGACACCCGTGGTCGCGAGCACGCGCAGGAGGCGACGCAGGCAGGGGATCTTGGACGGGTGGAGCTTGACCGTCGCGACTATCTGGGGGAGGGTGGCACCACCGTCGCCATGGCTGTGGATGGCATCGGCAATGCGGAGGTCCAGCGCGGATTTGAGCGCCATGGACTTGATGTAGGCTAAGGTGTTGTTCCAGAGCTCGAGCTGAGCGTCGAGCAGAGCTTGGTTCGTGCTCGTCGTGAGCGCCATGGTGCTACTGGCCTCCTGCTAGTAGCCGTTTTTCTTTTGTGATGGTGTGATGGATAGCTTATGTATAGCATGCCTGTCTATTTATAGTTCATTAGTCTACCAATCCGTGCGGATCCGTGCGGGGATCAATATTTCTAAGAGACATGTGAGTATTAAAAATTAATAAAAAATTTAGACTAATAACTAAAATTATTTATTTTGTACTTGATCTTTTGTTAAATATCTCTTCTTTACACATTGCATCACACTCTTATGTGTTTAACTCAAACCCCCAATATTTTTAGGATACATGAATACTTAAAAAATCATGAAAATTCTAGACTCCTAGATAATAACCAAAATATTTACTTGTGCTCTCTCTTTTGTTAAAATCTTTTATTTCATTTTGCATCACACTTCTACATGTATTTAATTGAAACCTCAATTTGAGCTACACAATTAACATGAAAATTGATATTCTTATCGTTTCCTCCATACATGTATATGTGGTCTAATGGTGACACATATCATACATATATACCTTAATATGTTATTAACAACCGTAGAAATAAGTAATTTAAAATTATATATATTGGTGCACTTTGGTTTCTTTTTATAACGACATGTAGTAATAATGGAATATGTGGGAAACATAGATACAAGTTTAGAGTTCGAGCTACATGTTTAACATGGAAACTTGTGTTCTCATCACTTCCTTCGAACGTTTATATATGGTCAACGTGGTGAGACACATTGCTCATACAAATCTTAAGTTAATATTTTTATATTAACAATTAATAGAGAAATAGATAATTACAATCATAAATTGGTGTACTTGGAGATATTTTTATAATGATATATGTAGGTTATTTTAATAATGGCAGATGTGGATAATTTAAATGCAAATTTAAGGGATTATTTTAATTTATTTTTATAGTGGCATATGTGGGAAATTTAGATGTATATTAGGGGTTACTTGGAGATATTTTTATAATGATATACGTAGGTTATTTTAATATGGTAGATGTGGGTAATTTAGATGCAAATTTAAGGAATTACTTTAATTTATTTTTGTAGTGGGATATGTGGGACATTTAGATGACTATTCGGCCTAGCTTTATGAAAGCCAATAAAGGGTTACCAGTTATCGATTACACGGCATGTCTATTATCTTAGTATTTGGTCAACAAACGGAGCCTCCACGTTCGCTCTCAAGATCTAGAAATTCTCACGTTAATCAGAGAAAATAAGAAAAACTAAAATTACCCACCACTGCCATTACGTAAAATTTAGCCAAAAATACCCTCTTAACTATTTTAATTACCGCTACTGCCATTACATAAAAAATAGCCTAAACATGTCCATATATATTTTTAAAAACCATCCACCAATGCTATTACAAAAGTTACGTTCACTTTTAAGACATAAAAAATTCCATGTTAATCAGAGAAAAATATTGCAAGTGTTGTTACGTAAAAATTAGCATAAAATACCCATGTAACTATTAAAAATTATCCACAGGTGTCATTACATAAAAATTACCCTAAAACATCTCTATATCTTTATTCTTTTGAAAATCATCCACCAATATCATTACATAAAAATTAACCTAAAATACCGCACTACTATTTAAAATAAAATATTTGCTTACGTAAAGAAAGAATTAACCAAAATACTCATGCTTTATCTAAAAACTATATACCTTTTTCTTTACTATGAATTAGTCCAATCATTAATTATCCCGTCATTGTCACTATACAAACATAAATATGAAACTCTTTTTAGCTGATAAAACTGCCAATTTATACCATTAACTAAAAATAACTCCAATCAAAGTTATTTAGTCAAAATAAAAATAAAAAAAGATGTACATATAGAGTATACCTATAAGAGATTGAACAACAAAGATAATAGTAGTCTTAATAAAAAAAATATGGGACTGTTTGGATCCTTGTGCTAAAGTTTAGCACGGTACTGTTTACATCTATGACCACTAATTAGGGGTATTAAATAAAGGCAGTTTACAAAACTACCTCCACAACCCCTATGCTAATTCGCGAGACGAATCTAATGAGACCTTTGACCACATGATCAGAGGATGGTTACTGTAGCATTACTGTAGTTAATCATGGATTAACTAGGCTTATTAGATTCATCACGTAAAGTTGCACTCATCTGTGAAAAGGTTTTGTAAATAGATTTTATTTAGCACTCCATGCATGCAAGATTCCTTTTAGCGCTAATTTTTAGCATGTGAACCAAACGGAACCATTATGGCAATACCTGAATTATTTTGTCAACAATTTGACATAATGTGTAATAAGAGGACATTGGTAAGAAAAAATAAGTTTAAGAAAAACAATAAAGATGCAAAAATAGATATATAGATACTTTAATTACATACACTAGCCGCGCAAATTAAATGCACGGGACACCTCTCTAGTTTAGATAAAAACAAAAGCAACAACATAATGGGACTGAAACTAATCCAGGATCGCACTCTAAGCTCCTCTAACAGAAAACATGAAGTCTTTCAGCAAAAAGGTTTACATAAGGGAACCACTCTCTAGTCTCTGTCACCACCCTCCCAAGAGGAGACGATCACGTTTGGTTCCCCGAGGTCAACTTCACGTAGCTCCCAGGTCTTTACGGTGATAAGTAACAAGTAGTAAGCATTTTCCAGCACAAATATTTATTAACATCAAACTGTATAAAAAATATGTTTTAGTAGAGAGCAACTATTGGAAAGAGTTGTCCTAAAGAGACAAAATAAACATTTGCAGAGTACATTCTTCTTCTCCTAATGATGGCGATGCTTATTTATCGCATGCATGTAGCTTTTCTCTAGCTACCTACATTCTTCTTCTCCTAATGTTCGGCAGCCAGGACAAAAAATTGTTCCGGATTACTGTCGCATGCATGAGGGCCTAAATGAAGTTTATTTACAAAACCTTTTCACAGATAAGTGCAACTTTGCGCGACGAATCTACTGCATCTAATTAATCCATGATATTTGCTACAGTAATGCTACAGTAATTATCCTCTAATCGCGTGGTCAAAGGCCTCATTAGATTCATCTCGCGAATTTGACAGGGGGTTGTGGAGATAGTTTTGTAAACTGACTTTATTTAATATCCCTAATTAGTGGTCAAAGTAGCATTTAATGGAGGGACAAATTTGTCCCTCCAACCGAACACTTTGCAATGGTCGATTGGCAGCTTTAATTTGTGTCCAACAACATGTCGATTGATGTCAGAATGTTGCCGTACTCCAGGGAAGCACATCGACATGTGATGAGCATGTCAATCAAAGAATTCACCTACTCGATCATCTGGATATATGCAAATGATAATATGAAAATAACTGCTGCGGGCTACACATCACGCTGGCATAGCAGTAGTGATGAGTAGTGACCGACCCTTCATGATCAACAAGAGTAACAGTATAAACAGTTATCGATGGAACTGGGGGACATGCATGTGTGACTTGTCCAGAAAGTGTCAGTAATTTCCACTGCACACCCTGGCTATGCTAAAGCTGATGAACAGGTGGAGGACTTTATCTGCTCATACCATCATGTCACAGAGGCTTCAGATCGATCAACGTCCCACGGTAAATTGACTTATCTTTGGATGCCAAATAGAGAATTCTCTCTGAAAGAAAAGAGCAGGGATGACAAAGACAAAATTTTAGAAGGTGTGCAGGCCTTGAGCAAAACGTGCAAGGCATGCCCTGCATAATCAGAGACGATGACGCGCATAATTTTGGCACCGATCTCAACTGCAGTCGCCAGGTTCTGTCGATCCGGTCGATGTGTTGTTTGTGAGCTCCATTCGATCCAACACCCGGGCGCCGGTCCTAGCAGCTCAACCGATTGTGCGGCGATCCAGGTTCCTGATCAGCGTGCGACACCGTGGCGCATTGAGAGATTGACAGCTACTGTAAGTCATTGAGTACGTACTGATGAGGAAGTGGGGACTCACAAGAGCAGATCAACCACCGAGTGCCGACACTGCGACACACACACAGCTGAGGTCTGAGGAGTATGAGGAAGTTTATGGTGCACCGCTTACTGGCTCCAAAGTTGAGGCTACCAGGAAAACAAACATCCATCCGAGGGCAAAAATATCATTAGGATTGATCCAGTAGTAATGCCAACATTAATAACGGGCCCAAAGACTAGTTTGGGCGGAGGTCATTAGGTGGCTGCAGTGCCTTCTTTTCCACCCTTTTAATACCGGCTGGTGTTAGCGACCGGCAGTAAAGGTCCCTTTTAATACTAAGGACGGTTCTGCTGTTCCTAGATGGCCCATGCCGGCCTCCTAGGTCATTTAGGTCTTTTCCATTTTTTTTCCCTACTGTATGGTTGAACGCCTGCTTTTATGGAATGTTCGGGGAATTAATGGAGTACATGTTTAGAGTGGCTTCTACTAATTATTGATTGATGACCGCTAAGGTAACAGCTAAACTTTTCATGCTTATGATAAGCAAAATACCGTGCCACACGAGCTGGGACATTTAGAGCCAGCAACACCCTCCAAACAAGACATCGGTTTTTATAAGTAGGGACTGTCTCTACTTTCCATCGGTTTGATTTTTTTATCTCAACTCTAGTAATGCCCTAAAAATAGCCCTCTATTTTTCACTGGCCCACTTCTAAATGTTTACTTTTGGATTATAGACAATAGACTTGCCCTAGAGATGCTCAAGCTTAGATGGTGTCAGGGAGGACTTGGAGGGCTCCCTATTTTATGGGCCGAAATAGAGAGCTTGCTGAGTTTGATTTTTTTAACTCTGGACCTCTAAATTTGGAGTAGGGCCGAAGTAAAGGGTGGCCTGGCCTGGCCTGGGCCCGTAGAAGCCTAGGCTTGGTTCTACCGGGCCAAATTGGACTCGCCCACGGACTACGATGACGGCCCCAACCTGGGCCGTTAGGCCTATTTCGGCGGGGCTGGCCCGATGAAGCCCCACTAGCACAAAGGGCCAGGCCGGTAAATAAAATAAAGGTGAAGAAATACGAACCAGCTGGCAACATTATTTAGAAAATAAAATAGAAAAAATCCAATCTAAAAGGAATTAGGTGGTTTTTCATTAATCGTTAAGAGAAGAAAATATGCATCCAAGTTCGAGATAGAGAGGACTCAAACCTAGGTGGTTATGATGCACGGCGACAACACCTCCACCTTAACTAGTTGATCTAGTCTCACTTCCTCATTATTTAGAAAATAAAAAAAAATACTAGACGGCATACTAAGATATCATTTGTCGGTGCATGTGGAACGCTCTCAAACATGTCGCCGGCAATGTACTTAACATTGGCACTGGTGGAAGCCTTGGCAACAACGTGGGGGAGAGTCAAACACGCTGCACATGACATCTGGGAAAGCCCTGGAGATCGACTGGGCTGCGAAGCCGTCGCCGCACTCGTTGATGACGATGTCCATGATGAAGCTGCTGCCACTGACCATCCCTCCATTGAAGAGAGCACCAAAGGCTGGGTTGTGGTCGTTCAAGTTCCACGCAGTCCGTGGCCATCTCGAAGGGAGACGGATCTGGACGCTCATGTTTTAGCCATGTGCCGAGGCCAAGGAAAGGGGACGCATAAATCCCATGGAGCACCACTGCACCAGGGACATAAATGGCGTCGGCAATGCCATGGTACACATACGTGCACTCGCAACCAGGAACGGCGCTTGCACTGAACTGCCCAAGGCACGTGTCGACAAACATATCATGCTGCTATCAATCCGTGGTCACAATATTTGGAAGTTCCAGGCTCCGAAAATGGCGATTCAGACCTCAGGAAAATGGATGCCAGTGTCCGGAGACGGATCCAGTTCAGGGACGGAGGAGGCAGCGGGCGCAGGGAGCCATAGACATACAATGATTCTGAACAAGAGGCGGCGTGGCCGCATTCTTCTGAAGAATACTGTGCGGTACTGCTCTTTTTTGTTCACTGAAGAATCACGATCGGTGTGGCAATGCCCAGGTCGGGCTGGCCCATGCGTGGAGCTGAAAGATCTGCCTTGTGCTGCGCTGCTACATGTTTGTTGGCTGTCGTGCGCTCAAAGTCCAGCCTACCAGCCCATGAGCACAAGCCGTTTAAACCTCTGATATGTGTGAAGCCTTATCACGGTTTTCACGTTATTGGCAATGGCAAGCACCTAAATGGGAACGCAGTGTGTGAGCGACCGCGCGATTCGCGTTCAGTTTTGCATTCAGCGAAAGACACAGCTCAGCTTAGGGGGTGCTGCTCTGCCTCTATACCATATGCGCGACATAGCTTACAAATTTCAGAAAACATTCAACCATATGTGCGACAGAGATTACAAATTTCGGAGAACATTCAGAGATGATTCACGATAAGCAGTCAGAAAGAATTTGGCACAACTATATAACCATATTTCACTACATAATTCCAAGGAAGAGGCTCGAAACCAGACCACAATGCATCAAACGATACAGGAGTTCAAACACAGGCAGAGTAACACTGACATCAGAAATACAAACATTCCAGACAAGTCTGAAATCCAGTTAGCACCAGAGATTTGCAAATTTTCTTAAGTAGATACTAAGCGACACCAACCAGATCTCAAAACACCACAATAAATCAAGTGATACTTCTGTACACATTGCAATAGAAAGGTATCTAAAGTAATGTGCGCAAATTATGTTCTTCACTCGAGAAGATACGCTCAGCTTTGCATTCTTCAAAACAACCCATAGGCAAAGCTCACAAGCCCCTGAATTGCACCTAGGAGTTCAACGATTCAAGGTAACACAAAAAAGAGTAAAACATGATAAGGCTTCACATATGCCCCACATGAGGTCCTAAAGTTCATTATTTCAAATATTTTGATTGTCAACGCGCCTCTTAAAAGCCATCCTGCCCCCCTCCAGCACCATAGCTTTGGTTGCCACCGCCATACCCACCTCCATAGCCGCCACCGCCATACCCACCTCCATAGCCACCACCACCACGGTTCCCAGCAGGCCTATCATTAGCGAAGTTCACACGGACACTCCGTCCATCAAGTTCCTGAAAGCAAATAATGAAATATACACTGATGTCTTGATAGAGAATAAAAGTACCAACACCATACAGCATAGCACAGATTAGAATGAATTCCATGGCAAGGAAACATCTATCCCAGCATTTGTTTCAGGTGCATTTTAGACATGCTGCTACATACTAGTAAGTAGTAACTATACTTGAAACAAAACTCGGATGCAAGCGGGTTTGTCCAGAAGAGGTCTCACTCACCTGACCGTCCATTTTATCTACTGCCTCCTTGGCATCATCACTGTTGCTGAAGTTGACAAAGCCAAAGCCTCTTGACCTTCCAGTGTCCCTGTCTGTGATCACCCGCGCTGAAACAGAACATATAACATTTTAATTTTAATAAAACAGGAAAGGAACCATGAAACAATATCTGAGCAAAACAAATCCAAATAACTGGGTCAATTGCCAACACATTGGAACACAACTACACAAGAACAATTAAATGTGCACACTGACCTTCAGTTATCTCTCCGTATCTGCTAAATGCCTGTCTCAATGACTGGTCATCAACGCCCCAGGAAAGACCTAACCAAACGATACCGAATAAACATAAAGCAATTCATTTCGTGCGTATACATAAATCAAAGAAAGCAAAACAACAAAACTCACCACCAACAAAAAGCTTGGTGGACATAAGCCGAGCAGCATTGAACAATGCCGGAGACATGCTGGCAGGGCCACCACCTGTCAGAGTGCTGCGCCTTAGAAGGCTGCCGAGCTTGTTGAAGGCCGCCATTGATCTGGGCATAACAGAAGATAACAATGAGTCAGTTAGACATAGGAACGGGTCTTCATTTATTCTGTGTGTGAATATTTCAGTTTTCATAGTACCAGAACCTGTGATTAAAAATTGCTTTCAAGAAAAGCAGAGGAAACTCTAAAAAACAAAACTCTCTCTCTCTCTCTCTCTCTCTCTCTGCCCGTCTACACAAAGGACGAGAAAAAAAGATGACGAGGGATGGGCATTCGTTTATTCTGTATATGAATATTTCAGTTTTTATAATCTCATAATCGTAACAACTTTCAACTAAAAATTGATTTCATGAAAAGCAGAGGAAACTGTTACAAAACAAATCTCACAACCTAGGTTGTTGCTAGGACTACAGAAAACCGCGCAGATCGGTTTCAATTTTCTCGGTTGTTTTTCTTGTGCCCATAAACACACCGATGATTAGAGAAAGTGATGTCGAGAGGGATGTAAACCGATTTACCAACGATGCTACACATTAGATATGTATTAGCCCCAAACAGCTACACAGTTTACAGATCGATTCGCACCTCACCACCGAACAATTTAGATATGAAACTTGGGTGATTCAAATCAAACAAGCAAATGGAGATACAAAACGAGGAGCAAGGCAGATCAAAGGACTGGAACGCTTGCTTACCCCGTTGTAGGCTGTAGCTGCCGGAGAAGCGGAGTTGCCAAGCCGTGCACCCGCAGCGCGCAACCACGAGATGCGCCGCCGCAGCGCTGATGGCAAGTCTGAGGGGGCAGCTAGGGTTTAGGAGCAGGGCGTGGGGGTGGGGTGATTTTGTAGGCCTGCAAGGGGTTATGTTCGACTCCCACACCCCACTTGCACAGACGGTCCACTCCTTAATTCAGCCCATGGGCCGAAGCGATTCGAACCAAAAGAAATAAAGGCCCCCATTGAGGCCTTGAGGGTGAACCTGATGTGGGCTAGATGTGGATGTTTTGGCCTTCGTAAGTTCTATTTTTATATAGTTGGTTTTTTTTTTGTGAAAGTTTTTGTAATTGCCTTCGTTAACTAAAATTTTGTTTCAACTTTAGAACGACGAGTTTGTGGTATATGTGATGTGTGCTAGGCTTTGCTTTGGCACAGCCATCTACCTTAGGAATTTGATGCTGCTTCAGCATTAGTTGTCCACTACATGTAATCCTTTCGGTAATTTTCACGATGGGATTTTTTTTATCGAATACGCAAGAGATTTATGTATCTTTGCATTAAGGTAGAAGAGTTCATACAACGCTTGATGTAGGATCAAGCAACCCGGCATTCCAGCCAACTACATCCTAAGTTGATTGTCTATTACAGATACGATAAACAACCTAGGTTAGCACAGAGAAATATTGATATCGATTACTCATGAACTAACGATGGGATACTTTGGAGGAGTTTGGAGGACCATGTGGTTGGGCAAAACACCAGATCGTATCCCGCTGGCCAAAACTGGAACTGGAAGCAGCACATTGTCTAAGCTTATCGCCGTGCAAACACCCTTGTGTAAGTGGTAACCTGGCGTTGGACAGCAACAAACAGAGTGACAACTATCGTGCTCACTTCAAACCTCCGTGGCGTTGGGGCGGCCGTGTTCGTTTGGGGGTTAAAAAATTGATCCCTACATTAAATGCCTCTTTGACCGTTAATTAAGGGTATTAAATAAAGCCGGTTTACAAAACTAACTCCACAGCCCCCTGTCAAATTCGCGAGACGAATCTAATGAGGCCTTTGACCGCACGATTAGAGGACGATTACTGTAGCATTACTGTAGCAAATCATGGATTAATTAGGCTCGTTAGATTCGTCGCGCAAAGTTGCACTCATCTGTGAAAAGGTTTTGTAAATAAACTTCATTTAAGGCTCCATGCATGCAAGATTCCAATTGATGCAAAAATTGTCCTGGGTTATCTGAACACGGATAGTAAATGGGCCTGTGGTGATGGTGACGCACTGATATGCATTGAGCCGCGTGCACAAGGAGAAGAAATGAACTGACTCGGTTCTCAAAATGTAAACTTTATGCAAAATGTGCCGAACTAAGCAAGCCCCCAGTAGAAGTCTATGCACACACTGCTCAACTGCTGACACGCGTCTCGACCTGTGATTTGGTTTCAGACAGTATTTCACCGACAAAAAGGAGAGGGGTAGGGGCACTGACAGCTATGGCCAGAGAAGAAACCCTCGGCATGTGACTACCCGGGTATCTTCAGAAAGCAGAAAACTCACATTCAGAAAGCAGAAAACACGAACATTCAGGGGGTGTTTAGTTCACCCCCTCTTCCATCCATTTTGCAAAACGCACAATTTCCAATACACTTTTTTCTCTCAGTGCACGTGGTCAAAGGCACATCCATTTTGCAAAATGGATGAAACTAAACACCCCCTCAGGCATTCAGCGGGCACTATGATAAGCCAACGGACATATTTGGGATTACAAATCCACACAAGAATCATGCCTGCTGAACCACCTAGCACCAAGCGCACATTCACGGGTACACCTCGATGATCGAGCGGACGCCTAGAACGGGTGTTATTGTTAGATATATAGGCAGTATTCGATATATTTTAATTTCGAATAAAAGCATGTAAATCATGATTACAATTAGTGATCCAATGAGAACATGATATGTGCATGTGTTCAAGTTCAATCTCATATTAAACAAGAACAAAATAAAGAACCACAGAAGATTCAGAATGTACCCTGAGAAACAATGAGGGACAAGGGAGAGGTCTCCTAAACAGGAATACCTGAGGTTGTGTTGATGTGTGTCTCCTGGGTAGGGGAAGGCCTCCTTTTATAGGCATTGCCTGGTGGAAGGGGGACGCACCTGGACGCCTCGCAGGAAAGGCAAGAATCCCGCGGAGCAAATAAGGAACGTCCCCTGTGAGCGTTTAAGGTAGGTAATTGATCCTGTCATTAATCCCGTTGACAAAACCAAACACATCACGTCCGTCACGCCACGTCACGCCCACGGCCTCGGCCCGGCTCGGCGAGGCGAGCGAGCGCGCGCGCGTGTGGCATCCCGGTTACCCTTTGCCAACTTCACATTGGGTGTACCACGTGTCCACCTAATAAGTTGGTTGAGATCCTCTTAACTACCGATATGGTAGTAACCACTTTTAACTCCCTTTGCATTAATCGTGGGCCTTGAATATTTTAGATTTAATTGGAATATAAAAGGGCCAAGCCCAAATAAATCCAACAATCCCCACCAATATTTCACGGCACACGAGAAATGCCCTCAGCCCCATTGCTGTTTTGATATACCAGTGTTTCGGTAGAGACTGTTAAGTTGAACTTCCACCTAGAGTAAAGGCTACGCTCATCCACAACTGACCAATGGACTATACCTTGAATTGGCAGTCTTGTGCGAACAAGTTTTACCAGAACCCTTTTACTGATACTAGACTGCTTATTGCATCCCCGCGGTTTGGAGCATATAAGTCAAACTCCAGGCCTTTCATGAGTATCTAGAGATAACCCACTCTCATAGACTGTGACTAGCAGTCGAACTCATATAGGTGTAATTCTCATAAGATGTTCTGTAGGTCAACATCTCTGCTTCTCAAAAGCCACTCGAATTACATTAAGGTGTACACCATCCTGCCGTACAGAAAAGAAGAGAAATGCATCCACCCTGGAATTAACTTGTTTCAAAGGTTCTCTTCTCTCAGTCAAACAATAGCTTGTTTCCTCATCCTAATTCACGGGATCTCCGATCACATAGGACAGGTTCCCACTATGGAGTGACTCACATGGGTCTCATTCCTAATTCTTTAGATGCAAAATCTATCACATTTCGTGAAAGACCCTTTGTAAATTGATCTGCCAGGTTCTTAGCCGTCTGGACATAGTCCAAGGCAATTACTCCGGAGGTTCTCATTTTCCTGACGGACTTCAACCGCCTCTTCACATGCCTTGATGACTTCATGTTATCCTAAGAACTGTTTACCTTGACAATCACCGTCTGGTTATCACAGTTCATTAGAATCGCCGGTATCGGTTTTTCAACCACTGGCAAATCCATAAGGAGATCACGTAGCCACTTGGCCTCCATTGTGGCGGTGTCTAATGCCGTGAGTTCTGCTTCCATGGTAGACCTCGTTAAGATGGTCTGCTTGCAAGACTTCCAGGAGACAGCACCACCTCCAAGAGTGAACACATATCCACTTGTGGCCTTTATCTCATCGGCATCAGATATCCAGTTTGAGTCACTAAAACCCTCCAGTACCTTCGGGTACCTAGTATAGTGAATCCCATAGCTCATTATACCCACTAGGTAGCGCATTACTCTGTCTAGAGCATTCCATTGATCATCTCCCGGATTAGACACGAACCGGCTAAGTTTGCTTACGGCAAACGAGATGTCAGGTCTTGTAGCGCTAGCTAGGTACATAAGTGAGCCTATGATCTGGGAGTATCTCAGCTGATCTTTCGTGTCCCCTTTGTTTTTCTTTAGTATTTTACTGGCATCATAGGGTGTTGGAGCAGACTTGCAGTCACTGTATCCGAAGCGACTCAAGACCTTTCCACATAGTGGGACTGTGTAAGTGTCACCCCACCATCACCTTCTTTTACCAGCTTAATATTAAGAATAACATCAGCTTCATCCAAATCTTTCATCTCGAAATTCTGAGACAAGAAATCTTTGACCTCCTTAATCACGTCAAGACTTGTCCCAAAAATCAAGATGTCATCAACATACAAGCACAGGATCACTCCTTTGCCCCCCACCATAGCGATAGTACACACATTTGTCAGCTTCATTCACAACGAAGCCAGCAGTCGTGAGGGTTTTATCAAACTTCTCATGCCACTGCTTAGGTGCTTGCTTGAGGCCATACAGAGACTTTATCAACTTGCCCACCATTCCCTTTTGACCTTCTGCTATGAACCCATCAGGCTGATCCATATAGATCTCCTCCTCTAACTCTCCATTTAGGAAAGCTGTCTTTACGTCCATCTGATGAACGAGAAGACTATGAGAGGCTGCTAGGGACAGTAGCACTCGAATTGTGGTCAACCGGGCAACTGGTGAGTAAGTGTCAAAGAAGTCTTCTCCTTCTTTCTGAGTATAGCCTTTAGCAACAAGCCTTGCCTTGTACTTTTCAATAGTACCATCAGGCCTTAGCTTCTTCTTGAACACCCACTTGCATCCCACAGGTTTGCACCCATAAGGACGTTCAACTACTTCCCAAGTTCCATTAGACATAATTGAATCAATCTCACTCCGTACCGCTTCCTTCCAATAGTCAGCGTCTGGAGAGAAATATGCCTCTTCAATGGTTTTGGGAGTGTCATCCACAAGGTACACAATGAAATCATCACCAAAAGACTTTGTAGTCTTCTGTCTCTTGCTCCTCCTAGGAGCTTCATTGTCATCCTCCTCAGGATTTTCCACAAGTGTTTATTCTGTGTGTTCCATCATAACGGCAGGTGTAGCATCATTAGACAATTCTCTGCTAGACGTGCTTTCTTCCCTCTTTATAGGAAAGATGTCATCAAAGAAAGTAGCATCTCTGGATCCATTATTGTACCGACATTCACGTCTGGCACTCCAGATTTCACTATTAAGAATCTATATCCAACACTGTGCAGAGCATAACCAAGAAAGACACAATCCACAGTTTTAGGTCCAAGTTTACGTTTCTTGGTTATTGGCACATTAACTTTTGCCAAACAACCCCAAGTCCGTAAATAAGAAAGTGTGAGCCTTTTCTTCTCCCATTCCTCGAATGGAGTTTTCTCTTTATTCTTTAGAGGAACACGATTCAGGACATGACACGCTGTCAATATAGCCTCACCCCACCATTCCTTAGAGAGTCCCGCTGTGTCTAACATGGCATTAACCAAATCAGTTAGAGTGCGGTTCTTTCTTTCGGCAACCCAACATGGCGTTAACCAAATCAGTTAGAGTGCGGTTCTTTCTTTCGGCAACCCCATTTGACTGAGGTGAGTAGGGAGGCGTCCTCTCATGAATCATACCATGTTCCTCACAGAATTGAGTAAACAAGTGTGAGAAGTATTCTCCACCACGATCTGACCTTATACGTTTGATCTTTCTCTCAAGTTGATTCTCCACTTCAGCTTTATAGATCTTAAAGTAGTGTAGTGCTTCATCTTTTGACTTAAGCAAGTAAATGTAACAGTATCTAGAAGAGTCATCTATTAATGTCATGAAATACTTTTTACCCCCTTTAGTCAACACGCCATTCATCTCACTAAGATCAGAATGCACGAGCTCCAGCGGTGCCAAGTTCCTCGCCTCCGCGGCCTTATGAGGCTTGCGAGGTTGTTTTGATTCAACACACACAAGGCACTTAGAACCTTTGACCGTGGTAAATTTCAGGAATTAAATTTAAACTAGCCAAGCGCGACATACAACCAAAGTTAACATGACACAGCCGAGAGTGCCAAACATTCGACTCATCATCATTAACCACATGATTCACCACATTATTACAAGCATCTGATAAAGAAAGGCGGAACAAGCCTCCGCAATCATAGCCTTTTCCAACAAAAGTTCTATACTTAGAAAGTACACATTTATTGGATTCAAACACTAATTTATAACCATCTCTACACAGTAGAGAGCCGCTAACTAGATTCTTCTTGATAGTAGGGACATGCTGCACGGTCTTTCCCGAAGTAAGCTTCAGATTGACCGAACCAACACCAAGTACACGCGCATGTGATCCGTTCCCCATTAACAAGGAGGTAGTTCCGCCGACCTGATAAGAAGAAAACAGACTGATGTCAGCACACACATGAATATTAGCTCCAGTATCAACCCACCAATCAGGTGACTGACAAACAGACAGGACCATAGGTAAATAATTACCGTACCCCGAGGTTCCTCCGTTGTCATCGCTAATGACCATGTTGGCTGCCTTCGGCCTGTATTTGCTTTTCTCACAGTCTTTGGCATAGTGCCCTTCAAGACCGCAAGTATAGCACTTGCCCTTGCTCTTGCTCGGCTGGTTTTTCTTCTTCTTAAAAGTGGTTGTTTGATTAGCCTTGACTTCGGGCTTGTTCTGATTCTTCTTTTTCTGCTGGCCCTTGAAATTTCTCTGGACCAGGTTTGCACTAGAGGACCCAGCAATTCCTTTGCCGCGGTTGTCCTTCGCTCTCGCCTTCTCCTCAACATCGAGAGACCCAATGAGCTCAGACACGCTGAACACTTGTCTCTTATGCTTCAGAGAGGTAGCAAAGTCCCTCCAAGAGAGCGGCAGTTTAGCAATCATGCTTCCAGCCACAAACTTGTCGGGCAACTCGCATTTAAAGCCCTCTAGCTCCTTAGCCAGTGACTGAAACTCATGAGCCTGTTCCACTACTGAACGGTCATCGACCATCTTGTAGTCGCAAAACTGCTCCATGACATACAGCTCACTGCCAGCATCAGAAGCACCGAACTTGGCCTCAAGCGCATCCCACAGCGCCTTGCCACTTTCCAGTGACAGATAGCTGTCCACTAGGTGATCAGCAAGAACGCTAATTACGGCACCTCGAAACAGGTTATCGGCTACCTGGAAAGCTCTCTCTTCATCAGCAGAGAGATCCTTAGCCTTACCCTGTGTGACGTAAAAGCAATTCATGTAGGTCAACCAAAGTGACATTCTACTCTGCCATCTCTTGTAATGTGTTCCATCGAACACGTGTGGTTTAAGCGCACTTGCAAAACTAGCAGTCGATAGCCTATCACAATTATAAGGTTTTTGGATTGTTAGAAATATAGGCAGCATTCGACATATTTTAATTCTGAATAAAAGCATGTAAATCATGATTACAATTAGTGATCCAATGAGAACATGATATGTGCATGTGTTCAAGTTCAATCTCATATTAAACAAGAACAAAATAAAAAACCACAGAAGGTTCAGAATGTACCCTGAGACGGGGCCGCTGCCGGAGGCATTGGCTGCGCCGTTATCAACTGGATTAGTCATACTAATCGGTTGACCTTGTTCGGTGTAGCCGTACGAATTCGATGCAGTGACGAGCTGATGCAGTGCAGTCCCTCGAACGGCACCGGGAAGTAGTGGATGTAGTTGTACAGGCCACCAGGAAGAAGACGATACAGACGAACTTGAGCAGTCGCGTGAAGACGCTCCCCAAAAACCTTATCGCCTGGCTATCCCGAGCAGGATCTCACGCCAGTTGAGGTTCCGGAGGCTCTGCTCTCGCTAGAACCGTGCGCGCAGTGCTAGCGATGGGGAGGCAAGCGATGCAGCAGAAACAATGAGGGAGAAGGGAGAGGTCTCCTAAACAGGAATACCTGAGGTTGTGTTGGTGTGTGTCTCCTGGGTAGGGGAAGGCCTCCTTTTATAGGCGTTGCCTAGCGGAAGGGGGACGCACCTGGACGCCTCTCAGGAAAGGCAAGAATCCCGCGGAGCAAATAAGGAACGTCCCCTGTGAGCGTTTAAGGTAGGTAATTGATCCTGTCATTAATCCCGTTGACAAAACCAATCACAGCACCGCAACACATCACGTCCGTCCGTCCGTCCGTCACGACACGGCCTCGGCGAGGCGAGCGAGCGCGCGCGCGTGTGGCATCCCGGTTACCCTTTGCCAACTTCACATTGGGTGTACCACGTGTCCACCTAATAAGTTGGTTGAGATCCTCTTAACTACCGATATGGTAGTAACCTTTTTAACTCCCTTTGCATTAATCGTGGACCTTGAATATTTTAGATTTAATTGAAATATAAAAGGGCCAAGCCCAAATAAATCCAACAGTTATTTTGTAGTCGCTGAATCCTGCGTTGAGGAATATCTTCTTCCACTCTTGCTCATTTCGTTCCTTGCCATTGGCGACCATCATGTAGATATCGAACAAGGCTTGCATTTCTTTGTGCCTGCTGTCTGATGGCCCGACTCCAATCACGATGTCTATAATTACCACCTTCCCACCTTCTTCTCTTGGAGGAATAGCTTTTCTGCAATTCTTCAGTATCATGGTGCACTCCTCGTCGTCCCAGTCGTGCAAAACCCACTGACATAACAACATTGATAGACAGAGACAAAAAAAAAACAAGCATTATTTAAAAAAACATTGATAAAATGCTGACTTCGTCAAATGGGTCAATTAGATATCATTTCTCTGTATCCTACACTGTCCTTCCCTAATGGATTGGATTCTCTGCAGAAGAAAAGATCCACACCAACCAAGGTTTCTAGTTTCTTTTAGGAACTTCGAGTCAACTATTTATATCCAAATAAATCAAAGGTCCAAGTCCAACCTCAAGGTTGGCGTAGCAACTGACAAAAAAAAAGTGCAGACGTCTCAGGAGCAGCATTAACAGAAGATACCAGCAGAGATGACGAACCTTGAAGAACATGGCATCTGCCGGTGGGATGCTCTCAAACATGTCGCCACCTACATAGCGAACTTTAGTGTCGCTGGGGGCCTTGGCGACGACGTGGTCGAAATCCAGCACGCTACATCTCACATGCGGGAACGCCTTGGAGATGGCCTGCGCCGCCGCGCCGAGCCCCCCGCCGACGTCGACCAAGGAGCTGATCCCCTGAAAGGCACCCGCGCACTCCTCGATGACGATGTCCATGATGAAGTGGCTGTCCGAGAGCATCCCGTCGTTGATGAACGCGTCGAAGGCGGCGTCGCTGTTGGTCCGCTCCCACAGGGTTTGGCCATGCGCCTGCTTGAAGATGCACGGGTCCGGCAGCTCGCGCTGGAGCCATTTGCCGAGGTCGAAGAAGGGGGTGACGAGAGCTGGATGGACGACCAGGGCGGTGAGCGGCACGAGGCTCTGCGAGCCGACGAGGAGGCGGGAACTTAGTCACCGGAGTTCCCGGAACGACGGATCGAGGAACGACGAACCGGGAACGGGAACGACGTTTTTGATGCAATTTTTACACTGTGGGGACGATTTCGTTCCCGCGTTCCCGTCCCAAACGCTCGTTCCCGGAACGTGGAACGCTGCATCGTTCCCGTTCCGCGGTGACTAAGGGCGGGAAACTGGCGTGAGCGTGTAGATAGGCTGGTCGTCGTCCTCGCCGGCGCCGCTGCCTGCCGGCGCACTAGTAGAGAAACTACATTCGGTACCCCCTTTAGTCCCGGCCATATTTGGCACCGGGACTAAAGGGAGCATTAGTCCCGGGTCCAATTGGGGGGGCGCCTGGGGGGCTTTTAGTCCCGGTTGGTGGCTCCAACCGGGACTAAAGGGTACCATTTAGTCCCGGCTGGAGCCACCAGCCGGGACTAAAGGGTGGCGCGCCCTTTAGTCCCGGCTGGTGGCTCCAGCCGGGACTAAAGGGGACCTTTTAGTCCGGGTTGGAGCCACCAACCGGGACTAAAAGGTCCCCTACAAATATCATCTTCCTCCCCCAGCCCGGCCGAGCCATGAACACAGAGCTCGTTCATGGCGCCGGCCGGAGCTAGGGAGGTCATGCCCAATTTTTTTCTCGAATTTTGAAGATTTAGCTCCTCCAAGTGGTCTAAAAGAAGCATATCTTCATCCTCTCATCTTTCACGGTTAGTATTTCTTGTTTCATCCTTTATACATAGAGAAATTTTAGTTTTAGTGGAATGGAGAAATGGGGAAGTTTTGTTTTTTAGCACAATTTAGTTTTAATTCATTTTTTACTTTATTAATTCATATTTGTACTTTAGTTAATTAGTTAATTCATATTTATAATTTAGTTAAGTCATATTGATACTTTAGTTAATTCATATTTATACTTTATTTAATTAAAATTTACAATTTAGTTAATTCATATTTAAACTTTACTTAGTTCATATTTATAAATTAGTTAATTCATATTTATACTTTATTTAGTTCATATTTATATTTGAGATAATTCATATTTATACTTTAGTTAATTCATATTTATACTTTAGTAAATTTATATTTAAATTTTACTTAGTTCATATTTATAAATTAGTTAATTCATATTTATACTTTACTTAGTTCATATTTATATTTGAGTTAATTCATATTTATACTTTAGTTAATTCATATTTATACTTTACTTAGTTCATATTTATACTTTACTTAGTTCATATTTATAATTTAGTTAATTCATATTTAAACTTTACTTAGTTCATATTTATAAATTAGTTAATTCATATTTATACTTTACTTAGTTCATATTTATATTTGAGATAATTCATATTTATACTTTAGTTAATTCATATTTATACTTTACTTAGTTCATATTTGTACTTTAGTTATTTTACTCACTATGATTATAATTTATTGCTTAATGAATTAGGATGGTAATTTTCAATTATTTCAAAAATAAACTCACTATTTGTACTAATTAAACATTGTCTAATCTTGCAGATGGACCGGCAATGGATGTATAACGCCGACAGACGTTCAGGTGACTTCATTCAAGGCATGCATCATTTTCTAGATGTGGCAGAGCAAAACAAGAAAAACGGATTCATGAGTTGCCCCTACTTTCGTGGCGATAATGTTATGTATCTGGAATTCTCAGAATTTTACCAGATATACCATAGGGATGCCCTTGACGTGTCTCTCCTCAGCTGCTGGGTGCTGTAAGTGTTTCATTTATTTCTATATTTAACGTCTCCTATGTATTGTCAACCTATTATTAAACATTTTTTTAAATTGTATCCTGTAGAATGGAGATTGAAGAATGCAGGAAAAACTCATACTTCCACTTGGGCTTCATCGACCCAAAAACTGTAAACCAGCATATGTTACTAAATTTTTATGAAGACACAATGAACAACATTGACAGATTCTTACGTGTACAACATTACAAGACAATGATTCTATTTTCATACAACTTTGGGTGAGTACTTTTACTGTCTTGTGCATCTTTTAGTTTTCTTCCTAACATAATTTTTATTTCAATTGACGTGACTCTTGGTACAAAACTTGCATGTAAATAGGTTTCATTGGATATTATTTGTTATACAACCGGACATAAGCTTGTTGACCATCATGGACTCATTAAGGGGACCACGGGACGCGTACCAACCAACGATTGACCTCCTTCAAAAGTAATTTTCGTCCTCGCACTATTATTCCTCTTTAGCTCAGCCAAGAATTCCATTTATTTCATATGGTGTGCGCAGGTGTTGAAAAAAGTTTCGTGCAGAGCAAAAAGGTCCATTCAAGGAACAACTTGGTATCAAGGGAGACTTTCCGGTAAATACTACTATACATAGACCAACATCTCTTTTTTTGTTTCATTATCATGATTATGCATGTAATGACTTGACCATTTCTCCTATAAAGTGTTATAGGCAGAATCAAGGCACCAATTTATGTGGATATTATGTCTGTGAGTACATGCACACTCTTGTAGGGCATAAGACGATCGTCACTAATTGGGACCTGACGGTATGTTCCATTTCCATTGAAATCTATATGTATGTATGCATGCATGCATGTGAGTCATAAAAGCTATTATTTATATTTTTCTATTAACCACATCCTCAGATGATGCATATGAAAGATGAGATCTTACCGGACCAAAGAGTCGCGGCGATTCAAGAGACACTCTGCGGATTTATAATCGATGAGGTCGTGAGCAAGACAGGGGCGTTCTGGTGGGATGGACACGAGCCCGATACAAGGAGCAAATATTAGGAATTTTGTATATGCTCCTTTGAAATCTTGGTGTAAATATTAATATTGAAATCTTGATGTAAATATTAATATTAATCTTGGATTTATCAAAATTTGTTTTATTTAAATATATATAGTTTAATATTATTACCGTATATATTAATATCAGTATTAATAGTTTAATGCATTAGTGACGTATAACTAATACATATATGGACATATACGTATATTATTATATAGGTATAATACGTATCTCTGTATAAAAGAAACCAGAAAAGAAAAAAAAAAGAAAAACAGAAAAGAAAAAAAAAGCCCTTTAGTCCCGGTTGGTATTACCAACCGGTACCAACCGGGACTAGAGGGGCTCCACCATGGGCGCCGCGTGGAGACCCTTTAGTCCCGGTTGGTATTACCAACCGGGACTAAAGGTGGCTTTTAGTCCCGGGTAAATACCCGGGACTAAAGGCTGGGACCTTTAGTCCCGGTGGCGTAGTCCCGATTGCGGAACCGGGACTAATGGGAGTTGCCAACCGGGACTAAAAGCGGTTTCCTTTAGTCCCGGTGGCGTAGTCCCGGTTGCGGAACCGGGACTAATGGGAGTTGCCAACCGGGACTAAAAGCGGTTTCTCTACTAGTGGCGGGTGCTGGACGCTGAAGACGCCGGTGGCCGTGAGCGCGCGCATGATGCGGCGCAGGTGGGGGATTTTGGACGGGTGGAGTGTGACCCTGGCGACGATTTGCGGGAGGGTGGCGCCGCCGCCGTGGTGGTGGATGGCGTCGGCGATGCGAAGGTCCAGGGCAGACTTGAGCGCCATGGACTTGATGTAGGCGAAGGTGCTTTGCCATAGCTCGAGCTGAGCGTCGAGCAAGGCCTGGTTAGTGCTACCGTTGAGTCCCATGCTGCAATGGCGCTCTAGTTTTTGCTCTAAGACGATGACGCTCTAGTTTTTGCTCTAGCGTCTAGCAATATATAGGTGGAAATGGAGAGGAATACATCCATATACGTGCATGTGTCTACATAGAAGTGGAGTAATATATACTAACCTAGTACATCTTTTAACAAATATTCTACTTAAATGCAAACGTTACGTTGACAACCACCATCTCAACTAACAACCGTGAGAGATCAATTAATAACTCTGAGTAGGCACCATCTTAACATAACTGTGATCAATTGATATATTGTAATTAACAATATAGTCTTATTGTGCAAAACCAACTTCTAATTAATATAATTTATCAATTGTAATATTCTACTAGAGATCAAATGTGAGTTTGTACTCTACATCTTTGAGGCCCTTTTCTTAAACCTGAGGTCAGCACTCCAAGGAGGTTTGATATTTCCTGATTCAGATTCATTACATGCAAGTTGCACTTTAAATAAACCTAGCTACTAATTAAAGACTAAATGTCGGTAGTAAGTTAACATCCCAATAGGCAAATGCTAAATTAAATAATCCTTCTCTCAAATCTGACCTTCCACCTGTGTGTCCAAGTCCATCCTCAACTTTGTATCCAACCATACCGATCAGTATCATCAGGTTGGCCCTATATAGTGGAGCAAAGCACGGGTTGCATTGTCTAATTCATGGCAGATCAGAAAGAAACCTACCCACTCAAGATCGCCTCTGAACTTTAGCTAAACTTTTAGTTGGTCTGTTTGGATCCACCAGCTAAACTTTAGCTGGCTAATTTTAGCTGTAGTGGATCCAAATAGGCCAGCTAAAAGAACACCGAAGAGCATCTCCAACAGCATACCTAAACAGGATACCTATATCTAAAAACTGACAGAATACCTAAAAACCAACAAAATTTTGCTCCAACAGCATACCTATACCTAAAATTTTTAGGTCTCAACCTAAATTTCTCACTCCTGAACCAAAATATAGCAATTCAAAGGGTAGATACCTATTTCCCTCCTAGCATGCGCGGGAGGAAACACAGCCACGCGGGACATTTCCCCATCGTCGCGGCCGCCGCCGCGCCGCCAGCTCCCTCCGACGATGCCTCCACCGGCTCCCTTGCCCTTTGCACCTCCGGCCGCCACCCCGCCCCTCCGACGACACCTCCGACCACCATCCGCCCTATTCTCCCCGCGAGTAGGGTCAAGCGGGCGCATAAGAGGCTGCCCCATGACCCATCCTTGGCCACCGCCATACAGAAGGCGCGCGGAGCCGAGCGGGGCGCTGGCGGAGGAGCCGCGGAGGGGGTTAGAGCGGGGGTGCGCTAGATTTCTGTGGCAGAACCGGCATAAGTGCACTAATCATCATTTTTACCACTAATCCAGTCACCGTGCACTTAAAACGGCGTAATTTGACAGTCTGTCGGGTAACTCCCGATTCAACCACAATTGGAACAAGGATCGAAACAAACACCAGAAGTCTCACTCGACGGTGAGCGCAGATAGTACAAGTATGATATAGATCCAAAACTGTACAGAATAAGTCTTTTACAAACCAAGTTCAAAATAAAGATGGTGACTACGCGTAGATCTTCGTGATTTCTCATCCTTCAGCATCACGGCCATTGTATTTAATATAGCAAGGACAAACTCAACAACCTCCTGTCCTGAAAAAGGTTAGGCAACAAACCCTGAGTAACTAATACTCAGCAAGACTTACCCGACTAGTGGTATATACTTAG
The DNA here is from genome assembly GCA_004135705.1 of Alloteropsis semialata. Taxonomy (NCBI): domain Eukaryota; kingdom Viridiplantae; phylum Streptophyta; class Magnoliopsida; order Poales; family Poaceae; genus Alloteropsis; species Alloteropsis semialata. The sequence goes on along the minus strand of CM014272.1, from coordinate 71,243,090 downwards.
CCGACTCCTAGCATGCAAGGCTTTTGGCTGTAGGTATATTTTGCCCAAAAGCTTACTATTAATTGATTCTATTTTCAAGGTTTTAGCATCCAATTAGTGGGATAATACTAACTTCTATGTTTGCCATCCAAACCAAAAGCAATTCATTAACAAACAATAATTTCCATACCTTCATTCAATCAATCATTTCTTATTCCCATTCACTTTCATTATGTCGCACTGTGACAGAAAGATCAAGGTCCTCTTATCTGAGAGGTACAGCGAATCGACTCGAATTTAACCTTGCAAGGTAGACCTAATCACACGACACGTACGCGCCCCGTCAGGCCGTACATGGCAACCGTTCCCTATATGTACTCTGCATAGGTGAACTGCCCTGTAGCCCGGGACCGCCAATCCCCACCGATACCAACGACGGGTCAGCCATGAGTTACAGATTAGCACCACTGAGAAGACAGTATCAGTTCACTCTACCAGTTTGCATATAGGTACGTAGGTTTACCGGGTTCAACTACCTCTTACTACCGGCATGTGATTAGTACAGTTCACCCCCAATCAATGTGCCACATGAACGACTTCCCTTTTAATAATAAACCATCAAACCCATACTTCTCTTTAAAAGCGAAACCTTATGTCTCGCGAGTGACGGTAATCACTCGACTTCTACCGAACTTATTTAAGCATAGCAACTAACGAATTTAAACTAGTATTTGACCAGGTGCCTATGGAATTATGCATCTATGGTTCCATACAACTCCTAGAACCTAAATGCACATAGATTCCTAAGTAAACATTGCATAGTTTTGAAAATAGAGATTATGCTCCGGGGCTTGCCTTGCTGAACCATAATGTTAGTGCCAACTAGACCTTGGGCCTAGTCAGTAAATTCTTCATAGCCTTCTCTTGCGGATGCTCCTGGTTATTGCTGTTTTTCAGCAACAAGCTCGTACACAACGTTCTTGAACGCGGTATCTACATGATCGATATGATGCAAACATGAGATGATGCATGGGCTACTTAATTTACTTTTCTTAATTTACTTCCTTCATTAACTCCCATGAAGCAGAAGAATACAGTGTGTGTACTTAAGAGTTTAGCATCATATGCACATATGTGATATAAGTACATCTTTTATTAGTGATGTGGGTTATTTTTATCTTCAATATATTCAGAGCCTCTGCTATATATCTTCTATAGTGTTTAGCATAATAAAAGCAACATATTTTAGTTATGTACTTATGTCATAACCTATTTTACCTAGCTATACAAGATGCACCCTTTAATTATTTTAAGGTGAAAATGGTAATTATATTATGCTAACATTTTCATGGATAGGAAATAAATCATATGTCTAAAAATTAATCTTACATTTTTATTGTCTTTTTATAATTTTTTATGTACTAACAAAGTTACTAGTCCTTATTTTGACACAAATTAAGATATGCACACAAAACTGAATGTATACATGATTGTATATTTTTATTGGATAGAACTTTGTGTGAGGAATTCAACAAATTTTAGTTTGTATTTTTCTCATTTTCCTGTGATTTTATATAATTTTTACCAGCAATATTCATTAATTTTTATTGGAAAACCTTTAAAAGGCTCCTGGGCCGGACTCCCGGGCCGGTACTGAGCTCGGCCCGGCCTGACACCGTGCGCGGCTCGGTCCGCTCGCGGGTGCGCGGCCCACACACGCGTGCGGCCCAGCACTGCGTGTGGCCTGGCCCACCGGCCTGCTCGGCCCACTGGGCGAGCGGCTTAAGGCCGGCGCGGCCGTCAGGCCCGCGCGGCTCGGCTCTCTCTCTCTCCCTTTCCTCACCTGCTCTCGACGGCGGCGGCGGCGACGCACGGCAGCGGCGGCCGGAGCGAGGAGGAAGCCGGCGAGGACCTGCGCCAGGTAAGCTTCTTCCTTTCCCCCTCACTCTTTGCTTCCTCCCACTGCTTCCTCTCTTTCTCTCTCTCCTTTTCCCCGGCTAGGGTTAGGGTTCCGGGCGGAATGGGTGGCTGGCGGTGAGCTCGGGGTGAGGGGGAAGAAGGGCGGGGTGGTGGTGTGCGGGATTGAGCGGGTGGTGAGGGCATTTTATAGGCGAGGGGATGAGGGTGATGGCCGGGGGTGGATTTGGCCGGTGAGGAGTAATGGCGGCGGCCGGAGGGGATGAACGCGAGGGGGAGATGAATCGCAAGTTCGAGCGGCCCGGTGAGGTGGTCCTGGCCGCGGTGGATATGGCCGACGAGCTCCGCGGCTCGGGCGGCGGCGCGTGGCGCGGTCGGCATGGGCGTGGCATGGGCGGCGGTACGGCGGGGATGAAGGTGGCCGCGCGTGGATGACGCGTGGCGAGGTGGGGTCGGTCGCGCGGCGGCTCAATCTGGCCGGCACGTGGCACGAACGCCGAGGTCGGCGATCGGGTCACGACTTGGGGCAACGCCGTGCCGCAGCGGCGCTCTTGGATTTTTATTTTAATTTGTTTTCTTTTTTTGAACTGGGATGTTACAATTTCCGTTGGGATAGTTGCGGCGAGGGGGGACCTGCAACACGTGGCGGGGCGGCGGCACAGAGCGGAGTTGCGGCGAGGCGTGGGGCGACGGGAATGAGAGAGGAAAATGGACAAGAAAAGAGAGGGGCACTGACAGGAGGGTCCCATTCGTCAGTGTCTTGTATCTAGAAAATAGGTCCCCAGTTTTAGGTATGCTGTTGGAGAGAGCAAATTTTATGTACCTAAATTTTTCTCTCTCCTATATCTAAAGCAAATTTTAGGTCCCTAATTTTAGATATAATGTTGGAGGGCAACGTATCAGGTGCAAACCAACCTCCCCGTGCAAACTATGCAAACCTCAATCTGGACCACATGATCTTGATCCAAGGGAGCGCGTAGAGAGAGGTGGGAGGGGGGATTTGCAAAAGTGATCTTGCTGTGATTAAGGGTGGGCGGTGATTTTGCAAATCTCCCCTCTCACCTCTCTCTACGCGCCCCCTTGGATAGTTTGAGGTTTGCATAGTTTGCACGAGGAGATTAGTTTGCACCTGATACGTTGCCATGTTGGAGATACTCTAAAAGGCTCCTAGCTAATTGGAACCCAACTTTTCCTTTAGCTGATTCAACCCAGGTAGTCTTCAATGACCAAATTACCGTCCACTTTTTCCCATCTCTGGTCCCGAGAGACAATCAATTTCTCCTTCTCTCCACCCTGCAAGCCGCAACTGCTCCCCCACGGTGGTGTAGCCGTGTCGGGGCAAGCGGGCAACGGTGGCTGGGGCGGCTAGCCGAGGCCTGCGATGACCGGCGGCGCAGGGGCGAGCGGGCAGCGGTACCGCGTGGCCTGGCGACCTCCATGGCGCGCACATGGCAGGCGGCCAAGGTGCCAAGCCTCACCGGCTACGGTGCCTCCGCGACTCGACTTCAGCGCGCCAGGCTACACCCCCACGGCCCGGTCCCGGTCCTAGATCTACATCTGCGAGTTCGATGACGATGACGAGAAGCTCCCCTGCCCCACCCCCACGGCCCCACCTCACCCCATGCCGCCCACGCTGGACTTGCCCTGCCCCCAGCACGGCCCGCCGCTTCAGCCGTGGCCTCATCACGCCGCGGCTCGCCCCGTCCGCACCAGTGGCCTGTCCCCGCGCTCCGCTCACCGGCCCCTCGCAGCCTTTGGCCAGCTCGCTGCCACTCCTCGCCAGGTGACACCCACAAAAGGCTACTTCCGCCTGGAGCCACTTGAGCAGAGATGGACATGACGACATCGCCTACAGGTGAAGCAGCTGCAGCTTGGATACAGTGGTGAGGTACAGCTGGTGTCGTGTTTCGTTGGAGGCCGAAAAAATTTGCAAAAGGTAATCTTTCTTGCATGGAGTACTAAATGAAGTCTATTTGCAAAAACCTTTTCACGGATGAGCGTAACTTTCCGAGACGAACCTAATGAGCCTAATTAATCTATGATTTGCTACAGTGATGTTACAGTAACCATCTTCTAATCATCCTCTAATCATGCGGTCAAAGACCTCATTAGATTCGTCTCGGAAATTTACTAGAGGTTGTGGAGATAGTTTTGTAAACTGACATTATTTAATACCCCTAATTAGTGGTCAAAGATGCATTTAATACCCTGAAAAAATTTTCATCCTCCAACTAAACACAGCGAAGCTTGCAGGTGCTGATGGCATGGAAGCAGATTGGTGGATTCAACTCTTGGATTTGAGAGAGATGAAAGCGGTGAAATTTTTTGTTTGCTTGCAAATGTAACAGAGAGGACATAGATCGCTTGGACGAGGATTGAGGATAACCCGAGAAAGGGGAGCAGGAGAAAAGGGCAGTATTGTCAATAAACACAAATTAGCTAGAGGATCCAAATGGCCACAGCTAAACTTTAGCTGTCCACATTTTAGCGGCTAAACTTTAGTTAGCTAAATTATCTAGCTAAAGTTTAGCTAAGGTGGATTCAAATAGAGCCTTAAACTACTAGCTTAGCCAAAATAGTAGTTAATAATGTGGCTATGTACGTGAAGTTAAGAAGATCGCGTCAGGTGATACTGTTCCTACGTGTGTATATTATATATTAAATCGAGAGCACGCGTACCTCGAGAAAGCTACTTGCATCTCATGACATGTGCAACACGCTGAACTGGACGAGGAGTCTATCACATAATGATCTGATGCAAATGCAACCAGACCGTCACAAATATCAGTAGCTCGCAGAGGCTTCTAGTTGAACCCTACGGCCCTACGTACCAGGAAAAGTAGCAGGCCCCGTGCTCGGATGTCGCATCTGAGGCGGTTGTTGAGAAGGCCCTTTTCTAGCAAATTAAAACCCGGCCCATCCGTGGGTGTGGGTGGCATTCCGCCTTCTCCCTTTTTTTTTTTAAGGAATCGGCAGGGGAGGCCCCTACCTCTATTTTCATTATATATTTAAAAGAATATGTACATGTACAAGGCCTCAGGCCCAAAGAGAGAAAGAGAAGAGTTACAACAGACTACTCAACCAATTGTCTATCAACAGAGCAATGGAAGGTTTGGCCCTTAAGGTTACCTTCTTCAATTCTTCCACAAAGTGAGCCTTCCACCGGGCAAATGAAAGAGAGCCACCATCAAAAATAATGGAGTTCCGGTGGCACCAGAGCGTCCAACAGGCAGTTATAACTATCTCCCTGAAGATTACTTGACCGAAGGTCTGACGGGCTTGTATGATCATCTGAAGGGGTTGCAGACTTGAATCCCAAGTTATGCTCAAGTAAATCCAGATGGCCTGGCTATAAGGGCATCCCCCTTCAGCTCATCCCCCTTGATGGTCTATAAGGGCATATACATCAGTTTAGACAGCTGCTGTTTATTTGATTTGCCATGTCACATACAGACAACTAAATAGACAGCTTGTGCAGTGGGCTGTCTGTTTGGCCATTTGCAAACTATTCAATTCATCCATGTACACATAAAACCATGTTGATCAATTATAATTTGATCTTTGTAGCCTATTTGATGCTTCCATAAGAGAATGCATAATATATTCAAATAAAAATGTGTCACTTTAAAGGATAAATATAAAATATATTTATATTGATAAGTACTAGAGATATTATATATAATAAAGGACAACTCAATTGTTCATATAGATCTAATTTCAGCGGATACTATATTTATTAGCTTTTTTCTTCTCTCTTTACTTTTTCTTTATTTTCCATCCTTTTTTATTTCTCTTTCATTTCAACATCCTTGTCTTCTTTCTCCGGCCGGTCAGCGGCTCTCGCTTTCTCTCTCGACCTGTTGGCTGTTGCCAAACTCATTTTCTCTCTCATCTATGGCATCCCTGTTGCCAAATCCAAGACGCTGCGGGATAAAAAATAAATAAATTGCATCCACCGTACAACAACTTGGTGGGTGGGTGCAGATTGGTCCAACAACTTGTAAAATGCTCTATTTAGTGCTACAACTTGACTGGTGGGTACAGATTAGTCCAACAACTTGTAAAATGCTCAACTTTGAACCGCAACTTGGTAAAAAGGTGCATAAACAGGCCAAATGTTACAATGATAATGTATTTGGTCGGGTAGCAAAAAATGGTATATTGGGGTCATAATAAATAATTGAACATTATGTGACCATTGATATTTGTGTTGCAACAGTGATATACTTGTGCAAGACAAGAACCTTTATTTCATAATTTTAAAGAAAGATATATTGACATTGGAAATAAGAGCATATAAAATTAGTTTATTCTAATTCTAACATAACAAACAATTTCTATGATACATTAGAAGCTTAGTTTATCTATATGCTTTAATTATACAAAGTTAATTTTTTCTTTTGAGCTTAATGTTTATGTTAGAATGATAATAGGCATTTTATATCTTAGTAAGTACAAAGATGTTACTTAATTCATTAAGCCTATGTTTATACAATTTATTAATGATCCATTATAAGTAGAATGTTGCATTAGAATAATTATTATTTGTTTCAAGCTATTTAGATTTTTTTCTTAATCTTCAAAAAAAAATCTGCAATGTTAAGATGAAAAAAAGGAAGTGTGCAAAATTAAAAAAAAATATTGGATCATCAACTTAAATGAGTTGGTAGAAATTGGAAATTATTTGGTCATGGTATTGAGAAACAAAATCCTAGAATAGCACATTACAAACCCTGTACCCTCCCCATCCGATTTGTGTGTAGCCAAATACATCGCTGTCATATTTGTTTGACTGTGGATGCACCAATTTGTTAAGTTCTCGTATTAAATCGAACATTTTACAAGTTGGTGGACCAATCTGCGCCCAGCTGCCAAGTAGTTAGACTCATTGAGCATTTTACAAGTTGTTGGACCAACTTGCACCCACTTGCCAAGTTGTTGTATTGTGGATGCAATTTACTCAAAAAAAAAAAATCCAAGGCACTGCCGTGGTGCGCCCGTGCGGCCACGTGATGACTAGCTACGGCGGTGCTCCCGCCGACGGTCTGCTCCATTCTGCGCTGCGCGGCCGTGTCGTCCGACCACCGGCCAGCCCCACGCCTCGATCGAGCAGTGTCGCGCCGCCACGACCCCAAGCTACTCGTCCTCACCCGGCGACGCCACTGAAGAAGGAGGCGGCGCTGCTGAATAAGCTGTCCGCGCCGTTGAAGAAGCTGGTGACGGAGATCACCGGCGGCGGTCTGCTCCGGCGACGCGGGGAAGGAGGCCTGCGCTGGAGAGCGGCCGCGCGCGAGAGGTGTCCGCGGGAGAGCGGCGCAGGCACGAGAGAGGCCCGCACAAGATCCTTGACGCCGGCGACAACTCGAAGCCAGGGTTAACATTATCAGTAAGAAAAAAATATCGGGGGTTACTGATAAACGAGTTTATCGGTCGGAAATCTATCGGTTTATTAGAATGTTTTTTGTCAAAATTTGAACAAAAATTTGGCTCAATTTTTCTAGAAAATTATACAATTCTTTTTAAACTATTTTTCATAGCAAATTACATGTTATAATATAGAAGTGAGATAATATCACGTTTTTATGTTGGTCGATCAGTCAATTGAGTGCGAATTCAACTGAAATTTAATTTTTTTTTGGTGATAACTTTTTTTTTACCGGACCTTGCCGATAAATGGGATTGTCGGGTTTATCATTTTTTACTGGTGATAAATTAATCCTTACTCGCAGCGGATTCTACAAAGCGTGTTCGGAGCCGTCGCTTTGCTTCGTACCACACGCAAGTGCCGTAGACGAAAATAGTTGACAGCCAGCCTCTCGCCCCTCATTAAATCAGTGACATGTTGAATGACTTTGCCTACATGGACACAAATAGACAGCATCTGTCTAATCGTTGTACATGCCCTAAGCCGTCCACGTTGTTGCAGACTTGCAGTCCATTATTCAGCTACTCCTAACTGAATCACGCTCCAACAATGCCGTGCCTGCAAGGTGCCTCACTTGGAACGAGCAACATTAACATGTTTCTAGTGTAACATACTAAGTGACAAGATGATGAGATCGAAACATTTCGTTGCTACTTTGGAACATTATTTGTTTTCGGTATATTTGGAACAATTTTTCCACACGGCTTGGAACAAATCTGGCATTAGTGTTGGGCTCGTCCATGATTCGCTTCAACGACGCCGTGCCTGACATCACTGGAGATGCGCAAGTGGTACCCAATGGTGTTTTCAGGGTTAGCTAGTTAATTCCAATAGTATGCCTCTAGTTTATTTAATCTCCTATAATCATGTAAAATGCCAGTCCAGTTCATTTTGTCAAGATTTCTGTCGGCAAGATAACGTATTTATGACTTGCACCCCGAGACAACACTTGTGAGAAGGAAGACCACTAGTTTTTTTTTTAATTTAAAGGACCACTAGTTTTCCACTGGAAAACTGCTTTCATCCCTGTATCAAGTGCCCTCATGCTGCAGCACTAGGCCTAGCAATGAGAGATCAGTGGGGGCTGGGGCCTTCCAGAAGACGAGATGATATATATATGCTCAGAGTGGCTTCTACTGATTCTTGATTGATGACCGGCTGAGGTTAACTGCTAAACTTTTCATGCTCATGAGGAGAGTTTGGAAGATTATATTAACAAGGACAAAATAACACGCCACACGAGCTTGCACACATAGCTGTTAGATCGAGTCACAGATGATTCTTTCTTCTTCTTCTTTTTTACTGACGAGTTTGGGAATGCTTTCATTTGTAATGACATAACTTAATTTGTTTTCTTTTCCCGCCAAATAAAGAGAGAGGGGCATGGAGTTGAACAAAACACGGTACAAGCTCAATTCAAACACTTTAATGTTCATTCATCGATTAAAAACGCTTCCATGATTGTAAGCTTTCATCGAGAGCAAAGAGACATGGACGCGTGCTTTGTTGCCTTCAAATCCCGGCGCCCGTCGCCGGAGAAGATGAACAGCACCCCTTGAGCACCTGGAACGCACACAACACACACGAACGCAGTGGAAGACAGAGTCCTTTGGTGCCGAATGATCAACCGGCGTTTTCTGATGTATTGAATAAAACTTATACTCCCTATTACATGCAAAACGAGTGGCTATACAGGGCCACGACGCTGCGATCTCCTCGGCTCCGAAACAGCCGTGCCATCCCACGACTAGAGACTCAGTCACCGCCTCCACTACTTCAACGACTCAACTGAAAACAAGGAAGACACCCTCTGCATGAACTCACGCACAAGGCTTGTACAATGACGCTCTCATCGTGACACAGATGAGTACCTTATTCTAGCTAAGACACAAACTAGACCAGCCGAGCCTGGATTATCCAACAATCTCCCCCTAATTCATGCTCGGTTTACCTTAGTTTGACGACACCAATTCTGTCACGAAGTTCAGCAAACCTCGCGCGCCCAAGTGACTTCGTCAGAGCATCTGCAAGTTGCTCCTGAGTGCCCACATACTCCAGGCAAATCCTCCCATCTTCAACACACTTACGGATGTAATGAAACTTCACATCAATATGCTTGCTTCTGTCATGAAGAACAGGATTCTTGCTAAGAGCAATGGCTGATTGGTTATCCATCTTCAGAACTGGCAACTGGACCTTGACCCCTGTAATGTCGCCCAGCAACCTAGTTAGCCACACGGCTTGGCATACCCCCACTGCACCCGCCATGTATTCAGCTTCACATGTAGAAAGAGCTACTGCTGTCTGCTTGTGTGATTGCCAGGAGATTGGCATCTCACCCATGAAAAACATCACTCCAGTAGTACTCTTCCTATCATCAATATCTCCCCCAAAATCACTGTCACTATAACCCACAAGCTTATTGTTGCTGCCTGAGTACTTGGAGTATACAATCCCAAACTCAATTGTGCCTGCAATATACCGCAACAAATGCTTGACTGCCGCCAAATGTTCCTGCCGTGGCTTCTCCATGAATCTGCTAACATAGCCCACAGCAAAAGCAATATCTGGCCGTGTGTGAACAAGATACCTGAGGCTGCCCACCAGACTGCGGTACATGGTTGGATCAACCTCATCAGTCGAGCTCCTGGTGGACAATTGCAGTCGAGGTTCCATTGGAGTGTAACAGGGATTGCAGCTGATCATCCCTGCCTTCTCAAGCAGCTTCCTTGCATATGCTGCCTGCCCAAGAGTGATGGCCTTCTCCCCTTGCTTCACTTCTATCCCCAAGTAGAATGATAGCAGGCCTAGATCACTCATACGAAACACTCTCCTCATCTCCTCCTTGAAAGCTTTAATATTCACACTGCTAGCTCCTGTGATGATGAGGTCATCAACATAAACACCCACCACCACACGATCTGCTCCCACACCTTTTGTGTACACTCCATATTCACTAGTGCACCTTGTGAAACCAATTCTCCTCAAACTGCTGTCAAGCTTCAGATTCCAAGCTCGAGGGGCCTGACGCAGACCATATAAAGCTTTCTTCAGCTTCAGCACCTTGGATTCATGTCCAGCAGCAACAAACCCCGGGGGCTGCTCAACATACACCTCCTCCTCAAGCTCACCATTCAGAAAAGCGGATTTGACATCCATGTGATGTACAGACCAGCCTTCCTGTGCAGCTACAGCCAGCAACATTCTAATGGATTCCATCCTTGCAACTGGGGCATATACTTCATCAAAGTCAATCCCTTGCTTCTGCACATATCCCTTCGCTACAAGCCGAGCTTTGTACTTGACAATAGCACCCTCTTCATCACGCTTGACCTTATAAACCCATTTCAGGCCAATTGCCTTGTGTCCAGGGGGAAGATTCACCAGCTTCCAAGTGCTATTCTGCTCTATAGAGGCCATTTCCTCCTTCATAGCCTTGATCCAGCACTGACTGTGTTTGGCTTCTTCAAATGTGGCCGGCTCCCCATCGCCAACGGCCACCAGTAACTCAACCAGCAAATCCTCCTCTGCTGCTTGCTGCTCAGCCTCCCCCAAAGGCGCAGCACCACGAGCATAGATATCATCTAATTTTCTGAAGCGAAGAGGATCACCTTCATCATTGTCGATGTCGAGGTCGAGACCACTGCTTGGTGGAGAGACGAACTCGATCCCTCCTGGTGCAGCTGGTTCAGGCGTCCCACCTTCACCCAGCTGCACTGATGAGCCCATGCCACCGTGTGCGCCTGGCGGCGCGCTCTGGAACGAGCGTGTCGCGCTCCGGCCCGCCCCTCCTGGCGAGCCTGACGTCGCGCGTGGTGTCGATGTTGTTCCTGACGAAGCCGCCGGCGCACCCGTGTAGATGTACTCGACGACGAACGGATCGTCGGCGTTGCCAGTCCACGTCTCCTGGCCTCCTTCATCCCAGTTCCACGCGTGCCCTTCTTCGAACACCACATCCCGGGACACCACAACCCGGTCAGAGACTGGATTGTAGAGCCTGTAGGCCTTGGTGCCCGGCTCGTACCCGAGGAACACCATCGGGGTGCTCCTGTCGTCCAGCTTCCGCAGGTGGCCGCCGGTGTTCTTGACATGGCCGACACAACCAAAAGTTCTGAAGAAATGGACAGCAGGTTTGGAACCATACCATGCTTCATACGGGGTCTTGTTCTTTAGGCTTCTCGTCGGCGCTCGGTTGAGCACGAACACGGCCGTCGCCACGGCCTCCCCCCAGAAACGCCCAGGGACGCCCATGGTCTTCAGCATGCACCGTGCCATCCCAAGCACGGTCTGATTCCGGCGCTCCACCACGCCGTTTTGTTGAGGTGTGTACGGCGCGGTGAGATGCCGCTGGACGCCCTCCGCGGCGCAGTGCTCCGCGAATGTCCGCACCGTGAACTCCCCGCCGCGATCGGTGCGCAGCGTGCCGAGCTTGTGCCCAGCTTCAGCTTCTGCTCTAGCCTGCAGGTTGACGAGCGCCGTTGCAGCCTCGTCCTTTGCGGCCAGCAGCACTGCCCACATGTACCTGCTCATGTCGTCGACGGCGAGCAGGAACAGCTTCTTCCCTCCGGGTGTAGGCGGCGAGATTGGCCCACACAAGTCGGCGTGGACCAGCTGCAGTGGGCGCTCCGCCCTGAACTTGCTCGCCGCCGGGAACGGGAGACGGCGTTGCTTGCCAATCAAGCAGTCGTCACACACATTGTCCACCTGCTCGATCTTTGGGAGGCCGCGCACCATCTCCCCCTTGGACAGCTTCTGCAGGCCCTGGAACCCGAGGTGCCCGTAGCGGGCATGCCAACGCCATGACGCCTCCTCGGTGTGCGCCGCGAGGCACACAGGTTTGTCAACGGCGACCTTGAGAACATAGAGCCGGCTCGCTCCGCGCGGCACCGCCGCCACAAGCCGGCGCTCCGTGTCCCAAATCTTCAGCGCCCCCTTCTCAAGCAGGATCTTGAAGCCTTCTTCCTCCAGCTGGCCCAGGCTGATGATATTGGCCGTCAGCCTGGGAATGTGGTAGACGCCGGTGAGCTTCTGGTGCTCCCCCGTCTTGCACCTGAAGAGCACCGAGCCGCGCCCCTTGATGTCCACCGTCGACGAGTCGCCGAACCGAACCGTGCCGCGGACGCCCGAATCGAGCTCCGCGAACGCCGATCTGGATCCGGTCATGTGGTTCGTAGCACCCGTGTCGAGGATCCACCGGGTGGTGTCCCCGTCGCCCTCCTCTCCGAGCTGGACGAAGAGATCGTCTTCGTTGAGGTGGATGGCCGCCGCCGCCGGCGTGACCGAGGGAGGAGGAGAAGTGTTGACCGCCTGGCCCGTCACCGAGGCCACCAGTAAAGTGGGCTCGTCCTCCTCTTCAGCTTGGGCCGCGTGGGCCTGTGCATCGCGACGACGCTTTGGGCACTCCTTGGCCCAGTGACCCCGGGTGCCGCAGTACCGGCACTCGTCGCGCGCGACGTCGCGACCGCGTGCGCCGCCGTCTCCACCACGCGCACCGCCGTCGCCCTTCTTCTCCCGCGAACCACCATCGCCTCCCTTCTGCCGGCCACCACGGCCAGACTTGTCACGGCCGCCACCGCGCCCACGCTGCTGGCCTCCTGATGGGCTGCGCGAACTCCTCGACCCCTTGTCGGCGTTGAGATGCAGCCTCTTGGACACCCGCGCCACTAGCTCGTCCTCAGTGAGGTTCAGCTGCGCGATGCCGGCGCCTGCGCCCGTGAGCCCGTACCTCTCCTTCGCGGCCTTGAGGCGCCCGACCAGCTCCTCGATCGGCACCTCCCCCAGCTCCAGGAGAGTCTCGATCGCCATGGCGATCTGGTGGAACTGCTTGGGCAGCGCCTGCAAGAACTTGCGCACCACCGCCGGTTCCTCGATGTCGTCACCGAGGGTGCGCAGCTGCTGAACTAGCTTGTTGATGCGCACGGAGAAGTCGTCGATCGACTCCCCAACCTTGAAGGACAGAGAATCGAACTCCTTGCGGAGCGTGTGCGCCTTCGCCATGCGCACCCTCTCGACGCCGAGGTTCGCCGTCTTGAGGTCTTCCCAAGCCGCCCGCGCGCTGGACTTGTTCGCCATCACCTCCAACATCTCCTCGGGCACTGCCTTGCAGATGGCCTCCAGCGCCATCTGGTCTTCGTCCTCGTCGGGGTTGCCGAGGTTCACGGCATCCCAGAGATTGCGCGCCTTGAGCATGACTCGCATCATCGCCGACCACGCACCGTAGTTTGTCTTGGTGAGTGTCGGCCACTTCGCGCTCCCGACGTCCTTGACGCGGCGCTCCACCGTGCGCTCGATGACGACCGCGCCATCGCGGTACCGCGAACGCGGCCTGCGCCGCGGCGGCGACGGCGACTCCCGCCGGTTTCCGACCGGCGTCCTCGACCTCCCGCCGAGGTTGGGCAGCGAAGCCATCGCGTCCCCGGGTCGTAACCGCTCTGGTACCACTTGTTGCCTTCAAATCCCGGCGCCCGTCGCCGGAGAAGATGAACAGCACCCCTTGAGCACCTGGAACGCACACAACACACACGAACGCAGTGGAAGACAGAGTCCTTTGGTGCCGAATGATCAACCGGCGTTTTCTGATGTATTGAATAAAACTTATACTCCCTATTACATGCAAAACGAGTGGCTATACAGGGCCACGACGCTGCGATCTCCTCGGCTCCGAAACAGCCGTGCCATCCCACGACTAGAGACTCAGTCACCGCCTCCACTACTTCAACGACTCAACTGAAAACAAGGAAGACACCCTCTGCATGAACTCACGCACAAGGCTTGTACAATGACGCTCTCATCGTGACACAGATGAGTACCTTATTCTAGCTAAGACACAAACTAGACCAGCCGAGCCTGGATTATCCAACATGCTTGGCAAGCTTATTACCATTCCACAGGTACACCATATAGATGTGTACCATCCATTAATAAAGAAAGCCTCCCAAATCTTTATGGATAGACCTCGATGATTGAGCGAACACCTAGGACCGGTGTGATCTTGTAGTCGCTAAATCCAGCTTGGAAGATGATCTTCTTCCACTCTTCCTCGTCTCGCTCGATGCCATTGATCAACATGAGCAAGAGATCACACAAGACCTGTGTCTCTTTGTGCTTTAGGTTTGATCCTGCTGATCCAACCACCATATCTAGTATTATCACTTTTCCTCCTGCATGTCTAGGAGGTATGGCCTTCTTGCAGTTCTTGAGTATCTTGACACACTCGTCGTCGCCCCAGTCATGCAAAACCCACTGAAACGAAACAAACAAGAAATGAGCAAGAAATAAGTAATTTCCGTAAAAAAGAAGAAAGAAAGAAGTAATGCCGGCCGTTAAAAAAAGCTGTAGTGTCAAAGAGATACACCTTGAGGAAGACAGAGTTCGCCGGCGGAATGTTCTCAAACATGTCACCGGCAATGTACTCGACATTGGTGCTAGCGGGAGCATTGGCGGTGACATGTGGGAGATCCAGCACGCTGCACGTGACATGCGGGAACGCCTTCGCTATGGCCTGGGCCGCCCCGCCGAGGCCCCCGGCCACGTCGACCAGAGAGGTCACCCCCTCGAAGACGCCGCCACACTCCTTCACAACAATGTCCATGACGAGGCTGGTGTCCGAAACCATGCCTTCGTTGAACAGGTCACCGAACGCCGGGTTCCGGCCGGCGAAGTCCCACGGGGTCTCCCCGTGCTCCATCTCGAAGAGGGACGGGGCCGGCGGCTCGCGATGGAGCCACGCGCCGAGGCCACGGAAGGGAGACACGAAGGCGCGGTCGAGCAGCAGGGCCATCATGGGGCTCTGGTTCATGGGGCCCGCCACCAGAAGCTGGGACGCCGGCGTGAGCCCGTACACTTGCTCGCCGCCGTCGCCCGGGTGCCGGGCACTGCTGAACACACCGGCGGCTGCGAGCACGCGCAGGAGGCGGCGGAGGCAGGGGACCTTTGATGGGTGCAGGGTGATTTGGGTGAGTATCTGGGGGAGTGTCGCGACGCCGCCGTGGTGGTGGATGGCGTCCGCAATGCGGAGGTCCAGGGCGGCCTTGAGCGCCATGGACTTGATGTAGGCGAAGGTGGCGTGCCAGAGCTCGAGCTGAGCGTCGAGCAGTGCTTGATTGCTGGTGCTGCTCGTGGTGACCGCCATATGCGACAGTGCGAGAGCGCCCGCTGCTTTTCTTTCTGGTGGATGGATGGATTCAGAGATCAATCATGTTAGGCTGTCTATATATACAGTGCCGTGGGATCAATCAAGTCTTTTTCTACGTCACAGCAAAAGTTAGGTTTAGTGAGCATGTCATGCACAGTAATTTTCAGTGTAAAAGAGATAAGTCTCTGAAAATTCCAGATCTCACTCACGTGATGCACGTGATGTGCGCGCCATATGCGTCCTAAGTTCAGAAAAAAAAATTCCCGGTAAACTGTGACATTCCTCGCGCAACACATGTGTGTGCACATTGGGACCGATCACATCATAGCTAGTGAGTAGTGACCCTCCATCAAGTTTTAAAAAAAACGTTACACTAACTCTCGGCACCATTCACGTGCTTGGGATCCTCCATATCACGCTCAAGGAAAATTGTTACACGTGTGCTGATGTGCACGTCTGGACCAAACATCTAGTAGAAAGACCTCCATCACATTTTATGAAAAAAGATGCAAAAAACGTTACACATTAGATATCAGTAAACGAGGTGCCCTCCAAGCCCAACCACACCATCCACGTTAGCAAAAATCATATGGTTCATTCAATTTTGATCATGTGGCTCCTTTGGTTTCAGTTGGTTTAGTAGACAGTGTTATCATGGTATTGGTGGAAGCCTCTAAAAATTTCTAGGTGTTACTATGTAGATAGACATATCATGAATAAACATGCTCTATCTAACTATATCTATATTATATTTAATGTGTACATATCAATGCTTTTCAAACTAGCTATATAAATACCCATAAACCCGTTTTAAGAACTTGAGGTCTGAGAGCTTTTTTTCAGCGTTGTAGCTGCAGCAGCCATAACAGTAGCTACAGCCGTTGGATCCACCCTCTAAACTTTAGGTGCTAGGGATCCAACGGGTCAGCTAGAACTCAACTAAATTTTAGCTGGAGGCCAACATGTACTTAATCCCTTTAACTATTCCAACCCAGCTAAAACATATTTAAAGACAAAATGACTTCTCTAGCTATTTTTTCGTATTCGTATCGACTTCAATAAAAGTAATGGCAGTATGGTAAAATAAACACCAATTAGCTAGAAGACCCAAATAGCTCTAGTTAAACTTTAGCTGGCTAAAATTTAGCTGAGGTGGATTCAAACAGAGTCTTGTTCGGCGTAATAAATATTGGTTCAAATGTTTAGGCTGCAACTTCTTAAGTTTTCTCTATGTACATGCACAATATCGCAATTCGCAACTAGTGTGCATATGTTTCTGTGCATTAGAGATATGTACCAAGCCTTTATTTTGTTCTCATCATTCTCTTATCTCCTTTTCCCTCATTTTTTATGCAACATGTTATATAACAAACCAATATTTCGCGCGTATGGGTGCGCGCCAATCACTAGTCGCGTGTAAGGATCAGACCTCAAACTCATCACGTTTAAAAAATAGAGAAAAACTGGGGACCAAACATGTTTTGGCTATGGATCTATCATTTGCAATTTTTTTTGCTATAATCTAATTGAAGATATTTCCTATTTTCCCTAATAGAAAATAATATAAATATATAGATCTATATTACCTCCTAGCGACAAGATCGAGCATGTCTCGATACAGCATCGTGTGAGAGACAGAAAGCAGTGCAAGTTGCAACTTATATAGCCCACACGGAGCATCTTCATGTTTTCCTCCTGTGCCACCTTTGTCGTATAATTTTGGTTAGGTGTCGATCATTTTATTATTTTTCATCATCCACATAGATCAAGCCAAGATCCAAGAGTCCTGTCTACTCTCCTGTATGTTCATTGTCGCTATGTACAGTCTAAGTTGTCGCCCAAACATTGTTATCCTAAACGCTAAACGGTAAACAGTCGGACACCCTTTATTTAGCGTTTAGGCCGTTTAAACGGTGTTTAAACGAAATTAAACGGCCTAAACGGTTTTGCATAGTAACACTAAAATATACATATTTATATACATAAAAGTCAAATATGCTAGAAAGTCTACATATTTGCACATGTAAAAAGTAATTATTCTGCCGAATAATATTTTTGGGAGAAATCTAAAACTCACAACACTTCATATACTTACGATGCTAATTAGTTCGGTGTTGATTGTGGTAGTTGTAATCCTCCTGTTGAATAAATTATGAATTAAATGGTCATATAGTTCATTTAATCACATTTAACTCAATCATGTTTAGACGGTTTTTAATGGTTTAAGCGGCTTTAAACGGTCCAACCGTTTAATTCATCATTTAGGGCCTAAGCGACACGGGTGACCTCTGTTTACCGTTTAACGCTGTTTAAACGGACTAAACGGCCGTTTAGACGAACAGAGCGCCCAAATCAGTAGTATTAGCAAGCATCAGGTATTCAGGTTTGATAATACGGGCAAGCAGCATGCTTTGAGGACACAACAAACACATGAGCACTGCACATAGGACATAGCACGCTTCCATCCACGAAGCAGCGGATGCAAACGATTTCGGTGGTCATGCAAAGCAAGCCTCCATACAATCCGTGACGTTTCGAGGCTGCCTTCTTTCTTCTCTTGCGCTGCAATCTCTGCTCACAAGCTCAGAAGCTCTCTGGGCCTCTGACGACCTCCGAATTTAAACGACGCTAACATGGGCGGCGGCGGCTTCCAAGTTATCAAACCCTCCGCCATGGCTGCCTCCACCGCGTCATACTCCGCTGGCCTGACTGTCGTCGCCGCCCGTGCGCCGCTGCCGCCGGAGCGCCACGGCGGCGGCGGCAGCCTCCAGCGGCAGCGGTGTCGGTGCGCGGCGGCGGCGGCGACTCTATCGGCATCAGGCAAGGACTAAACATTACAGTACCACAGTACATTGTTTGTCGACTGTCTTTGATTTCTGTTGAAAAAACGGACTCTTTGTTTAGTTAGGAGAGGCGATCGAGTCCGAGCTGCAAATGCTGCGACCATGGACGACTGGGCAGCAGCGGCACGGCTCGATGCCCCGGTTGCGGTTGTCACAGGAGCGTCCAGAGGGATTGGCAAGGCCATAGCTGTGGCTCTCGGCAAAGCAGGGTGCAAGGTAGTACTTTGCAAGTTTGCAGTCGCCTCTATTTTGCCGTCAGCAGAAACTGAAAATCATTCTACGGTAGCAACTGAAAATCATTCTACGGTAGCATTACTGTTAAATTGGAATAAACCTACACTGCTATTGTTAAGAATAAAAAAATTGCATTTTTATTTGAAGGAAATAAGATCAATAATGTAAGGCTAGTTGAAATATGACGTCATTGACTATTAGCTAATCACCTTGTTTTGGGTTTGTCCAAGGTGGTCGTGAACTATGCCAAGTCAGGCATGGAAGCTGAAGAAGTGTGCAGAGAGGTGAGCTGGTCTCTTCTTTCGTTCTACACGATGTCTCCTCTTTGTCATGGCATGTTTTCTGAAGAAACTGAATAGAGTTCAGTGGTGAACTGGTGCAGATTGAGGAATCCGGTGGCACGGCGATCAGCTTCGCCGCCGATGTCTCCTGTGAAGATGAGGTTGAATCCATGATGAGAGCTGTGAGTTGGCCTTACTCGATCTGGGCACGCATATATAGTGATCTAATCAAATGCAGGACTCTTGAATTGATGATGATGATGATGATGCTTGTCTCACAAAGGTCATTGATGCTTGCGGAACCCTGGATGTCCTGGTAAACAATGCAGGTCAGGTGTCCTAGTAATTTTTCTCTAGTTTTTTTTTGTATGTATAAGAAACAACAAAAGTTACTGGCGGAATCTGTAAACATAACGAAATGGTAGTTTTTCTATTGCCTCAATGAATCAACGGCTTGATATGGCCTGGTAACGAGCAGGGATTACGCGAGATGCGCTGCTGATGCGGATGAAGCGGACCCAGTGGCAAGAAGTAGTGGACGTAAACCTCACCGGCGTCTACCTCTGCGCCCAGGCTGCGGCGACAGTGATGATGAAGAGAAGAAAGGTAACCATCCTGATGACTCTGGAAGCGCATGCATTTGTTCCGAATTCCGATCATAGAGTTTCATGACACAATTTTTTGCTATTTGGTCCTCCCTTAGGGAAGGATCATCAACATCGCATCGGTTTCCGGGATCATCGGCAACGTCGGGCAGGCCAACTACTGCGCGGCCAAGGCCGGGGTGATCGGGCTGACCAAAGCCATGGCGAGGGAGTACGGGAGCAGGAACATCAATGCGAGTAGCAGTATCCCTGCTTCTTGATTTGGAGTAGAAGAGAAAGGACATCCTGTCTGAACTCTGAACCATGAAGGAATTTGTCTGAACTTGCGCCGATCTTGGCTGCTTGCAGGTGAACGCCGTGGCTCCGGGCTGGGTGGCGTCAGACATGACCGCGAAGCTAGGCGAGGACGTCGAACGGAAGGCGCTGGAGACCATACCATTAGGTACGTACAGTTCACTGAGGGATCGTCTTCTGAACGACGGTTTCTGAACTGAATCTCGATTCGTTTTGCTGCCGCTGATGTGAATTGCAGGACGGTTTGGGAGGCCAGACGAGGTTGCCGGCCTGGTGGAGTTCCTGGCCGTTCATCCTGCTGCGAGCTACATCACTGGACAGGTGAGTACAAGTGTGCGTTCTGATTTCTGAATTCCCTGTGATCGAGTTCTTCCATATTTTTCTAGGTTCTCAAGTTGTTAAATTGTGCCCGTGCAGGTGCTCCCTGTTGATGGTGGCCTCTCGATTTGAGAGGTTGGGGGAAAAAACAGAATCACAGCAAGTAATGAAACACAACAACAATAAAAATCTAAAACTAAGGCCTTGAAAAGTAAATACCAAGAAAGAGATAGACATGTGGGCGCTGACTAACCTCAATTCCCAATTTTTAAGTGTAATATATAGATACTGCTCCTTTTACATTTGGATCAAATTATATTTTTCCAAACGTTAAATTTTACCATATGTTTGCCATTCTAAAAAATATGATATTTCGTCCTACGGATTCTTCTTTTTTTTTGTTCAATTCCCAATTTTTAAGTGTAATATATAGATACTGCTCCTTTTACATTTGGATCAAATTATATTTTTCCAAACATTAAATTTTACCATATGTTTGTCATTCTAAAAAATATAATATTTCGTCCTACGGGTTCTTCTTTTTTTTCTTGTTCATTAAGAATGTTTTTTATTTTAAGAATATTTCTAAGTGATTAATGGTTCGTACAATTTTTGTATAAAACTTCTCTATTATGTAGAATACCAAAATTTGTATCGTTGATTTTCTAAGGATCTCAGGGTGTGTGTTGAAATTTTGATTTAAGAACTTCTCTAGCTGTTCCCAAGTTTCATGGTTAACTTTTTATGATTTCAGCATTATTAATGTTTTCCCTAATTTTAACTATTACCACTACTTTAATGTCTACAATGGTGAAACATTAAATTATTTATTGATGTCTTGTAAATATACAAATTATAACATGATTTTAGTATGGCCCAACTTTTCAGGCTAGTTCGTAAATACTCCCTTCATCCCACAAAAAATACAACCTAGCTTTTGAACCGGCCGGCTTTAGGTCCAGTTAATTGCACTCTTTTCTTTAAATTTCTGCATGCATAGATAACTTCTCTTTATACTTTTGCATGCACAGTCAATTAAGGGCCTGTTTAGATCGGTGAGAAACTTTGCGAAATTTACTGTAGCAATTTTAAACCAAAGATTAGGAGGACTAAACATGATCTAATTATAAAACTAATTACACGGATGAACGGGAAATAGTGAGATGAATCTATTAAGCCTAATTAATCCATCATTACAGATTGTTTAATGTAGCACGACATTGTCTAATCATGGTCTAATTAAGTTTAATAGATTCGTCTCACAATTTCACCCGGGGTTATAAAATGGGTTTTGTCAGTTATCCACATTTAATACTCCTAATTAGTATCAAACATTCGAATTTACTGTAGCGATAAAAAATGCCGAACTAAACATGGCCTAAATGTATTTGAGATCCATTCTATGCTAGACACAAGTTAATCAAACATCTCCAAGCCAACCATAGATTAGTTAATGGCCTCCACAAAATGTCGAATTAACCCATTCAAAATGCTGAATCGTGATTCAACGACTGTTTAGTCGATCAGTAAACTATAAGCAAATGTTGAAGTTTGTAATAGGCAGGAGAAAACCTATGAGAGGTTTAGGGGGGAGGCAAGCCGAATAACGACCCTGTGAAATATTGAGTTAGCCTATCAAAAATGTTGAATCAAGATTCAAAAACTGTTAAATCAATTGTACGAAAATATTGAGAGACATCTGCAGTGGAAGGTTGATGGGCTACAATAATTGAGCTAGATGAGCCTATTGAGCTTTAAAGTTACAATCTTAACCAGCTACTGGAAGCCATATAGGAGCCTCAGGAATTCTTTCCTATA
Source organism: Alloteropsis semialata (assembly GCA_004135705.1). Taxonomy (NCBI): domain Eukaryota; kingdom Viridiplantae; phylum Streptophyta; class Magnoliopsida; order Poales; family Poaceae; genus Alloteropsis; species Alloteropsis semialata. The sequence continues at coordinate 71,221,242 of CM014272.1, read as the reverse complement.
TTACCCATCCTAGAATATAACTATATTTAATATTATTCAAAACCAAGTATATTTTTTAATTTGACCATGATCTGAATAAGAAAAAGAATGTACATGTGGTGTTAAGAGATCTGTGGTGACACCCATGTAACCTTGTCTATTTGCAATAAATTATTTTTAGGTATAATTTTAGCCAAAGATATAAGTATTTGACTTATGACAAACTCAAAGCTTCTATATTCGGGAACAGATGGAGTAGTAATTAGAGACATTTGAGTTATTTTCGTTCATCACTATTTTGTTCTCGAATTCCGAGTATTGCTTTCTTTTTACCGAACACAGGGGAGAAGGACCACATTTAGCAGGCGCAATGTAGCAAGATTCGTAACCATTGAACGATGATTTTGAAATGTAATAAAAGCTCCTATCGAATGCACGGATATGCAGTACCTCCATTCTCCGCCCCTCGGCCGTGAAATAAGACCACGGTAGCTATATATCAACATGTCCTACTGTCCTAGCATTGTCAAATGACCTGAAGACCCTAAAAGTCTTACTTCCTCCGTCTAAAAAAAGAATGTAACTCTAGCAAAATATCTAGTCAATTAATCTCAACTTTGACCAAATATATATAAATAATATTATGATCTATAAAACCAAATAACCATTATTAGGTTCACTATCAAATATATGAACCATCACCATTAATAATATTTTATATAATTTTAGTCAAACTTAAGAAAAATTGGCACATCCTAAACATAGGGTTGCATTTTTTTTTTGGATGGAGGGTAGTAACCTGTATCGGCGAAACTTGCACCGTCCGATGGTCGGTGTGGTACTGCCGTGAGACTTGCCAATAGGAGAGCAAACTGCCACATGGGTCACTAGATAGTAATGACCAAGGCCAGTCCGTACGTATCAATACCTGTAACACCCAAAATCCATCACATAAATTGTAAGCAACCTTATGTTTTTCTTTTTAGGACTTAATAAATTTTTAATTAAAATATTGGCCTTTAATTATTTAAACAATACTCAAATTAATTTTAGATTCAACAAGTGTTTGATTGCATACATGCCGTTTGCATTTGAGTTTTGTATGAGTTTGAATTCCAAAATCCTATTCAAAGTTCAAACTTCCTATTCAAATTCCCAAACAATTCCTAAATCAAATCCTCAAATAAAAGTTCAAACCATTTCTTTTTTTTCCTCCTCTCCTTTCGGCCCAACCCAGCCACCCACTCCCTTTCGGCCCAATAGCCAGCCCAGCCGGCCCACTCACCTTCTCCCTCTCTCACTCAATGACAGGTGGGGCCCACCTGTCATCTCCATCTCCCACCTCTGGCCATCTCCTTCCCCGAGCAGAGCTGCTCCCAATGGCGCCCGAGCCCGGCCCCTCTCCTCCCTCGCCCGCTCGTCTCCCTCCACTAGCGCCCGCCATCACTACTCAGTGGCGCACTCAACCCCCTCGCTTCCTCTTCTCCTCTCCCGAACGGCCGCACCACCCACCATGGCCATCAATGGCCGGCCGCCGCCGCCCTCGATTCCCCTCCCAGGGACGCCCCCGCTCCCCCCTCGGCACCTATAAAGCTCGCCCACTCCGCCCCGAACCTTCCCATCCCTTCCCCGCTCCAAATCCTCCACCAAACCGCGAACCCGAGCTCGCCGGAGCTCGCAAACCGCCGCCACTCGTCGCCGGCCTCCACCGCCCCTTCCCCGGCAACGAGAACACCCGTGGTGAGATCCCCGTACCTCCCTCTTCATCCCCACGCTATTTGTTTTCTTCCCCGTGGTCTCTTGCGCTGAGCAGAGGTCACGCCGGCGAGCAAAAGCTCCGGCCACGGCGGCACCGCCTCCCTGACCGCCGCCGGCCGCCCAAACCACCCTACGCCGTCCATTTTTCAATAGACGGCCTAGATCTAATCTCATATCGGTCATCAGGGACACAAACCGGTCAACCTTGGCCGTTTTGCAAAAGAGCCCCTGTAGTTTTACTTATTCAACCCACCGTCCAAGTGCAGTAGAAAGTATTCATATCCATGCCCTTGCATTTTATTATCTAACCCCTGATCTTTTCCATAATAGAACCCGCAATCCTCTCTATTCTTTTTATGAATCTAACCCTGATGTTTTGGTTTATTTATGTTTTAGTCCTCGGTTGTATTACAAAACAACCCAAAACCCTAGGTTTATTTGCATATTAGCCCCTAAACCTTATAATTAGTGTATCTTCACCGTTTTAAATCTGTTTTGGGCGATTTTCGCGTTCACGCGATCGTCTCTACGTAACCTTTAGTTCTAGGTGTTTGTTTTGTGCTTTTGGTACTATTTGTTATACTGTTTTATTTATTTTGTTGTATGCTTGTGTGATCGTGTAGACGTTTCGTTCGAGGAAGGCCAAGAGCAGCAGTTCGAGGAGGAACAACAGTTTGTAGAGGAAGGCAAGTGGCCTCCTTCTTCATATTCTTCAACCCAGTAACAGCATTTTAATCACATTTTACTTTTATGTATTGCATAAACTTGATGGGATACCTATTTTAGGATATACCAAGTTTTTATTCCCTCAACCTTGATACACCGGGTTTAATCATCCTTGTTGGGTAGAAATGCTTAGTTGCTTTATCTTGGGATGGTAATATCAAACTTTTGAGAATGATAAACATGGCTTTATTTTGTTGCTATAAATGGTTAATTACAAGATTATCATGATTAAATGGAACATGGAGAACCACCCAAGAAAGCAGTGCAACCACAGTGTCATATGGCTCTGATCTTAGCTGATTAATTAGACTTGGGGTTGGCTAGTGGTCATACCGAAAGGGCAAGGAGGGGGCCGGTGAAGGGGGTCATAGCTCGGTCCTCTTGGAGGAGTAGCATTTGCTAAGGTACGGCCTCATTAGGGAGGGTTATGGACCTCACAGCTGCCGAAACTCTAGCAGGCTGCTAGTTGGCTTTGAGTCTTTGTAAAGGCTTCATAGTGAACCCTCGCCACTAACCAAAGGAAGTGTTTAAGGGCCTTGCAAACCCGGGCGACCAAGAGAACACGAGCTGTGGGAAAAGTGTACAATCTCTGCAGAGTGTCAAACTGATATATTAGCCGTGCTCACGGTTAAGAGCGGCTTGGACCCTCACATGATAATTGAATCTAAATATGATATTAAATTATGATTCCTTGGTTTTTGAATAATTTGTGGGTTCTCTCCTGCTTAATTGGGTTGGTATAAACTTATACCTAGTAATTAGGTGCTCGCTAATAAAATATGACCAACTAAAAGTGCTAACCGCTGTAAGCCTTTAAACCTCTCTTGATGGCCTTGCATCTCCCTCGCTTGCTGAGTACCAACCATAAGTGTACTCACCCTTGCTAAAACTGCTGTTCAGAAGATAATGATGATGTGGAGTACTTCAGCGACTTCGAGGAGTTCTAAGGCTTGCGTCAACCAGTCAATAGCCTGTGGAAGAAGTCGTGAAGCTTTTTACGTGTTAAGTTATCGGTGAAACGATTAAGACCTTCGTGTCTATTATCGCTGAGTGTAATAAAGTTATACCTTCGTGTCTGTTATCGCTGAGTGTAATAAAAGTTATGTACTCTCTTTTGTTCGTTTTGAACACTGTCTTATGATATTTTCACTGATGACGTCAACATATGTGTGAGAACGGATCCTGGCACACATATGCTATGCATTCGGTTTTGTCCTCAAAATCGGGTGTGACAGAAGTGGTATCAGAGCTGTGTTGACTGTAGGACGCTAGCCTAGATAGAAATGGTCGAAATTAAGGACTCATTTTCTTAGCGAGCCTTATCTGTTTTTTTTCATTTGTCCTTGTTCCTTATAAAAACTTATTTTATTTCTTGTTCTTTGTCAAAACTCTGGTCTCTTTTTGAGCTTGTTCTCAGCTTTCTTTCTTACTCTGTCAGATGGTCTGGACTAAGAGGACTGCTCGCAAAAGCACTGGAGGACGGATTCGCATTGCTCCTACTCAGCCAGCTTCCCCGGTCCTACCCGTGGAGGAAGAAGAGCCAGAAGAGCTCTATTACTTCGTTGAGATGGAGGATGGCCGTATCATGGAAGTCGGTCCAGATGGGAATCTGGTGACTCCGGTAAGGTCACCGGCACCAGCAGCTGAAGAACCGCCAGTTGTGCCTGCTCCAGATGCTCCGGCACCTGCTGCCGCTGGTGGAGGCGATCCGGATGACTCCGGAGATGATGATGATGATGATGATGATGACAATGACAACGACGCCGAAGGTGCCAATGGTCTGGGCAATGGCCATGGCAACGGCAACGGCAACGGCAACGACAACGGCAACGACAACGATGCTGGTGGAAACCAGGGTGATGGTCCTCAAGCAGCCATACCGACTTGTGAGACTCGCACCTCCGTCAACGAGTCCGGCTACTTCCCCAGGCTACTCCAAGATGTGCTACAGGAGCTTGGCAACACGGTGCAGCCGCTCTACGTCACCCAGCGCGTCTCCTCCCCCGACGCTCGACAGCTACTACATCACCCGGGTCCATATCCGGGAGCGCCTTGAGGTTTTCGGTGGGATGAGGACTCGTTCGTCGCACGACTCCACTACACCTCATGCTACCTATGCTGCCTCAGTGAGTGCCGCTGCCAGGAGGGCAATGTGGTCTCTCTGCTACACCCACTGCTCGGAGTTGAGCATCACCGAGTACCGCCATCTTCCTCGCCGTATCAGTGGCACGGAGGAGACAGTTGTGCCGCTGGGAGAGCCTGATGAGCATCGCGTCAACAACCTTGTTCAGGTCGTCGCAGGGCTCAACACTGATCTGGAGGGTGCTACCACGGAGCTTATCTAGACCCACGAGGAGCTGATGGACGCCCACGCCAGGATTGCCCAGCTTGAGGCCCAGCTTGCAGGAGTGGAGCCACCCGAGGAGTCGGATGACTTCCACTGCCCTTCTGACTCCCCTCCCCTCAAGAGGCTTCGCTACGGCGAACCAGGCTCCAGCACCGGTCTTCTTGGTTAGGATCATAGGACGCCTACCATAATAAGTTGTCTCGATAGATCCGTTCCAGTGAGAACGCGCGATGTAATAATGAATGCTATTTGAATAAATGTTTGATTTGGAGTTTATGTAATGTCTGGGATGTTTTGTGGAGTGATGGCCACAAATGCATCAATAAAATAATTAAGTTAAAGTTTGTTCTAGCTCCAATCTCGGCTTTGTTCTACCTACTTTTATCAGTTGTTCAATCTTATCTAAAGCATTCTTCTAACAATCAGATGGTAAATACCAGGAGAGGCGGAGGACAGGATATTCCAAGTGTCCGACGTGCTCATATAATCAACCAACAGAATCAAGCACCACTTCCACCTCCAAATCCAGCCATGGAACAATTCTTGGCAGCTCAGATGCAGTTGCTCCAAGACCTCACCAACACCGTGCAAAATATTCAAGCTCAACAGAACCAACCACCGCAACAGCTACCCCCTCAGCCTAGAGACAAGCATCGGGAGTTTATGAGCCACCATCCTCCAACTTACTCACACTCGGTGGATCCTTTGGATGCTGATGACTGGCTGAAAGTCATCAGTAAGAAGCTTGATATGACTCAGTGCAATGACCGTGAAAGGGTCTTGTATGCTGCAGGACGACTCGAAGGATCTGCATCTGACTGGTGGGATGCTTACACCGCCGCACATGCTGATGCCAACACTATTACTTAGGTAGAATTTCGTAATATCTTCCGCTCACACCACATCCCAGCTGGTGTCATGAAGCTCAAGAAGAACGAATTTCTGGCTTTGAAGCAAGGCAATATGTCGGTCAGTGAGTACCGGGATAAGTTCACTCAATTATCTCGCTACGCGTCGAATGAGGTCGACGATGATGAGAAGAAACAAGATCGCTTCCTGGATGGTCTGATCGGACCATTGAAATATCAACTGCAAAGCCACACTTTCCCAAGAAGTTTCTAGACAAAGCTATTGGACTGGAGGACACTCGAAAGGAACTTGGCGAGAAGAAGCGGAAGTTCCAGTCTCAGGGACAATCCAGCAGCAATACCCGCCCTCGCTATAACTCGCAGCAGGGATTTCAGTTCCGCTCGGGAGGACAAGGTGGGAATTATCAACAGAATCAACAATTCCAGCACTCCTCTCAGCAGTCACCACGCTTCAATCAACAAGTGCAGCGTAACCCCAACCACCAGCAGAACCGTTCTGGCAATGCTACGGGTGCACCAGTGCGTACTAATCCAGTCATGCCGGTCCAACCTAATGGTTGTTTCAAGTGTGGTGAAGTGGGGCATTACGCCAATAACTGCTCCAAGCGCAATATGCAGACGCCTCAGAAGAACAATGTTCAGAGGTCTGGCCAGCAATCGTCCCAAGCACGCAATGGGAATCAGAACTCTCAGGGCAATAAAGGCCAAGCAAAACTTCATGCGTGGTAGGGTGAACCACGTGACGGCCGAATCAGCTCAAGATGTCGTGCTCGGTACGTTCCTCGTCAACTCAGAACCTGCGTCAGTGTTGTTTGATTCTGGTGCATCGCATTCATTCATTACTGAGCAATTTGTGGCAAAACATAACATACCTAAAAGCCTTATGAAGAAAACTGTGCTAGTTAGTTCCCCGGGCAGTGAGATGAAGGCTAGTCACATATGCCCGTGGGTGAATCTGAAAATCATGGGTGTGGACTTCCCAGCAAATCTGATAGTCCTTAAGTCCAGTGGGATCGATGTGATTCTTGGAATGGACTGGTTATTTGGATGTAAAGGAGTTATTCAGTGTGCCAAGAAGTCAGTGCTCTTAACCAGCCCTGAAGGGGAACAGATTGAGTTCGTGGTTAACAACTCATCCAAAGAAGGAGGAACTGTGATTCAGGTCAAGGGAACATCTTTGGAAGAAACCAAGGTTGTGTGTGACTACCCTGACGTCTTTCCAGAAGACTTACCAGGTATGCCACCTGACCGTGATATCGAGTTCCGTATTGATCTTTTACCTGGCACTGCACCCATATTTAAAAGACCATACAGATTGGATGTTAAGGATTTGAAAGAATTGAAGAAACAAATAGAAGAACTATTAGGTAAAGGTTTTATCCGTCCTAGTTCATCACCATGGGGTGCCCCTGTTATCTTTGTCGATAAAAAGGATGGCACCAGAAGAATGTGCGTGGATTACAGGTCTCTCAACGATGCAACCATCAAGAACAAGTACCCCCTACCCAGGATTGAGGATCTGTTTGATCAAATGAGAGGTGCTAAGGTATTCTCCAAGATTGATCTACGATCAGGTTATCACCAGTTGAGAATCCGACCAGAAGATATCCCCAAAACAGCATTCACTTCTAGATATGGACTATATGAGTACACTGTGATGTCATTTGGATTGACAAATGCTCCAGCATATTTCATGTACTTGATGAACAAAGTGTTCATGGAATACCTTGACAAGTTCGTGGTGGTGTTCATCGATGACATCTTGGTGTTCTCTCGAAACGAAGAAGAACATGAAGAGCACTTAAGATTAGTGTTACAAAAGCTCCGAGAAAATCAGTTATACACCAAACTGAGCAAATGTGAGTTTTGGTTAAAGGAAGTTTCTTTTCTTGGACATGTTATTACCGATGGAGGAATCAAAGTTGACCCAAGTAAAGTTCGAGATGTGTTGAACATGGAGGAATCAAAGTTGACCCAAGTAAAGTTCGAGATGTGTTGAACTAGAATCCACCTAAGAATGTGCCCGAAATCAGGAGTTTTCTTGGACTAGCTGGTTATTACCGTAGATTTATTGAAGGGTTCTCCAAGATAGTGAAACCTCTCACTTCGTTATTGGAAAAAGAACGAGAGTTCAAATGGGATGAAGCATGTCAAACTAGTTTTGAAGAGTTGAAAAAGAGATTAATTACTGCTCCTGTTCTGATAATGCCCGATATCCACAAAGGGTTTGATGTCTACTGTGACGCTTCACATCTAGGTCTCAGATGTGTATTGATGCAAGAAGGAAAAGTGGTAGCTTATGCATCCAGACAGTTAAGGAAGCATGAGCAGAACTACCCCACCCACGATTTGGAGTTAGCCGCTGTCGTGCACGCATTAAAGATATGGAGACATTATATGATTGGAAATAAGTGTAAAATCTTCACCGATCATAAGAGTTTAAAGTACATCTTCACTCAAAGGGATCTTAATCTGAGACAATGCAGATGGTTAGAGCTAATCAAGGATTATGACTTGGATATCGAGTATCATCCCGGCAAAGCAAACGTTGTGGCAGATGCTTTGAGTCGGAAAAGTCAAGCTAATATGGCTATAGCACGACTGATGCCTCAAGAATTATGTTGGGAAATGGAACGACTCAATTTAGGCATTCTCACTCATACTGAAGCTATGACTATGGAAATTGAGCCTATGCTAGAACAAGAAATCCGAAAAGGACAATTAACAGATGCTAAGATCAAAGAAATCAAGACTCAAATTGGTTTGGGAAAAGCTCCAGAATTCACTGAAGATGATCAAGGAACTATTTGGTTCAGAAAAAGAATTTGTGTACCTGACATCGACCATCTTCGTGAGCTTATATTGAAGGAAGCTCATGATTCAGCCTATTCCGTTCATCCTGGCAGTACAAAGATGTACCAAGACTTGAAAGAGAAATATTGGTGGTATGGTTTGAAAAGAGATGTGACAACACATGTGGCTTTGTGTGATGTATGCCATAGAGTAAAAGCAGAACACCAAAGGCCAGCAGGTTTATTTCAGCCATTGAAAATACCTGAATGGAAATGGGAAGAAATCGGTATGGATTTCATTGTTGGGTTACCTCGTACTCGTGACGGCTACGATTCGATATGGGTTATTGTGGATAGGTTAACCAAAGTTGCTCACTTCATACCAGTCAAAACAACATATACAGGAGCCAAGTTAGCAGAACTGTATATGTCAAGGATTGTGTGCTTACATGGTGTCCCAAGGAAGATAGTATCCGACCGAGGCACTCAATTCACATCACGTTTTTGGCAGAAGCTACATGAATCAATGGATACGAAGCTTAATTTCAGTTCCGCATACCATCCACAAAAAGATGGACAGACTGAAAGGACTAATCAAATCCTAAAGGATATGCTAAGAGCTTGTGCCTTGAAGCATGGAGGTAGTTGGGATAAAAGTTTGCCATATGCATAATTTTCATACAACAACAGCTATCAAACCAGTCTCAAGATGGCTCCATTTGAAGCTCTATATGGAAGAAGGTGTAGAACACCACTATACTGGAATCAGACAGGAGAAAGTCAAGTTTTTGGACCCAAGATTCTTCAAGAAGCTGAAAGGCAAGTCCAGATAATTCGTGATAATCTCAAGACTGCACAGTCACGACAGAAGAGTTACGCCGACACTCGAAGAAGGGAATTGACATTTGAAGTAGGAAATTACATATATCTCAAAGTATCACCTATCAGAGGTCTTCGAAGATTCAAAGTCAAGGGAAAGTTGTCACATCGCTACATCGGTCCTTTTCAGATCTTGGAAAGGAAAGGTGAAGTGGCATATCAGTTGGAGTTACCCGAGCGACTGTCAGAGGTTCATGATGTGTTCCATATTTCTCAGCTGAAAAAGTGCTTGAGAGTACCCGAGGAACAACTGCCATTGGAAGAGCTTAATGTGCAAGATGATCTGACCTATTTAGAGCACCCAGTCAAAATCTTAGAAACATCAGAAAGAGCCACAAGAAACAAAGTCATCAAAATGTGCAAAGTGCAGTGGAGTCATCACTCAGAGGATGAAGCTACTTGGGAAAGAGAAGATGAGCTCATGACAGAATTTCCGCAATTATATCCAAATCTATCCGAATCTCGAGGACGAGATTCTCTTTAAGGGGGTAGTATTTGTAACACAAAAAATCCATCACATAAATTGTAAGAAACCTTTTGTTTTTCTTTTTAGGACTTAATAAATTTTTAATTAAAATATTGGCCTTTAATTATTTAAACAATACTCGAATTAATTTTAGATTCAACAAGTGTTTGATTGCATACATGCCGTTTGCATTTGAGTTTTGTATGAGTTTGAATTCCAAAATCCTATTCAAAGTTCAAACTTCCTATTCAAATTCCCAAACAATTTCTAAATCAAATCCTCAAATAAAAGTTCAAACCATTTCTTTTTTTTTCCTCCTCTCCTTTCGGCCCAACCCAGCCACCCACTCCCTTTCGGCCCAATAGCCAGCCCAGCCGGCCCACTCACCTTTTCCCTCTCTCACTCAATGACAGGTGGGGCCCACCTGTCATCTCCATCTCCCACCTCTGGCCATCTCCTTCCCCGAGCAGAGCTGCTCCCAATGGCGCCCGAGCCCGGCCCCTCTCCTCCCTCGCCCGCTCGTCTCCCTCCACTAGCGCCCGCCATCACTACTCAGTGGCGCACTCAACCCCCTCGCTTCCTCTTCTCCTCTCCCGAACGGCCGCACCACCCACCATGGCCATCAATGGCCGGCCGCCGCCGCCCTCGATTCCCTCCCAGGGACGCCCCCGCTCCCCCCTCGGCACCTATAAAGCTCGCCCACTCCGCCCCGAACCTTCCCATCCCTTCCCCGCTCCAAATCCTCCACCAAACCGCGAACCCAAGCTCGCCGGAGCTCGCAAACCGCCGCCACTCGTCGCCGGCCTCCATCGCCCCTTCCCCGGCAACGAGAACACCCGTGGTGAGATCCCCGTACCTCCCTCTTCCTCCCCACGCTATTTGTTTTCTTCCCCGTGGTCTCTTGCGCCGAGCAAAGGTCACGCCGGCGAGCAAAAGCTCCGGCCACGGCGGCGTCGCCTCCCTGACCGCCGCCGGCTGCCCAAACCACACTGCGCCGTCCATTTTTGAATAGACAGCCCAGATCTAATCTCATATCGGTCATCAGGGACACATACCGGTCAACCTTGGCCATTTTACAAAAGAGCCCCTACAGTTTTACTTATTCAACCCGCCTTCCAAGTGCAGTAGAAAGTATTCATATCCATGCCCTTGCATTTTATTATCTAACCCCTGATCTTTTCCATAATAGAACCCGCAATCCTCTCTGTTCTTTTTATGAATCTAACCCTGATGTTTAGGTTTATTTATGTTTTAGTCCTCGGTTTTATTACAAAACAACCCAAAACCCTAGGTTTATTTGCATATTAGCCCCTAAACCTTGTAATTAGTGTATCTTCACCGTTTTAAATCCATTTTGGGCGATTTTCATGTTCACACGATCGTCTCTGCGTAACCTTTAGTTCTAGGTGTTTGTTTTGTGCTTTTGGTACTGTTTGTTGTATTGTTTTATTTATTTTGTTGTATGCTTGTGTGATCGTGTAGACGCTTCATTCGAGGAAGGCTAAGAGCAGCAGTTCGAGGAGGAACAACAGTTTGTAGAGGAAGACAAGTGGCCTCCTTCTTCATATTCTTCAACCCAGTAACAATATTTTAATCACATTTTACTTTTATGTATTGCATAAATTTGATGGGATACCTATTTGAGGATATACCTTGTTTTTATTCCCTCAACCTTGATACACCGGGTTTAATCAACCTTGTTGGGTAGAAATGCTTAGTTGTTTTATCTTGGGATGGTAATATCAAACTTTTGAGAATGATAAACATGGCTTTATTTTGTTGCTATACATGGTTAATTACAAGATTATCATGATTAAATGGAACATGGAGAACCACCCAAAAAAACAGTGCAACCACAGTGTCATATGGCTCTGATCTTAGCTGATTAATTAGACTTGGGGTTGGCTAGTGGTCTTACCGAAAGGGCAAGGAGGGGTCATAGCTCGGTCCTCTTAGAGAAGTAGCCTTTGCTAAGGTACGGCCTCATTAGGGAGGGTTATGGACCTCACCGCTGCCGAAACTCTAGCGGGCTGCTAGTTGGCTTTGAGTCTTTGTAAAGGCTTCATAGTGAACCCTCGCCACTCACCAAAGGAAGTGTTTAAGGGCCTTGCAAACTCGGGCGACCAAGGGAACACGAGCTGTGGGAAAAGTGTACAACCTCTGCATAGTGTCAAACTGATATATCAGCCGTGCTCACGGTTAAGAGCGGCTTGGACCCTCACATGATAATTGAACCTAAATATGATATTAAATTATGGTTCCTTGGTTTTTGAATAATTTGTGGGTTCTCTCCTGCTTGATTGGGTTGGTATAAACTTATACCTAGTAATTAGGTGCTCGCTAATAAAATATGACCAACTAAAAGTGCTAACCGCTGTAAGCCTTTAAACCTCTCTTTGATGGCCTTGCATCTTCCCTCGCTTGCTGAGTACCAACCATAAGTGTACTCACCCTTGCTAAAACTGCTGTTCAGAAGATAATGATGATGTGGAGTACTTCAGCGACTTCGAGGAGTTCTAAGGCTTGCGTCAACCAGTCAATAGCCTGTGGAAGAAGTCGTGAAGCTGTTTCGTGTTAAGTTGTCGGTGAAACGATTAAGACCTTCGTGTCTATTATCGCTGAGTGTAATAAAGTTATGTACTCTCTTTTGTACGTTTTGAACACTGTCTTATGATATTTTCACTGATGACGTCAATATATGTGTGAGAACGGATCCTGGCACACATATGCTATGCATTCGGTTTTGTCCTAAAAAAATGAACCATAACCATTAATAATATTTTATATAATTTTAGTCAAACTTAAGAAAAATTGGCACATCCTAAACGTAGGGTTGCATTTTTTTTTTGGATGGAGGGTAGTAACCTGTATCGGCGAAACTTGCACCGTCCGATCCTACGGTGCCACTGAGTCGATGGTCGGTGTGGTACTGCCGTGAGACTTGCCAATAGGAGAGCAAACTGCCACATGGGTCACTAGATAGTAATGACCAAGGCCAGTTCGTACGTATCAATACCTGGAAAATTGCTAGCTACTTTGGTAAGAAGTGTACCTACAAAGAGCTCATATTATTGACCATATAGTTATTAGTTTGGTACAGCTAAATATACTACTCCCTCTATTTCAAACTATTGCCTAACATAGTTTTGATTTAAATTAAATCTCATAAGATTGACCAACTTTACAGAAAATAATATATTTATTTTTACAATACCAAATAAATACACCATCGATACATCTTTCATGGTAAATTTAATGAAACTAATTTGATGTTGTAGATGTTGGTACTTTTTTAGATTTGGTGGAGATTAGAAAATTTTCATGGAGTATGCATGTGTCCAAGCTGAGTATGAGTACATGCCACTTCCTTTGAAAAGTCTACATACCTAAGTATATTCTCATATACTCATTGTACAAGTTTCCATATTTTTATATAAATATAGAAAACTCCATGTACTTAGCTTGCCAGCAGAACGCCCAAGATACTAGTATACCGTTGAGGTACGTAGTATCTATCATGAGAGTAGAAAAGTATCTTTATATGTTTATGCTTTTATCTATTTAGATTTCCCCATAAGCTAGTCACCTTTATGATGAGTTTCCCCTATAACCAATTTTATTGCAAATGGCCACACTTCTACCTTTTGCCCCAGCGCACACTCCTGATGTTCATGATGTAATCACCGAGCCTTTTTCAGTAACGTGACAGGGTTTAGCAACAGCCCATTATTAGATAGGTCAGTGATAGTAACCGAGGATATCAAGTGATGAACTGGTGATAAAGAACGAGTCATTCAAACATTGTGATCGAAACGTTGGAAGATACCATCGGCGTGAGGGGGACAAAACCAAATGGAGACAAATAACAAGCAGACATTTACAAATATGTTTGCATAATATATACCACCTCCGTTCGTGAATGTTTGCCGTTTCGTACAAGGCTATTGTACTGGAAACGGGCCAAAAAGATTGGTCGGAACGTCAATTATAAATGAACGGAGGGACGAGGGAGTACTACCTAATTCTTAAATATATGACACCATAGACTTTTCTATTCATTTGACTATTCATCTTTTCTATAACTATTCATGCCAATAGATAAATATACATGTTGAACTAATTCATTAAACAAATATTGTTAGTCAAAGTTTGAGTAAAAAGTCAACAATGTCATATAGTTAAAAATGGAGGTAGTACATGTGTGTATATGCGGTAGATAAAACATTCTCCCATGTGTGGAAGTGACGAAGCAAGCAGAGTCATGCATACTTATTACATAAATTTCTATGGATACGCCTCGATTATTGATCGGACACCTAGAATAGGTATGACCTTGTAATCACTAAATCCAGCTTCCAAGATAATATTCTTCCACTCTTGCTCATCTCGCTCGGCACCATTGATAAACATCATGAAGAGATCAAACAAGACTTGTGTCTCCACATGCTTCTGGTCCGATGATGACCCTGCTCCAACCACGATATCCAATATTATGACCTTTCCTCCTTTTTCTCTAGATGGTATAGCCTTCTTGCAGTTCTTTAGTATCTTAGACACAGTCGGCATCACCCCAGTCATGCATAACCCACTGAAAACCAAACAAATGAAAGTGACCAATCCGATACCAATTAAACCAGACAAAGTTTAATTCATGACTCGTTGTCATGGCACTGGTACGTGGTACTAATCTTCTTCTTTTTTTTTGTTTCAAATGCAAATGCATGGGCATCCTAAGTACATCGATTCTATGATATTATACAGTTATTCATCTTACTATTACTAATTAGAGGCTCCTTTTGAAGCCTTCAAATGAAGCCACCTAGAATCCGAGGTGGATAATCTAGAAAAAGAGAGAAATCCTAGAAATTCTCACAAAAAAGTAAAACATCTAGCCATCAATTGGAACACTCAAATCATCATAGCCATTAGATCTATTGTATTTTCTAAAAAATTATCCACCTATGCCATTATAAAAATAGCTTAAGTAACCCTCTAAATCTATATCAAAATTACCCACCTCTGCCATTATATAAAATAAACTAAAGTAACCCCCTAATCTTCATCAAAATTACCCACTATGCCATTATAAATAATATTTAAAACAACCTCATAAATGCAACTAAATTACCCACTATGAATACCTAAAAAATAACTTAATTAACGGTTTTACATCTATATTACTCATATATGTCACTATTAAAAATAACATGAGGTAATCTTACATTGGAATCCAAATCACTTTAATTAAAAAATATACACCAATATAAGATTCTAAATCATGTATTCATACACTATTGGTATATTATATAGTGATTAAGGTATATATGCATAATGTGCGTTCTCATTTATAGATATATAGGGGAAGTGACGACAATACAGAACTCTACGTTAAAATTATAGTTCAAACTTAGGGTTAATTAAATAAATTTAAGGCACACATGTGATGCAAGTAAAAATTTAAAGATTATAATTGTGTATGAAAATATTATAGAGTAATTACTAACAAAGATCTATCACAATCAGATGAAAATAATAAATATATATCTATATAGGTATTGTGTTCGAATATTTAAACAAATGAGAGATATCTCATAATAATTTGAAAGAAATGTCGCCTTAATTTTTTATTTCGAGACTCCGCATTAGTTATCACGAGACATGTTCTCACAAAAATCAGAAACGTCAATCATGTAAACTCTAATAACCATAGTCATTGGTCTATTATATTTTTTAAAAAAGTTACCCACCACTATCATTATAAAATTATTCTAAAATAAATCCAAAATTGTATCTAAATTATCAAGCTATGCCATTATACAAAATAATTTAAATTAACCCCATAATTTTTATCTAATTTACTCATGCATATCATTTTAAAGGATAACTTAAAGTGACATTCAAAATTTGTATCTAATTTACCCACATATATTGTTATTAAAGATAACCTAAACTAAACACCTAAATCTTTATCTAATTATCTTCATGTGTATTCTACCGAAAAGTCCAAAAGTAAACTGATATATGATTCTAAATTACGGTAATTTATCATTGTTAACATAGAAATAATAAGTTAAGATATATACGCATCATGAGTGTCACCATGTAGACCATTTATACATGTACTAGCAACCTTGCCCGTGTGTTGCTACGGATGAAGACCGTTATATCATTTTTCTAAGCAAGTTAAAGTAATTAACTTGCTTTTCCTAATCTGATTGCGGTATACAATGGACTACTCCTAATTCGATCAGAGGGCAAGATGAAGCATGTCTAATCCGATCGTGAGACGTATATGACAGACCGCTGAAATAATCCTTCCTTTAGAAATAGGTAAATCTTTACATGTAGATAGAGATAGAGAGGTAGGAGATAAAGATTGATGGGTTCAGTTAGGACTCTAATCCAATTAGCAAATCGATGCCGACAGTTAGAACCGTAGTTACAGTTCATCGCAATAGGTGGGACCCACCTATCAGAATGGACAAAAAAAGGAGGAAGCAATCCTCGCTTTAGAAATAGATAAAGATATGTGAGGAAGTAATAAAAAATATTGATTTTTATGTTAAATATAATGTATGGAGGCACGATACAAAATGTAAGAATTGTGAATGTGGATGAAAAAAATTATAGATTAATTACTATTAAAAATCAATTTCAAATAGAAAATGATAAGTACACATCTTTATGAGTATTATATTGAAATATTAACAAAAATAAAAGGGCAGTATTTAAATAATTTTGATTATTAGGTAGGAGTTTAATTTTTGAATAATTTTAAATATAATAGCTTTCAAAAATATTAGCCTGTGCGGGAGCACAGGTTGATAGACTAGTATACATTAGTATAGTATATGGACGTGTATCTTGAGGAAGACAGCGTTTGCCGACGGGATGCTCTCGAACATGTCACCGGCGATGTACTTCACGTCGGTGCCGGTGGAAGCACCGGCGACAACATGTGGGAGATCCAGCACGCTGCACTCGACATGCGGGAACGCCTTCGCGATGGCCTGGGTGGCGCCGCCGAGCCCGCCGGCGACGTCGACCAGGGAACTAATCCCCTGGAAGACGCCGCTGCACTCCCTGATCACGATGTCCATGATGAAGCCAGTGTCCGCGTCGTCTATCCCCTTGTCGAAGAGCTTGCCGAAGCTCGCGTCGTGGTCGGTCATTTCCCAGAAATCCAGTCCATGCGTCATCTTGAAGGGGGACGGTTCCGGCATCTCGTGCTGGAACCACTCGCGGAGGCCGAGGAAGGAGGACACGAAGGGGGTACTGAGCATCAAGGTCAGGAAAGGGCTTACGTTCAGCACCGAGCCGGCGAGAAGGCGAGACGCGCGCATGAGCTCGTAAGTGAGCTCCCCGCCGCCGTCTGACCGGTGCTGGACAACGTTGAAGACGCCGGTGACGGTGAGCACGCGCATGAGGCGTCGCAGGCATGGTATCTTGGAGGGGTGGACTGTGACCTTGGTGACGATCTGTGGGAGGGTGGCTGAGCCGCCTAACTGGTGGATGGCGTCGGGTATGCCGAGGTCCAGGGCGGCCTTGAGTGCCATGGACTTGACGTAACCGAAGGCGTGGTGCCAGAGCTCGAGCTGGGCACCGGACTGCCGATCATCAGTGATGCAGCGTTGCTTCTTGCTGAGCGCCATGGCAGAGGGCTTCTGTTTTGCTCGATTTGTTAGAGCAACTCCAGCAGACCCTCTAAACAAGCCCCTATTCCAAATTTAAAGGCTGAGGGTCAAACATCGAAGTCCAGCAGACCCTCTACTTCGGCCCCTAAAATGGGAAGCCCTCCAAATCCACTCCCACACCCCCAGGTCTAGAGGGTCTTTAGGGGGCCCTCTATCCTAAAATAAATACTAACATTTGGGCCAACAAAAAGTAGAGAGTTGTTTAGAGGGTATTGCTGGAGTTGGAAAAAAAATAAGCCCCTAAAAAATAGAGGCGGCCCCTACTCGATCTAAATAGAGGGTCAATTTAGAGAGTGTTGCTGAAGTTGCTCTTATAGCCTCATGGAGTCATGGTTGCCAACACGCTTCCATATATAGACTCATCGTTTGTAGTACTATACATAGGAGCCGTATTTGATTGAAATAAGGTCGGAGTAAACTATACCCTAGAAAAAAAGAAATATATATTACAACTGCATATCTGGAAACTAGCGCATCAACCCCAGCCGTAGGAATAGGATAGCAATTTATAGGACAATAAAAAAGGTACAAGTATTAGAAGTAGTTTGTGGATAAATTTTGGTCCACGGCTTATTTTTTATTTTTTTTAGCACGAATGCTCACACACACACATACTCCTCTCTTCTGGATTATAAGACATTCTAGCAATTCTACAACATATTAAGGGAGAGAGAAAAAAAGACACATATACCCTCCGATGCCTCCTTGTTTAGCTGCAAGCATCAGAGTAAGGAATAGAAAAAAAAAGTACGCAGCAGAGAGCTAAAAAAAGTTATATAATTTTCTTTAATACTTGTCCAGAAGTTCTAGCCTGTCTTTATATTTGACTACAAATTTTGAATCATTCAGTGTCTTGTATTTCAGTCTGGAGGGAGTACGCGCTCAACCTAATGAACACATACGTGCACACCCAACCCTTATGAAAAATTGGACCACGAGAGCTCTTAAAATTGATGAAATCTCTCTCATCTCTAATATGGGTAATTGAAATGTAAAATTAGAGGGTGTTGCTTTGAGTTATTTTTAATGTTGAATATGTTTTAATATACTTTTTACAATAGCAGAGGTGCATTTATACTTTTTGAACGAACCGCACAAGATAGTGCGTGTTTCATTGATATAGCAGAAAAAATACAAGACTATGATCCTGGGAGATCATAGGCAGGAAAAAGAAAAGAAATAGAAAAAACAAATCTCGCCCGGTTGGATTGGGACATCAACACGGGTTACCGCTCTACTATACTCACGGGCCGGTTGGAGTGGGACATCAACACGGCCAAAACACTAATCACAAACGGCGTCAGAGAAGACAAATGCGAACCGCAGCTTCCACCCAGCAACCGCACTCTTGCTTGTAACGAAACCGCCGAAGTGGTCCACCACTGATAGGGGAGCAGAGGGGCAGACACCAACGCACCGAGAGGGTCATCGCCGTGCAAGACCCACCGCCGCAGTGCTGCTGCACCTCAGCCGACCGCCCGACGGCATGAAGAGACCATATACTACGTTTGCTGTTCGAAATACTTTCTGAACCTGGAATTCGAAATCACTAGATAGATGTCCAAAATTGGAGATTTTGGTGAAGTGCAGGTCCGAATCTGCTGCGATGTCGTAGCTCGTAGCATCAGATTCGTTCAGAAAAAATGTTTCAGTATCAGCTCGAGACATAATTAAGCCACCGAGGCTGAATGCTGAGAACTCGGGACTCCACCGGCCTTCACTCATCACTTCACATACCGTAGCCGCCAAGCAAAGCCGTGAGCTGTCGCACTAGAAATCTAGAATGGACATACATGGTCCCGTGCGAGCTGGGTCTAATCGCTGAAGGCCCCCGCGTCGCCCACGAACGGGCGGCACGGGCGGAACCACGCCGCCGAGCCCCAGCGTCCCTTCTTTCTACCCCTGCCTTGCCGCCGCTAGAGCACGCAGCCGGAAGCCCGGCCCATCGCAAGGACGGCGGTGGCAGGGCATCCCCACTTTGTTAGATTGGATCTTGATCTTCTTTGATCTAGACCTCGTGGTGGCCACCGGTCTTGATTGATGTCGGTGGCTGCTCATGGCCTCAAGGTAGGGACGATATATATAGGGGCAGGCGGCGGCGGCTCGGCATCCACAGCCACGGCACACTCCAGGGTGGCGTGGCCACCTGGCAGCAGCCCTCGGCGAATGCACAGCGACATGCCCTGGTTGCCAGCCTCGCGGTGGAGATGGCAAACTCCAGGCGCACTCGTGTGCGATGGCAATACGGTCGTGTGCCCTGCTGACGCTACTGTCGTCTTCCCCAGCCCGGATCCGTCCGGGCTGGGCTTCCCGTCGATCCGGGCTGGGCTTCCCATCGTCTTCCCTGGCCGGATCCGCCAGGAGTGGTCTTCCCCGTCTCGGATCTGCATATGGCCGGTGTGCCTGGGCGGTCTTGCGACATAGTATTGGAGACAGTGGTTGTGTGTCGCTGTGCTTGCAGGTCCAACGAAATTCCGTGAGGTGGTTCATTAATGCCCCTTGCGAGGGTGAAGAGGGTTGCAAGGGGCGAAAGCCCCAGTCGGCAGCTGTCGGAGCCGACGATGGTGATGCCCCTGGGCGTCATTCTCTTCATTGAAGCGTCGTCGATGTGCCTCTTCTTCATCTTGGAAGCGGCGGGCATGAATCGAGGTGCTGGCGGTTGGCTATCGATAATGATGGCTGCAATCGCGGTTGTGCTCGGCACCATCAGCAGCTCGGTGAGACATATTCTTCTGCTCAACCAGATGCTAGCATGGCATGGTGGAGATTGGGGCGAAACAGTGGCGGAGCTCACTAAGAATTTTAGCTGGGGCAGTTGCGATGGGTTAAAAAAACGTCTAGTTCGTCTAGCAACATAAGCTAGATTAGTAAGCAAGGAAGCTAGTAGGTTCAAGCGCAAAAGCATTGAATCCGTAAATCTAATAGTCATTACTATATTGTTGTATAACCACAGCTAACTAGCACTAGCCAATTGCAGTTGCAGATCTATGAGAACAAGAAAACGTGGAACTAGTGAATGCTAGAATTAGACTGTCTCCAACAGCCCAGCTATTACGGTACCAAACTCATTTTTGCGTCGTTCATGTTGGTTACAGGTAAAAAATCACGGTCCAACGACCCATTATATTGTTGGAGACAGCCTTACCAAGCAAGCAGTACACGATGCTGAGGCTGGCGGACTGCCTTTGTGGCCTTGGCCTCTCACGACATACTGCTCTATGGTGACGGCGTTCTGCTTTACTCTCCTCAAGTGGTGGAGGCAGATTGGACTGCTAGTCTGGCACACACCGCGCATCGGCGCATGGCAGTGAGGAGCAGTGCGACGCGGGCACGGGACAACTGACAAGTAAGCACGGCAGCTGCGCGTGCAGCGGCGCTGCAGATCGAGGCATCGAGGAGCACAGTGTTTCACGCATCCTAACGGTGATGTGGGCCATTCCCTAATTGGGCCGTCAGATTCGCCCCGCCTCCGGCCCAGTAATATGATGTTCTTCCTCCTCCTCCGGCTGGACTGCGCCCTGTACGCCACTCCGACATTCCAGACGCTGCGCCGGCCGTCCAGGTCGCCATGGACGGAGAGGGTGAGGGGTTCCTCCTCCGCCAGTAGGTGAGGCAGCTGCCCCACCTTGCTGTATGGGGAGCTCCGCCTTACAAAAGCCTGGTCGGTGACGCCTGCGGGTGCCACTTCCTTCTTGAAAGCGACTTCGTTTACACTTTCCCGAATATATAGCCATGTTTCGATTCTCTGGCATTTCTTGTTCGTGCTCGACTGGTCATGGGTGATGTTCCTACGTCGTTTTGGAGGCTACCTTTTGGGGAAACATATTGGCTGTGATTTATCAATGCATCATGAGGACACAGACGAGACCGTCCATTCGACGAGCAGAACAATAAAGGCTTTGGATATTTCTTCTTAGAATGGATGGATAAACAATATTAAACTTTGCTTATGATTATTTTCTCTTCATGCGTATTCTTTCTACCTTTATGCAATATTTTTTATGATCAGCTTTTGAGCTGAAGATCTTGTAAGAATTGGCGGTGTGCGTTTACCGCAGAGGCCGGATATATTTCCATTTTCTAAAAAAAAATGATCCCGTGCGGGCTGGGTCACGAATTTGTTGCGGTCGACCGATCGGGCTCTGGAGCAATGATGAATCGCTCGCACAAGACTACAAGAGCAGCTCTCGGCTATGGAATAGTCGCAGACTTCCCTTTTTTGGGTTATCCACGTCAGATCCTCACGTTCCATGTGGATCCTCTTTGGGTATGTGTTTGGATACGGTCTTTTCACGTGTTGCTTTCTTTACCTTTTAGCAATTGTCGGACCAACATGTGTGGTATCTAGAGGTGGGAGTTCGATTAGACCAAACCGAATTGATTGGTTGCTCGGTCATTCATGAAATTTGGTTTCAAGAATTTGAGAACCGATCAAGTTCCTAGAAAAAAATGAGAACCAAGAAAATCAGTGTCGGTCAGTTTGGTTCAATCTCTGGTTCTGACCGAACTAACCAACAATTGTTTGCATACACAGCCTTCTCTAGAAATAACGAAACCAAAAAAATAGAAATAAAAAGGAAAGAAAAAAGAAAAAAATTGAAGTGGCGCACACAGCTCCACTGTCTGGCCAAGCTCCCCGCGGCGTGCCACCGCTCTGGCCCCGCTGCTTCACTGGATCTTGGAGCAGGAAGGGAGGGAGAAAGGGAGACGCCACCCCCGCTGGAGTTGGGAAGGGAAGGAGCTGCCGCCATCCAATCATGGCTAGATGGGAGGAGCACCACCGCTTTCACTACTACAAAAACAAGCTATAAGAACGCCTCCTTTTTGCAACAGAGGCGGTTCGGGGGCGGACCGTTCTTACAGCGACGGAACAGCCCCAGGAGCTGACCAGCCGCCCCTACAGAATTAACAGTAGGGGCGGCTGGAGTTACGAACCGCCCTTACTGTTGTACATATTAGTAGAGGCGGTTCGTGTCTGAGCCGCCCCTACTGAAAATATAGTAAGGGCGGCTGGAATATAAGCCGCCCCTACTGTTATAGCTGTAGGGGCGGCTCAATCAGAAACCGCCCCTAATGTGGTCTGTACCAAAAACAACACAGCCCCCTCTTCTTCCTCCTCGGGTTCACTCACTCCAACTCGCAAAAAAAGGTTGGGAGGCCTTGGGCTCCTCCCAAAAATTGCTCTACTAAGGGGGGAGGTTTTGAGCTCAAATACTTTGGTGGAGAGCTTGTAGAAGGTAAGAAAATGCTATTCCATGCCTTTAATTATTAAAGTTTTAATGGTTGGTTAGTGAGTAATTGTTGTTTGTTCTCTCTCTCATTTATGGTGTTTGAGCTATGAAATTAGCAAACTAAGGCCCTAATTTTGGAGGTACTAGGGTAGATTTGTTAGTGGATCGGATTACACCCTTCTATTAGTCTACATTGCATGATTTTAGTGGACTAGAAAAGCTAGTTGTAGCTAGGGTTCATGGTTGCTTAGGATGAACACGTGTATTTTTTTCTTTTTAATTCGTGGCGCAAATTTGTAACTAGTTTATCTCTCTCCTCGAAACTCCAAATGTTATGATTTTTGTTTCGTAAATTTTGTAAAATCATTATCTATTAGTGTATCCATACTAATTGCTATAAATTTTTTCTATATTAATGACTATTTATTTGTAGCTGTTTAAGGTTTGTCATGTATATGTATTTTTTTAATTCGTGGCGCAAATTTGTAACAAGTTTATCTTCCTCCTCGAAACTCCAACTGCTATGATTTTTGTTGCGTAAATTTTGTAAAATCATTATCTATTAGTGCATCCATACTAATTGCTTTAAATTCTTTATATATTAATGACTCTTTATTTGTATCTATTTAGGGTTTGCCATTTGTATGTATTTAGTTATCCGATTAATGGTTTCTTTAATGTACTTTCTTTTAATTGTTGTCCTGAAGGATATGGAGCACAGGAATTCTTGGATGTATGGCGAGTTAAGGTGGAAGCAAAGTTACCGTGATGAGGTGGATAAATTCATTGAAGCCGCTGAGAAGCATGCAGAGACGTTGACAGAAAATAATGATATAATAGTATGTCCGTGTTTTGATTGCAAGAACATACTGGCATGGAGAGACGTAGAGGTCATCAGAGAACATTTGGTTACGCGAGGATTTGTTAAGGACTACACAGTCTGGATTCATCATGGTGAAAATAAAGTTTATGATGATGACATGGAAAATCTGATAGGAGACGACCCCGACACCCAAAAGCTCCTCTCCCAGTATTCAGAACAACTTGAAGTAAGAATGAACCGCGTATGTCACAATGAATTTGAAGGTGATGATGATTGGGATAGTAACGGCACAGGTGGTGATGACGGTTGCACTGGTAAGGACACAGGTGGTAATGTTGACGTTGGAGCACGTGTCGGGGATGAAGATGATGGTGATTATTTGGAGGAAATGCTTCGGGCCATTGGACCAGAAATAATCCAAAAGAGCGTGAATGGTCTTGAAAACCTAGAGAGGGTAACAAAAGCATCGAAGGAGACTGTCTATGGTGTTGCGAATGGTTGTCCGACACACGGGACATTGCTACGTTTTGTGCTTGAACTACTCATCCTCAAGGCTAAATACGGTTGGTCGGACTGCAGTTTCAATGATCTGCTGGGCCTCCTGTCATGGTTGCTACCAAAGCCAAACTCAGTTCTGCCAACACCTACCAGGCAAAGAAGGTTGTAAGTCCGTTGACAACGAGTGTTGAAAAAATCCATGTATGCCCGAACCACTGTATCCTCTTTCGCGGCGACATATTCAAGGATCTAGATAAATGTCCTAGGTGCGGGGCCAGTCGGTACAAGAACAACGATCAGTACTTAGGGAATGAAGCCTCCATAGGGAACAAGAGGAAGAAGGGTGGAAAAAAGGCGGTACAATATTCTCAGGTGCAAGAGGACAGTCCATTAGGCATTGATTCAAAGAAGAGAAAAATTCCCGCCTTGGTAATGTGGCACCTACCAGTGAAGGACCGCTTGAGGCGTATCTTCCTAAACCCCAAAGAAGCCCAACTCATGACATGGTGGGATGATACGCGCCAGATAGATGATGATAGGATTGCAGACCTGGCCGATGGTACTCAGTGGCAAAGCTTTGATAAGAAGCACAGAGAATTCAGCGAGGACCCAAGGAATGTACGGTTTGGATTGAGCACTGATGGAATGAATCCCTTCAATGAGAGGATGAGTGACCATAGCACTTGGCCTGTGCTCTTGACCATGTACAACATCCCAACGTACCTGTGTCAGAAGAGGAAGTACCTCTTTCTTACTTGTCTCATTTCTGGTCCTAAACAACCGGGCATTGACATAGATGTGTTTATTGAGCCTGTGATGCAAGAAATGGCAGAATTCTGGAAGGGGGTGCCGATGTATGATGCCTTCCGAAAGGAGGACTTTATATGTCGAGCCATAATCATTGTTACTACCAATGATTATCCCGCGTTGTTTGCCTTGAACGGACAGATCAAAGGGAAGACTGCATGCATAACCTGCTTGGACGTTACTTCATATGTGTATCTGGATGCATCGAAAAAGATAGTTTATATGAGGCACCGACGCTTCTTACAGCAAACTCACAAGTACCGCAGCGTAAGGTTCAAACATTATTACGACAACACTCTAGAGACTGAACCCCTCCAGAGAGACGCAGGAATGGAGAATATGTATACAAAATGGTGAAAAACATAAAAATCGTCTATGGAAAGAAGAATCCAGATGGGACGATCAGAGATAGAAGTAAACCTCCTATCGAAGGCGTACCTTTTAAGAAACAATCCATCTTCTTTCAGTACTTGCCTTATTGGCCAGACTTGGAGGTTCCCCATGCCATTGATGATATGCACTTGAAGAAGAATGTCTTCGAGAGTCTCGCGGCTACATTCATGGACACGCCCAAGACAAAGGATGGTCTGAAATCACGAAAAGACATGGTGCAGCTAAAAGTGAAGCCCGAGCTTCACCCGGTAAAAGGGGCAGATGGAAAATGCACTCTGCCCGCGGCTTGCTTCAACTTCACCGTAGAAGAGAGGAGGGCTATATGCAATTACCTAAGGGGGTCAAAG
The DNA here is from genome assembly GCA_004135705.1 of Alloteropsis semialata. Taxonomy (NCBI): domain Eukaryota; kingdom Viridiplantae; phylum Streptophyta; class Magnoliopsida; order Poales; family Poaceae; genus Alloteropsis; species Alloteropsis semialata. Next base: position 71,195,633 of record CM014272.1, on the reverse strand, counting down.
TCCCTACTGGGTTTTCGGCAAACGTCAAGAAGCTAGTGTCCATGAAGGACCTGTCAATAACACACTTGAAGGCCCACGATTGTCATGTAATGTTGACAGTGTTCCTACCCATTGTTATCAGGGCTATAAAGCCAGAATTCTTGAAAATGGTTATCACCCGTATGTGCTACTTCTTTTCAAAGATCTCGCAGAAGGTGATTAGCAAGAAAGAGCTGAAGTCACTACATGATTTCGTGGTGGAGACCCAAAACCAGCTAGAGATGTGTATGCCTCCCGCGTTCTTTGATATCATGCCATATCTCATGATTCATATGGTTCATCAGATAGAGGCACTGGAACCTTGCTACTTGTATGAAATGTGGTCCTATGAGCAGTTCATGTCTGTCCTAAGTCGATACGTGCATAATCGATATTACCCAGAGGGCTCCATGATAGAGGGGTACACTACTGAAGAAGTCGTAGAGTGCTGTCAAGAGTATCTAAAAGTACAGAGAGCGATTGGTAAGCCTGAATCTCGTCACAAGGGTAGGTTGGCTGGGAAAGGCACCAGGGGCAAAAAAGTGTTCATTGACGAAGATTACAATGAAGTGAGTCGGGCGCATTACAGTGTCTTAGCGACTACAGAAGTGATGCGACGGTACATTGATGAACACATGGCTATCATAGAGGAGGAGAGAAATGGCCGCTCAAATGAGTGGGTCATGAAACAACACAAGCAACGATTGACTGCATGGTTGAAGGACCAAAACATACCGACTGGACCAACCAAAGATGATATTACCGTCCATAGGTTAGCACTTGGGCCATCGAGACAAGTGACATCTTGGCAAGCTTACGAAATCAATGGGTACACATTCTATACCCATGCAAAGGATAAGACAAGTGTGAATCAAAACAGCGGGGTTCGAACTGAAGCAATCAACCAAAAGGGGCGAAGAATCAATTACTTTGGCATCATTGAAGATATATGGGAACTTGACTATGGAGCGGATATATCGTTGCCGCTGGATCAAACAACACGAACTGAATGAGATCGGGTGGACGATGGTTGACCTCAAAAATGTAGGCTACCGAGATGACCCTTGGGTGGTCGCTTCAGATGTGGCACAAGTTTTCTATTTACCTGACCCAGTGTCTAACCTTCCACCAAAGAAGAGGACAAAGCACGTGGTTGTCTCTGGAAAACAGCACATTATCGGAGTTGATGGCGTGGACGATCCTGATGAGTATAATCACTATGCTGAAATGCAGCTATACACAGACTTTACGAAGAAGATCGAAGATGTGGAAAAGAAGCTGCCCAAAGACATATTGCCATGGGAAAGGAAAGGGGTCAAGGGGAGAGTTGTTAGGGATGAATAGCTAGTTGTTGAACGTGATGTGTTCGAGAGACTACCTTTATGTATGTGAGACTATACCTTATGTATGTGTCAGACTTCATTTATGTATGTGATTTCATTTATGTGTGAGACTTCATTTATGTATGTGATTTCATTTATGTATGTGATTCCATTTTCCGTGGTGCGCGAGACAAAATATGGGGCGTTATACATGGAAAACACTTGGGTTATGGAGCGAACTCCACATGGGTATTTTTCCTAGGGCATAGGAGACCTTGTGGAAAATTTTGGCACCAATCCGGATCTTTTTGGGGGTGGTAAGAGGTCCAAAGAGCAGCCAGGAAATCGACAAAGGGGTTATATATAGGCTAGACACAAAGAACTAGCCGTTACTCAACAACTCCCCTGAAAACCGTGAGCGGCGTATAATACGCCGTGTACAAAAGTCAACCGGCGTATAATACGGCGTCCACTTTTCAAACGGTCGAATCACTTTTCCAACGGCTACTTATGAACGGCGTATAATACGCCGGTACACAAAGTACACACGGCGTATCATACGGCGTGCATAAACTCCAACGGTCATATGCCACTTGTCAACTGCTGACTCAGCCAAAACATATACGCCGCTACCGGCGTATAATGCGGCGCTTGCTTTCCTCGAAACCTTCTTGACATGCTCACTGCGTAACGATACTACGTCGTTACCGGCGTATAATACGGCGACCTTGGTTCACTTGAGCATCTTCACGCCTTAGAACGCCGTATGATCCGCCCCGTGTACGCACAGTACCGGCGTATCACACGGCGCCGCCTTCCTTCTGGTTCCTTCATGCGCCGTGTACTTCTTGAATTGTACGCCGTTGGCGGCGTATCATACGCCGCTCGTTGAATGTTGAAAACTCGTCCAATTCAAGTCCTTTGAGTTTTGGCTTGGCTTCAAACTTGATCTAGGATATATTTGGGATGTTTTGGGCTAGGTTTTGGTATGTGTGCATCTAACTCAAGTATAGACCTAGCTTTGATCAAGCTACTAACTCATTGACCCCCCTTAATAGTACGGTCTATCTAGAAAACTAGAAAACCTAACTAAACCAAGTGTCCTTCATCTCCTTGTGACACTCGGATCTGGAAAAGTCCTAATCCTTCATGAGATATCCGATTTGCGTCCAATTGAGGGGTATTGTCACATAGATGGTATTGTCATTTATCACCAAAACTCGCCATCTAAGATAGCCTAGATGCTTCAATCTCCCCCTTTTTGGTGATAGATGACAACACACCCAATAGAGATATGGAATTAAGTGCAAAGGGTTTGTGGTTTACCAAATCCACTCGCCACTAGGATTGCATAAAGTAAATGCGATAAATAAAAGACAATAAGTAAACAAGCATTACTTAAGCACTCCACTCACAAGGTATATAGACATGTCAAACCACAAACAAGCTCAAGATCCAAATAACATGTCCATACATGAAAAACGCATGAACATGCAAGATGCAATGCAAGACAAATGCATGAAATTAAACATGAGTGCAAGCCTTACATGACAAGAAAGATGCAATAACGGAATTTAAATCTATCTTGTCAAATTTGAACCCTTCTCAAGCTTGTTCATGATGAGCCAAACTACATGCCTTGAGCGAAAAGGGAACCACCGGCTCAAGCAAGACCCATGCTCATCACTATCTTGACAAGGTTAGACAAGCCCCTAGCATATATACATATGAAATGCATTCTATATGACAAGGCAAACCTACATGACGTTAGAAGCATCTAAGACGTTAATTATTTGCATTCTATATGACACCAGCCCCCACATTTTCCGGACAATTATTTGCATTATTATAATTTTTTCCGTGGTGCGCGAGACAAAATATGGGGCGTTATACATGGAAAACACTTGGGTTATGGAGCGAACTCCACATGGGTATTTTTCCTAGGGCATAGGAGACCTTGTGGAAAATTTTGGCACCAATCCGGATCTTTTTGGGGGTGGACCTAGTTCAACGCAGAATTACTCGGGAAAGTCGCGCGGAAATTCAATTAAACTGGAAAAAGTACCAAACGAACTCCGGAAAATCCCAAACTTGGTGGTAGCTTCAATGAAGGCATTTGCAAGCCTAGGAAAAAGTTTGAGGCCAAAACTACAACTTGGACCCCACAATCCCTAAGAACCCTAGTGTAGAGACATGGTTCCATTAAAGGCTCCATATACCCTTGTGAAGCAAGTGCACTCCAACTTTGTTGAAATGGCTTGAGATTTTTATGGCAGTCATTTATAGCCAAAATATGATCCCACACCAGCCCCCACATTTTCCGGACAATTATTTGCATTATTATAATTTTTTCCGTGGTGCGCGAGACAAAATATGGGGCGTTATACATGGAAAACACTTGGGTTATGGAGCGAACTCCACATGGGTATTTTTCCTAGGGCACAGGAGACCTTGTGGACAATTTTGGCACCAATCCGGATATTTTTGGGGGTGGACCTAGTTCAACGCAGAATTACTCGGGAAAGTCGCGCGGAAATTCAATTAAACTGAAAAAAGTACCAAACGAACTCCGGAAAATCCCAAACTTGGTGGTAGCTTCAATGAAGGCATTTGCAAGCCTAGGAAAAAGTTTGAGGCCAAAACTACAACTTGGACCCCACAATCCCTAAGAACCCTAGTGTAGAGACATGGTTCCATTAAAGGCTCCATATACCCTTGTGAAGCAAGTGCACTCCAACTTTGTTGAAATGGCTTGAGATTTTTGTGGCAGTCATTTATAGCCAAAATATGATCCCACACCAGCCCCCACATTTTCCGGATAATTATTTGCATTATTATAATTTTTTCCGTGGTGCACGAGACAAAATATGGGGCGTTATACATGGAAAACACTTGGGTTATGGAGCGAACTCCACATGGGTATTTTTCCTAGGGCACAGGAGACCTTGTGGAAAATTTTGGCACCAATCCGGATCTTTTTGGGGGTAGACCTAGTTCAACGCAGAATTACTCGGGAAAGTCGCGCGGAAATTCAATTAAACTGGAAAAAGTACCAAACAAACTCCGAAAAATCCCAAACTTGGTGGTAGCTTCAATGAAGGCATTTGCAAGCCTAGGAAAAAGTTTGAGGCCAAAACTACAACTTGGACCCCACAATCCCTAAGAACCCTAGTGTAGAGACATGGTTCCATTAAAGGCTCCATATACCCTTGTGAAGCAAGTGCACTCCAACTTTGTTGAAATGGCTTGAGATTTTTGTGGCAGTCATTTATAGCCAAAATATGATCCCACACCAGCCCCCACATTTTCCGGACAATTATTTGCATTATTATAATTTTTTCCGTGGTGCGCGAGACAAAATATGGGGCGTTATACATGGAAA
>CM014272.1:71175283-71187218 GCA_004135705.1 Alloteropsis semialata | reverse complement strand
CAAACATAAGTGGTATTAAAAACAAAATACCCTGTTAGTTACTCGATAACTCCCCCAAGATGCATATTCTCTCCAATGATACTGGTTAAACATGTGATATGCAAAGGTGCAACACGATGCTATGCATGACACTATAGTGATGATCGTGTGATGTCAACTGTTATGGCCATTGATCCATTTCGGTGTGGTCAAGTGTTATCTATATATAAGGAACAATTCAACAGGACAGATTCTGTGCTGAGCTAGAAAAATTCATAACTCAGGATTTATTGAGCCAAAAATTCTCAAATTTCACCAGAGTATTCCTAGATAAGTTATCTACAACTTTGGTATTCTATGACGAAGCTAAAAACGGCAGCACCATGTCCAAATCCTTATAGCTTTGTAGCTGGTACAAACAGAATTTTCAGCAGAACAGAGAGCTAGTAAAAAGGCTATATCTCTTTATCCGCTGGGCCAAATGACCTGAAATTTTGGCAGAGAATAGATGATCAAGTGGGTAACAACTTTGTTATAGATGAGTTTCAAAGGAAACATCATTGAAAAGGGGAAATCATTGCTGCAATCAGATCTGCACAAAGTTGACAGAAATCAGCACAATGGTAAAACTATCATAACTCCCAATTGGTGAGGCCAAAAATTTCGAAACTTTGATAGAAGCTAAACAATGAAATTTGGAACAACTTTTCTAATTTGAGCCTTTGCAGTTGGGGTGGTCTTGTTGGTCGCGATCACCCTTAGGTGTTTGATATGAACTCCCTCAATGGTAAATTTTTAAAAATTTTCTAGTGGCTTGTTAACCCATATCCTAATGATTTCATGATTTATATGTTATTCATGATATGATGCATGCATGAATCGGCCTATTCGTCCTCACCAAAAAGAAACAACTGCCAAGTATTCTTGGACTTACGGGGTTAGTCATCGGTGGCACATATATATACGTCTCTCCTTATAATATCTATTCGATATTCTAGCGAACACAAACCTAGGGTTTCACGGTTAGTGTACCTGCAGAAAATTTTCATCATTGAACCGTTTGTGCCAGCACTCACAAACAGCCCCCATGTACCTCACGCCACATGGGTGACGCATATGCGGTTACCCACATATGATGACCACGCCCTGTTGCTCACTATAGAAGCAACAGTTCAACCAGTAAAATAAAAGCACTACAGTCATTATAACACCGTGAAGATGTTATATTGACTGCACCCCAAGTAGGCCACTACTTGGGGAACAGCGTCCAGTAATCACACCCTCTGGCGATGGGCGACCAATACTCACCTGACGTCTGTTTGCGTCGTTACAGAAATTAAATTGCAGAAAATAAATGTGCTGGAAGTCAGTAGTATATATACCATATAAGCCACCTGAAGACTACCCATATAAACCCTAGGGCTCACGTTCTATTAATGTCAAACCCTAGCGTGACCGACGAGGTTTTCAAAAATCCAGATTAAGTTTTGCAGTTCAAGAAAACATTTTTAAGATTTGTCATACCACCCGCTGCCTATTTTTCGGCTCTGATACCAGCTGTGGCAGACCGCCCCAATTAATCTGGTTTAAAAGCATGGGACCGCTATCACAGCAGTGCTCCACACCCTTAAACCGAGCTAATCGTGCAATCCGTCGGATACCTTCCTGATTAAACCACCTTTTCTCTCGACCGAAACGAAATAGCAGCAGTCCCACTCGAAGATGGGCTCAGGCAGTACAACTCATCGCAAATTTTACATCACACGGTTCACATAGATAATTATACAAATACAGTATATGAGTTTTAGTTGTTACAAACCAGAGTTATAATACAGCGAAAGTCTAAACATCGAAACAAAAGACATTATGCGGAGCCCTCGCACAACATCTAGTCACCGCGGCCCGAGTCGGACTCAGACGGCACCCGCTCCACAGTCCAACCATCAGGAAGCACACACGGCCAAGTCAGAGCAGCAACAGGGTCATAACCATCACCATTATCTGAAGAAAATTGAGCCACAAGCAAGGCTGAGTATACTAATACTCAGCAAGACTTACCCGACAAGGTTAAATTCTAGACATGCAAGGCTTTATGGCTGAGGGGTTTGTTTTGCCAAAAGCATCTACAAGTTGATCCCTATTTTCAATATTTTAGCCGAGTTTTAAAGTGAAACTAACCATTACTAGATTCGCCAAGCTATCCAATAACAATCAGTGTGGAAAAATAATTGATTAACATGAGACCAACATTTCTCATCTAACAACAATTCTACCTCTTTTTGGCCCAAGACACTGATGTATGACAAGAGATCAAGCAGCTTCATGTAACCGCGAAGGACGGACAACTCGAGTTGATTTTAACCATGCATGGGACAACCTAATCGTACGACCCGTGAGAGACACCCAGGACCTCACGAGGCAATCGTTCCCATCTCTCTCTGCCATCTGCCATCAGGGCCCACTCCACCCAAGTGCACGCCCCAACGGACCCCAGGTGCCCGAGGCAAACCTGTGCCGCGGCCACTGCTACACTCGCCATCATCCCCCTCACCCAATGGAGTAGGAAAGACCCGTCAGACGTCAGTTTGAATCAAGTACTAGGTTTACCAGTTTACCACATTTCCCGGCATACGATTAGTACCTTCAAAAGCTTGACCAACATCGCCACACAATCAATGCCTTAGCCACAATTCTCTGTGCAAGCGGGGTGTTCAACCAAACATAAATACCGCACAAGCCCCGCTTGCCTAATCTCATCAACTGATAATAAAGTAAAAACCTATATCTCGCGAGTGACAAGGCAATCACTCGACTTCTACCGATCCTAATTAAGCATGGCAGTCTAAACGACCTACACATACTAGTATTAGAACATGGGTACCTAGGGATCATGCAACTAGGGTTTCAAACAACTCCTTAAATATAAATGCACAATGTAAGGCACAAAGTAAAAGAGTTAGTTTGAACAGTGGGTTATGCTCCGGGGCTTGCCTTCCTGATCACCGGCCTTGGGCCCTTCCGGACTTGGCCCGGGTCTTTTACGGCTTCAATTAGACTCAGCACAGACGGCTTGTGGATCACCTCGTACACGCCAACAGCTATCGCATGATCTACAAATGGCGATGCAGATGTATGAGATGCAGGAATGCAACAACTCAATTACACATGTTACCAGGCAATAATTTTACCGATAGCAAACAACATTTTACTACACTAAGGAAACTAGGTGGGTGCGGATGTTAATCAGTATAATCTAAGGTTCAGATCTGACCTAGCCCATTTTAAAACTCTTGCAACAATTTAACTATACCATTTAAAGTTGTCAACTATTTGTTTATTTAGCTACACAAATTCAACTTCAAAACGATACAAGTCACAAGGTTAAGTCTATGGCTGAATCTGATCATTCAGTATTCCAGGTTGCTATACATGTTTTTAGAATTAATTTTACAACAAGAAAACTATTTATTAAATAAGCATTTTCTAGCTAGTTCTTACCAAATAAAGCCTAGAAAATATATTTTCAAAAACAAAAATTAAGATAAACATGTTTCTGTATCCTTAACAGCCAAATATATTTTTCAGGAATTTGTTCAGTATTTTACCTATTTGTTTTCTATTTCTTTTTATAGCCAACACTTACCACTAGTTAGAAAATCATAATAAATTCTACAAAAACTTTCTGCAGCTGAAATTTTTACTGCAACTACTATTATAACAGAGACATTTTATGTGAATTTTTCATATTTTTCTGAGTTATACAGAATATTTGGTGATTTATTCACTCTCACTTAGTTAGAATCAACTTAATTCCAAATCTGCCAAAATCATGAACAAATTGTGGCCAACAGATACTCAACTCAACTCTACTAATCACAACAGATCCATCAAAAGTGGTTTTGCATTTTTAGCACATTCCTATGATTTATAAAGCAATAGACACTCTCTCAAGCACATTTTCATACATACAAAAATACATTGGGAATCACACAGATTGCACATGCATATGATACACCACTGGAAAGATAATTTCACAAGGATTCCAATACAACTAGTTTTGCATTTTTACGATTTTTCTGCGATTTATAGTGATTTACTAAATTTGCAGCCTATTTAACCAAAATAATTACGAAAATGAAAAACACTTCTGCAGACTAGCCCCTGGATTTCTGAGTTCTCACAAAAGAGTCCCTGTAAACTTCCCCATAACCCCCTATAGTTCTGTTCCTTCACATTCTTACCCCTTTCTTCTTCCTACGGACATTCACGTACAGGCTGCGGCCTGTTCGGCCAGAGAAGGCCGTTGGCCGGCCGGCGATGGTCGTGGCCGGATGGGGAGGGGCCCTGGGCCTGCGGGGGCGCGACCTTGAGGGGCCGGCACGGCTTGGCCTTGGCTTGGCGCGGCCGACGCCTGGCCAGAGGGGACCGCCCTCTTGCCCGCCTCTCCGGCGACCGTCAGACGACGATGGTGAGGCCGGTGGTGATGGAAGACGGCGGCGAAGAGGTCGGGTAGTACCAGTGGATCACCATGAACTCATTTTGGTGGTCGGTTTGTGGGGAGGGTGGCCGGAGGTGGCTGTCCACGGTGGAGCCATCATTTTTGTAATGAAAGGAGCCATCATTTTTGTAATGATGCCCACCTTTTCAGATGCATGTGACTTTAATGGTTATGTGCATATCTAGTTTATCCAGATGTCAGAAGTTAGAGTTCTGTCATCTAAAAGAAGTAGATAAAGAGTTCTTTCATGCTTGGAAGCATACATATACATCTAATTTATTGAATAACAAAGCTGCATGTGGAAACACACTTGATATGAGAACATGACGCATATTTGCTGCATGATTTTCTATGGGTAGACCTCAATTATTGATCGGACCCCTAGAATAGGTATGATCTTGTAATCGCTAAATCCAGCTTCGAAGATAATCTTCTTCCACTCTTTCTCGTCTCGCTCGACGCCATTGACAAACATGATGAAGACATCAAACAAGGCTTGTGTCTCCACATGCTTATGGTCCGATGATCCTGCTCCTATCACCATATCCAATATTATGACTTTACCTCCTTCTTCCTTAGATGGTATAGCTTTCTTGCAGTTCTTTAATATCTTGACACACTCAGCGTCACCCTAGTCATGCAGCACCCACTGAAATCCATATATAAACAGAAGCAATGAATCACATTTCAAAATACCAATCTAATAAATAGGAAGGGGCGGTGAGGGAGGGTGGGCGGGCCCGGCACCAGCGAGGCAACGAGGCAGAGGCTACGGATGGGGTGGAGGCCGTGGGTGGGGGGGAGGGGGGGTCTGGACGGATGAGTGGATAAGGTGGAAGGGATTGGAAGAGATAAAGGAGTGAGGCTGTGGGATCAGGACCATTGATTTTCAGTCCAATGGCCAAAAAATCCGGGTGCGGGGAGGGAGGAAAATTCCTTAGGTGTGAACTAGACAGCCTAGGAAAAGGACGAGGTATAAACCTTTCATGACCTATGACCCATGACACCGATGTCCTAGACCTTCATTTCAAACAGACATGACATGTTTATACCTCGTCTTTTCCAGGGCTGTCCACTACACACCTAAGTATTTTCCTCCCTTCCTACACTTGTATTTTTTGCCTATCGATTGAAAATCAACGGTTCAGATTACACAGCCTCACCCCTTTATCTCTTCCCACCTTATCCACTCGGCTGTTTAGACACCCCGCCGCCACCCGCGGCTTCCACCCGTTGCCTCGCTGGTGCGCCCGAGCATGATATAGACAGTCCGCGTACCATGTAGGGTACATACCTTGAGAAAGATGGCATTTGTTGGCGGAATGCTTTCAAACATGTCTCCGGCAACATACTTGACATTGGTGACCGAGGGAGCATGGGCGACAACGTGCTGCAGATCCAGCACGCTGCACTCGACATGCGGGAATGCCTCTGAGATGGCCTGCGTTGCGCCGCCGAGCCGGCCGGCGACGTCGATCAGGGAGCTAATCCCTTGGAAGACGCCGCCGCACTCCTGGACCACGACGTCCATGATGAAGCCGCTGTCCGCGACCATCCCCTTGTCGAAGAGCTCGCCGAAGCTTGCGTCGTGGCCGGCTTGATCCCATACGTCCCGCCCGTGCGTGAGCTTGAAGGGGGAAGGGTCCGGCATCTCGTGCTGGAACCACTCGCCGAGGCGAAGAAAAGGAGACACGAAGACGGTGCTGAGCATCAGGTTCAGAAAAGGGCTCACGTTCAGCCCCGAGCCGACCAGAAGGCGAGACGCCGGCGTGAGCCCGTAAACAAGCTCGCCGCCGCCGTCGCCGGCCGGGCTCTGGACGACGCTGAAGACGCCGGTGACGGCGAGCACGCGCATGACGCGGCGTAGGCAGGGGATCTTGGACGGGTGGAGCGTGATCCTGGAGACTATCTGCGGCAGCGTCGCGGCGCCGCCGTGGTGGTTGATTGCGTCGGGGATGCGGAGGTCCAGGGCGGCCTTGAGCGCCATGGACTTGACGTAGCCGAACATGTGGTGCCAGAGATCTCGCTGGCCGTCCAGCAAGGCCTGCGGGTCGTTGCCACTCCCACTGCTGCGTTCCTCCTTGCTGAGCGCCATGGTGCTGGTGCTGGACCGATGGGCTTCTGTTTTGCGTCGGGGTGTAAAGATAGGCTCAGGATTTATAGTACTGTAGGAAAGATAATTTAAAAAGTGGAAGCCGATTTGCAATAAGCTACTATAGCCAAAAGAGAGGGGTTGGTTACCATCGAATCTTTATCATTATTTTTACATTTTTATTTTTACATATTCCTAAAACGAGCATTGCTTTTTTATTATTTTATCCCAATTAACATGTGGGTTCCAAAGGTAGATATACTGGACAAACAATCCAGTACTTTTGTGGAACACGTACGTCATAGCTACCAGCCGGCTCTATCGAAACAGGTTTCCAGAACCGGAATTATAGGACGGACATGGAGCATCCATGCTAGTGTCCTTGCCGGCCATCACGAATAATTAGTTATGTTTCCATCTCGTTGGCATTGTGATATACATGTTGTTTAGGATACATGATAGACTTTGTTAATTGGGCTTTGGAACGTAATGATATTGGCGTATCGCTGCCGGTGATCGCATGTTACATTTGAATATTCCTACCTATCGTACTATTGATCCTGTAGGAATATTGTTAGAGTATTCCTACCGCTTACCGGTGCCAACCTACATCCTACATTTGTTTGGGGTATATGCTAGACTTTGTTAATTAGGCTTCAGTACGCTAATGATATTAGCGCTTCCGGTGATCATGGCGGCCTTTCTTTTTTTTTTTTTGAACGGACGGCAAGAGTTTTGCGAAATTTTTATTAGAAGATAGGGAAAAACAACAGAACCACCAAAGTTACAACTGGAAGTAGGGAAAGAACGAAAAGAACACACAACTCTGGTGAGGGCGAGGCCCTTCCAGTTACAACTCTAGGGACCAGCAAGAATAAAAGTACTGACAGCACGTACAACTCCATTCAAAACAACCTATATCACACGTGGTTAATGTCGAAGACATGAATGCCTGAAGCACTTGCCAACTCAAATTGCTGGACATCCTCCTTTACCAGGTATGCGACGCTCTCTGCAATCTTGTGTTCTTGATTGAAAATCCACTTGTTCCTTTCTTTCCATGTATTCCACCAGAAGTAGGTAAGAATTCCATCAAAATGGGGTCGATGCTCCTTTTCAAAATTTCGCTCTACATGTTTTCCACCACCGATAGATTGAATTTCTCGTTTGCAGTCCTGGTGAGTGTTCGAGCCCTAGCCAACTGATTAAACGAGCCCAAACGCTTACGGTGAAGGGGCAGTCCTTGCACAGATGAGTCGGCGTTTCTGGTTGAGTGTTGCAAAGTTTACAGATCGGATCATTAGGCCATCCTCTCCTTTGCAAGTTGTTTGCAGTGAGTATCTTTCTATGCAGTAGAATCCACGCAAAGATCTTGCATTTTGGTTCTGCCTTGGCCTTCCAAATGGGGCTGATCTTTTGCTTTGAGAAGCAGCCACTGAATTGTGCTTGGTAAGCACTTTTGGCCGTGTACTCTCCATTTGATGTCCATCTCCATGTGATTGTATCCTCTACCGTCGGGTCACAATGGATGGATTGAACCTGTTCCCAAAGGGCAACAAATTCTCTTGTCTCTTGTGCGGTGCTTATAGGCCAAATTTGACCTATCCAGTAGTTGTCGTGCAACGCTTTTGCCACTTTGAAATTCTTTCGCTTTGATTTAACAAATAAACAAGGCGCCAGGTTCTTGGGAGCCTTTCCATTTAGCTAACTAGAGTGCCAGAAATTTGCCTTGTCTCCTTTTCCAATCCTGACGATCATAGAAGCGTTGAAGAGATCCAAGTCGCCTCTTTCACAGGGTATGTCGAGGCCCACCCAAGGTCTTGTATCATCTTTCCACTGAAACCAGCACCATCTGAGCCTCAATGCTCGCGCTAGTCTTTCCAAATCAAGGATGCCCAAGCCTCCGAGGTCTCGCGGCAGGCAGACCGTCGGCCAATTTATTAGGCAGTGACCGCCATTAACTTTCTCCGGTTCTTCCCCTTTCCAGAGGAAGCTTCTCCGCGCCCGATCAATCTGCTTGATGAGCCATCTTTGTGCTGGGAAGACCGTTAGATGGTAGATGGGTTGCGATGTCAGCACCGATTTCACCAGAGTCTCTCTTCCTGCCGAGGATAGTATTTTCCCTTTCCATCCCAGTAATCTACCACGTATCTTGTCTAGCAGTGGTTGAACATCAATTCGCCTCAATTTTCGCGTATGTAGGGGAAGGCCAAGGTATTTCCCGGGGAAGGAGCAGACCTTGCCGGGGAAACCTTGCAGAGCTTCCATGACAAGTTCATCCTGGCATCTGATCGGGAAGATTTCGGTTTTAGCCAAGTTGATGTGTAATCCTGAGCATGCACCAAATGTTTGTAAAAGTTGGTGTAGGTGTTGTAGTTCAACTCGGTTTGGGTTGGCAAACAGCGCCACGTCGTTCGCATAGAGGGAGCACCTCATTTTTGCCGCATGGGGTAAAAGTGGTTGGAGCAAGTTGTGTCTTGATGCTAGTTCCACCAATTTATGTAGAGGATCAATAGCCAAGATGAACAACATCGGGGATAGGGGTCTCCTTGCCGAAGTCCCCTCGCATGTCTGAATTTTTTCCCTGGTATCCCGTTGAGGAGGACCCTAGAGGAAGAGGTGGCCAGTAGGGTCGTGATCCAATCTCTCCATCTTTGGCCGAAACCCAAGGCTTGTAGCACTTCTGAAAGGAAAGCCCAACTGAGTGAGTCAAAAGCTTTTGAGATGTCGAGCTTGATGAACAGGGCGGGCCTTTTCGCTTTATGCAATGCTTTGATCACACTCTGAACGTAGACAAAGTTATCGTGGATACACCGTTTCTTGATGAAGGCATTTTGGTATCCAGAGACGAGTTTGTCAAGGTGAGGTGCTAGCCAATCAGCAAGGACTTCAGGGTATCCCTCAATAGCGATCATGGCGGCCTGTTACATTTGAGTATTCTACCTATCATAGTATTGGTCCTGTAGGAATATTATTAGGGTATCCCTATCTCCCTACCGCGCGGTGCAAACCTACATCCGACATAGCTTGTGAACTAAGAGTAGTTTAGTTGGTTAGGTTTTTTTTTTGAACTTGCCCACTCAGATTTGAGTCATCGACTGAGCATGAATATCATATTTTTTTTGAATTTATTTCATGATTTAAGTGGCGATATTCTTTCAGTGGCACACGACATGTCCTTCAATAGCGAGGCATCTGAATAGCGAGGTGTCTATAGTGATTTCGTCAATCTCTTTCAGTGATAGGCGATGTGTACTTGAATGGCAAGGTGTCTATGGTGACTTCGTTAATCTCCGGTCCAATCTCTCAAAGGTGCTCATAGGGGTAGGATTGTATGAAGGAAAGGAAAAGATGTGCAATTTGCTAAAATAAATAAGAAATATATTGAAGGGCTAAACAATAACATATATTTTTATCTTTTATCTTTACCTCCATGCATGATGCCTCCATAGAGTTCGGCGGGTCTCTCCTGTCGGTGTGTTCCGATGAGTTCTACGAGGAGCCGCCGAGGAAAGAAAAAAAAACGGTGTGTGTGAAAGAGAGGTAGAGAGTTGGAGATATGAGAGGCAAGGAAGTAAAGCTTAGCCACGCTACCGAGGCACGCGTTAAGGAGCTCAGCGTGTGTCCGACATGCAACAAAGCAAAGGAGTGCACAGTGAGGCCGACACATTCAGAGAAGAGCAACTAGCCATTGTGGCCAAGTGCATGAAAATTCAAGTCATTTACCCTCTTGATCACTCATATTTAATTAGCCACGTTGTTCGAAATTTCTTCAAACTTGGCAAGTGTGATATAGAACATGTATATATTTAATTTAGTGAGAGAGTCAAGGTCAAATTCTATTAGCTGTTTAAGTATGCAATTTAGAAGCCCCTCAAATTATTTAAAAATTTCAGCAGTCACTGGTAAGAATCTTTTATACTCATCCATTTTATTCTTTCGTAACAACGCACGGTCATGTTTTCTAGTATTTTTAAAGCGAGGATTGCTTCTTTTTTTTGTCAAACCTAATATGTGGGTCCTACCGGCCCCACCTAGTCCATCGAACTCCAACTACGGTTTCAACTCTCGACATTGATTTCCTCATCAGGTTAGAGTCCTAGCTAAACACGTTAAGGGCCAGAAAAATCGGCTTTCAAGCTCTCACCCAAAAACCCGGACAAGACAAAAACATAGATCAATATCTATAGGAAGCCAGCGAGAACAAGATTTGATTGATTGAGAAGAAAAAATAAAAACAAAATCATCACATAGGAAGATAGCAGAAGGTTTGTCAGTAAGAGATGTCGGGAGACCGGTGCGCCAGCATCACCTCGCTTGTTCAAGCCAGCAAAGCTGATCATCGCCGATATTCACTCGTACATACATAGCAATGCATGTGGATGTTTGTCTAGTGCATATCAAATTTGGCTCAATATTTTCTTTTCATAAATGTTGCTTTCTCTTTCCTGGGCGCCAGGAATGATTCGGACTCCCTAAAGGTCGTTATGCCATTTCTGTTTTTGCCGCAACTTGTTTAGAAGACCTGGAGCTATCGACGTGGAAACTGAGAATGTACCACAAAACACCAGTCGTCAAGATATGTTTTACCGCACCAATCAGTAGTAGTGGCAGGGTAGGATCTACGTGGGGACATGGGTGTACGAATGTCGTACACCCATTTATTTCTTGAGAAGAAATTGTGATTTGACGCAATCCTAGTTTGGTTAGAAAACCTTTATTTCAGTTCAGAATTTCAGCTGAGCGGAGAAAACACATCCCTATTCTCTCCTTGCCTTATTCACCATATACCCCTCATTGTGCTATCCAATATTCCATCCTGGCACGAGCTAGCCTCCCTCAATGTATGCATGGCAGGGGTGTATTTGGTTTGGTGCCCAAATGTGCCTAAGGTGATCAAGCTAAGTTTTGGCCACCATTTCCTTTGGTGCCAAAATATGTCATGGTAGCCCTCTCCTTTGGCCACCAAAGTTGGTTAAAAACTTAAAATCATGGAAACCATGGTATTCTTTAAATAATCATTCCATGTATGTTTAGTACAAATTCAAACTTGAGTTTTTTAAACTTGTCAAATTTATTTATATATATGTTAATCTGCTGGTGCTGGGTCTGGGTGATCGATCAGTGATCACAGTCGCGCGCACCACGAGAAAGCAACAACAATGCCGCAGCAGTTCGGATCGGACGGACCTAGTGTGCTGTGCGGGCCGCAATTTCTGCGCGTGCTGAAATTTCACGGCCTGGTACACACGGTGGGCCAAATGGGCTAAGTGCAGGATTGAACAAGGAAAAGCTTCAAGCTTTAATCATGGCATGGGTATGATGGACACACACTTTTAGGACTGGCATTTCGTGTATACTTTGCC
>CM014272.1:71155471-71166378 GCA_004135705.1 Alloteropsis semialata | reverse complement strand
CGGCGGCCGGGGATGCGGCGGTCGGGGGCCGGGGAGCCGGCGGTCCGGCGCCGGTCCGGGGGCAGGGAGGCGGCGGTCGCGTGTGTGAGAGTGGAGTGTGTGAGAGTGGAGCGTGGAGCGCGCTGGCGCTCTTCTTTTTGCCCGGATGCCGCTCTTTGCCGTGTGCCCAGATGTGAGGCACACGGCAAACAACACCTTTGCCGTGTGCCCAGATCTGAGGCACACGGCAAAGCCTATGTTTGCCGTGTGCCAGGTGCCTGAGGCACACGGCAAAGCTCAAGATTCTATTATTTCATGTACTTATCAAGCTTAAATTTAAATTTTTCATGAATGAGATGTTAAATATTTCCTTCGAAATTTCTGGATAAGGTTATACACTGACTCAATAACATGAATTTCATTTTTCAATCACTTTATTCTATTAGTTCATGTAGTCATAGCTCAAATTTAATTTATATTCATTATAATCCCATAGTTACAGTTAATTGATTAAAATTGTCAAACGGATCTGGAAAATTACCAAACATTACCATTAAATAATATATATTGTCTATTGGTTATAGAAATTGTTTTGAAGTCAATCCTCAATTCGAACTTCACTTCCACTACAAACCTAATCACATAAGTCTAAACTCCAGGAAACTTTTGTGAGATGCTTTGGTTTCTAAGCAATGTACGTGACGAATTGTTCGAAACCTTCTCAACTATTTAACACAGCCTCCACGTATGATATCTTGAGCTCTTGACAAATCTCATGATTTTCAAACTTCGTTTGAATTTTTTACAATTAAAAAACAATTTCACCGCACGTTCATGACCATGCTTTGGGAACAAAATGTTCAAAATTTACTTTTATTTCGTGGATTCGGTCTTACGTAGGACTCAATAACATGAATATAATTTTTCCACAAATTTTATTCTATTATTTTATGCACTTGCAGTTCAAATTTGACTTCTACGAAAAATATCTTTTAAATGACAGAAATTTGTCAAATATAGCAAACGTGTCGATAAATATATCAAATTGGAACATGAAGTACCAAGTAATGTATGTGTAGTGGAGAAACAGTAAGGAGGGCAGAAGTCATAATTTTTTTTGTAGGTTTGCCGTGTGCCAGCCCTAGGCACACGGCAAACCTAGATATTTGCCGTGTGCCTAGCCTAGGCACACGGCAAACCTATCTAGTTGCCGTGTGCCTCGCCTAGGCACACGGCAAATCTTAATCTTTGCCGTGTGCCGGTCCAGGGCACACGGCAAAAATTAACGGCCGTCACTGGCCACCGCCCTGTCTAACGGCCCATCCGCGTGATACGCACGTGATGACGCTTTGCCGTGTGCTGAGGAGTCTGCACACGGTAAAATCCTTTTTTTGCCGTGTGCAATACAGTTGCCGAGAGCTGCACACGGGGAATGCGTGATTTGCCGTGTGTCTACTCTTTGCCGTGTGTTTTTATTTAGGCACACGGTAAAGGTCGTATTTGCCGTGTGTCCGATATTTTGCACACGGCAAATCGGTGGGCACACGGCAAACTGTGCTTTTCCGGTAGTGTTTGTTCCGTATGCTACATGTTTGTGATTTTTTTTGTTCTGGGACATTCCAGAGTGTACACGTGGCACACGATTGTCTTTTTTTTTGAACTATGTTGCTGCAATGTGTCCGTACACTGGCTTCCAGACCATATGCTACCTTTATAAGGGGCAATAACGTAATTTTCCATCAGCACTAATTTGCTCCCCGTATCATAGGAATGCACTTATACCGGGACGGAGGGAGTAGACGAGGGCGGCCTTTTGGATGCCGGCCCCTGTTGGGTCGTATCCGTCTTGCCCTGGCATTTCCGGCACGGCATTGCTTGTGGCGAGGGCAAGAGCATTTTTTGGTCGGTGCCTGCAGTTGGTTGATTGTTTGGTTCGTCCTGGATTCTGATGCCGCGCCATCTGAAGACCGGCCAATTGGCGACAGTACTGAAGATACTTGATTTTGCTTAGCACTTCTTTCAGTAATTACCAACAGCATTAGCAAGGGACGAAGTTACTGTAGCATCCTTTCAAGCGTTCAGGGCAGATCTGCTCCGGAGGAGCAGTGCGCGCTGAAGAATGTCAGGCCGTGTCAGTGTCAGGCAGGACAGATTACTGGGGCATCTGACTGGACCTCGGCTCTGCTGGAGCTTGGTGAAGCGTTGATTTCGCTTTCAATGGGCGTCCCAAAGTAATGAAACAGTACCGGCATAGACGCAGAATTATAAATTATAAGGGCTGTTAAGTACGTTAGGACCAAGCCATGTTGGTGCTCAGATGACGGCCAGTCTGTTCGACCTTGACGAATCTGCTGCGAAACGTGTTCCACATGCGTGTTGAGCGAACTTGAGATGCCAGCGTGGTTAGCAGTGCTGCAGTGAAGTAAAGTTAAATGGCCCGCTTCCTTCACCAGGACTCCGTGGCCCAATGGATAAGGCGCTGGTCTACGGAACCAGAGATTCTGGGTTCGATCCCCAGCGGAGTCGGCTTATTTTTTTGTATTCCTAAATACTCCACTATTTCGTTTTCTTTTGCACTGCTAACTTGATGTAATCAGATATGGGATGGTTTATATTGTTATGTTTTTCCTAATCCATTAACTTGATGTATTCAGATATGGGATGGTTTATATTGTTATGTTTTCCTAATCCATTTTTTTTTCTTTGCCACTGCTAATCTGATATTGGGAGGGTAGCAACACAAGTCTAATAAATTGACAATTTTAAGACGTTTAGCACGTCAAAGATGATTGAGCAAGCGAAAATCCTGCAGTTTGATCGAGGTTCAGTACATAAGCAATACATGCCCTGTCCACGGCACGACCAAAACAGAAACAGGAAGGCTAATGAGAAACTGCGAGTGAGCACTATCAAGTCACATTATTGTGAACATTGTGAGGGCCATATTCCAAGACAATCCAAGCAATGACCAAGCCACAAAAACAAGCCAGAGTTGCGGGAAGAAAACATTGATCTTACTAATAAAACTCTGGATATACTAGCATGAAACCATTGTTTGGACAAGTTGCCATTACTCTGCTACGCCACGTCGCCACCCTCAAAAGTTGACAAGTCATGGTCATTGACCAGCACCACCAACATATATACACATGTAATTGCATATACTACTACTAAAATGGTAATAAGTGCAGTAAAAATGACTTCAACTGATATCAGAACCACGGAAACTACTGCTGTCATTCAGCTACCACAGCTCCCATAAAACCCTATGTTGTCCATACTTTGCAGGTCACTTGCGCGATTCAGCCTTCCTCTCTTCTTTGGCTGCCAACATTAGCAAGTGTCAGCATGTAATGCAGTGGAGAACGTAAGCAAACGGATTTCAGTACAAGTTAGGAATACAAAAGGCGTGAGGTTGCTGCTATAGGGCGTGCACAGCAGTATGATAAGAAAGTCGGCGGTGGCTTAACAGAAGAACATGGAGGAACATGACAAAGCGAATTTTCAATGGAAACTGTTTATGACAAATATCTAGACCTGAACCTTCTAATCTCCAAACAAGGTAAGTTGACCAACAAGCTTGCCTAAGAGGTGAAATTAGCAAGAGACATACCAGCTTTTTCCTCCTCACGCTTCTTTGCAGCTTCTGCTCTTTGTTGCCGAATCAAAGTAAGGCGCTCTACATTTGCAAAAGGAGAGAATGGATTGGTAAGCTTCAGATTGAGGTAAAGAGTACATGGCAGTAATTGAATCAACTTCATGAGCTAAAGCTGTCATGCTTTTAATTTTAAATATAACACAGTCTAGGCTTTGCTCAAATGACACACAGAAGGCTACTACTTTTAAGTTTTAACAGTATTTTTTAACACAATTGCGATACGAGTCTACAAAGTATACAAGATCTAAAGTACAGAACAAACAATACAAGGGATAGAGACAGTGTTTCACCTAAATCTTTCCTAGCCTGTTCTGTTTTTCCTTGCTCCTGAAGCTTCATATAACGCTCATGAGATTGCTGTTTTTCAAGCTCCTCTCTGCAGCAAGAAGAGAACAACGTAAATACTAGCACTTAATACTGTATTGCAGGTATAATGATTTGAGCACAACTCCTGGAAGACTGTAAAATTGCAGCTGTCCAACAATCCAAACTGTACATTTAACATTCAGATTCTATCAACATTTAATGTTCCCTTTTTTGCAAAGAAATTAAACATTCCTTTTTGCTTACAAAAGATCAAAAAACAGCTTTCAATAAAATATCCTTTCATGCTTTGCAAACATGTATTAACAAAATCGTCAGTATGGAAACAAAGAAAACATAGCATGCAGCAACATGTGCAATTGATTTACAGGAATGCAAGGGTATGAACCTACCTTTCACGCCTGGAGATATCAGTTGTCTTACCAATCTGCACCAGTACAAAACTAGTTAGCTTAAAGGGAAGGATACAAAATGATTAAAACATGTTATCAGAAAGTTACTGTAGCAAAGTATCATAACATATGAAGGGAAAAGAACATGAATCCTTCCACTGGTCAGGATAACAACATTTTGAACCATTAGCAGCACATAGGAGTACAACAATTTAGCATAATTCACTGTTTAAGTGCAGTGCCATAACCATTAGGGCATGTTTAGTTCCCACCCCAAACTTCACTATTCATCAAACTTCACTATTCATCAAAAGGAATCTTACATGCATGGAGTATTAAACGTGTGTTAATGACAAAACCCATTCCATAACCCCCGGTAACTTTGCGAGACGAATCTAATGAGCCTAATTTGGCCATGATTAGACAACGTTGTGCTACAGTAAACAATCTCTAATGACGGATTAATTAGGCTTAATAGATTCGTCTCGCGATTTCCCGTCCATCCGTGTATTTAGTTTTATAATTAGATCATGTTTAGTCCTCCTAATCTTTGATTTAGAATTGCTACAGTAAATTTCGCCAACTTTCCATTCTAACTAAACAGGGCCTACTCTTGTTAATTATTCAAATATGTTTGTATATATAGCACCAGATCTTCAGTTAACACTACATGAGTAAATTTTCTTCTTAAATCGTACTTGTGTGTACAAGTCTACCACCATCTTCCTAAATCGTACTGGAGAACATTATACTATATTTGACCATAAGTAAACAAGCATTAAATATCCCACTTACATCAATGTCCTTTGGTTTTATATTCTTTGGTTTCACCAGGTTTGGATTCTCAATCTCGATAAGACCTTCTGTACCTTTGTATTTCTGATGACATTGAAAAAGCAGTAACTCATATGATCAGTCAATGTAAACAAAGGAGTTGAGTGCATGTTTCCAGGAATCGTTCCAATATCTTACGGGTTTCGCAAAATCTTCAGATTCTTCTTCCTCTTCTGGTTCTCCCCTTCTATCATAGACATCCTTTTCAGTTTGCTGTTTTTGATTACAAATACAACTCAGCCACCAAAATAATCATGAGATGATCATATATCGCAATCTTTATGTCCCATTCAAAGAAAATGCTAGCTCATCACTTTTAATCAGCAAGGGACAGGTACACGATTTTGAACACACATGTAGGTTGTACAAATTAAGCAAGTCAGTTGCTAAATCATAAGTAAATCGTATTGGCATGTTCAGAATAGAAGAGAGAATAAGGGAGACAAACCTTCTTAAAGGTTCTTGGACGGTCTGCTGAAGTACCAGCCGCTGCATTCAATTTCACATGACAGATATGACAACTTGTAAAAGACAGGGCTCAGCTCAGTAGGCTCAAATATCAAATGAAGCATATACAAATGTTCCATGCACCAAGTTACACTTCATTTATAAGGAGAAGCAGCTGCAAGCATCAACTTGCTGCAAAATACTGTGTCCTCAACAACATACTGTTCAGCAGTCCCAACTTAATTTCAAAACCAGCAAAGTGCTGACATATTTATATCTAGTTATCTACTGACTGAACCAGACATAAATATCCTTTAAAAGAAACATGAGCATATTCCATGACGATACACAAATTACACAGAAAGGTTCGAGCAAGATGAAATTCTGCTAGTTGCTCATAGCTAATCAGCCATAGAACAAGAATATCAGCAGTTCAGCAAAGGTGGAAAAACTACTGATTAAACAGCAATACCTCGTTCATAATCATGGCTGCCCTTATATTTCAGGTACACTACAACTACAAATTAACTCCTCGTCTCCTCCCCACAATAAAAAAACGCACTATATTGCTCAAAGCAATAGAAGCATGCAAGCCACCGCAAGGTCGGGCAATGGCGGATCAAACAGAAACAGAGTACAACAAGGGGGAAACAGCTCTCGATATCCCCAGTCACCCGATCCGGGCTCCTATTGGCAGAAAGTGCTAACTAGCTTGTTCCGCGGCCAAACAAGCAACAAGCTCTCCTCTCCACACCCACCGCGCCCACCGATCGCGCGATCGAGCAACCGAACCGCAAAAGGGCCACTAAACCCTAAGCCCGCGACACGGCGTTGCCGAACTGATCACAGACCAAAAACGCGCGAAGCGGCGAAGGTGCATTGCGGAGCGTACGTACCGATCTCCTCGGGGGTGGAGAAGGTGCGTTCCCCCGTGGGCTTGTGCTTGAACTTGCCCTTCGCCATGGACGCCGACTGCGCTTGCGGATGTGGCGGCGGCGGCAAGCCCTGCAGCAGCTGCTTCGGCGCGTGGGGTGGCCTCTTTGGGTTCTCGCCGCGGGTTTCGGCTAGCTTTATTGGCTGGCCGGGACTTGGGGACCGAACCGACTCGGAAGCCACCACCTGCCAGATCGCCGTGGGCGCTACGAATCCCCTTTGGCTCTGGTGTAGTCGAGTCGAGTCCGTGTTTGTGTTGGGTGCGACACGTAGGCTTTGACCGCTGGGAGCTGAAGCTGACTTTTCTTTTTACTGGGTTTTGGGATTTTTGCGCGAATACTTGGATTTGGGAATCGAGATAATCAACCAATTAACACAGAATACCCACGTGCGGATTTTCGAAGCAATTAAATTTGTTTTTTTTCCCTCACAGAGTCACAGGTGATCCCGAGTTCAACTATAGTGCCGGGAGGATTTGTTTTTGGCTTGACTCCATGGGCGAGGTTAAAGCGGTTATTATGGAATGCGGTGCACGTGTCGGATGGTTAAATATAATGGCATGTGTGGTGCCGGGTAAGAGCGGCGATGAATGTGGCGTTGCGACCATTTTAGTTTTGAAAAAACAAAATCCAAATCAGCGACCAAAAGCACTGTTAAGAATTTTGAATTATGTTTTGGTCCAATTTTATTTACAATTTTGTCGATTGATTCAGTGTACCCCTTAAAGATTTGCCTTTTTGTTTATCCACACACAAATATTGTTTAAAATCCAAATTTTGTAGAATGACAATGAACCTCATAAATTATGTTAAAAAGCATAATATATTTTTGTACTTAATTATTACACCATCTATAATTAATTAATTATTAGATATCCTAACCTATTAAAATAATATTTCAAATTTTATATGATAGTTTTCTAACATAAGTTATGATGTTGGCTATACCACACCGCAAAATTTAAAGCTAAAACTTTATTTGTGTGTGGAAAGCCAGAAATAAAATTCTATTAAGGGATAAGTTGAATCAATTGACATAGTTGTAGAAACAATTTAAAAGTATACTTTAGTGGGTTATCCAGACTTTGGTTATAATTTAGTAGGTAATTTAGACCTTTTCCTTTAGTTTTTGGGCCGCTAGCTGACAGACCTATGGAAATATTCATTTGACCTTTTATGTAACTCAAGTGAATATTAAGATTTAGAAGTGGCATACCAATAAGTTGTGCATACTCTGCTACTCATGGGCGTGAGTTACGTCAGTAATGAAAACAGTTAAACAGAGTAATGTCCATAGGTTAATTGAACAATGGGACCATCGATTCCACAATTCATGTTACACAAATTCCCGTTAGCGATTAGTGAAAATAAACCAAATTTCAGCGCGAGGCACGAGTACGTACCACTATTCTGCCTCGACCTCGATATCTTCAGTTCCCTACTTCTCTTGATTAAAACCATTAATTTCGGTACTAAAAATCTACTAGCGCCGGCCGCTTGCATGAGCAATTGAGCAGCGACGCCTGCACGAAGCGCCCATCCAAACTTCCAAGGGGAAAAAATTATAACAACAAGTCAACAACCGTTGATGAGCGTGCAGCTTCGCGTTACATGTGTTGGAGAGTGAAAAACTCAAATGAAAGAGTGGAAGGATTGATTCTCATTGATGGGGTTGTTTACATATTTATACAAACCCAAGGGGCATGGAGGTGCCTCTTCCCAAGGGACATACCCCTTGGGGAAAGTGGCCCTTTCACACACTAGTAACTACCTAGTGATGTCATTAATCATTAATTAATTAATGAAAGAATTGATCACTAAATAAGTGTTTCACAACACTCCCCCTTGATCAATTTCTTCTTGTGATTTTGTAAACAATATATGAATAACTCCTTCAAAAACCCTGTGGAAAAAATAGAAGGAGAAATATGGATATGTCATAGGAAAAACTCCTTTAAAACCCCTTAGGAAAAATTTAGGAGAAAATTTTATATGACATATGTGATTGCATGTAATGCAATATTGATATATTCCTCTAAAAACCTCATGGGAAAAATAAGAGGAATATATTGATGATATGCTGTTAAAACTCCTTTGAAACCCAGTGGAAAAATAAGGAGAAAATGATACAGCATATAAAAATGATATTGTTCCTTTAAACTTATATGGGAAAACCTTTATAAAGGAAAAACCCATAAGTTAAGTTTAGAGAAATATGTGTATGATCATTTGATCATTATATCTTGAATATCTCCTTTAAAAACCCTTGTGGGGAAAATAGAAGATATGACATATAATATGTTTTGAATATCCCCTTAAAAACCCCGATGGGGAAAATGGGTAATATTACATGTATTCTTGTGTTGGTATTGCCTCGTTAAAAACCTTTCATGAGAAACCCCTTGTGAGGAAAACTCATAAAGGAAAAGTGTGCAATATAATTTTTTTTAACACAGGTTGTTGTTCAGAAGAGACTCCCCCTGAACCTTACATCGCAAAGTCAATGTATACCAATTCCATGAACATATATATATGTGGATATGGTAAGAACTTTGTGAACAAATATGTGAGGCTCTTACAAATTTGATTTGTAAGGTGTTTATTCTCCAATGTGTGATAGATGAGAATAAACATGGCAATATGCTTGTTGATATTGCTCTATGTAACCTGTTATATTTATGCAACACAAGCAACATTATCTTTATAGATAATTGTTCATGATTCAATAGAATCAAGTTTAATCATTCAATATAGTCACACACACATAGGTGGTGTTTTAGAATGATAGATGGGAGTAGCAGTTAGAGTCCAATTTGATGACTCTCATGAGAACTGTACCATCATGATATCAGTATGTGTTCTAGCAATATGGGGATTATTTAGCTAGTAACTCAGAATCACTATGGTTATATCTTGATTGAATGAACTAAGATTATTGGTGCCATAAGATATCTGTGGATATCCAATTTAACTCCTGCCAAATGGCTTGATGGAGTTACGCATTTTAAGCTATAGCAAGTTATCTGCAAATGCAATATTTGGCCTTTTGCGGTTTGCAAGATATGAGCGCTTACATGGCACTATAGCTGTCATCCCAGGGTCTAGATGGGCATTGATCCATCTTTAGGGATTGAACGACCATAAGTGTTGATGGATATGATTATCCGATATTATTTTGATATTGGTGAACAATATCAATTGAATATCTGAGAACTGATATATTTGCTTAAGTTGTAAACTTAAGAGTAATTTGGTTTTACCCAAATCTGTCATCTCTAATTCCGTCTTAATATGATTGCTTGTATGTTGAGATGATGGAAAATCCAATTTGGAATTTATAAATGCAATCATAGTTAGAGTAATCCTTCTATGATGGATATTCACTTAGTCAGTTGTACCACAATCAACTTGAGTATTTCAAGTCATGGAGTGACTTGAGTTGTACACAATATATGTTGCGATTTGTATCTCAATTTAGAACATGAGTCCAATGAGGACATATATGTCTGAATTTGTTCAAATTATATGATCTGCCAATGATTGAATGTAGGAACAAAATTTTCGCACATACCATGTGGGTATGTTTTGCTTGGTCTCTGCATGAAACCATATGCTACAAGCTCTTAATGTCTCACCACCTTGCTTTTGCAAGAAAGCATTATGAGAAGAATATTTTACTGCGGTAAAGTACTTCTCATTGATGAATAAGAGCTTTTCTCCTGAGTTATCACCTTTAATTTGACCCAATTTGAGTGTTGAGACACTCTGCCTAGGACTTTTGGTCTGGATCCAGTTGAAGGTGTATAACAATTTTGAGTGGGAGAATATGTCGACAATTTGTAGTCTTAGTGTGATTGATTCAATGGAATCAATATAGCTTGTGAAAATATCAACCCTTTCTAACTCTATCTCATTTCCCAAGATGATAGAGTAGGGCGTTCCAATGACCCAATACTTTGAATTTATGTGCACATGTACTGGGCTTTGAATGTTGAATCTTCATAGGTTTTGGATTTGAAAATCCATAAAGTGTCTAACATCATGTATGATGTTGATTTGCATTTACTATCTTGGAGGATGTCTCCCCCTGTTCCGCGGATGCTTGTAATAAGCAATATCCCTAGTGACCATACTTCTCCCCCTCTTATTTTAATTTGGGAGTTGAGTGGTTTTGTTAGGTACCCCCACTCTTTCTGGTACACAAATGATGGGAATGAGATTAGCTGACGCTTTTTACAAGTAAATGCAATTGGCAGTTTATTTGCAATGTGTTGCAAATATATATTGTCATGCCGACAATTTGTACGTAGATGTGAGGACTGAATGTATTAGACATTCTAA
>CM014272.1:71142273-71155446 GCA_004135705.1 Alloteropsis semialata | reverse complement strand
GGGCTATGTAAAAATCCCCATGAGAGATCCAAAGTATTATGTGAATGCGGATAATACTATATTGTATGGATCCTCAATGCCCATGGATGTATGTTGAGGTGGTGATATCGTTATGTGCAAAGCATAAACGATATGCAGATGGGAAATAATTGGCTGAAGCCAAAACTCCACGTACATACTGCAACGGAGGGAGCCGTATGATTGCAGTTTGATTGATTATGTGGTGTGTAGGTCCACATAGTACCAACTAGATGTTGGTAAATTTCAATTTAAATATAGTGGTCATGCAATGAGTTGCAATCTCTTGCGAGAGATTTATATAATCCGTTGTATGTACAGATTATACATAATGTTTTATAATTATGCCAAAGTCATACAATAGTTTATTGTATACTTGTAAAGAAATCATGTGACATTTTCCATCCTCATGGATGTATCCTATGTTTTAGGATATTGTGCTCATAATTTGATAATTTGAGCAATGAACATAGCAAAAGCATAGTTCTTTAGTGCACTATAATATGTCACATGAAATCATGTAGTTGATTTATCAACCAATCATATGAAGGTTTTGAAAACTTTTGTTAATGGATATATGCTACCATATTTCCTTTGAATGCGTTCAAGGAATTATAATGGTATAATTGAAATTTTAAGATAAGAGGATCTTAAAATTAATTTCCATAATGCACATGTAGTGCATATTAAATCTGAGGATTTATAGGAAATTTACAATATATGACCAATGGAATTGTCAATAAATTTTCATATCACCTATAGTGTAGGTTGATAAAAAGCAATATATTCCAATCTTGATGGAATTATAGACTGAAAATTTATTGTACACAACATATGGTATGGGTTTTGATGTATGTAAAACACAATCCTTTTGATAATGGAGAAATTATCTCAAGCATTTGCTTGTTTTATATCTGTTTCATTTGTTGATGAATATGAATTCATCATTGTTGTCATAATGTGATTTCATATTGAAATCACTATAACAGATATTTTTCCAACTCAATTGGTATGAGTTAAATTAGAATGCATGAGTGCATATCTAATTGAATACTTTGAGAGTGCAAGATTATGGCTCGACCAAAACCATAAATAACAAATCGCTTTTACGATTTTTAGTGATTTTCCTTTCTCTTATAGAGAATTTGGAATATTTGATATCTCAAAGAATAATGTTAGTGACATAAATGTTCACTAATCAAATATTTTCTTCCATTTGGATTGTTCCCATATTTTCTATATTGAGTAAATCATAATGCATTATGATTACTTTAGTAATATACAATACATACTAGTAGCATTTATCATATGATGATACTATGTGAATGACAACTTATGTAATTGCAACATAATGTACATGATCATTAAGTGATGGGTTATAGAGACTAAATTGTGTCTGTAAACAAGTTGTTATTGCCTTCAAATATATCCTACTGTTGTAGGATTTGATCCTAATTCATATGAAAAAGGAATATAAGTGGCATAATATAGGTCGATATTGAAGTGCATTTCAAACTTGTCCCATTAAATTGATTTGCCATTTGTCAATAATGTATTCAACCAAATACTTAATTTTGTGACATTGCATTGTAATGTGACTATGATATCCACAATTTTGACATACATGCAAGTTGTCATTGTGGTTTTACAAATGCATGTCTTTGTCAGTATCCTTATTTTATTGCCTTTGTTTTGGCCCACTTTCTCCTAATGTTGATGCATGTTTGCATCAAACATTTGATATTCTGAATATTTGTATGCTATAACCAGAAGGTACAAGCAGATATTCTTTGTTAAGAGATCATAATGCATAGCATTGTATTCAGAAAGTGTGGTGCAATTTTTTGGGTATGGTAGCAATACATCACCTATTGAGAAAATTGTGGATAAGACTTCATAATTTGGGTTGGTATGATATACAAATTCATCATAGAAGCAAATCTAGAATGGATTTTCTCTATGTATACAACGATGTTGTAATTTGTTATGAATTTAATCATGTAGATGAATGTATAACCAACCGTCTTTTAATTTTGGTAATATTATGACCTTATGTTGGCCATAACCTCTTTTGAGTGTAACTCAAAATATTGAGTATACCATTTCCATTTGATACTCAATGTTTTGAGATCTATATGGAAAGTATGCCTTTAATAAGGCAATAATTTGGTTGAAATTTTGAATTCCGGGCTATGATTTATTCCATATAAATGGAATCTTTAGAACATGAAATGAATTTCAAATTCATTTCCCATACCATATAAGTTTTTGCATGTGATGCAACTTATATTGACTTCATAATGGCTATTTTGAATCATGTATCACATGTGATATAGTTATGTGTTAAATTAATTTACTGCGGTAAATACATGAAATGTAGTGTTGCAATATATGCAAAATATTTGAATTCAAGATGAATTTTGTATCAAAATTAGGTATAGTTGTTTAAAATAGGCAATGTCATTGATGCTTATATATTGCTCTTTATTCCTGAAGGAATAAATGACTGATAGTCATGGTCAATATATAGTCTCTATTTTAAACTTTTGGATGAATTAATCATCATAGAAATGATGTGTATCTTTTAATAATGGAGCATAGTATACGCTTAATTCCATTATTTTATTCAATCCAAAATTTATTTACCTATATCTTTTGATTTATTTTGCATTGATTCAAAGGCAAGATGATTCTTGCAACAAAATTAAGGTATATGTTAATGGGTAGTGCAACTGCTATAAGTTGTATTCCTAAAGGAATTAATGACTTGAAAGTCATTGTAGTATAATTATGTTTAAACTTTGGATTTACACTGTGAAGGTAATCATCATAAGATGTAGACCTCCAAGCAATGGGCAAGTAACTTGCTGCCTAAAAGCACGGTCTCTGGGCAAATAAATTCAAAGAATTTATTGCAGCCAGTGCCTAGGTCTCCATCACCTTGTGTTATTCCGTTAGTTTAATTTGTTGTTTAAACACTTTGAAGGTAGAACCTCGCAGTAATGAAGCATAATCTGCATGAGTGCAGTAGATGCTTGTTGCCATTACCTTGTGTTTAAACAAAATATATACCTTTTATTTGAATTTTGCATGATTTTCTACTTGATGTAGAATATTGATTTGAATAAATTAAATGCAAATAAAGAATTGCATATGAAAAAGATTGTTCTAAAGTATGTGTAACCAATGAGAGATCTGCGGATCATAATAATGCTCAGTTGCTGCGGCAATTGTAGCATTTTGATTACATTGGTCCTAATAATACCGATGGTATTTAGTGTATATTACACAATATAGAACAATCTAAAGACTTAAATATAAAGTCTAAATATGATATATGTTAAAACATATAAATAGATAAAAGCCTGAGGGCTTATATGAATTTGGGGGGGGGGGGCAAACCCGAACTTTTGGGGCGGTGAATTGGCCTAGTCGGCCAAATAGGCCCGGCTCAATTTGGTTTGGCGGCCTGGCTTGAAGCGGCCCATGAATGGTGAGCCGGCTCGGCTTGGCGGCCCGGCCTGCGGGCGGGGCCTACGGTGCCGGCCCGAGGTGTCTGGTCGGCCTGTTGGCTCGGCTGTGTCGGCCCGTGAACGGCCCAGCCAGTCAGTGGGCTTGGCGGGGTGGTGGCCGGCCTGGGAGCCAGCCGGCCCGGTATAAAACCGGGTGAGGGGCACTCCTCTCGGAGGCCGCCGCCGCCGCCTGTTGGCGTCGCTGCCGCTTCCCCACGCTGCCGTCGTGCGATGCTGCAGCACGCTATCCGCAGTTGCCGTCACGCGAATCGCGCGTCCAAGCCGTAGCCGCCCTGTCGCTGTTCCGCCGCTCTGCTGCCCGCATCGTTGCTCTGCCCGTGCCACCATGACGCTGGAGAGCAATCAAGCGGGTGCTGCAGCAACTCCGCCCCTGGCCCACTGCTGCGTGCGTTGCCCCGACCAAGGGCCGGAGGACGGGAGGAGCCTCCGCATACTGGCCATAGCCACGGTGTGGCCGCAAGTGTATCCGTCACCGGTCAGCGACATCCACGGCGCAGGTAGCAGGCCATAGGCACGGCGTCGTTTGTCACCGAAGGTAACCGTCGCCAGCCATTTGCAAGGTAAAGCATCTCAAATAAATATGAACATGTCGATGCTTACTTCTTTGGTTCGAGTTCCAGGACACGGGGAGGCAGCCGGCGAGCCGAAGTCGACACTGGTGTGCACGCTCGCCGCGCTGCGGGTGCTGTCCGTGGGGTCCATGGCAAGACCGCTGACGAGGCCGCCGTCGTCGTGTACTGGTTGTGGCACGGTGGCGGGATCCTGGACTACAGGATCGAGGACACCGAGGACGGCGACGTGTGCGACTGCAAGGCCGCGGGGTTCATCACTGCCGCCGTGCTCGAACATCAGAGATCGATTCCCTGTTGATGTCGAGGCCTTGCCTTCTTTCTCTGTCTTGCGCTCAGTGTAGAGAAAAGTGGCTGATAACGTGTTGGAGAGTGAAAAACTCAAATGAAAGAGTGGAATGATTGATTCTCATTGATGGGGTTGTTTACATATTTATACAAGCCCAAGGGACATGGAGGTGCCTCTTCCCAAGGGACATACCCCTTGGGGAAAGTGGCCCTTTCACACACTAGTAACTACCTAGTGATGTTATTAATCATTAATTAATTAATAAAAGAATTGATCACTAAATAAATAAGTGTTTCACAACGACATGGCCTTAAACGGCATATGACACGAGAAACCATCAGTAGAAAATCATTTCAAACACGAACAAAGCAATGCTGTTCACGAGGTGACAAGGAGAAACAAACACGAATATCAGAAGGAGCATCCCTCTGTGCAGTAAATCAAGCGGCCCGGCAACTCACTCGTGCGTGAAAAAAGCTATCTTGTAATTAGTGTTGACATGTAGATTAGCAGTGTGAATTATCGGAACATAATTCATCACAAACACGAGCATAGTGCTAACCTTGTAGTGCATTAATCGTGCATTAACAATGGCTTCGTGATCGGTGTTAGAATAAAAGCATGGAAGCAATAAGCTCAAGAACACATAACCAAATCATAAGATCACATAAACAAGAACGACGACACCGAGACACGATATTTTTTAACGAGGTTCGGCCATGTGCCTACATCCTCGGGGCATGACTACGGGCGCTCCTCCCCATAAACAGTAGCTACACCGGCATCCGGGCACCACCGCGGCCACGCCGCCGCCCACACCAGCTGCCAAGTCGTGTCACGATTACAGCAGTAGTGTTATGAGTACTAGGGATACAAAATCAACTTAAACTCTAATCCCTAATAATCTACCAAATTACAACTCGACTTTTCATCGTAAACTCAATGAACCGCACTTTCCAAAGCAGCAGCGATCTTGGCGCGCCGGAACCAAACTATCTAAAGCAGCAGCGATATTCAGTTCTTCTCGCGCCAACTCCGATCTTAATTCTTACATGCCTGGCTCCTTCTACACTAGCTCCGACGGCTTTGTTTCCGAGTCCGGCCCATCGCCCGTCGCATGGCGCCTCCCTGTCCGCGCTCAGTTCTCGCGTTCTTTGCCCTGCGCGCGCCACCAACCGGTTCGATCGCCTCCGCGCCACGCACTGATGCTCGCCGCTTCTCGTCTTGGTCGCCAACAAGTCGTGAACGAAGACACTCACCCTGCACGGACCACGGTGCGCTCGTGCACGACGCCATGCCTGTCCTCTTCGGTCTTCTCCCACACGGCGGGCGGCAGCGGCATACGCCCGCCTACCCACACCCCCGGGCCGTGGTAAGCCTGGCGGCAGAGCGTGTGCGCCACCTGGTTCCCCTCCCGGTAGATGTGCCTGACGTCGCGCCCGGGGAAGCTCCGCAGCAGCTCGACGCTGCACGCCACGGTGCGCTCGTGCACGACGCCATGCCTGTCCTCTTCGGTCTTCTCCCACACGGCGGGCGGCAGCGGCATACGCCCGCCTACCCACACCCCCGGGCCGTGGTAAGCCTGGCGGCAGAGCGTGTGCGCCACCTGGTTCCCCTCCCGGTAGATGTGCCTGACGTCGCGCCCGGGGAAGCTCCGCAGCAGCTCGACGATCTCTTCTTGCATCGCCACCGGGATCCGCGTCTGCGTCTCCTCGCCGCGCAGCAGCTGCACCAGCACGAGGTCGTCTCCTTCCGCCACCACCCTCTCCAGGCAGAGCTCCCGCGCCAGCTGCAGCCCACGGATCATCGCGCGGGCCTCGACGATGCCGACCGTGGAGTGCTCCGTCTCCTCGGCGAACGCGAGCACGACGCGGCCGGCGCAGTCGCGGATGACGCCGCCGATGCTCGCGCGCCTCGAGCCGTCGTTGTAGACCGAGCCGTCGAAGTTGATCTTGAACCAGCCTCGAGGCGGCGGCGTCCACCGCACCAGCACGACCCGGGAGGGAGGAGACGACGGCAGGAATGGCCGCGCCGCCGGGGACAGCCGCTGCTGCGCACCGTGGCAGGGGCTCGGCGAGAACGGGTGGGCGGCGGGGAAGAGAGGTGCCGGGCAAGCCATTAGGGCTCTGGCTCCGGGGACTGGCGGTGGTGTGGCAATTCTTTGGAGTCGACGACCTTATTTATTTGCTGGTGCTGGGGGATCCGATCGAGCAATGTGTTTGACTTCGAGCCGACAACAACGATGGCTGGGCGGAGACGCGTGTTTTCGGTTTTTTTTTTGATTGGTTTGTCCGATCGGGTTCAATAGGCAGTGCATGGATTTGTTTGTCCGATCGGACTCAATAAACCAAAGTGCTCTGCTGTACTCACAGCACAGGGAGTTCGTAGTTCCCTGGTGGCTGGTCGGAGACGCGTGTTTTTCCGTTTTTTTGGGATTGGTTTGTCCGATCGGACTCAATAAGCCATCCACGCGGACGAAACCAAACTGCATGGATTCGTTTGTCCGATCGGACTCATCAATAAACCAAACAGCTCTCACACCGCCTCCGTCTGGACCTGCAAGTGGAAGCAGATAATCGATGAATGAGAACTCATCTGCTTCAAGTTCCAGAACTCGAGCTGCCCGAATGGCACAAGCGCCAGCGGCATTGTTCCCTCTGCTGTACGTACTCCCGAGCTGCCTGAATGGCACCTTGACCGGCGTCGATGGTACAGGGCGTTCCTAGTTCCCTGGTGATACTCACAATTTGAACAGTCTGGAACGAACGCAAGTCTTTCAGTGCACGGTCGAAAGCATCACTGCCTGCACATACTGAGGGTCAGAAACCCAGAAAAAGGAAATGTTTCTATCTGGATGATGTATCTGAAGTAGCCATTAGGTTATTGTCTCGCTAATAGAAAGTCTGAAGAAGGATATTAGCACTATGCACATGCTACAGTGATTGACTGACTAAAAAAATCGGTTCGATCTGAAATGAAGGTGGAAATGTGAACAGAAATGACTGACTTCAGGAATCGATAGAGCTGCTTTACATGGCAAGCTTATTGTTGATTGAGTATAGCGAGCGAGAGGTTACAACCAGTATTAGCACTGTGTACAGAGGGATCACAAATGTAGCTAAAGGACCCCGCCTCTTTCTGCAATTGGCTGAGGCATCCCTCCTCTCAGTGTCTGCTGAGACGGCGGCAGAGCTCTCTCCCTCTCTCCGAGTCTCTGGTGTGGAATGGAAAAAGTCCATTTTACTTCCTTTACCAATTTACTTTGTCCGCTTAAGCCCCCAAACAAAGTTTAGGGTCACTTTACTTCCCTAACTATTTTGTTTGGTTCAATCTACCCCTAACTAGATTTCTCTTTTTTGTTTCTTCGCGTACAAGTTGAGTTTTAATTTCAGATTTTGTCAGTTGACTTATAACATAGTCCTCTATGTTAAAAAAACATAGTAGATTTTTTCATACAGTTTTATATATCTAAGATCAATTTTGTATTAAATATTCCTAACCTATGAAAATAACCATAAAAAATTCTTAGTATAATTTTTTAGCATAAAACATCATGTTTGTATCCGTTCACAAGATTTGAAGTCAAAATTCAACTCATACACAGAGAAATAAAAAAGAGAAATCTAATTAAGGGGTAGATTGGACCAAATGAGATAGTTTAGGGGAGTAAAGTGAGCCAAAATTTTGTTCAGGGGGTTAAACGGACAAAATAGATAGGCGAGGGGAGTAAAATGGACTTTTTCCTTCGAAAATCAAAACGGCTTCAAGAATCTTGGGATAAAAAACTGAACCCAAGCAGCAACTGGTAAGCAGACTATTTATATTACACTCAGATTTGCAGCTAGGGCACCAGACTATATTTTACAGTCACAGTTAATGCAAGTATGTCACCGTTTCAAACACACCGGCCAGCCCCTGCAGAGCCAACCAATTACAATTGGAAAAGATGAAGGGCCACCCAGTTGAGCCCCTGATGCTGTTAGGGTTTGTGCTTGACAAGCAACATACAATGTTTGAGCAGCTACTATCCTATCTTCGAGTCCCATCACTTGGGTTCCAAAAGAAGCTGCTTCCTTCAGCTGAGTATCCATGTGGAAGATGAGGTCCATAGACGACATTTTCAGAATTTGGAAGATGAGGTCCGTAGACGACATTCTCATTCAGAAACGTCATTTGGTTCACCTGTGACGCTGCTTGATAAGCATTTGGAGCATTAACTTGACTGGGGGTGTTAACTTGTGGAAAAACATTTGCATTGGTATCCTTATGATTAGCCTTTGGCTTGCTCCTAGCAGTCCGTTTGTTTTCCACTGGACTGTCTGCAGTCAGCCTGACCATTTGCTGCTGGATTTCATTCAGTGAACTACTGGCTAGTTTTGATTTAGCACTCTTTTTTGAGTCAGAAGACTTGTACTCAAGACGGTACAAGGCAAGAGCATCAGAAGCATTGATCTCATACTCGAAAAGATGCCACTCATGGCTGCTCGACGGTTGTGGGTCCATGTAATAGGACCTCTTCAGACCTGCAAAATCTTTCATCACCTGCTTCCTTGATTCATGCCACCCACGACCATTGTAATCTGGCAATGACCTTTGCTTACGGTTGCCACTCTCAAATGCCCTTCTTGGAGTGTCAAAGAAAAGCCATTCTCTAAGAGATTCACCCTCCAGAAGAGAAAGATCGAAAAGTTCTGCAATAACAACAGGGCACAAACAGTTAGCACAACAATTTTCTACTATCAACATTGACCATACAAGCCAGCATTAATATAGCGAAACTTACCAGGTGCATTCCATGGTGATTTAGAAGTTGCAGCCCCTCCACACACAGGAATACCAACATTCTTTCCTTGTACTTTTGCAATAAGAGCAGCAAACAACGGTCCATCTTTCAAATCAATACCTCTTGGACGCATCACGGGTCTTGTCCCAAGAAGACCATCATCGTTCAGAGCCAAACCAGCATGGTAAGGGTTGCAGTAATCCCCACAGTCTTCTGACCCTCCAACTGGCCTACCACAGTCCCAAAGTGCACATATTGGCCCCAAATACTGAGAGGGTGACGGCCATATTGTTGTAAGCAAGTCTGACATATGGACAAAGACATCTCCAGTATTTTGCTCAGAGTTATTCGCATCTACATATGAATGAGGTGGCAGATCTAATGGCAAATCAAACTGTTGATGTTCCAGCGGACCAATACCATGCATGTTATTGAAGTTAGAACCAGGAAGATTTATTTTGTAATCATCATCATGAAAAAAATCATCTATACTGAGTTCATGGTCTATATAGTACATCTGCAGCCAAAGGGTAAGACAAAGGCTCATTAAAGCTATCAATAGAGACGGTAAACTAACATGAACAGGCACTGCAGTCACCAAACAAGTGAAATTAAATGGAATGGCTGTTGTCTGCTGCTTTGTGTTGTTAGTGTTCTTCTTTGCTTCTGTTTTCTATCCCCTTGGTGTTCTCTGTATTCTTTTTGTTTTGTGTTGTTCGCAACTCTGTACTCAAATTGCTACATAATACAATGACGGGCAACTCTTGTACCGGTTTGAGGGAAAAAAAAAGACATGCAAAATAACATAAAATGCATATGGTCCTTTGCCATATTGGCAAGGCACAGCTTAGAGCCTAACAAAATTAGAAACTCAAAACTTTGACAGGTAACAAATGTAGCAAGTCTGGTTTCAACAGAGACAGCAAGCAAGGCCTAAACATGTGTTTCTAGGGCCTATATTATTTCTGATTTACAACTAGCTTAACTATACATGAGTTATACTGTGACTTGTGCTCTTCAAAAGAGCTACCAGATTATTCACACGCATCAACATATTTGTCAATTCTAGCATACTGAAGTACATCACTCTAGCATTTGACACTGCAAGTTGAAACAAAAGTGAACTATACAAAACCATGTTGCACTATATATATCTGAATTGGAAGAATGAGCGCAGTAATGGAATTGTCATGGAATCACATCCACAAATGAAATAAAGGACATAAGACACACTGCCATGTTAGCTGGATTTTAAATCAACAACAAATTTTTAAATTGATCAGTGAAATATAAAGAAAATATTGAACAAATAGACAAGGAAAAAGCTCATAACTGATCCGCACCGCTAAAGAGGAGTCTGCTACTAAACATAACCAGAGGAAACAAAATTGACGAATTCTGTGTAAAATTGCAATTTCAGAACATGCATAAAAAAATTCCAGTTGACATATTTTTTTATCGTGATGATTTCCGTAGTTATTGAACAAGAGCATCCTATGCATATAGATATTCTCCAGTCCTCTAAAGTAAAATGCCTCAATAAAATGATTACGTCAGTGAATGATCACTTAATGATTACGCCCTATCCAACAAAATTCACATTCTTGGAAGGACTACAGACAGAACAATGCTAGCTACTCATCAACAAAAATGTAGAAATTTCAGGGGCAAACTCCACATGATCAATTTGGAAAAATAGAACAACTTCCAACTCAATCATATAAAATGTAAAACGTTACCTGCTCATTAAACATTGCATTAGCAGCAGCAGCCACATCTCCACAATCTCCCTGCACTCCCTGACCTAGCGACTGC
This sequence comes from Alloteropsis semialata, assembly GCA_004135705.1. Lineage (NCBI taxonomy): Eukaryota > Viridiplantae > Streptophyta > Magnoliopsida > Poales > Poaceae > Alloteropsis > Alloteropsis semialata. The sequence goes on along the minus strand of CM014272.1, from coordinate 71,144,439 downwards.
TGCGATGGGGCAGCGCCACCAGCCACAGCCTCACACTGCTGATCCAGATTGGGCATCCTGACACCTCCATCCACAGCTTCACACTGCTGATCGAGATTGGGCATCCGCATGTCCTGCCCGTGCCCGTGCTCGTGGTTCTGATGGAAAGACGGCACCTCCTGTGGCGATCGAGGCACAGTGAGCTTGCTTATGGCGTCGTCCTCCTCCTCCGCCACCGCCAGCTGCAGCAGCCGCAGCGTCTCGGACGGCGGATCCGAGGCCTCCCTGTTGTTCCCCTGCGAGTTCTGCGCCACACCGCGACGGACAGTCAGCACCAATCTACCGCATACGAGAGGGGAAGAGAAGGGGAAGGGGAGAGGGCTAGGGTTCGGCGGACTTGCCTGGAGGGAGGAGGCAGGGGAGGGTACGCTGAGCTCTGCGCGCCATTCTCGGAGCATCTGGTGGACCTGCTCCTCGAGGACGGCGGCGTCGGCGGAGCGGCTCTCTTTCCGCGCCGACTGCAGGCCGGAGAACATCTCCTGGAGGTCGTCCACGCGGTTCTTCGCGCGGTCGCGGAAGTGCCGGTGCCGCGTCGACGAGCGCGAACCCTTGCCCCTCGAAGCGGGCTGGGCGGCTCCGCCGCCACCGGCGACCGGATCTCCCGCCATCGTGCTGATCAAGGCGGCGCTGGTGGCGGGTGCTGTGGTGGGGGTTGGGGACGAGACGATTGACTCGATTCGCTCCCTTGTTTTGGTTTCCAAAGGACGTTTTTTTTCCCTTTTAACCCCCTTTTATTATTTTATTAGGAAGTTTCTACTGAGGAAATTAGCGTGGAAGAAAGACCACCCTTTATCTTAGCCTTTTGTCTGCAAAGTCACATATCCATCAGTATAAAGCAAAAAAAAAAAGAGAGTAGATTAGTTTTTACAAGAATAAGCTAATTTAATACTGAAAAATAGTGTTGGTGAATTATATACTAGGCCTTGTTTAGTTTGGAAAGTGAAATCTCGCCGAATCATAAAAATGATGTCGGAAGGGGTATTCGGATACTAATAAAAAAACTAATTACACAACTCGCCTGGAAATTGAATTTTGAATCTATTAAGCCTAATTAATCCGTCATTAGAGATTGTTTACTGTAGCACAATGTTGTCTAATCATAGTCTAATTAGTCTCAATAGATTCGTCTCACGAATTTACTCAGGGGTTATGAATGTGTTTTGTTATTAATCCACATTTAATACCCCTAATTAGTGTCCTAACATTCGATATGACGGATGAACAGTGAAAATTTGCTGAAAACTTGCTGATCTAAACAAGATCTAATATTAGCTTAGTTTTGTTAAGGTATATAGGAATAGAGTATGTTTGTAGAGGCGAGGGTATGCATGTAGTTTGTACTATATTTGGAAAAAAAATCTGACCAATGTGGCAATGTGGATCAATCAAATAAATCGAGTGTGTCACCTCGCAAACACAAACAGAGAACAAGATTCTAAATTAGTAGGGAGAAATGATGGTTGCTTTATGCCCTAGTGTAATTTTATTTTGTTGCGAAAAATCTAGTGCTCCATCGGTATCGAAGTATTTGAAATTCATCGTATTTAGAAAATTTTAAGTATTATTTATTTTGTTTGTGACTTACTCTATCGTTAAAGTATTTTAAACGTGTCATATCTTTTCTCATATTTGAAAAAAAATTAATTATCAAATATTGCAATAAAAAGTCAACTGTGACAAATATTTGAGAGTACTATTTTGAACCAAATCCTTTATTTACACACATGCGCCTTTGTACATGGAAGGAGATAAGCATGCGTTTGGTTTGGGAGCCAAGTAGGTCGGGTCGGCTCCGACCCAGTTTATTGGGTTGATATAAACCTATCTCATGTTTGGTTGAGAGGTTGGGTCCATCCTAATTTTTTGTTTGGTTGAAGGGGTGAGAGGGTTGGATTGAATGTTTGTTAACACCGTTAGTCTGAATTGTTAGTGGGACCCACTTGTCAATAATATGGTCCACTTGTCATCCACTCATTTCCCTTTTTTATTTCTTCCTCATCCTCTTCCTCAGATCTCTGGCCTCCAGCCCCAGCCAGGAGACCAGGCACCCGTCGAGCTCGGCGGTGGCAGGCGAGCTCGGCGGCCGGCAACCCGGCCTTGGCCTGCCGCTGCCTGGCCTTCCTCTCT
>CM014272.1:71102605-71141273 GCA_004135705.1 Alloteropsis semialata | reverse complement strand
CTAATATTTCAGCTTGATATGTCAGTTTATACTATGCAGTTTCGAATTATTCAGCTGCCACCACACATTGTTTTTCGCTATGTCAGTTTCGAATTATTTCAGCCTCATATGTCAGTTTATACTATGCCAGTGTATACTATGCAGTTTCGAATATTTCAGCTTATACTATGCTGATGTGGTGGGTCCAATTGGACATGCAGGGAAATTTTATCTAGTTGATTCGGGGTATCCCAACCGCCCGGGGTACCTATCACCGTACAAGGGGTGCAAATACCATCAACAGCAGTGGCGCCGTGGACCAGCACCATCTAGTGAAAGAGAGCTATTTAACAAAGCTCATTCTTCGCTAAGGTCAGTCATAGAGCAATGCTTTGGTGTGTTGAAGATGAAGTGGAGAATACTGTTGGCTGTTCCTGCATATGAGGAAAGTATCCAAACCGACATAATTCTTGCATGTTGTGCGCTGCATAATTACATTATTGACCATGATGAGGACGACATCGACTTCCGAGTAGCTGCGTATCTCCGACGTTTTGGCATCCAGGACAGCGATGATGAGGAACCACAAGATCGCCGTGAGGCCGACGAAGCTGATGATGACATAAACATGAATCTTGTCCGCGATGAAATAGCGCATGCATACTATATGTCGCAACAGCGGCATTGAGATGTAGATTTCACTTGTATCCTTTGTGAGATGAAGTGTGTGTAACCGAATTTTTGTTTGTTCATGCCTTGTAATAATTGGTGCAATGCCACTTGTTGTATGAGAACAATTTTTGTTTGAGGACAATATTTGTTTAGGACAACTTGTCAGGGTTGTAAACATGTGGTGAAATTTATGTGTGTAGATTGTGTGCACTTACCAAATTTCATTTTATGTGTATAAGTGGCTGGGTACATGTAGCAATTATTGACTCATCTTGATAAGTTTTACCGAAACATGTGGAAAACTTTGTGAAACACATGAACTTTGCATGCCAATTCCATCTAAACGCTGCCTAGCATGGAAGATCTGCGGCAATCCGACCAAGATCTCCCTCCTCCTGTTCACGGTCTCCGTCTCAGCGTGCATAGATCCGGGTAATCGTCCGCAGATCCCTAAACCGTGTCCTTAGCTTTGTAGTTTAGCCTTGTGCTCTGTGAACCTAAGTTAGTCGCGCCAAGTACTCTGGCGCGACTGAATCATGAGTCGCGCCGCCCCAGTCCTCGACTCAGGACCTAGGGTACTCATTTGGTGCCCAATTAGTCGCGCCACCGAACCTGGCGCGACTAAGACTTCACTCGCGCCAAGTGACATGGCGCGACTCCAATGCTGGGAAGTTGTAGACTTTGCAGGGAATCCTCCTTTCAGTACATCATGATTAGAACAACCATGGTGTATCCTCCTTTCAGTACATCATGATTAGAACAACCAGAAATCTGCACCAGAACAGGATCTCAAGTTGTGAAATACTTGCAGCAAGTGTATCTGGTTTTCAAACACAAAGTGGATCTCAAGTTCTCAAGACACTTCCATAATGCCAACTTCACAAAAGCAACTTCACAAAAGCTACATTAAGCTGGTAGCAAAATGAAGGGTTACATGGACCAACACCTACTGACCTACTGATCATTGTACGGATTTGGTCCTAAAGTACCATGTGCTTATTTTGGAAGGAATGTATGTGCAAGTGCTTCATCGAATCAAAACATATGCTTTTACTTATCGAGGCGCGATTAAGTCGCGCCATGGATCGAGGCGCGACCACCGCACCAGTCGCGCCATGGATCGAGGCGCGACTAAGTCGCGCCATGGATCGAGGCGCGACCACCGCACCAGTCGCGCCATGTATCGAGGCGCGACTAAGTCGCGCCATGGATCGAGGCGCGACTACCGCAATCAGTTGGTTTAAACACAAGATTGGTTTAAACATGACACAGACAGATCAAAGACAGCCAAAGTTCAAAGTTATAGTTCATGACAAAGAAATATAGAGTCCAACAAACAGAAACAGGTTCAAACACATATAGAGTCCAACAAATGGAGAAAGGACATAAACATAATTCATGACAAAGACATGGGAAGTCATACACTTCCAGCATCAGCCCTAATCCGACTCACACCCAGGGAACACCTCGTCGTCGCCCCAATCCTCCTCGTCCTCATCATCCGAGCAAATGACGACCTCTCCTTTGCCCTTGGAGTCTCCTTTGCCTTGCCTTGCCTTTGGGTTGGGCAAATCTGACACTAGAGCCCTCATAGCCTCCAGCTGTGCCTCTTCTGCTCTCTGCCTCTTCATGTTTTCTGCCTCTATAGTCGGCGGCGTCAGACTTTCAAGAATATCAGCATCTGACCTTCTCCTAGAATTGTTCAGCCACACAGGTTTGTCCTTCTTCTTTCCATTTGGTCGAGGCCACAAACCCATCTGTCGCGCATCCTTCCTTTGCTTTTCCTTATGGAACTTCAGAAAGGTCCTCAGCACCTCTGGATGGAGTCTCGGCTTCTTTCTCCTTGCAATCTCATCCTGTACTTGCCACTCCAAATAATGGGCCTCATAGTCACACTTTCGAGTACTCTGCAAACAACAAAACATACATTTTCACATTCAACATAAACATATAAACCTTATATAAGCGGATATTGATTTCAAGTCACGCTAATGAACTCACCAAATCATCGCCAACCATATGCCCGCAATAGTATCCTATTCCAAGCTCCGAGGGCAGTAAACCATGATTAGCTACTACACCACAAGCACACTTCCTATCTGGGGCAGGGTCAATGTACCGCTTTTCTCCCTTTTTCCTCCTAATCCCTTCCTGCTCAGGCCAATAAGATTTGGGACCGTAGTCATATTCCGAAAATGAACAAACCGGATACCTATTCTGCTTTTGTGAAAAACATGAAATTAGCAACCATAACAAATTAAGCAATGCAGATGGATGGAAACTAGATTACACTTACGGCTGTACGGTTGGGACACCCGAAGGTGCGAGGCCAAGGACAGTTGGGCATCTGCCGACTAATCTCAGCTGGATCACCGCAATTGCATAATGGTGGATTTGACATACGTCTGGCAATGGCTTCTTTCTTCTCCTCAGCTGTCATAGGTGCTGGGTTAGGAGGAGGAGGTAGCCACCGCTGGAAAGTCTCATAATTCTTCGCGGAATTGGGTCTGAAGAGAAGAATGCGTTGATCCACCATCTCAGGGCCATCTATCCACTGAAAAAAGTTGCATTGCTCCCAGTCCTACATCAACACAACCAAATTAGCAAATCTTCATAATATATGAGAGTTTGGGCAATCAAGTAAGACAGTCTATGATTGCATTATCTTACACGGTAATCAGGACACGTGTAGTACGCTCGAGCCGCAGTATCTGGATGCATCGATTGAGTGACCTTCGCAGGCTTCCCACACTCACACAGAGGTTGCGGGAGAGCCGGAAGAACAGGCGTATCCTTGCAAGACACATCGGGATAACTCTTCTGTCCACGTTCCTTCCACTTTCTCTCACGCCACAGGGCATCCTTGCAAGACACATCGGGATAACTCTTCTGTCCATGTTCCTTCCACTTTCTCTCACGCCACAGGGCATCCATTGATTTCCTGTACAATGTGTCAACCTATGACTTAATATACAAAAAAACTTAGACCATTCAAAATAAACGCACAAGCAATGTAACACTATCTCACAACCTTACATTGGTGCAAAGATACTTCTATTTCTAGTCCTAAGTCATTCACTGCTCCATTCCACTTCTAATAGTCCTGGTTTGTTGTCTTCTTTGGTTAGGAGGTCTATTTCTTTTGGTAGGATGCAAATTTTTTGGGCCCTCTTTGTGCCGTTCCATGCGGTGTTCTGGTTTGTGGCATATACCACAAAGTATTGTGGACTTGTCTTGGTTGAAGTCCCCGTAACCGTACATATCATCTCCATAACCATTAGATGCATCCATCTCATTACGGAGACGCTTTTTCTTCCTTCTCCCAACCTTGTCCTTCTTTGTGGTACTATCCGGTATATACTCTGGACCGTTGTACAATGGCCAAGCAGAAGGGTCAAGTAAAGGCTCAAACCGGGATGTCCAGGTCTTTAACACGGTAGCCTTTTGGTAAAACTGAGAGGTATATAAAGCGGCCCGATGATCCACCCCTCTAACACGGCACGAAGCAATCATATGGGAGCAAGGCACATGCAACAACTGCGGCACACAACAAGTACAAGTCACATGTGTGAGGTCAACCTTGTATATACGACCACCTGTACTCTCACCCCCCACCGTTAGAGCATTTGCGGTCCTAACGGAGTACACATAAGAGTTAGGGTCAAACAACTCTGCTGCCATGGTATTCGCCTTGTCCTCTTCCGTGCTTAGCAGTTTTGCCGCACCTTTGCCCCACAAATTCTGGTTTGGCCTCGCATCAATTTGACTTTTCGCTTTCTGCCACCTTTTAACAAAGTATGAATTGACCTTGTAGAAGGTGTACTCAACAATTGCCGACACAGGCATGCCGCGAATTCCTTTAAATACCTTGTTTAGGACTTCAGAGATATTAGTGTTGCAGACACCAAACCTCCAACCACCTTCGTCAAAGGCATTGCACCACTTATGCATGTTTTCCATTTGACTGTCAAGCCACTCTGTCGCTTCTTGATTCATCATTTTCTTAAGTTTCGCAAGCCGTATGCCAAAAGTTCTCTCTGCCTTCGATGCACATACCAACTTCAATTGTTTTATTACATTCTTGTTTTTGTGCCTATGCCATATGTTTGCAGCAAAGTGACGCATGCACCAACGGTGCACGATCGGTTGGTAACCATCAATGTGCTCTTCTACAGCATTTAGAATGCCTTGGTGCCTATCAGAAATTATACAAATCTTTCGGTCTGGTCCCACCACATCCCTACGCACCAAATGAAGGAACCAAGACCAACTTTCATTGTTCTCGCTCTCCACCAAAGAAAAGGCGAGCGGTAACAAACGATCCTCCCCGTCCATTCCCGTTGCAATCAACAAAGTCCCCTATACTTCCCGGTCAAAAAAGTGCCATCAACACTAATCACCGGCTTGCAATGTTTGAATGCCTCTGCACATTGTGAAAAGCACCAATAAACACGCTGCATTACTTCCTTCGTTACCCCATTATGCAACTCCACTGCACCCGTGGTCCTTGTGCACCACTTCGTCCCCGGATTGTAATGAGCAATAGCATGTAGAATCCGCGGAACTCTACTATAGGCGTCAATCCAATCACCCCACAGCATGGCCATGGCGTGTTGTTTAGCCCTCCATGCCTTGCCATACTTCACCCGATAATTAGTGAATCCGACAATTGCTTCAACGAGCGTTGACACCGAAACGTCAGGGTCAGCATATACCAATGAACCAATCCGTCCTCCGATATATCGTGCCGTACACTGAGAGTGCTCGTGGATTGGTCGAGACGTACCACATGTGTGAGGCTGGTGCACTTTAGTTATCCTCCACTTCTGCCTTTCATCAGTCATTGGACGGGCCCATACCTTCCAACCACATTGGAGTTGGCATTTTACTGTGTACCGCAACTTAGAGTCAGAGTGCACCACATCGTATGGTCGATGGTGGCGCACCGAGTAGTCCCTCAAAAAGAATTTCAACTCTTCCAGGCTGTCAAATATCATCCCTTTCTGTATCAACTCTTGACGACTGTCAGGCTCTAGAGAATTAAGACGCAAGCCGGAATCACAATATGCCTTCTTAGGGGGTGCATGGAAGAGAGGAACCTCTAAAACTCCCACATGAACTGCTCTAAGTTGTCTCAACTCCTCCTTACTGAAAGGAGCCAATCTTGCACCGAAAATTGTAGCCATACTAGATGACGGTTCAACCATAGGAGATGGTTGAACAAACGAGCGTCGATGCACCACATAGCTCGGTTCAACTGGTGTTTGTACACCATGCGTTGGCTCAACAAAAGGTGCTTCATTAACTGGTGTTGGCTCATCAAAAGAGGCTTCATTCATTGGTGTTGGCTCAAACACTTTTTCTTGTGTTAACGCTTCTCTCATTTCTTCTTCTTCTTCCTCTTCTTCTGATCCCGCGGAGATATCATCATCATCTTCCTCCTCAACATCAAAACTCCCCTCGTCGAAGTGATTGTTCACTAGACAATCATCATCTGAATCTGGCTCATTTACCATGTCAGCATCATATTCTTCATCGTCCTCATTATCACCAACCTTATAATTACTTTCTACAATCACCCTCTCACGAACTTCAACTACCAATTCAGCACAACTAACTTGGGACCCTTTCACCAACTCCTTGTAAAAAAACCAATCCTCATCACATGAAATTCTAAGCACATAATGAGCCCTTTTGTCACCGGCATCAAATCTACCATGTAGGATTATTTCACTCTGTTCTGGATCAACTTGAAAAATTGAGCTAGCTCGAACAAAAACTTCATCAAATGAAGGAGGGCTATCAAATCTTGTGACCTCATGCTTCATCCTCTCAAACTCTCCATTCTCATTAACCGAACCGCCGGAGAAATAACGAACTAAGCGATCCATCTACACACATTTAATGGGCACATTTCTATTACCATTCATGGACTTATACAAAAACTACTAAAAGACCAACTATAACCAAATGTCAATACACTACGTACCACAACCCCACGTAAAAAGACCATTCTACAAATGATCTACATTAGATCATAATTCTCATTTCTTGAAAAAATTAACAACAATATCTACCCACTAAAATCTCATCGAAATCGTTTCATGAAACACAATCTACACGATACAAAAGCGTTACCATGAATCAATTACCCAATAATGCTCAACTAATCTTACCCCTTTCGTACTAAATTACCTAATCCAACCTAAACCCTAGGTTATCCTAGGGTTTCAAATGTCAAAAAAAATAAGCAAATGGCACAAATCTACACGGATAAAGTGGACGAGTTACCTTCCCGGAATGTTTTCCAACCGTTTCCCCTTCGAATCCGTGGAACAAACAGGGGGATTTAGAGGGGGGAGTTCGGAGGGGGCGCCATGGGAGAGCCTGAGCTCGGGTGGGAGGAGAAAGAAAGGGAGGAGGGAGAAGAAAGGCCTCGGGCGGCCGGCTGTATACAGGCGAGTCGCGCCACGACCTTTGGCGCGATTCAGTCGCGCCAAGGCATGTGGCGCGACTGGCCCTGCCATGTCAGCCGCCGCGCTGGCCGCCCGCGGCCGGGCCGGCCGACGTGGCAGGCCAGTCGCGCCACATGCTCTGGCGCGACTGCCTCTTAAGTCGCGCCACGGCGTGTGGCGCGACCAAAAGGGTTATTTGTTGGAAATACAGTTCGGGTGGGTTTTTTTTAAATTTTCAGTTTAAAAAGGATTAAAAAATAAAAAAAAGTTTATATGCTGCGCACACTAAGGGCCTGTTTAGATGGCCAATTTGCCAAAAAAATTTGCCATTTTTCACTATTCATCAAAGGGAATCTTACATGCATGGAGTATTAAATGTGTGTTAATGACAAAACTCATTCCATAACACCTAGGTAACTTTTCGATACGAATCTAATGAGCCTAATTTGGCCATGATTAGACAACGTCGTGCTACAGTAAACAATCTCTAATGACGGATTAATTAGGCTTAATAGATTCGTCTCGCGATTTCTCGTCTAACCGTGTATAGCGTCTTATAATTAGATCATGTTTAGTCCTCTTAATCTTTGATTTACCATTGCTACAGTAAACGGTAACTTTCATTCTTACTCAACTAAACATGCCCTAAAGCATATTTCAGCCAGATAGCAGCAAGCCAGCAGCTAGTGTGCGTTTGTTTCGGGATTTTTTTTTTGAATCTCAGGATTGCAGTCGATACGGGACGGAGGGAGTAGGCCGCAACCGGCTGCCCGCTTCGCTTTGCAAGCAAGGGAATAATGGTGGTGAATGTGATGGTACTGATGCTACTGACGTCAAGCAAGGGAATAATGGTGGTGAATGTGATGGTACTGATGCTACTGACGTCAGCTATGCAAATCCATGGATCAATTCCACACGGTTTAGTTATTGAGCTCGATGCTGACTACTGATCGCTCTGACAGTGAGGCGTTTTGCCTTTTGAATCGTCGTCTCGCTCGCTCTCATGATCGCATCGATATAATCGTTGCTGGTTTAGCGCGTGATTTTCCCCAGGTGGTTGATCTGCACCACGTTGCTTTTCGCTCGCCTTTTCTGTTAAACAATTCGTCTCGCCACTCCCATTCCCTTCCAGCTTCCAACCAAATTTCATTCTTTTCTCTGACGCCAGTGCTCTTTTTTATACTTTTCTAGGACAGTGAGCTGAGCTGCCTTTTCTCTTCTTCCAAACGATTCAGATCGAGTGTTCGTCACAGTTCACAAATAGAAGTAGTGAGAAAGAATTCGAGAACGAGGGGGTCTCGCACTGTCGCACAAGGAGAAAGTTTGGCAAGAACTGTGCTTCTTGAGACATCTCCAATCCTCTGTACAAGCAACGACATGGTGAAGTCACCGTCATCCCCGACACCGGCGTTGCAACTACCGTCTCAAGAACAACAGCTACAACCGAACCAACCAAAACACAAGTGCAGGAAAAGATAAGCAAGAATCTAGAATTGAAAGCTAGCTCTCTCTGGTGGGTTGATTTGGTCAGTCGGCCGCCCGCTCGGCAGCGGGTGGCCACCGGCGGCGCAGGGGTGCCACCGGCCGGAGTCGAAGTTCTTGGCGTAGCTGTCCGCGTCGTACTTGAATGTGGCGGCGGCGGGCGCCCTGCAGGCGCTGCTGCAGATGCTCTTGCTCTCGCGCACCAGCCGCCGGAGCAGGCCCCTCCACGCGCGCCGGCCGCCGCGCGCGGCGTCGTCCCCGCGGGCGAGCAGCTGGAAGCGCGCGGGGCTCCGGCGCACGCCCGGCGGCAGCCACGCCGGGGAGGCCATGCAGCCGGAGAAGTAGGAGGACTGCGTCGGCGTCGACGGCTCGCTGTCCATGTCCAGAGCCATGGCTGGAGGTGGAGGAAGAGAGGGCAGAGGGGGAGGGACTGAGGGAGGTAGCTCCGGCAGGTGTGTGTGGTGTGCGTGTGTGAGAGAGGTCGAGGTGGTTCCTGGTCACTATATATCGAGCTGCGAGGCTGAAGAGTATGGGCGGCGCCCATACTATACCAGCTAATTGCTGTGAGTTCCCAAACTTTGGATCTAATGCTACTCTAATAAAGTACTAGTACTCCTTAATTGCTCAGGTAACAATAAAGGTGTTTTGGTTATTGTCCTGGAGGTAAATTTGACTGATAATTAGAACATTTTTATAAACAAACTACTACACTTTTGAGATAATTGTACCGGTATAGTTTTCTTTTCAAATGTTTAGTTCCAGGATATAGATAAAAACACACCTCTGAGTATATATTCAGCCGACTGAAAGTCATTAAAAAAATCAGTTCACCCGAAGAATTCAACAAATGGATTTTCAGGTTTTGGCTTGATATACCCATTAACGTGAAGGAGTGATTTGGTTCGACCGGACCCTCATCTTAAATTTATTCACTGTTTCGTTCTTGGCAATGTGTGGCGAGACGCTGTAGCTGCGGATAGCGAAGTATACTCGGTGATGTTTGTAACAAAGGGAGAGGAAGCTGCCGTTGGGATTAAGGAACTATGGCCCCGTTTAGTCTGCTAACTTTTTTCATCGCTACAGTAAATTTGAATATTTGGATACTAATTAGGAGTATTAAATGTAGATAACTGATAAAATCCATTTCATAACCCCGGGTGAAATTGTGAGACGAATCTATTAAGCCTAATTTGACTATAATTAGACAATGTCGTGCTACAGTAAACAATCTCTAATGACAGATTAATTAGGCTTAATAGATTCATCTCGCGATTTTCCGTCTATCCGTGTAATTAGTTTTATAATTTATCAAATTACTACAGTAAATTTCGCATAGTTTCTCACCGGATTTGAACAGACCCTATGACCTTTAGATTATATATAAACTGATGAATAATCTCGTATAGATAACAAACACCATAGATTATTCTCCAGGTTATGTAATTTACGCACCCGACTTATTATAATATACAAATGTCTAAGCAAACAAATATACCCTTAATTTTGTCGATGGAGCAGCAATATGATGGCCCCACGGTTGTTAGCCGTTCATACACATGCGGAAATTTTGGTCATTTGAAGTGCAGCGTGTTCCTAAAACAAAACACATACTTTGACCTAAATGTATATAGTTTGACAGCTACACAAACCTGAAATGTTCTTTTACGGCCGGAAGGAGTAAGATATGATTTTTTTTCGACAGACCAGTACATACATAGACACTCCCACGCACGGGGCACGTCGCCTACCACTGAAAGAAAATCGTCGCACATTCACCCCTATGAATACACACATGCAAGCCCTACCCCTATGAGTACCTCCGAGAGAATGGACCTACTGTTTCGATCTTGAGATTGATGAAGTCACCACAGGCGCCTCACTATCGAGAGGCACGTCGCCTACCACTGAAAGAAAATCGCCGGTTAAATCCTAAAATAAATCCAGGAAAATGTGACACATGTGCTGAGTTGGAGACTCGAACCCAAGTGGGCAGGTTCCACCATAAGAAACCTAACCAACTAAGCTACGTTTGTTCCACAGTAAGATATGAATTTGACTCGTGGTATCATGAGACACGAGTAATGGCTGGTTTAGTTCGTGAAATTTTGGAAACTTTGAAAACTAGTTTGCAAACTAGTTGAAGGAGGTGTTTAGTTCCAAAGTTACAAAAGTTGCATTGGAAAGCATGTCACGAGAGAGAGAGGCACGTTTTCCAATGTGTTACTTTTGCAACTTTGCAAACTAGTTGAAAGGGGTGTTTAGGGCCTGTTTAGTTTGGAAAGTAAGTTTGCGAAAGAAAGTTTCCAATTCTAAATTGAAGATTAGGAGGACTAAACATGATCTAATTATAAAACTAAATACACGGATGGACGGGAAATCGCGAGACGAATCTATTAAGCCTAATTAATCTGTCATTAGAGATTGTTTACTGTAGCACGACGTTGTCTAATCATGGCCTAATTAGGCTCATTAGATTCGTCTCGCAAAGTTACCGGGGGTTATGGAATGGGTTTTGTCATTAACACGCGTTTAATACTCCATGCATGTAAGATTCCTTTTGATGAATAGTGAAGTTTCAAAGTTTCAAAGGGATCTAAACAGGCCCTTAGTCCCAAAGTTGCAAATCTAAAAACTAGTTTTCAAAGTTTCGCGAACTAAACAGGGCGTAAGAGTAGTGCCACAGTAGACTCGAGACAATGCCATGACGTGTGGTGCTAGCATCAACCTGTTTCAGCTTTTGTGGTTCCTTCTTGTTCCTACTCCAGCTGATAATTAACCTTTATTTATTTATCAGAAAAAAGTAAAGAATATAGTTAGTATTATCTTTATCCTGTATGCTTGCTGTAAAGTCGTTGATCGCCCATCATTAGCAGCAATGATGGCACGAGCTTAAATGCATAGTTAGTGAGAGGACCTGGACCACCACCCCAATTATGGCGGTGCTGCCGAGGAAAGGATCATTGCTAGCCGCGGAGTGGAGAACCCGGCCCACCGTACACTTGCAGCTGAAGTGTGGACCGTACCGGTGGTGAGGTAGTCGAGACTCAAGTACATAAACACCGCCACGCCAGCTACAATATTCCAAGGTGTACACCCACTCCGATACCCGCCTAGAACTACATACAAAGGCCTTTCACCATCAACGCAACCGAAAAAAAGAAAGAAGGAACATGCTCCATCAATGGCTACAAACAGCATGTTCGGTTGGCTGGTGGCTGGTGACTGGTGCTCATTTGTTGTGAGAAAAAAGTACTGCTAGCTGGCTGGTGGCTGTTGGCTGGTGCTGATTTTTTGTGAGAGAAAAGTACTGCTGGCTGGTGGCTGATAAGCCAACCGAACTGGCTGAAAATCTGATGTAATTTCTTTTACTTTTTTGTAAATTTTTATTTTATATATATAATCAGTAGGAGTCAACCACTGCTGTTTCCCTTAAAAAAACTATCATCAAGGAACGAGTTCACTGATTACAATCATCATGTTGCTGTTAACTGCGTTTTGCATATGTTCATGTGTGCACAGTGCACCTAGGTACATGAGCGTCTACGTCTGTTGTTATGTGAAAGGGGGAAAAAAAAACTCCTTCGTGTATGTGTATGGCAAATGGACCAAAAAATCGGTCCAAGTTAGAGTTTTTCGCAATCAGGTAGTTTGGTTGTTCGGTAAAAGACGGGTCTACTTGCAAGCAGATAAACTTGGCATTATCTTTTGGCAGCATACATCGTGCATGGACACAACAATTTGGATGACTTTTTTTTTGAGTAAAACAATTTGGATGACTGGCTGGCTGCCATGAAGAGTTGGGCCGTGAGCGGCTGGGTGGATCCGCGGACCACCACACACAGCCTTGGTCGTTGGGCCGTTTATGGGCCATTCTGGCCTGTGGGGAGAGAAAAGGCCAACGAGCTACGGCCTTTCTCAGGGTGCGCCGCGGGCTGTGTTTTAGTCCAGGTCCGTTCTCGTCGTCGGCGGGAGCGATGTGGGCATGTGGCCGTGTGCAAGGGAAAAGGCATCGGTGGCGCACCAAGGGGAGTTCGCCGGAGCAGAGCAGACACCGCGGCGACCGGCACAGCTTGCTATAGCCGAGGCAGCCTCGACGACATGTACGTAGCGACCACGGGCCACGATCGCAGGCAGCGAAAACGACGGCGACAGCCTGTTCGCTTGGCTTATCAGCCACCAGCCAGCAGTACTTTTCTCTCACAACAAATCAGCACCAGCCACCAGCCACCAGCCAGCAGTACTTTTCTCTCACAACAAATCAGCACCAGCCACCAGCCAACCGAACAGGCTGAACAAGCGGATACTCGAACGGCGGCGGTTTGTTGCAGACGAGTTTTTTTTTGTGTGTTTTTCCCTCGAAAAAACGCCGAGCACGTATAGTTTCTGGTTTTGCAGGGATAGGTTTGGTTTAAGTTTAACCACGATCCAATCCAAAGAGATAAAAAGGTTGTTAAGATTTTTCGAAGGACAGAGTGGCGCCACGCTTCAAAAGCGCACGGAGTCCGCGGGATCGCCGCTACATCATCCCTCCCACGGCGACGCGCAGCCGCCGCCATGTCGGGCCCGCCGTCCAATACCTCGCCACCATCTACTACTACTACCCCGGCCCCGTCGCCTCCTTCTCCAAGTTCTCCCGACCCCTCGCGCCCGCACGCTACAGCCGCGGCGCTTCCATCTGTTGATCCAGACCTGCCGCCGTTGCCACCCGCGGTGCCGGCTGCTCCACCGCTGTCGGCACCGGCTGTTTCGCCGCCGCCGCCGGTGTGGCCTTTGCCTCCACTGCCGTTTGCTCCGCCGGCTTTTTCCCCACCGCCAGCGACTCCTGCTGCTGCCCCACCGGCACCTTTGCCTCCGGTGCTTCCGCCATCTGCTCCGCTGGCACCTTCGCCTCCGCCGCTGACGCCCACGGCACCAACTGATCCGCCGCCGTCTTCGCCCCCTACGCTGCCACCACCGGCGCCTGCTGACCCTCCGGCGCCATCTACTCCACCCCCGCAGGCGCCGCCAGCTGCTCCGCCGGTGCCTTCTCCTCCCCCACAATCACCGGGGACACCTGCTGCACCGCCGGCGTCTCCTCCTACGCCGCAGCCACCGGCGACACCTGCTGAACCGCTGGCGTCCCCTCCTACGCCGCAGCCACCGGCGACACCAGCTGCACCGCCGGCGTCCCCTCCTACGCCGCAGCCACCGGAAACACCTTTTGCACCGCCGGCGTCTCCTCCTACGCCGCAGCCACCGGCAACACCAGCTGCACCGCCGGCGTCTCCTCCAATACCGCAGCCACCCGGACCTTCTCCGCCCGCACCGGTGGCGCCCACGCCGTCAGCGCCGCCCCCATCGGCACCGGGGACCCCGCCGGTGATGCCACCGCCGTTGCCTGCGCCGTCAACACCAACGCCGTCTCCCCCAGAGATCCCCGCGCCACCGACGCCAACGCCGTCGCCTCCTGCGCCCACGCCGTCACCTACGCCATTGCCTCCGATACCGCCTTCTCCATCAGCGCCCACGCCCTCGCCTCCGTTGCCGCCTTCTCCATCAGGGCCCACGCCGTCGCCTCCGTTGCCGCCTTCACCATCAGCACCCACGCCGTCGCCCCCAATGCCGCCTGCACCATCAGTACCCACGCCATCACCGCCGGCGCCGCCTGCACCATCGCCCAAGCCGTCGCCTCCTGCACCGTCACCCACGCCGTCGCCTCCAGTGACGCCTGCACCGCTACCGCCGTCCCCTGCGGTTCCAGCACCAGCAACGCCGTCCGCGCCTCCTCCAGTGACGCCGGTACCGCCAACGCCCACCCCTCCATCTCCATCAACGCCAGAGCCACCATTACCTTCGCCGCCTTCTCCCGTCACGCCAGAACCACCAGCCCCGTCTCCGCCTTCCCCGGCGACGCCAGAACCACAGCCACCAACGCCCTCCCCTCCATCTCCATCAACGCCAGCGGCACCATTACCTTCGCCGCCTTCCCCGGCGACGCCCGAGCCGCCAAGGCCGTCTCCAACTCCCCCAGTGACGCCACGGCCACCAAGGCGGCGCCCGTCTCCTCCAGGTGTCCCGTCGCCAGCCGTACCACCACCTCCGGGAAGGACGCCGGAGCCACCACCCACAGCGCCATCTCCACTTGCGCCGGATCCTCCAGGTGCCCCCAGACGGCCGCCCTCGCCGCCTCCTTTGCCACCATCTCATCGTGGCCGCCCTGCTCCTCCGGGCGTAACCCCGTCGCCCCCAAGTGACGGCGGCCCTCCCTCGCCGCCTTCCCCGCCGTCACTCACGCCTCCGTCGCCGTCGTCGCCATCGCCAGTGTCGTCATCACCGTCGCCATCGGCTACAAACGCGACCGTGATCGGCGTCTCCGTGGCCGTCGCGACGGTGGTCGTGCTCGGCCTCATCGCCGGGCTCATCTACTGCTGCTCGAAGAAGCGCCGGCGCGGCGGCAACGGCTCTCCTCCGCCGGGTACGTACCAATATCCAATACCCACCCGTATAGTCTCATACGCTTTACACGCGGTCACGCGCTGCCTTGGCCGGTGCAAGCGCACCACCGCCGCTGTTTAGTTTGCGCTGCCCCGTCGTGGACACGAGTGCGCGAGCCTCAGTGAAAGTCGCCGGGGCCCGCGGCTTGGACGCGTCGCGCCGCGCACTCGGCCACTCGCCATGGCGCGCGTGCGCCGGTGACGTCACGCGCGGCAGATCTAGCAGGTGTTGGTGACGACGGCGACACGCACAACAACATCATCGACTGGGACTGGGAGTTGGTCAGTTGGACTGGATGACGAACGGTTTGACGATAGACTGTGTGCTCAGTGTGGTTTCTGCCTTCCTTTTCAAGCGCATGATCGATGCCGACTTGCCGCGCGTAAAGCCCTGCTCGTTGACGAACTCGTCGACGGAAATAGCAAGGGCTCTACAAGTGTATACAGTCTAGAGTTCTCTGCATTATTACTCACTCGCTTTATGTTACATACGTGCACACTGCCTTTCTCAATTCGGTTTTGCTGCTAGATCGATTAGGTATATAGTCGTCGGCTCACATCTATCATAACCACTGATGACAAAATGAAGTCCAAATTCCACGTGTTTATGTTTCCAAACATTCTTATTGCCACCATTTTCTTCCTTTTCTTTTTTCTGATTTGTGTTACACTCTTGCGTCCTCAGAAAATGTCTATGGCCCCCGCCTGCCGGTGACGTCGTCGCACCAGCAATCGGGCACGAAGGCGTCGTCAGCGCCGTTACAATCGACGCCGCAATCGTACTCGCAGCAGATGTTCCCGTCGTGGCAAACCAGCAGCGGCGCGCTCTCCGGCCCCCTGCGCCCGCCGCCGCCTCCTCCTCCGCCGGTCATCGGCGGCACCGTTTCCTACGCGGACCTGGCCGCGGCGACGGGCGGGTTCTCGGAGGCGAACCTGCTCGGGCAGGGCGGGTTCGGCCACGTGTACCGCGGCACGCTGGAGGGCGCCGGCGAGGTGGCCATCAAGCGGCTGCGGGCCGGCAGCGGGCAGGGCGACCGCGAGTTCCGCGCCGAGGTGGAGATCATCAGCCGCGTGCACCACCGCCACCTCGTGTCCCTCGTCGGCTACTGCATCCACGGCGACCAGCGCCTGCTCGTCTACGAGTACGTGCCCAACAAGACGCTCGAGCTCCACCTACACGGTACGTGATCGACGAGAGTCTCCATTGCATCATGCATAGCTCCCGTTGCGCAGGCTTGTTGACGCTTGGTTGCAGGGAGTGATCGGCCGAAGCTGGATTGGCAGCACAGGTGGAGGATCGCGCTCGGGTCGGCGAAAGGATTGGCCTACCTGCACGAGGACTGTAAGTTCACGCGTGCCTCCTGTGTTCTGATTTTCTGCTCGTTATAGCACTCTGCTAGTCTGAATTTTTTGGCGAGATCAGTTTGGTTGTGTTGATGGGGGCGATGCCCGGACTTGGTTTCAGGTGATCCTAAGATTATTCATCGCGATATCAAGGCGGCCAATATACTTCTGGACTACAATTTCGAGCCCAAGGCAAGTGGTTTCAGCATGTATCACTCTGAATGCTCATGCTCATGCTCATGCTTGCATTTATCTGAAACCGAACATTTTGTTGTGCAGGTTTCAGACTTCGGGTTGGCCAAGATCCTGCCCACTGACGACACTCACGTCTCCACGCGCGTGATGGGAACCTTTGGGTAATTCGATTACTGCTCCAAACCTTCACATTTACACTTAACAAAGTGCAAGAAATTTAATACGAATAAATTAGGACGCATTGATAATACTGAGAACATGAACTCGTTCTTTTAGGTACTTGGCGCCAGAGTATGCTACCACAGGCAAAGTAACAGACAGGTCCGACGTCTACTCCTTCGGCGTCGTGCTTCTGGAGCTCATCACCGGGAGGACGCCTGTCCTGTCGTCTGAGCCCTACAACGATGAGACCTTGGTTTCTTGGGTGAGTGATCTCAGTTAGGTAACTGCTTTGATTGTTCATGTAGAGGTGCCTGAATCCTGGCTGTGAATATTTCGGTACAGTCAAAGCCTAAGCTGACGAAAGCTCTCGAAGAGGACATCTTCGACGGGCTGATCGACCCAAGCATGGGCGCCAACTACGACGCCGGCGAAATGCTAAGGCTCGTCGCCTGCGCCGCCGCCGCGGTGCGGCACACAGCCCGCTCCCGACCACGGATGAGCCAGGTGACGGATCATCCCTGCAAAGCTTGCAAAGGACACAACACAATTATTTTCGCTGCAGATTTCAGCAGAACGCTAACAGTGCACGTGCTGTTATTTTTTCATGAACGAGCAGATCGTGCGGTATCTGGAGGGCCAGCTGTCGGTGGAGGCCCTGAACGCCGGCGTGGCGCCGGGGCAGAGCGAGCTGCTGGAGGAGCACGCGGGCGAGCAGCTGCGGCGGATGAGGCGCCTGGCGTTCGTGCCGGGGACGAGCACGGGGGCTTTCCTCGCCACCCAGAACATGAGCACCAGCTACGTGAGCGAGCCGACGAGCGAGTACGGGCTGAACCCGTCGTCCAGCTCCAGCGGCTCCGCCAGCGACGATGCCGACTCGAGCGAGGTGGCGAGCGCGCGCAGAGCGGCGGACCGGCCGCCGACCACCACCACAGGGTCCAGCGTCACGGGCACCGGGATGGAAGGACAGAGCTCCGGCGAGATCGTTGGCGCCGAGGGGATGAGCCGGCGCATGCGGCTGGGACGCGGCGGCGCGTGACGGAACTTGTGATTTTTGGTATGATTTCGTCTACCCCGGGGTATACATGCAGACATGGTAGTGCTAGAATTTTTCTTTAGGATTAGCCTGTTCAGATCATTTTGATCGTCTGGCTTGCTAGGGAAAATTAGGCAAAAAGAAGGAATACCGATGAAGTGCAAAGTTTCGGTAGTTTTTGAGGAACTTCTCTTGAAATGAAGACGGGATATCAGACGAAGTTAAAGGGCGTCGTTGAATGATTACTCTTACGACGCCGTGTTCGGATGGGAGGTAAAAAAATTTTCCAGGGTATTGAATGCTACTTTGACCACTAATTAAAGGTACTCCCTCCGTATTGAAATAGAAGTCGTTTTGGACAATGACACGGTCTCCAAAATGTAACTTTGACTTATTATTTTTTAAAAAATATTTATTAAAATATAATATATTTATACTTTTATAAAAATACGTTTCAAGACAAGCCTATTCATATGGTTTTCACATTTCCAAACTCAACGAATTAAAAGTTATTCGTGATTTATGTTCCCAATGTTTGACTAAAATCTTGTCCAAAACGACTTCTATTTCAATACGGAGGGAGTATTAAATAAAGTCAGTTTATAAAACTACCTCCACAACCCCCTGTCAAATTCGCGAGATGAATCTAATGAGGCCTTTGACCACGCGATTAGAGGATGATTACTGTAGCAAATCATGGATTAATTAGGTACTGTAGATTCGTCGCGCAAAATTGCACTCATCTGTGAAAAGGTTTTGTAAATAAACTTCATTTAGACCCTCATGCATGCGACAGTAATCCGGGACAATTTTTTGTCGCGGCTGCCGAACACGCCCACGATAAGCTGTATGGAACTTTCTTGCTAGTTCCATCTGCTTTCTGCCTCGCTGTGCTTTACGTGTGTTCTTCCAGGAGAACGTGTTGCGTGCCAGGTGGATGGCTATCCACCGGTCTCCAATTAGTATATCCTTTTGATCGCTGTCGTTGCTACAGCCGGGGGATCAAATTATCTGTCTCTATCAAGACAGTCCACCAAATGATGAACCTTAAGTCACATTGATCGATGAACCAGATACATAAATCTATACGTCTCAGGTCTTATGTACGTACTGTGTTTCAAAGGGGAAACTCGAAGCTCAAAAATAATAAAATTTGTAAAATGGATTTAAAAATTATAACAGCATTTGTAAATTTATTTAGATATAAATATTCTCAGGAGCAGAACAGAACAGATCAAATTTTTAGATATAAATTTATTTGGAATACTAAGGGGTGTTCAATTCCATGAAAAAATTTTGGTGAAAAAATTTTGCAAGAAAATCTTACCATTTAGGAGTACTAAATGTAGACTAATAATAAAACTAATTATAGATCTCGCATGGAAATCGCGAGACGAATCTAATGATGGTAATTAATCTATGATTAGTGAATGTTTAGCGGATGGTTGTAGCATCACTGTTGCAAATCATGGCCTAATTAGGCTCATTAGATTCGTCTCGCAAAGTTACCTGGGGTTATCAAATGGGTTTTGTTATTAACACACGTTTACTATTCTATGCATGTAAAATTCTCTTGAGAAAAATTTTGGTGAAAATTTTTTTTAGGAGCAGAACAGATCAAAACTGACAATCCCTGCGCCTCCTCCCTGCTGTGGCCCAGGTGTGGCCGCCACCTCATCACAATTCACGCCTTCCATCACCCCGGGTTTCCCCGTCCTCGCGTCGTTCCTTCCCGTCCAGCGCCCACCACAAAACGCAACGCACCGCGGCGGCTCCCCAGTCTCTCTCTGCTCAGGTCTCCCTCCCTCCCCTCTCCCAATCCCCGCGCGCGAGATCGCCGCCCCCCGGGGGCTGTAGATCCCGATGGCCTTGCGCCGCCGCACCCTGCTCAAGGTCATCATCCTCGGGGACAGCGGGTGAGTGTTTCGGATCTTCCCTCCCTCCCATCTCCGTCGCCCCCCGCGGCTTCACCTTTGGTTCCGTACTCACTTTTGTTTCTGTGATCTAGGGTTGGGAAGACGTCCTTGATGAACCAGTATCCTTCGATTCGGATAAATTCCTGACAAGCTGACCGGATTTCCTTGATTTTTCTTCCTTGTCGTTGGTTATTATTGTTGTTAGTTAGTTTTTTTTTTGTTTTCCTTGAGCTGTGATGTAATTCAGATACGTGAACAAGAAGTTTAGCAACCAGTACAAGGCTACGATTGGCGCCGATTTCCTCACCAAGGAGGTGCAGTTCGAGGACAGGCTCTTCACTTTGCAAGTAAGATTGGCTCCCCTGGCCTTGCTCTATGTTGTGCTCTGCGGGTAGTTTGGTTTATTTATGTGAACTGAAGTACCTACCGGTTATGGCCTTCTTAATTAGTTAGCGAACTGATCACCTGTGATGTTAAAAAGGCATAGTAGAGGATGTTTGCCCTTCAACACTTGAATGCTTGCTTGTTAGACCATAGCATCGAGGTCTGTGCAGCTGATTCAGTCTACACAATGTCTTGTTTGTTTAGGTAGTTTGCTTAAACTTGAAGTGTCTACTTCTAGTGCTAAGTTCTGGTCACAATATAGTTGGTGTTGCCAATTTTTTGTTGTTTCTTTTATTTACTTTATTGGGAGCCTACCATGTAATGAATTATTTCTTCTAGAAAATGTGCCTCTAAATTTTCCATGAGAAAAACACTGGCGGTAAAAAGTGTACTCGTTTCAAGAACTTCCAGGCTTCTACATTAGTTTTCATTCTTTGCCGGTGAATCAGATGGTACTGCTTATATTGGCATCATATTGTTCGGAATCAGCTTAAGGCATTTGGAGGCTGTATAAACCCTTCCTTATACTTGCCATACAGTCTTGCTCGTTGCTTAATTAACAAATAAATATGCGTTGAGATCATTTCCAAACCTTCTAGGTATCCTAACTGTCTAACAATTGAAAGTAATTTCTTTATGTTTTGTCTGCTGCTTGATAAAGCGCCGTCTTGAGGATCTTCGATGGGCCCTGAAGAAATCTATGTAGATTCAAATTAATACCACGTGAACGGATAGTTTTGTATGTGGGATTGTTTTTCTGCTGATTTATGGTGCTTAACAACATGTGCCTTTGTAGATATGGGACACAGCTGGCCAGGAAAGGTTTCAGAGTCTTGGTGTTGCATTCTACCGGGGAGCAGATTGCTGTGTCCTAGTCTATGATGTTAATTCTATGAAGTCATTTGATAATCTGAACAACTGGCGTGAAGAGTTTCTAATTCAGGTGAAGTATTTTTCAGCGATCTATTAGTTTGGTCTCTTATTGTTCTTGTTATTTCTGTTTAACTCTGGAAGTTTAACTTTGCAGGCTAGTCCATCAGATCCAGATAACTTCCCTTTTGTTCTTCTGGGTAACAAAGTCGATGTAGATGGTGGCAACAGCCGTGTGGTAATTACCACTATACATTTTGTTCTTTTATAAATTCTTCACTTGATTTAGATTGGGCTGATTAGAAATGTAAACTGCTTTCGTTTTAGGTGTCCGAGAAAAAGGCAAAGGCATGGTGTGCTTCTAAAGGGAACATCCCATACTTTGAGACATCTGCCAAGGATGGAACGAATGTGGAAGATGCTTTCCAGTGTATCGTAAAGAACGCTCTGAAGAATGAACCAGAGGAAGAACTGTAAGCACACTTCAATTCTCCTCGCTCTGCATATGGTGGCACTAAAACTGACTGTTTTCATGTGACAAATCATTCCAAGTACAAGAAATGGAGTGCTGCAATAAAAGTACAAACTTATGAAATATATCGTCCATTAGTCTTTAGTTCTGTGATGATCTATGTTAAATCATCAATAGAAGCTAGTTGCTTTTTCTTATCCTTTTTTGTAACGGTATATTTGTATAGTTTCAGGACTAGCATCACCACTAATACACTGCTTGAAATTAGTTACGTTGGAGTATAAGTAGCTCCTGTTTGCCTTTGTTCCAGTGATTGTCGTCAAATCATCAATAGAAACTAGCCACTTTTTATTTCCTAAGAACCTGACTTATTTCTGTTTCCATGTGTCGATCCTTTTTGTGGTGTATGTTTGCATGGTTTCAGGTCTAGCATTCACTTGTTTGTTTCTTCTGCTTCTATTTCTTTCTGGCCCTCCTTTTTTGATCTTATCTGTTTGTTTTTTAAGGTATGTGCCGGATACCGTGGATGTGGTGGGTGGCAACCGGGCCCAGAGATCATCTGGTTGCTGTTAAAGCATGCGAGTCATGTGGCACTGAAGATCATCGGCTTTGCAGTAACCAAACGCACCTTTGACATTGCTGGGTCTCCATGGTTCTCAATTTCATTTGTTACCTTTCCAATCTCCTGCTATGTGCTATGTACTCGAGGGCTTCTGCCCCCATGCTGTCGATTCGTGGACGTTGTGCAGTTTCATCAGTAGCGTCA
This sequence comes from Alloteropsis semialata, assembly GCA_004135705.1. NCBI lineage: Eukaryota > Viridiplantae > Streptophyta > Magnoliopsida > Poales > Poaceae > Alloteropsis > Alloteropsis semialata. The sequence continues at coordinate 71,119,070 of CM014272.1, read as the reverse complement.
TATCTTGTGAATACAATTCGGGGAAATAAGAGAAGTGTAAACTAAAGCTCATCCTTTCTCGTCTTGTGTGCAGTGTGCAACAGAATATGAGTTTTGTCTATCTCAGAATCGCCTTTTCCACGCTTTCAGCTTCGATGTGCGTTACACCCGTAGGGGTGACGAGAGTAGTTTGGCCAATCCCTTCTGGAAAGTGACATCCTGTTGTCTGAAATCCCTTGTGAATACAGTTCAATGCAAATTCTGTTGCCGCCCTGTGAATTTGGTACGTAGCAAATATGCAGTCGAAATCGAAAACATTCACCAACCGAAACCGAAAACATTCACCAAAGTCACTGACGAAGGTCCGGATTAGGGGTACCCAATCAAACCCTTAATCCGGGAACTTACGATAATCCACCCCTCAAAAAACAAAACTAAAGACCCAAACCAAAGCAGATTCACCATGCCCCGACACCTCGGAGGCCGCCCGACGAGTCTCCGATTCGCCCGAGGAGTTCTCCGCCTCCGAGGAGTCCCCACGATTCGCCCGAGGAGTTCTCCGCCTCCGAGTAGCTTCGCCGCTCGCCCGAGGAGTTCTCCGCCTCCGAGTAGCTTCGCTGCTCGCCCGAGGGGTTCTCCGCCCCCGAGGAGTCTCCAGCTCTCCGGGTGAAACTACCCGGCCACGTCTTGGCCCATCCAGCGCCGTACCCACTTGGTACCCGCCGCGTCAGAACATGATGGGCGTCCGTCCTTCGCCACGGCAGCCACAGTGGCACTCGTCCCATCCGAACAGGAACGCTACAGTCTTGGGAGGAGCGCATGTGCAACACCGGGCGCCCAAGTACGATCCCAGGCGCCCATGGATGACACCTGGAACCCGAGCAGGACACCTGGAGCACCCGAGGACCTCGAGCAAGTCAACCACGACCCGGGAACTACCCGGGAGCTTACCCGGGAAGACGTCTACACCAACCACCCGGGATGTACGATCCCGGGTCCGGCGGGGTGCCCACTCCGTCAACACCTGCTCCCTGTACGGCTCGACGCACGACGCAAGTTAAAGGCCTCGGGGTAGTAACTCTCCTTGTAATTTTCTATCTTTCTTACCCCCCGCTCCCTTCTCTCCTTGAGACTATAAAAGGGGACAAGGGGACATCAGTGGGGGAGAGGCCGACATCAGTCGAACACTCGGTCACAGCACGAACAGCACACTCGCTCACACCGCACCGGGACTTGGGACCCTCTCCCTCTCCCGACCAGTTTGTACCCCCTACTACAGACTTTGGACTTGAGAACATCGGCACATACTGGACGTAGGGTATTACTCTCCGGAGGCCCGAACCAGTCTAAAACCCCCTGTCTCTCGAGTCACCATCCGGGCTCCGACGCGCGATCGTAGAAATTTACTTGTCGGCGGTAGAGAACCCCGACAGTCACGTTGCAGACGATGACCTGGCGATCATCCCGTGCAAGAGTTGTTTTGGCGATGTCGACTCGTTCTCATCTGCTTGTTCGGTTGCGCAGCGGAGAGACCGGCACGTTGAAGGCGAGGAAGGTTCGGTCTAGAAAACGGAAAAGCCCCCCGGCAGTGTCAGTGCCCCCCCGCCGGCCCCGGCGCCGTCGGCCGTCCTCACGCCGAAGCGGAAGCGGGTCCGGCCGGGCAGTGAGCACGCATGAGAACACGGCCGGCGGGGGCGTGAAGCGAACGTGACGGACGCGGCCCGCACACGGCTGTCGACATGCAAAGGCCTTGGCCTCGCGCCCTTGCCGTGGCGTTGAGCTAACCATTGCCCTTGCCCCCACGTTTTCCCTTCGCCCAATCACGCGCGCAAATCCCCGATACTGTCCCTCATGGCCTCATCAGTCGACTCCCTGTTCGGCTGTCCCCGGGCCCTGTCCCTGTCCGGCTGTCCCCGGCCCCGGCACAGTATATATCACGCGCCACGGACGACCATGGGGAGTGGCAGCTCGCACTTGGCACGCGCTCTTGTCGCTGGGCTAGCTGAAGTGTTGCTCTGAGCAATGGCGATGGCGCCGGCGGTGGCGGGAACGCGAGCTCCTGGCGGCACGGCAGCCCCCGCTCGCTCGTTCTCGACGCGCGGTTTCTCGGCGCCATCTCCCGTTCGGCTGTCACGCCGCGCTGGAGGGAACAGGGCGGCGCTTCTCGGCGTCGCCATGGCGGCGAGGAGCGGGCGGCCGGACGGGTGGGGCGGCGGAGACTCGAGCTCGTCCTCGTCCGGGGGCGGCCGGCTGGTGGACGCCGACATGGCGACGCTGCGGCGGCGCATCCGCCAGGCTCGGGCGGAGTCGGCAGAGGAGGATGACATTAACACTGACACCGACGCCGATCTCCCCTCCCGGTCCAATGGACGGAGCTGGAGCGGCGGCACCACGGGAGCTACGTGGCGGGCGTGCGCGGCGCGGTCGGCCTCCTGGAGGCGCTTCTCGTGAGCGCGAGGCCGGGGCTCGGGGCCGGCGTGCTGGCGATGCTGCTGCTCGCCGTGCCGGCGTCGCTGTTCCTCTTGTGCGCGCAGCTGATCCAGGCCCTGGATTCCGTCTCGTCCGGGTTACTGACCGGTCGATGAACGGGAACCGCATTCGTGTGTGGCCAGATGCAGCTCTAGCTCTACTTGAGCCGGCCGAGCTCGAGCACGGTAGGACAATTTGGCCCGGAGATGCATGAGATCTGTTAATGTGATAATTGATTGCCGTTTTGTAACTTCCTCAGCGTGTTCTTCTGTTAATATACACAAATTCTATTGTTGATAAAAAGATTGCTTGATTATAAGCAGCTCTCCTGCTTCCAGTTCAAAAAAAAAGGACTTCTAGGATTGCTTAACTATAAGCAGCGCTCCCACTTCCAGTTCCAAAAACAAAAGGAGTGCCAGGCAAATTCTTCTGTTAATAAAAAGATTGCAGAAATAGACAAGAACAACATATGGATCTGACGGAAGCACAACTTCATAGTTGATAATTTAAATCAATAGTTTGAATGATTCTTGAGTGACCCTAAGCCCCAGTAACACCACCACAAACAGAATCCAACAAATTTCTTGTACTGCAAGCGGAACCGTACCTTACCTACATGAAAAATGAACAAACTGTTTGTATTTGCCTTAGTTTGAGCAGCACCCAGCTCTCTTCATCGCGGACACATCATCCTTCACATTTATTTTCTCCCCTTTGCCTGGAGCAGCCGCGCCTTCCTCCGGCGCCTCCACCGTCTTCTTGCTCACGATCTGGTATATCTGGGTCAGGACCTCTGAGAACGCGTTGTCCACATTGGTGGCGTCGAGCGCAGACGTTTCCATGAAGTACATGGACTCAGCCTCTGCAAACTCTTTCGCATCATCAGTTGAGACGGTCACCAAGTGGCGGAGATCGGATTTGTTGCCTATCAGCATGACAACGATGCTTTGGTCAGTGTGGTCTCTGAGCTCCCTTAGCCAACGGCCCACATTGTCAAATGTAGCACGGCGGGTGACATCATAGACAAGTAATGCTCCTACAGCTCCACGGTAATAGGCACTTGTAATAGCACGGTACCTGAAAAACAGACAGACAGAAAACAGCAAATGTAAGATAAGTGGACACTACATTTCCTTGCTATCTTCTCGTGATGGTTTTGCAAATGAGCCCAAACATGTCAGTCTCCTAGGAGAGACTAGAGGGATAAACCATCCTAAATTGTGAATACACCAAAAACAAGTGTTACTATGGAGTGTGGACAGCTTCAGAATTTTTACAGCAAATTATGAGTAATGAGCATCCTAGAGCCACTTAATTCAGCAATTACGGTCAATCGTAATTTCAAAGATTTGAGTCCATAGTTCCATTAAATTGTAAAAAGGAATATGGGATCAAACAAGCCAAGGTAAACCGACCTGAATTGTGATCCCACCAAAGAAAGATGTTACTCTGGACAGATCCAGAGGATTACAGCTAGTTCTAGCCATTCTATATCCTTTTCTTTCAGCAACAACGGTCAAGTATAATTCCAAACATCAATATATAGCTCCATTGAATTTTAAGAAAAGAACACCCTGAATCTAGTATTGGTTAACCAACTTCTGTCAGAGCTATTTCTTAGCTAATTTGTCCAAAGAAAGTTCTGGCCAGAAAGAAAATTACTCCTGATTTAACTAACTGGTTTTCAGCTGCTTATCCCAATATCCCATATCATCTCAATCAGCTTATGTGACGCTAAACTAAAGAAGAAATAAATAAATGATCACTTCGACCATTTACAATTAGATACAAGCTAACCAATACCTTCTGAAAGCCATGCATCATCTCGATACACAACATAAATCCAATAAATCCACCCATTTGGCCATGTTTGCTATTGTGCCAAAGAGTGAAAAGTCCATGAGGCTTTTTACACATGAACTGTGTAGCTGCATATTTGCTTATATAGAAATGAAATATCACGAGGCAGCAAGTTCATTTATCAGCATCCTTTGTGTCAGAACTTGAAGTTGAGGCAAGATAATTCTGTAGCAACAATCCATTGTAACTTCTCCTGCCTTGCAAAATCAATCAGTAGGCATTACATACTAACTAGTAACTACTGGTTATATATACACCAGTAAAACTAGTACTGGTTAAATCACTAACATTGTCACTTTCAGTTAACGACCTCCAGCTCATCTAGTCTTCTAACATTTCTGTTTCTTCCACAGTGAGCAGTCTGTATCAAATTTGCACTGGGATTTCTCGATAACATTATAGTCTATAACAGCCTATATCACCCTTATTTATTTCTGGGAAAAAGGGCACAAATAGGATGGACCAAACACCAGAGGGCAGTGAAATTTGTCTGTGCCATTGCCAACAAGTAAGGTGTGACACGAATCGACATCTCAACCAGCAAAGATCGAAATGTGCACATCCATCTACCTAGTAGAAACAACCAATGGACATCTGAACCACTGGACCACCCCCAGGATCCCGTCTTTCACTAAATATTGCCAAGCTGGGGGATTCCTCGGTGATCCTACTCGCGGTAGATCATAACATAAATGGCAGTCTCATCCAGATCACCAATCGTGGAAAACCCTGACCGAAATAGCAGTGAGAAATTTAGCTCCCCAAAACAAGCAACAAAGCTACTAGATGAGCAAGCGCGACCAAACAGTTAGGCAACCTCCCGAAATCAAGCAAAGGAGGCTCCTGGGATCACATTTTGCGCATCCCATTGGTGGAGCGCACGAGAAGTAGAGAATAAATCTACAGAAATGCACAGCGAAGCCTAGCGAGGACGGTAAGAGCAGATCAAACGGTACCTCTCCTGGCCGGCGGTGTCCCAAATCTGGGCCTTGATGACCTTGCCGTCGACCTGGAGGCTGCGTGTGGCGAACTCGACGCCGATGGTGGACTTGGACTCGAGGCTGAACTCGTTCTTGGTGAAGCGGGAGAGGAGGTTGGACTTGCCGACGCCGGAGTCGCCGATGAGCACCACCTTGAAGAGGTAGTCGTAGTCGTCCTCGGCCCGGTACCCGCCTCCGTTGGCAGCCATTGCTCCCCTCCGAGCAGAAGCTGGCTGCTGCTAGCGCGGGCGAGGTGGGGGGTTTGGGGTCTGGATCTCGCTGGAGCCGGGTGGAGCAGTGTCACTGGAATTGGAAGCGGTGCCAGTGAGGAGGCAATCAAGTAGTGGAGCAGTACTGGTATGTGGTTTGCCAGTTGCCAAAGGGTTGAAGACGGAAGAGTAGTTGGCCGTGTTTGCTTTCGGTTCTTAACTCCCAAAACACCTCATGTTTGGTGATATAAAACGGGAAAGCTATATTTTCGTAGACGTAGAATACGGAGGTTTGCTTCTGCACCATTATGCTTGATGCAAATATTCTCCTTATAGAAATTGTCCATGACAGATCCTGCAGTGATACGATCACAAATGGTTTTCTGCATTTTTACAAAATACTTGACAACTGTAAAATGAGTTTTATAAATGACAATAACATATTTGAGTTGGCATCCGCCACCCTTTCTTTACTCACATTTCCATTCCCCACTTTTTAACTCTTCTCTCTCTAATTTTGGCACTACATAGAGATGAGTTTTTAGAGCATAACTAAGATGAGGTTGCTACAGAGTTGAGATTGTTTTGAAAGTCTTGGGTGCGTTTGGATGGCATCCACAGGTCGCCGCACCAGAAGTCTGGCACGCCACAGTGGCTTAGGTAGCTGTTTGTCTCGTGACCAGTCCTATGGCATGCCGCACTTGTCACAGCGTCCGCTTAGTTCATTTGGCCGCCATCTCACGCCAAAATTCTAGCGCTCAAAACGAGCGCCGCACTTGCGGCGTGGACAAAGTTTGGGTGTGGCAGCCTTTGGATAAAAACTAAACAGACCCTAACTCTGTCATGATGGTGGCAGACCTTGACTACAATTGGCTTAGTATTAGCACGCAGGAGGTGTCGCGATAGGACATTACAATGACAAATTGACAACCCAGCGAAAATTGGCTAGTGTGGTGATGGCGAGCATTAGCGCTAAAGACAAGATAGAATGATGGAGCCGGTCATACGGTGTGAGCATCGGCTGGCTAGTAAGGGGAAAACAAAATTTGAAAAAAAAAATACATGCCTTTGGATGTCAATTTGAAGACAGGCAATCCATATATTGAAATGATACGAAATGTTGTGCAGATAAGCCAGATAAAAAATTGCTAAGGACTCAGATAAAAACTTTAAAAATTTAGTTGTTACTCAGTCGCTTGATGTCCCATGGGATAATGAAAGGAAAATGAAAATACTAGTGTAGAACCTAAGGAAAATGCATTCAAGTTCGGTAATGCGTTATGGGCATTGGTCAAGGGTTCGTTGGCATCGTGCTATTGCCGTATGCCGCGATACGGCATCGGTAGGCTGTAGTTGCTGTGAAATCTTTGAAGATGGTATGGCTATTGTCCATGTGCACGTTCCAGTTTGCTAGGTTGGCTGGTTGCCTCTGCCTATCCGGACTCTTATCTGTGTAGTCTGTACACGGGAAAGGTAGATCGTTGTGCCCCATCTATGGCGACCTAGATCTGGAACGCTAAAAAAAAGGCGCTAGTGGGGGACGAGGTTTTCGTGAGGCGGACAGCGCAGCCTGGGGACGTCGTCGCGGGCGCTCGCGCTGCCGCGCTGGGCGGTCACGCTCGTGAGACCGCCGGTCGGTTGCTGGTCTGGCTCGGCCGGCGTCGGCGGTATCCTCGTGAGGTGGGCGTCGCACCCGCCTTCCTCTCTCTCCCCGTCTCGCGTCGCCGACGATTTGGTTAAGACGAAACGGCGACTCCCCAATTCCCCATCCATCTCCTCTCGGCGCCGCCGCGAGCATGCTGTTGTTGGTTGGGCCATCGACCGATTCACACCTCGCTCTCCAGCAAACAAACCGAGTCCACCAGAGGACAAGGCCGGCCCATGGGCAGAGAGGCACTGGGCACACCCACCAACCCTTCTGCTGTGGACTTGTCGCTTGTTGTCGATCAATCTCACTGTCACTGAATTCACGACGCCGCTGCCCCCAGGCAAATCCGTGAGCGTGCCAACATGCCAGCACACAGCGCAACAGCAAACAACAAAAGGTTAGTGGGCGGCGCCGGCACTGCATCTGCGTGGTTCAGATATTTGAATTCTAGAATCTGGAGATTTTTGGAATCTACAGCTGCCACACCAGACGATTTGGCGCATCTCCCTCTCGGCGACACAGCTCAAATGGACCTACTGCACGCGCGCTGCAGTCGGTGCACGCCGCACGTGCCGCCGGCGCAACTTGGCGCGTACGCACAGCCTGCTGCATTCCAATCAGCCCCTGCGTGGAACTCAGAACCACACCGATGGGATCACCGGATCAGCAACTCAGCATCGCCGCCGCGCCGGCGGGCGTCGTCGCCGGCCGCCGGCGTCCGGGCGTGGCAGCAGGCTAAGGTACTCGAACCAGACCTGGCGGAACACCTTGACGATGCAGTCGTGGTGCTCGTCCGCGTTCAGGGACAGGTAGCACGCCAGCAGCCGCTCCAGCTCCTCCGCGCCGCCGCTCGTGCTCGCGATCATCTCCACCATCGACGCCCGGAACTCGCGCTGCGGGTCCCGCGTCCGCCGCACCACCGCGAACCGCTCCAGCTCCGACACCGCCGCCGCGGCACTGCTCGGCCGAGNGAGGTTTTCGTGAGGCGGACAGCGCAGCCTGGGGACGTCGTCGCGGGCGCTCGCGCTGCCGCGCTGGGCGGTCACGCTCGTGAGACCGCCGGTCGGTTGCTGGTCTGGCTCGGCCGGCGTCGGCGGTATCCTCGTGAGGTGGGCGTCGCACCCGCCTTCCTCTCTCTCCCCGTCTCGCGTCGCCGACGATTTGGTTAAGACGAAACGGCGACTCCCCAATTCCCCATCCATCTCCTCTCGGCGCCGCCGCGAGCATGCTGTTGTTGGTTGGGCCATCGACCGATTCACACCTCGCTCTCCAGCAAACAAACCGAGTCCACCAGAGGACAAGGCCGGCCCATGGGCAGAGAGGCAATGGGCACACCCACCTAGTCACAGTCACCATTCACCAACCCTTCTGCTGTGGACTTGTCGCTTGTTGTCGATCAATCTCACTGTCACTGAATTCACGACGCCGCTGCCCCAGGCAAATCCGTGAGCCGTGAGCGTGCCAACATGCCAGCACACAGCGCAACAGCAAACAACAAAAGGTTAGGGGGTGTTCAATTCCGTGAAAAAATTTTGGTGAAAAATTTTGCAAGAGAATCTTACTATTTAGAAGTACTAAATGTAGACTAATAATAAAACTAATTATAGATCTCGCATGGAAATCGCGAGACGAATCTAATGACGGTAATTAATTCATGATTAGTGAATGTTTAGCGGATGGTTACTGTAGCATCACTGTTGCAAATCATGGCCTAATTAGACTCATTAGATTCGTCTCACAAAGTTACCTAGAGGTTATGGAATGGGTTTTGTCATTAACACACGTTTACTACTCTATGCATGTAAGATTACCTTGAAAAAAATTTTGGTGAAAAGTTTTTGGGGGAATTGAACACCCCCTTAGTGGGCGGCACCGGCACTGCATCTGCGTGGTTCAGATATTTGAATTCTAGAATCTGGAGATTTTTGGAATCTACAGCTGCCACACCAGACGATTTGGCACATCTCCCTCTCGGCGACACAGCTCAAATGGACCTACTGCACGCGCGCTGCAGTCGGTGCACGCCGCACGTGCCGCCGGCGCAACTTGGCGCGTACGCACAGCCTGCTGCATTCCAATCAGCCCCTGCGTGGAACTCAGAACCACACCGATGGGATCACCGGATCAGCAACTCAGCATCGCCGCCGCGCCGGCGGGCGTCGTCGCCGGCCGCCGGCGTCCGGGCGTGGCAGCAGGCTAAGGTACTCGAACCAGACCTGGCGGAACACCTTGACGATGCAGTCGTGGTGCTCGTCCGCGTTCAGGGAGAGGTAGCACGCCAGCAGCCGCTCCAGCTCCTCCGCGCCGCCGCTCGTGCTCGCGATCATCTCCACCATCGACTCCCGGAACTCGCGCTGCGGGTCCCGCGTCCGCCGCACCACCGCGAACCGCTCCAGCTCCGACACCGCCGCCGCGGCACTGCTCGGCCGAGGGGAGCGCACGCGCACCGCTGGCGCCATCCGCACACGCACCTGCGGTGGCATCCGCCGGAGAACGACGGCGACGACGACCTCAGCCCGCTGCCGCTCACGCTGAGGCGCCGGCTGCTGCAGCGCCGCCGGTGCCGCCTCGCCCGCACCGCCGCCCGGCGTCCGTCGCGTCTGAGGGTGCCGTGGCGGCGGCGCCACGCGCTGGGGATCCGGCGAGAGAGAAGGGGATCAGGCGGCCCAGCGCCGGGAGCTCGTGGTCCCCGCCGAGGGAGCAGTGCCTGCGGCGGTGCTGCCGGCGCACGGCCACGGAGTCGGCGTTGTCGTTCCCGACCGACAGCCGCCGCGGCACGACGTCGGATGGTGGGGAGCGGCGCGGCGGGCTGCTGGGCCGGCCCAGCGCGACCATCACCGGGCTCGGGCTGGCGCGTTTGTGGAGGCACGGCGGGAACGGGGGAGCCCCGGCCACGCCGTTCTTGGACGTGGACGACGCCGGCGCGTGCCTCGCAAGCGCACAGGGCTTGTCCTTTCCCGTGACCTTGGCGAGCCACGAGAGAGGGGAGAAGGAGAACGCCCCGCCCTTGCCCTTGCCCTTGCTCCCTCTCCCCACTTCGTCTCCCTGCACGCATTGCCCAGCCGGCGCTGCGTGCTGCTTCCGGATCCCCCATCTCATGGCTAGAAGATCTACGAGCTCGTGCTACCAAAGCTTGGTCTCAGTTCGTGTGAGGGAGCTTGGAGTGCAGCACAGACGAGCAGGGCGTGTCCGATTTAAAGCGTGCAGGTTTTGGCGGTTACGCGCCGTGCCGGCGTGCCGGTGTTGGGACTTGGGCTCGTTCAAGATTTCAAACACTCGAGTGCCTCACTGGTCACTGCTTCGCCCAGCCACGGCTTCCAGGACAAAGGCAGACACACTGCTACGGGGGTGTTTAGATACCGCAGTATGCAAAACCAGTTTGCAAAATGAGCGCATTGGGAAGCGCGCGCAGAGAGAAAAAAGTGTATTGGGAAGCGTGTAGAATGCAAAACGGTAGGTAGAATGTAAAATGGGGGTAAGTAAACACCCCCGGCTATTGCTGGTACACGACAGAAGGCGGCATCGGAGAATGGAAAGCAGTGAAAACAATGGAGGGGAAGGAGACAGGCGTGATCTGAAGTTCCTGTCTGCACTGCACTGAAAGCGTGCGTGGGTTTTCGAAAGGCCCTGGCGGCTTCAGGGTTCTCACAGTCCGGCGCCGGCGGCCCCCAATTCAGGCAGACAAACACACACACACTCATGATACCCCAATTCATTGGTGTGTTTGATCTTTGGGCTAAAGTTTAGTTCATATCACATCGAATATTGTGATGGTAATTAAGATGACTAAACATGACCTAATTATAAAACTAATCACAGAATCCTGGGCTAATTCACGAGACGAATCTATTAAGCCTAATTAATCTATCATTAGCAAATGGTTACTGTAGCACCACATTGTCAAATCATGGACTAATTAGACTTAATAGATCCGTCTCGCCAATTAGCCTCCATCTGTGCAATTAGTTTTGTAATTAGTCTACGTTTAATACTCTTAATTAGTAACAAGACATCCGATGTGACAGAACTAAACTTTAGTCCATAGGATCCAAACGGCCCAGTCCACACCTTTGTGTGCGTCTCCAAACGGCCCAGTCCACACCTTTGTGTGCGTCTTTGTACTTTCTGCCGTCCTCTCCTCTCTGTGCTCGCTGCTCACTGTCGTAGTCCAAGTCTGAACATTGCAGGCAGGGGCAGGGGCAGCCATGGACTGTCTGTACTGACTGCTGACTGGGAGAGCAAAGGAAGGAGACAAGCCGGGGGAAAAGCGGTTCCATGGCTGAAAGGTGAAAGCTATGACTCCGCTGAAATAGCGGGTGGGAGACGGCCGCCGAGTGGGGCTGCTTGCTTTTGCGTGTGCTTTTTCTTCAGTACCGCTGCCGCCTCCGGCTTCTTCCTTCAGGCCCTGTTTAGTTTGGTGAAATTGCCACCAATTCAATTAAAAACAACGCTTTGAATTACGTACCCCTCTCTATTTTTTCAATTCCTAATGTACTTCCAATCATTAAATTCAATCGAATTCAACCAAACTATACAAGGCCTCAGTCGTTCAAACAAAGTCCCGTCAGCTGATGGCTTTCCTGCATTCCACAGCTGGTGACTCCCTGACGGTTACCAGCAAACAGCAGAACGGCTACTGCTGTAAAATTATACGTATTACTAGTTTCTTTCGCACTGGCTTGTGGCAATGTAACATTTACTGGTGTGCTGCCATGTATGAGCTTCAGATTTGAACTGAGGCCCTGTTTAGTTGAGTGGATCGAAAGTTATCGTTCACTGTAGCAATTGTAAATCGAAGATTAGGAGGACTAAACATGATCTAATTATAAAACTAAATACACGGTTGGACGGAAAATCGCGAGACGAATCTATTAAGCCTAATTAATCTGTCATTAGAGATTGTTTACTGTAGCACGACGTTGTCTAATCATGGCCAAATTAGGCTCATTAGATTCGTCTCGAAAAGTTACCTAGGGGTTATGGAATGGGTTTTGTCATTAACACACGTTTAATACTCCATGCATGAAAGATTTCTTTTGGTAACTTTTTTTGGCAACTTTTTTTTGGTGAACTTAACAGGGCCTGAAGAACATTGCCATGTAAGGTCTTTTTCTTCTTTTTTTCGCCACTGCTCCAGCTAAGCGTGCCTGTCCGAGGTGTACTGGTTGTACGGCAGGTGATTACACTATCATGCTTGTGCTTTGTAGGGCGCTAGGACCTGGCAAAGCATTGCTCCTGGGCTCCATGCTACTCTGAATTTTTTTTAAAGCTAAAGATACTGCTCTGAGTTAACAATTTGCTTGCACTCTTCCTGAGATCGAGCGTGTCCTATCCTGTCCTGTCCTTATATACGATATCATTCAAAAATGTTGCGCTGTGATCTGGATGCCTTCTTCTGATGGTCGCCGGTTGAGTTTCGAAAGGGGCAGGCCTTTTCCTTCATGTGCTGTTAAGCCACCAGGGAGAGCAAATAGGGCCTCTCCCTCTAGTCTGAATTCTAAGCTGTCGCTAGAGGTGGATATCCGAACATTTTCTAGAGATACAAAGCTGTTGTTTCAGTATAGTGAGCGAGAGGTTACAAAGCAGTATTTGCACCGTCTAGGGAGGGATCACAAATCTACCTTCCAAAAGCCTCTTTCAGCAATTGGCTGAGGCATCACTATCGGTTACTGCCAAGCAAGGGCATTCATGTTCATATAGCTGAGACCTCTCACTTTCTTTCAGATTTCAATGCTTACATTCACATGATTTGTTGGTTTCAAGTTGTAACAGCGAGGTAGTTTGAACGATGTTGCTTGATTCATTGTTTGACAACCCAAGTATGCATCATCCTTATTTAGGCCCTGTTTAGTTGGAATGGAAAGTTGGCAAAATTTACTGTAGCAATTCTAAATCGAAGATTAGGAGGACTAAATATGATCTAATTATAAAACTAAATACACGGATGGACGGAAAATCGCGAGACGAATCTATTAAGCCTAATTAATCTATCATTAGAGATTGTTTACTGTAGCACGACGTTGTCTAATCATGGCCAAATTAGGCTCATTAGATTCGTCTCGCAAAGTTACCGGGGGGTTATGGAATGGGTTTTGTCATTAACACACGTTTAATACTCCATGCATGTAAGATTCCCTTTGATGAATAGTGAAGTTTTGTCATTAACACACGTTTAATACTTCATGCATGTAAGATTCCCTTTGATAAATAGTGAAATTTGCCGATTTGCCGTTTTGCCAAATGAACTAAACAGAACAGGTCCTTATATGGCAAATTCGTTGCTGTCGTCATCACTGGACCATTACGAATCTTCACCTCTTGGACTTACCGTTGCAATTGACAGTCAGAGTGTCAGACTTGCAGTCTTACAACTAGTTCATGTAGTTTTCCCTAGGCCTAGCAGCAATATGGCACACATTCTTAGATCACGATTTGAGCCATGGAATGTAACATGACTGCTCACCATTGTGGTGGCAACAATACAGGAAGACCAAACAAACCTCCATGTTGATGATTATATGCAGAATTAGCAAAGCACATTGTAAGATACTATATCCGACCCCGCCTCCACTAGGCATAGTCACCAGGGTGGCGTCCTTGTTGTCTACTGTTTGTGAAGACACCGCTGTCCTGTCTATCTCAGTTCTACACCGTCCCATGGCCCTCCCTTTTTAACCCAACGATAGCGGATCTCTTCTCCAATGGCCCCGTGCCTCTGATTTTGATGGCGACATGGTTTTAGGTTCAATTTTTGTGGCTTGAAAATCATGCAGTGTTTGATCCATGACATGAGGAGGCGTGTAATAATAATGCTAAACCATCAGTACAAAATCATTGCAAACACAAACAATACAATGCTGTACACAGGTGACTAGGAGAAACAAATACAAATATCAGAAGAAGCATCTCTTCGGGCATCAAGCGGTCCATCAACTCACTCGTGCGTGAAAAAGCTATCTTGTAATCGATGTCGACATGTAAATTAACAGTGTGAATTGTCGGAAACCTCATTCATCACAAACACAATCATATATAGTGCTAACCTTGCAGTACACTAATCGTGCATTAACAATGGCTTCGTGATCGGTGTTAGAATAAAAACGCGCAAGCAATAAGCCCAAAAACGCATAACCAAATCACAAGATCGCACAAACGAGAACGAGGCACGATGTTTTTTAACGAGATTCGGCCATGTGCCTACATCCTCGGGGCATGACTATGGGCGCTCCTCCCCATAAACAACAACTATACACCGGCATCCGGGCACCACCGTGGCCACGCCGCCGCTCACACCAGCCACCAAGTCGTTTCACGACTACAGCGGTAGTGTTATGAGTACTAGAGATACAAAATCAGCTTAAACTCTATCTCTAATCTACCAAATTACAATTCATGGCGCCTTCCTGTCCGCGCTCTGTTCCTCCTGCGTTCTTTGCCCTGCGCCACCAGCCGGTTCGATCGCCTTGGTCCCGCGTGGATGGATTCGCCTTCGCCCTGCGCCACCAACCGGTTCGATCGCCTCCGCGCCATGCAGTGATGCTTCCCGCTTCTCGTCTTGGTCGCCAACAAGTCGTGAACGAAGACACTCACCCTGCACGAACCACGGTGCGCTCGTGCACGACGCCATGCCTGTCCTCTTCGGTCTTCTCCCACACGGCGGGCGGCAGCGGCATACGCCCGCCTACCCACACCCCCGGGCCGTGGTAAGCCTGGCGGCAGAGCGTGTGCGCCACCTGGTTCCCCTCCCGGTAGATGTGCTTGACGTCGCGCCCGGGGAAGCTCCGCAGCAGCTCGACGATCTCTTCTTGCATTGCCACCGGGATTCGCGTCTGCGTCTCCTCGCCGCGCAGCAGCTGCACCAGCACGAGGTCGTCTCCCTCCGCCACCACCCTCTGCAGGCCGAGCTCCCGCGCGAGCTGCAGCCCACGGATCATCGCGCGGGCCTCGACGATGCCCACCGTGGAGTGCTCCGTCTGCTCGGCGAACGCGAGCACGACGCGGCCGGCGCAGTCGCGGATGACGCCGCCGATGCTCGCGCGCCTCGAGCCGTCGTTGTAGACCGAGCCGTCGAAGTTGATCTTGAACCAGCCTCGAGGCGGCGGCGTCCACCGCACCAGCACGACCCGGGAGGGAGGAGACGACGGCAGGAATGGCCGCGCCGCCGGGGACAGCCGCTGCTGCGCACCGTGGCAGGGGCTCTGCGAGAACGGGTGGGCGGCGGGGAAGAGAGGCGCCGGGCAAGCCATTAGGGCTCTGGCTCCGGGGACTGGTGGTGGTGTGGCAATTCTTTGGAGGAGGCGACTATTTATTTGCTGGGGGATCCGATAGAGTAGTGTTTGACTTCGAGTCGACAACAACGATGGCTGGGCGGAGACGCGTGTTTTTGGTTTTTTGGGATTCGTTTGTCCGATCGGATTCAATAGGCAGTGCATGGATTGGTTTGTCCGATCGGACTCAATAAGCCAACCGCGCGGACGAAACCAAACTGCATGGATTCGTTTGTCCGATCGGACTCAATAAACCAAATTGCTCTCACGCCACCTCCGTCTGGACCTGCAAGTGGAAGCAGAGATGATCCACGAATGAGAACTCATCTGCTTCAAGTTCTAGAACTCACACGGCGTCGATGGCACAGGGCGTTCGTAGTTCCCTGGTGATACTCACAATTTGGACAGTCTGGAACGAACGCAAGTGTTTCAGTGCACGGTCGAGACACCACTACCTACCTGCACATGCTGAGGGTCAGAAACCCA
Source organism: Alloteropsis semialata (assembly GCA_004135705.1). Taxonomy (NCBI): domain Eukaryota; kingdom Viridiplantae; phylum Streptophyta; class Magnoliopsida; order Poales; family Poaceae; genus Alloteropsis; species Alloteropsis semialata. The sequence goes on along the minus strand of CM014272.1, from coordinate 71,103,172 downwards.
GAAAAAGAAATGTTTCTATCTGGATGATATATCTGAATTAGCCATTTCGCCGTGTTTGGTTCCTTGGGGCAATGCCTGCATGGAGTCCTAAATGAAGTCTATTTATAAAACATTTTCACAGATGAGTGCAACTTTGCGCGACGAATCTAATGAGCCTAATTAATCCATGATTTGCTACAGTAATGCTACAGTAATCATCCTCTAATTATGCGGTCAAAGGTCTCATTAGATTCGTCTCGCGATTTTGCCCAGGAGTTGTGGAAGTAGTTTTGTAAACTGACTTTATTTAATACCCCTAATTAACGGTCAAAGTTGCATTTATTACGCGGCAAAAATTTTGCCGCCCAAACCAAACACGGCCTATGGCAGATGCTTCGGACTCGGAGCCTAAAATGTGGCAGTTTTACGTGATGAATGACTACAGCTCGCTAATAGAAAGTCTGAAGGATCTTAGCCTGGACCGGAATTCATATAATGCGCGACTTCAGGGATCACAAATGTGAACAGAAATGACCGACTTCAGGGATCGATAGAGATGCTTTTGGACATGGCTTATTTTTGATTCAA